>OY979718.1:37323308-38062058 GCA_963855995.1 Muricea muricata
ATGTCTTAAGTTAAGACGAAACGTCGCAATAAATACTTTCCATTTTAAATCTTGTTTTTATGGCTTTACTCAAAGCATTATGTTGGGCATTGATCTTTATAATAAGAATACGTTTTCCGCCTGGCATGTCTCTGGCTACAGTATCAACTAATAAAACGGTAATGAGGAATTACCCTGGGGATATTATCCTGCATTAACTAGCCCAAATTTCCATGCTAAAAAATATACAAAAAATCATGGTTTTGCTTCGATTTTTTAGGGTTTCCATGCAAATTTATTCCTAAGTCGACTTTGAACCCTTTTGCAGTCAGTTGTAGAATATATGCTGGAATTCTGACGCGACGACACGAAGGCAGGGTATTTTCCTAATGTCGTGAAGCTATGTTGCCAAACCATGCCACGACATGATTATAGGTTCGATTATTAATTACATAGACAAGAGTGATTCAGGCCCCGTTTACACTATACCGCTTTAGTTTTCATATTGGTATAGTATAAACGGGGCCTAAAAGAGATGTCCCTGTATGTAGGACCGATTCAATAAAGTCTATGAGTGAAAATACAACGTAGTAGAAGGTCGAATTTGTACTTGGCAGAAACATGTGTTTATATATATTTACAGCTTCACTCATGCATCACATATATTTGTAATTAGCATTTTTATTGCAATTATCAACTAACGACCACGCCACCAGCAGTTGCATGAACTTCTAAAAGTGACAGTCGCTGGTTATTCTGAGGGCAGAATGGCATCGAATTCATAAAAAATATTTTGGAATCACTTCGCGGGGTTGTAAAATTGCGAAATAAAACAGTTTGTTTATATCCGCCGCTGCGATTCTATAACTTGAGCTTGCGAGTACTACAAAATGAGGATTACACACCTCGTATTCACTGGAATGTATGTAACTACACAATTGCGATCAATATCAATAGGAACACAGTAGACCGACTCAACATTATTCGTTTAGATATTTTACAGATTTACAAATTTAGCCGCTCTTGGTGCAGTTAAAGTCACATGTAACCCAGAGGTTACCTACACGATGCTTACACAATTTATGGTGTTAAATTTCATAGCGACGGGAAATACGATACAAGATTGCACACAACTTGTGCTTTGCGAGCGAAACAAGATTCATTTGAATGCTTTCATAGATTTGTTGGCTCTTAAAAGAGCCGTTTTATTTGAAAATTTCTTTTTCTTCTTGATAGTCTAACCACCGAAACCGTACAGGGTTCTTCCTTGTCGTTTTAGGGCATAGACAACATCCATAGCAGTGACGGTCTTTCTCTTGGCGTGCTCGGTGTATGTTACGGCATCACGGATGACATTCTCTAGGAAAACTTTGAGGACACCACGTGTTTCTTCATAGATCAAACCGGAGATACGTTTGACACCACCACGACGAGCAAGACGACGAATGGCGGGCTTCGTGATTCCCTGGATGTTATCTCGCAAGATTTTACGATGACGCTTGGCGCCTCCCTTTCCAAGACCTTTGCCTCCTTTACCACGACCTGACATCTTTGTTGCTTTGCGATTTGTATTCTTCTTTCTTGCGAGAGAGTGAGATTGTTGAATGAATCACACATTTCCTCGCCGGCTTTTTATAGCAGTGGTTATGCAAGTCGGACGTCCACGGAGATATAATAATTAATTCTCCTTCTTCGTGATTGGCGCACTTATGCGATTTTCATTGGTTAATTATACTCTGTAATGCAAATTTTGATCCTCTTCGAAATCAAGCTTACCATCGAGGATAACTGGAATAAACCCAAAACGACCAAACACAGATGAACTAGATTCGTAATAATCTGACACTGCAGAGAACAACGAAAAATTCGTTGTCTCGAGTGGGATTTAAACTCGCGTCTTCGGGGTTTTAGACCGCCGCTCTACCAATTGAGCTATCGAGTCAACTGTGATTGGTGGCGAGTGTACGAAATATTTTCGTGACTAGAAACCCGAAGGCGAAAATGCGAGTTCAAAATCCCGCTCGAGACAACGAATTTTTTGTTGTTCTCTGCAGTGTCAGATTAATATGAATCTAGTTTTCCACATCTCTGAGGATGGTTCTGAAATACAACCCAGATGATGTCTTACAGTTTTGGAGCTTTTATCATTCTTGTTAGTATAATATAATCTTATTGTTCCACGGTGTTAAACTTCAGACGGCAAAGTTCAGTTTCGATCGTCAACATAGAATACACTATCATTTTGTCAGTGCTTTAGTAATCCGCAAAGCCAATTTAAAGGCCAGTCCAGGCGCCGCAGATCTCTTGAACGTCTCTGTTGTAGAGGGCTGGTTGACTAAGGTATCAAGTCGACTCTTTCCGTAAAAAAATGGGACCCCTAATATGAGTGGGCATTGCCGACACGATCGTTAACCATAGCCAATCGACCTTAGTCAATCCAGCAACTCCCAGTTTGCACTTGCAGGTCCGAATAATGAACATTAACGTGGAACATCCACGGCCATATCCATGAAATATCCTGGGAAATATCGAACTCGGGATTAGCCCTTGGACTGCATAAGACAAACACTGAGTACCACTGCACAGTACCGGCTGCATTGTCAACACTATACTTTCATTAAAAGGCTTGTTTTTAGTACCATTTCTACTGCGGTTTTCTCTTCTTGATTTATGTGAAGTAGTTTGAAATATCCATGAGAGGAAACATACACTCAGTTTATAAATATTCGTTATTAATCCATTCCATCCCCAAATGATTTCACAATATACATCACGTGCATTCTCTCTTATACCATACGAAGCATTCCCAGTTTCGCAAAATCATTGTGTAGTGTTTTACAAGTAGATAACAGGATAAGTACGCTTGACTGCCACAAATAGGCCTAAGTCATTGAAATACAGTAACCAACAAAAAAGTTCAAACCTTACCGAACTCTTCGATGGTTCGAGTTTTGTGAAGATATATCCAAACTTTGCGGGCATTGTCGTATTTTACGCACGGATCTTTCTCGTAATGAAGTCGATCTAGAGCTCCACTCACAACAGTGTGGATCTGAAATGAAAAGGATCTACTATAAACGGTAGGTCAAACTTATGCTCGATTACAAGCCGGCTCGGGGAATAAGCGGAGCCCTCCCCCCGAAGAGCCTCCAGGGGGGGGGGCTCCCGCTTATTCCTAGGCTTGGGTTAATTATGCTTAAAAATTTGGCAATTATGCTCGAGAGAAGTGCTTGTTGTGTTAGTGTTACATGAAGTATTAAGAAGGTAGAAAGAGGGAGAATGCTAATGGCGGAATACAGAGATAATTACATTGTGAAAGAGTTTAAATAAATACCGTATTTTCGAAACATAACATTGGCGACGAGGACAAAATTGTGACGTACAGGTAATATGAAAGAACAAATCATATATTTTTTGGGGTTTTCAAACAGTTGGTGTTTATTTGCGACGGAAAAATTCAGTTAACGGGAGTAAGTCGTTATGGCAAGCGCGGGAAATCTACAACCTATGCCACCATTTGACCCTAAAATGGACATTAGTACTGTAGCACAACGTTGGCAGCAATGGCTCAAAAGATTTAAAAGGTATTTGTTAGCAATGGATATAAAGTCAAAAGCTCGTCAACGGGCTATGCTTTTGTATGCAGCTGGTCCGGAAGTTGAAGCCATTTTCGACACACTACCTGATAATGGAGAGGACGACGATTTCGACACGGCGTGTGAAAAGCTCAACGAATATTTCAGCCCTTCCAAAAACGTTGCTTTTGAAGTTTACAAATTTCGGGAAGCCAGACAGCAAGAACACGAGACATTAGATGCGTACTATACTAGACTATGCACTTTGGCGAAAACATGCGAATTCGCAGATACAAATATCGAGCTGAAACAACAAATAATTGAGGGATGTTTATCCAACAGATTACGACGAAAAATTTTGATGGAAAAAACTTCAAATTGTCACAAATTTTAGACTATGGAAGAACCTTGGCACGTACAGATCAACAAACAAAGGAAATCACAAAGAAAGACAACTTGGATAGTTATGAGGAGCAGGCTCATCAATTAAAACAAGAGCGCCGACGACCGTCCACAACTGGTAAATATCCGTCATCATAAAAAAAATCATGTTTCAGATGTGGAATGGACTTTCCACACAAAGAAGGCCAAAAGTGTCCAGCTGTAGATAAAGAATGTTACCAGTGTCATAAACAAGGCCATTTTGCTCGGGTCTGTAGAAGGACAAGCCACTCAAGCAGTTCCTCCAAACGTGTACATAAAGTTCTTGAACGAAACCCTTCGTCCCCCAAGTCATCAAGGCATTCAAGCAGTGACCCTGACAGTAGCTCAGAAAAGACCTTCACACTTCGACAGACACAACAAGGTAAGCACCCTTATTCTACTGTTTGGGTTAATGGGGTTCCTATGAAAATGATGGTGGATAGTGGGGCATCTGTCAATATCTTGGGTCCTGAGGATTTTAAACTGTTGACAAAGCAAAGCAAAGAGACCATATTTTTAAAGAAAGCCAGTACAAAAATTCTTGCTTTTGGGGAAACCAACTCCATCCCATTATTGGGCAAACTAGATACAGTAATTGAATCAAAACATTGTATGACAGTGGCCACCATCTACATCACAGCATCGCAGTATGGTAGATTGCTAAGTTGCAAAACAGCACAACAGTTAAAGCTTGTTAAGTTTGACATCAATTCAGTTTCTCAGACAGTACCCAAACCACTGGATCCCAGTAAAAAATCTTCACCACAAGCAAATACCCAAGCTCAAGTACCAACGAGGTCCTGTTAGTCACCAACACATAAGGGAGCACAACCAACAAAATTACCCACAACCGCACCAGAACAGGGGCGAGTTTCAGCTCTGTTAGAACAATATGCTGACGTATTTGAAGGAGTAGGACACCTCAAAGGGTTTGAGCAAAAATTACACATTGATGCCACTGTACCGCCTGTGGCCCAGCATTACCGCAGAATACCTTTCAATCTTAGACCTCCGCTAGAGAAATGGCTTAAAGAGTCACAAGAAAATGATTTGATTGAGCCTGTAGCTAATAAAAGTACTGAATGGGTGAGTGGAGTTGTAATTGTACCAAAACCAAAAAATCCAGACGAGATACGTGTGTGTGGAGATTATTGTAGAGTTAATGAAGCAATTAAAAGGGAGTACCACCCCATGCCTACGATCAAGGACTTAACAGACGATATGAGTGGCGCAGCCTACTTCTCTCGTTTGGATTTACGAAGTGGATACCATCAGATTGCGCTAAAAGAAGAATCACGGGGGTTAACAACCTTTACAACTCGTAAGGGTCTTTTTCAGTGGAAAAGGCTACCTTTTGGAATAAATGCTGCTAGCGAAGTGTTTCAGAATGCCATCAAACAAGCGTTGCAAGGTTTGCATAGTGTTAGAAACATTGTAGACGATATTATTGTCTGGGGGAGACCTCAAACAGAACATGATGATAATCTCCAGGCTTTGTTGCAGAGGCTCAGAGAAACGGGTTTAACTGCCAAGAAGAGCAAATGCCTTTTCAACATGGATAGTTTGTGGTTTTATGGAATGATTCTTACCAAGAATGGGATTAAACCCAACCAAGAGAAGGTAGTAGCTATAAAAAATACTCCACCTCCGACCAACGTGACCGAACTTCGTAGTTTCTTGGGTCTCGTAAATTATTGCTCGAAATTCATTCCCAATTTTTCCACTATTACGGCTCCATTACGCAAATTGGACCGTAAAAATATACCATGGAGATGGGACGCAAATCATCAAGAAGCATTTGAGCAAGTCAAGTCTCAGTTATCCGAACAGTGTACTTTAGCATATTATAATCCGAATAGAACAACGGGGGTGGTTGTGGATGCTAGTCCAGTAGGTCTTGGTGCTATTTTGATCCAGCATGATGAGCAGGGAGTTTTGCAAGTGATTGCATTTGCTAGTCGAGCATTAACGGTAGTGGAACAGCGGTATTGTCAAACTGAGCGGGAAGCACTAGCGTGCGCGTGGGCCTGCGAGAAGTTTCATTTGTATCTAGTTGGTTGTCAGTTTACTTTGTATACTGATCATCAAGCATTAGAAATTCTTTATTCAGCAAAATCCAAACAATCAGCTCGCATTCAGAGATGGGCATTGCGACTTCAACAATATAACTACACGGTCAAATACCGACCAGGAACAGGGAATCCAGCAGACTTTTTATCACGAGCTCCAACGAGCAATTCTTCCAACCAGTCTGTTGCTGAAGAGTATGTTAATTTCGTCGCAGAGATGGCCATTCCAAGAACAATTCAGTTATCCGAAATTCAAGAAGCTACAATGAAGGATAAAGAGTTACAGCTGGTCCAACGAGCACTCGAAACGGGTAGATGGAATGACAAATCCATATCGGCATATGTAGCAGTGAGAGAGGAAATAACAACAGTAAACGGTGTATTATTAAGAGGACAAAGGCTAATTATACCGTATTCGCTGAGAAGCAGAACTATAGCACTTGCCCACAGGGGACATCTGGGAGTCGTCAAGACCAAACAAAATTTACGAACCAAAGTATGGTGGCCTAAAGTAGACAAACAAGCAGAACAACATGTGAAAGAGTGTTTGACGTGCCAAATATCTGGTAATCCTGAACCGCCTCCGCCTTTAGCAGTTGTATCACCTCCAATAGAACCATGGTCGTGTGTTCATGTGGGTTTCTATGGACCAACACCCACAGGGGAGCATATTTTGGTCATGTTCGACGAAACAACAGGATTTCCAGAAGTGGAGATCATGACGAAGACCACTGCTTTTCTTACTATCAGAGCGTTTGACAAAGTGTTTGCGCGACATGGATTACCACGCACACTAAAGAGTGACAATGGGCCGCCTTTTCAATCACAGGAAGTTAAAGATTATCTGGCCGCGTATGACATCCACCATCACCGTGTTACACCCTTACGGCCACAGGCCAATGGAAAGGTCGAAGGCTTTATGAAACCAATGGGTAAAGCTATTAGAGGGGCGTGGGCAGAGGGTCGTGACTGGCAGAGAGAGCTTTTTGCCTTTTTGCCGAATTATCGCACCACACCGCACTCATCTACAGGTGTCGCCCCAGCCGAAATGTTGTTCAAGAGAGTGATTCGGTCTACAGTTCCATCGTTGCATCAAGATCCTAAGAATACGGTTGATGAACGAGTTTTGGAAAGAAAAGAGAAGGTAAAGCAATATGTGGATGCACGGAGACATGCAAGAAATTCAACCATAAAGGCAGGAGGTACAGTGTTGGTCAAGCAGAAAAATAAAAATAAATATACTAGTATGTTTCGCTCTCAACCGTATAAAGTTGGGGTAACAGCACAGAGGGGTGATCATGTGATGACAAGGAACATTTCACATTTCAAGAAATATAGCGGAGTGAATGGAGACACAACTGTTTCGGGGCACGAGTCAGAAGATGACGTCACATTGACTGAACCACAAGTGGAAAGGAACAATGATCAGAATAATGACCAGAACAGAATCGAACATAGATACCCTTTAAGAATAAACAGAGGCGTACCGCCAATTTTTTATGGACGGTAAAACAGTTTTTTATCTCTAGTTGGGTTGCTTACACCCATTTATTTAAGAACAGTCGCATGGACGACATACTTAGTTTAGTTTCATATTATTACTAACAAACTGTCTATTTTGAGGAAAAGGGGAGATGTTGTGTTAGTGTTACATGAAGTATTAGGAAGGTAGAAAGAGGGGGAATGCTAATGGCGGAATACAGAGATAATTACATTGTGAAAGAGTTTAAATAAATACCGTATTTTCGATACATAACAGTGCTCACTAAAAAAATCTATTCTATTTCGTCATCACTGCATCCGTGATCCCATGAGATTGCATCGCGCACGCGGACATCAGTGCTAAACGCTACGCGATCATCAGTGCAGAAAGCTCTACAGTCAAGGGAAAAAATACACTTTTGAAGCGCATTTTTATCGAGTTCCTTGGTGGATCTGGCTAAAGCCTCAAAAGATCAGTCGACAGCCTTCCAGAACCTTCACGAAGATATTCTACTCCGACAAGACTCGGATGTTGCAACCGAACAAGGCGGTGAGACCGACACGGTCGACCCAACAAACGTTGTAAATGCCTTGCTCACATCGGACGGAAATGACGCCACTACATCTACTCCACATTCTGAACAAAGCTCTGACACAGAGCCGAAATTAGATTTACTCAAAAGTCTGACACAGGCATACATTCCCTCACAAAAGAAATCACCTGCAGTTGCAGAGAAGATTGCTGAATTGATAAACAGCATCCTCTCGGGGAAACTTTCGCCTGAGGTAGCGAAAGAACGTGGTGGGAAGTATTTCCCGCCGGAGAACTGTGAGAATGTTTGTACCTCACTTGTTAATGAGGAAATATGGGATTTATTACCCAGACGAAGCAGATCAGTAGATCTTGCCTTTCAGCGCGTACAGGAAACCCTGACACAGGATATTTCTTCGATTGCACTTCCTGCTGATAAATTAGCAAAAGATGTGCAGAATAAACAAACTCCCAACATGACTGATATTGTGCATCATGTCATGGATAGCTTGGTCCTAGTGACGCATGCTAACTGGAGTTCGAACATGAAGAGACGTGAGTTGATTAAACCTGACCTAAACCTTCCATTTACTCGCTTATGTAAACCAGATATAACTCCAACAACCAAGCTTTTTGGGGATGACCTCCAGAAGCATTTAAAGAAGATGACTAATGTTAGTAGAGTGGGTAAACAACTGCAAAAGAAACCTTTTGAGCAGAGACCTCACTCTCAGAAACCTTATGAATGACCACGGCAAAACTACAACTATAAAAATCAAAGTAAGAAGCCTTTTTTGGTGCATGGCCGTGCGGCACCCCAAACAGGGTGGCCGCACAAGAGGAACAGCAAGAAGGACCAGTAACAACACAGGTAAGAGACCATAACTGTAGGAAATTGGTAGTACCTACTAAAGATGAACTGCAATGCCAGACACTGGCTTTTGCTGCAGGCCAAGTAAAGAATCATCTATCCCACTGGGAATTGATTACACAGGATCCTTTTATTTTATGTGCTATTCAGCACTATAACATTGAGTTTGCAGAGACATCTCTGATACAAACCTCACCTCCTGTAAATAAGACCTTCTCACCTTCAGAGAAGGAGATCATTCAGAATGAGATTACCAAACTTAGTCACAAAGGTGTAATAGAGGAAGCTGTGTACACCAATGATAGTTATCTATCAAATGTATTTGTCAGACCTAAAAAGGATGGCAGTCACAGAATGATCCTTAATCTCAAATCATTAAATGAGTTTGTTGCATACCACCATTTTAAAATGGACACCTTTCAAACGGCCATAAACCTTATTCGACCGGGCTGCTTTATGGCATCTGTTGACTTGAAGGATGCTTACTATTCCATTTCAGTAGCTCCACAGGATAGAAAATATCTAATGTTTGAATGGCAAGGCACTTATTTTCAGTTTACTTGCCTGCCAAATGGCCTTGCATGTGCTCCCAGGCTGTTTACAAAAATTCTTAAACCAGTGTATGCACATCTCAGAGAGTTGGGGCATACATGCATGGGGCATATTGATGATTCTTTACTGGTTGCCTCTAATCACCACAGCTGTGAGAATAATGTTGGTGCCACAGTTGGATTGTTTACTCATCTAGGCTTTACCATACATCCTGATAAATCTATATTGAAACCTACTCAAGAAATTGAGTTTCTTGGGTTCTTGATCAATAGCATCACTATGACTGTACGACTGTCAGCCACTAAGGCTGACAAAGTTAAGTGTGCCTGCGAGACACTGTTGCACAGTGAAAAGCACACTATACGAGATGTGGCCCATGTTATTGGACTTTTAGTCTCAAGTTTGCCAGCCACAGACTATGGGGCACTATACTATAGGCAACTGGAACTCAGTAAAATAAAAGCATTGAGATTCAGTTGTGGTAACTTTGATGCCCTTATGAATTTGTCTGAGGGATCAAGGGTTGAGTTAAAGTGGTGGATAGATAATATTACTCACTCCCACAAATCACTAACTGTTAGTAACCCCGATGTGATTTTAACTACTGATGCCTCTAACTTAGGTTGGGGGGCAGTGTTAGATGGGCAGGATACTGGGGACCTCTGGGGCCCAACAGAACAAGAGTTTCATATAAACTACCTGGAAATGAAAGCAGTATTGCTTGGGTTAAAATCATTGTGCAAAGACTGCCATGATATACACATATGTGTGCAGTCAGACAATACCACTGCAGTGGCATATATTAACTCAATGGGTGGTGTTAAGTCAGAAGTATATAATGATATGGCATTCCAAATTTGGGGCTGGTGCTTAACAAAGTGGACAATCCTCTGGTTCTACCTCAAGCAGACAACTTGCTAACTCTCCCTCATACGGGTGCCCAGCACCCACTCAGGAGGAAAATAAGATTGATAGCATGCAAATTATCCGGACAAGTATCATGCAGACGGATGTTTCTAGCAAAGCAGCAGACATTATTATGCAATCATGGCCAGAAGGCTTAATTAAACAATACAGCACCTATCTCAGAACATGGATGGAGCTGTGTGGTAAATGGAATACCAATCCATATGACCCACCTATAACTAGAGTGCTAGATTATCTAACATCCCTTTTTGAGAGAAGACTGAGATATGATGCTATTAACACAGCAAAGTCAGCCATCTCAGCCATTGCGACTCTGAAGAATGGCATCTCCCTTGGGTCCCAACCATTAATATCAAGATTCATGAAGGGAATTTTTAAAAGCAGACCACCTACCCCTAGATATCAATCAACATGGGACGTTCAACCTATGCTATCACACCTGGTATCTCTTGGACCAGCGACAGAAATGGACCTAAAGTCACTGACCCACAAGCTTGCCATGTTAATAGCTCTTGTGTCAGCGCGAAGAACTCAAAGCATTCACTTACTGGATTTACATTTTATGAAGTTAAGTACTGACGCAGTGGAATTTGTTATTCCGGGACATATTAAACAAAGTAGGCCTGGTTATAAAGTTCAGCCGGTGCTTTTGAAGGCCTACCCAATAGATCGTCATTTGTGTGTTGTGACACATTTAAACGAGTATATTGAACGAACTAAGTCACTGAGGAGCGTCTAAAGCAGATTGTTTATTAGCTATGTGAAGCCTCACAAGGGAGTCTCTAAAGACACCATATCTCGGTGGATCCGTACAGTTATGACAGATGCCGGTATTGATGTAAATGTATTTAAACCGCATAGCACGAGGTCCGCAGCTACGTCAAAGGCTCTTCAATCCTGTTTACCTATACAGGACGTACTTAAGCAAGCTGGTTGGTCCAACCAACGAACATTTGATAGGTTCTACTAAAACCGGTTAATTACAGCTCAGGGTTTGCAAAGGCTGTTCTCGGTGTACAGTAACAGTATGAATACTATATATGTTTACTAGTTGTGTTACATAAATACAGTTGTGTTTACTAAACTGTCATTCTCTGTCAACTCTCATGTGAATGTTGGCTTTAAAATCTCATGGGATCCCGGATGCAGTGATGACGAAATAGAATTGAAAATTAAACGAGACTTACATGTAAGTTGAAGTTTGGTTGGAATTCTATGAGTCATAACACTGCATCTAGGGATCACTTGCCCACCGCGGGTTCCTTACCCCACCCGTTGACAAGTGTATCCTAATGTCTTTTGAAGTTTGTACACTTAGCTTAATAATTGGTATTGTTAAGTATTACATTCACATTCGAGCTTTAAAAACTGATGTCCGCATGCGCGGTGCAATCTCATGTGACTTATAGAATTCCAATCAAACTTCAACTTACAGGTAAGTCTCGTTTAATTTTCAATTATGCTCGGGAAACATCCTATTATGCTCACGAAAATTCTTATTATGCTCGAACTACGAAAATAGAAAACCCTGTTTTATTAGGTGTAAAAACTCAAAAGATTGTACATTTCAGCTTTTTAAAGCATAATACATTATAAAAATAATATATAATGTTCAATTAAACAAAACAATGTCAAATATGCAAATATAGAACACAATAGAAACAAGAAATCAAGGTGATATGTATAACCTAATGCTACTGCAACATCAACGATGTTTCAATGTAGTCTTCCAATGCTAACTCTTGGCGATCATTAAACGATGCCTTAAGCAAAGGAAAGGCTCGTTCAGCTGCGGCAGACGTAAGTTGGCAAAGAAAAAGCTTCCGTGCTTCCATTGACCAGCTGGGCAAAAGTTTCTCATGTCTTTTCCACCATTCAAGGATATCAATACTGTTGTTGATTCCATTTGATGCAGCCATGCAGGAAGCTCCAAAACAAGTTTCTCCAGATCACTGTTTTTAATAAATGGACAGTTTCCTAGTTCTTTGATGTCAGTAACTGATGGCATTAGGTCATTCACCTATCTAGGGTCTACTAAGCGAGCAGCCTTGAAGCAACACATCGGGTGTGACAGATTGTCTGCACTTGCAAAAGTGTCAAGAAAATAATCAAATCCTGGCTGAACACACTGACAAGCATAGTCTTGCCACTCCTGTAAAAGCTGTTGTTTCTCTAAATCGGTTTCTACAATAGCTGCTAAGTCAGATGCAATACGATTAACATTTGGCATGTGCATCAATCTCACACAGATTTCAAGTTCTTTAATGCTATCATAAGCAGTAACAACTAAAGGGGCATCCCCTTCGAGACTGTATGTCTTCTTCACAAGTGGTTCGCCTGCATCAACAGTTGCTGCAATCTCCATCTTTAACTTGGCTTCAGAGTTTGCTATTACATCCAGTAGCTTCCTTGCTGTGGCCGGAGCAACATTGCCACTAGTACTCAGGTCTGCCAGGAACGCTGTGACATACGGGTAGTTAAGGAATAAGTCCTCTTTAATGCATTCCCATTTGCTCCACCACCTTGTTGGCGAGTATGTTTTCGGAGTTTTTCCAGTGCGATCTCGCCACATAAGTTTGGCTTTTGGCGAGTGGGCAAACAGTAAGATCCAATGCTTCATAACTTTCTCCAGAACAGGAGCATTGAACTTCTCTCCCACATGATGAAGGGTGTGAGAAAAGCAACCAATATCGAGAATATTTGGAAAAATAACCTTTATAGTCCTTACAGCTACATTAACACCGGCTCTATCACGAATAGTGGCAACTGGTAGCTCAGTACCCACACCATATTCTCTGGGAACAACACCAATGATTTCTCTGGCAGCTTCCTCTCCTGATAATGATTGTGCAAGTAACAGGAAACGCACGAGCCTTTGCTGGATTTTCCACTCACTGTCAAGGAATCTAACAGTTAGTACTAATGCTTTTCCTATCCTGGTGGTTCCATCAAACACAATCGAAATCTCTCTTCCCGTTAGTTCTTTCCGAATTTTTCTGATCTCTTCTTGGCGAACCACAGGAATGAGCTGTGCCATATTACTTCGGTCTGTCAGTTGATAGGCTGACTCCTCCAAAATATTTTTAAAGCAATTGATCTTATTAATAGCTATTCCTCCTCTTAAGAAGCAGTCAAACCCTTAACACGAAATATCCGGGCATTCATACTCAATGTTTCTCCAGCAGGATGGTTTTTATCATCATGTTCTCGTAAAATTTCCGCGAGATCTTTCTCACGTTGTTTCTTTTGGCCTAATTTCTCTGTTCCTGCCAGATGTTTTTGAGCTTTTATATGGTTTAAGATAGTGGATCTCTTAACTGATATTTCCTCACGACATGCCTCGCAAAAAATTGACCTTTATCAGTCGCAGTGTCTTCGAAGTGTTCGTCTGGGAATCCCCGAATTCTTGCTAAGGCAAAAACTTTTGGGGCAGTTGAAGTCTTAGCCCGAACCTTGCGAGTGCCTTGTTTTTGTTGATTTACTTTCAATTTCCGCTTACGGGCAAGTTCAGACTTAGTGGGAGCTCTCAAAATAGACAGCGTTTACAACCAAATTATTCCCTTCTACTTCTTGATTTTCAGCATCAAGTGTTTTATTATGTAAATATGTGTCATTATCGTCTTCCTCGGCGTCCTCGCTCATGCTTTCAATATCCGCCATGATGCATTTCATTAATTTATTAATTTATGCAATAGCTGTTTTTGTAGTTTCCAGGATATTGACGATCTAACCCGAACCCGTGACCTCAGGTTCTTCTACGCTACAGCCGAACTACTTTTATTCGTCCTCACATTGTTTTTTTTAATATTTTTTTACACTATACCCAAAGCCAAAGGCACATTTAAAAAAAATATGAAAAATTTGCTCGAAAACGGCCTATTATGCCAATCATGCTCGTAAGTGACTATTATGCTCCTGAAGATCTATTATGCTCGACATTATGCCAGCATAATTTACCCAAGCCTACTTATTTCCCGAGCCGCCTGGAAATCGAGCCTAGGTCAAACGAGGATGAGAATCGATAATTATGATTAACATGAATATTTGTAGTCACACGCTCTTGGTTAGCTGCTGTTCTCGAAGCTTTTGAATGTAATCATGTATTTCATTGAAATGAAGGCGTATACAAAACACTTATTAATCATTTTTTTTCAAGGTTAATATGTCGCTTCCAGCAATTCGCAGCTATTAAACATCCTCTTATGAACGCTCGTTCTAGTTTGACCCGGCTTTAAAGTAATATGCAAAAATAATTCAAAACAGATTTGCTGCAAAAAGCAGATTCTGGCATAGGCAGCCCATTAAAAGTTGTGAAATTACAATCAAAACGCCAGTAGAAGTTGCCATAAAAACTTGAAAACAACACCAATTAGCCTATCCTAAAGATAATCACGAACGTGCGCACACAAGAAGGGTGTTTGTGTGCGCAGTGAGTTGGGCTGCCAATGATTCTGGCTGCAAAGCAAATTAATCATACCTGTTCATCCATTGCAGCTGGATTAACATATTGAGAGTCTTTTAACAAAAGACAAACCTGAAATAAAAACGAAACTTAATAATGATGAAGTGAAGATCAATGAATGAAAACCAACACAGCTGTGTTGTGTTTCTTCCCCGTTACAACATGTGTAATCCCATAAATTCGCCGGTTTATCAATGATCCTGTAATACAGCGGAAATATCACCTTAGGGACTGTTTATATGGAGGTGAGTTACGCCCAGTTGACCGAGGTAATCGCTTTGTAGGGTAACCCTCCTTTAATAGAAAATTATGGCCCGTTTATATGAGGCAGGACAGGACGTTTGCCGGGACGGGACATTTTTAATCCAGCTTTGAGTTTTCGTTTAGACGAGAGGTGGGACAAGACATTCACCGGGACGTAAACAAAGCCGGGGCAACACTAAAATATTGCAAAATAGCTTTTTTCCTTTGTCAAAATTGATGTTTATAATTATAATTGCTATCCAATTCTATCGTACTTCAAAGTTAATAGCAATTAAATAAAAGAATGAAAAGAAATTTGTCCAAATAACTGCAGGAATTGTCAGAATGAAAAATTGAGTTTGTCCCGGTCAGAAGTGACGAAGCATTTATATGACAAAAATCGCCCCGCTTGAGGCGGGATTTCGGTTGCTGAAAGCGAGATCCCGCCTAGGTGAGACGGGACAAAAACGTCACGGCTTCATGTAAACGGAATGCGACAAATATTATAGAAACATATACATGCCGTGATCCCGAGTAACGTCCCGTTCCGGCAAACGCCCCGGCTCTCATACAAACAGTTTCCCGGTGAAATGTTTACATGGCGCTTCCGAATAACACGCCTTGGAAGAGAGAAGTGGGATCTCGCCCAGGCGAGACGAATATTTTACCATGTAACACTTTTCCAGGCATGCACGATGGGTAAAAATTTGCATTTTAATAACGTAGGACAGAAGACACATAAGACACGAAATTTTTGTGTCTCTTAAGACGTATTTAAAATACAGTGTGCTAATTAACAGTTGATACATCTGAACTGAAGTAAGCAACGAGTTATTGCAACTGCCAGATTTACCGTACATTTAGTGAGAAGTTTATCGCGTAAAATTTGTCTAAAATTCGTTCAATCGTGGTTCAATAAACCGTCATGAAGGTATAACATTTAGACTCACCTCTGCTCTAGTGCCTTCTCCATTTGGTAATCTCGCAGCAGCGTCTCGTACTAATGTCAAAATTGTCACGTAAGGAGGTCGTTTGGATAGTAACAGAGGGTGTTCCCTCGCTTTGTTTAGATTCGATTCTTTCGTAAACACACCCTTAAAGACGCCCATGAATGTTAGTCACAAGGCAAGAACATAAAAGTACAAAATACATAATGTAGCTAAAGAGTCCCCCCCCCCCAACTACTGGAGTCGGGATAGAGTAGGGAAAACAGTGTGATGTTTTTGACATTGTACAGGGTGTTTGAAAAAAGATAATCGAATTTTGAAGTGCTGTAGCACGTTCAATATTTTATGTAAGGGAACAATTCTTTCACAGTTCGAAAGACCAGGCTTTTCGCTTTCGAACACCACCATTGGCGCAGAAAATATGTGAGTCGAAATCGTATATATCCACCGGCGCATGTATACTCCAAACTATCAATATTACCTTTTTAAAGAGACCCTGTATACGGATGAGCAGGGGCGGGAAGGGGGTTGTGGTGGGGTGGGGGTTGGCGTTGTCTCAAAACAATGTTTTCCGACATTTTCATCCTGGACTGCATGTCAATCTGTTGTGTCAATTTGTCACACCAAGATGTTGCACTTGCTTATCAACATCATGCATTAAATTTTTGAACTGCTTTACAAGAACATTACAGTCGTGGCAATACAAGGGTTCCGAAAATATTTGAACAATTCATTTGCTCTAGTTTAGCAGCTTCTCTGATAAAATTCCTCAAAATTTTGAAGAAGTTCATTAAAAGATTCACAACTTCCTGTTAATTGATCAATCAGAATGCTATATCTTATTCGTGAGCATTCTAATGGTCAATAGGACGTTGTGAACATTTCCATGAACTTTTCAAAATTTAGGAATCACAGGAGGAACTGCTAGACTTGAGCAAAGAAATTGGTAAAATATTTTCGGAACGCCTCCATTGCCGCGACTGACTGTACAATTCGAGGAAATTTTAAAAATATTACCTTCACAGGAGCAACGATGGACTCAAATCCATGCATCTGGTAAATGAAAGGTTTGTGGGGGTTTTCATATCTTTGTCGTTCCTAAAGACGATAAAGCCAAAAACTAGGTATACACACAACTTGCTTATTTTTTTTTAATTCAGATATTTATATACAATTATATCATACTTTAATTACAGTATTAAAATCTATTACATTTGACTAAAGAAATAACTAAGTTGCTACACTTTGTTAAAAATCATACAGTATGCGAACATCGCAAAGTATTACAATCAACGTTAATTACAAACACTTCTTATGTCAACATTTCCTACACGTGCATATAAATTGAGCATTATAAGAACTATATTATTGCAAAAATAACTGAGTGCTAGAAAACATTGCGACAAACCTGATTTTGATACTCAGATTTTTCCACCACTGTACTTGGCGCCACTACGTATTCAATGCGTCTAAAAAGAACAATTTTAAACGCAGTTTAAACATTTCTAATTGCAGTTTTAATAGAGCAGATATGTATAGTTAGGAAAGTTAGAATTAGCAATTATATGTGCTTTTTTATCTGGTCTATGCAGAATAGTCCTCGTCACAAACTTATTGTATTCTTGTCCATTTAACAAAGGGCAACGTTTTAGGGAAGTTAGGCACCTGCGACTTGGCAACAAAAACAAGTGAGTAAGCCAATCATTGGCATTGTTAGATTTGGCAAAAACACAATACAGTCGTGAGGCATGAACAGGGCTCGAAATAGTGGGCTGCCAATGGCCAAAAGAGGCCATATTTTAGAGATGGCCGGCGAAAACAAAACTAGACTGCCAAATTGAAAAAAAAAAGGAAAGCGAAATTCAATTGATAAGTTTCATGTCAGCTTATTTCCTTTGACTACCATCTTGTAAGAAACAATGACTACCGAGAAACGTTGAATTTTTTTGCTTATATCTATCATGAAAACACTCACTTCTACAACATACGAGACCACACCCTTTTAGGCAGTTAAAAAAATAAAATGACAGGCTAAATGATATTTGACCTGCGATGAAAAATTTGGTTTGGCAGGTAATATTTTTTCTTTATTTCGAGCCCTGGGCATGAAGGATCACAAGTTTAGATAAATGTCTATTAACATATATAATGAATTTCCCGAACATCTATCATTAGTTGTGTGAGGCTGGGAATACGAATCACTGGGAACATTTTAGATGCAATAGTAAGCGAGACGTTTCCTACGTTTTCACCATGATATTAGTGTTAATGAATTATTACACCATACTTTTTCTTTCACAATCGAAAAAGGTTATTTTTAGGTAACGGCTACGTAGCTTGCATGTATACTCACGGTACGGTACCCGCAGTTGGTGCTTGAGTGTTATTAATCTATATAAATCATATGCAATGAAGTAGTGTTAGGGAATCTCTTTTCCTGTTACTCGTAGTATATGACTACTGCTCGAAGGTTCAAAGTGCTAGTATGAGTGTACAACTAGCTGCAAGCGCATAAAAATGGACTAATTCCTGACCGCTGTTATACACTGTCAAATACAGCCATCACAACTTGTAACCGGTTGCTTAAAGCTGGGTTTAGCGCCAACCCTGGGTAAATATTTAACCCACTGTTTAAGTAGCTATTTCTATTTAATACGTGGTTTGTTAGGAAAATACAAACTTAAAATGATCAGGCCTTGTGAATGGTATTTTGAAACTAAAGTCATTATTGTTTACGATTCGTTCTTAGAAAACCAACTTCTGTAGCTTATTGTCATTCATGGGTTACAACCAACCACTCACAAAGCCTGTTAGTATAGGTTTGTGATGATCCGGTTTGTCTCAAAATTCAAGAAAACAAAGCTACCACTGTTGTATGATTTCAACTCACCGCAACATTGTCCTTTGTTTCCAGCCAGTGTTCAAACAAGGGCACAAGATTAGTATCCAAGTCTCTGCAGGTACCTAGGCAAAATACCATTATGATATACATGGTTCGTACACGTAAAGAAGAGTAAATTTAAGGACGTTTCAAGGTCAGACTTTCATGGCCATATATTAAGAAATTCAAAGACTAAAATAAGTTCTTGAATATGCTCAATCTGTAACTTACATTAATTAAAATGTTTTCGAAGTCATAAAGCAACGCAATTTAATTTTCCATTGTAAAAATGCTCAGAAGACGAATTCAAGGACTTTCAAGCATTTTTGCTTTCAAATTTACGGGCAGTCAAGTTATTTGCGAACCCTGGATAATACAGCACTGTGCTTATATAAATCTTGATTTGACACTCATGTAGATTTGGATCACGTCCGTCTCTATTTCCCGCTTTTCTGCGTCATTTGGATTCCTTGGGAGTTCAAATGTTGTGATCGAGCACATGCATGTAATAACTACCACAACCAATGCTTATGATAGCGGTATGCGTCAAATCGAATTCCATTAATTATATGTTCCATGAAGACGGTACCATGGAACTGTATTTAACAAATAGATTTCGTTTTTGCGTGCGTCTGTACTGTAATACATCACAGATGACGTCATAGCGTGTGAAGAACAAAAAAGTACGCACGAGACGCAGTCGAGTGCGTGACTTTTTTATCTTCACACGCTATGGCGTCATCTGTGCTCTATTACAGTACAGAAGCACAAAAAAATGAAATCTATTTGTTTTATATTATAATAAAGTTGACAAAAATCATGCGAAGACCCGCCAAATAAATTAGATCACGCCATCAGTTGACGTCATCCGTGCGTGTGTACTTTAATAACACACAGCTCACGACCAATGAAAATGCAGAATGAACACGTATTATTATATAAATAGTTACAAATTAGAGATTAGACATTGTTTAAAAATCGTCGAAACTTACCGATCCATTTCCACTGATGAACTTTTTGCTTAAAATTCACCATTGGTAGGAACCGGGGACTGTTCGGTACGTCTAAATAAATGACGAAAAGAATAAAGACTTGCAATACAGTGATTGGTACTTTCTTTTGACAAAAATTTAATCTACGCTGCCTCAAGCACACTTTTATTACAGAAGACCAACAAACCACCTAAAATAATAAAAAATGAGATGAATGTTCAGCTTCCAGATATGAAATCCAGACAAGCACTTTGTCTATAGCTACAGATTGTGAGTATGTGATGTAACTAAAGCGCTATATCAATATTAAAAACTTCCAATTGTGATTGGTGAATTGTACCATAACCTTTGATTTGCTTTCATTGCTTATTATTCTTTTCAAGTTTCAAAATGCAGAACTCATTTCTTTGCTTCATTGCCTATAGGGACTATCCTATACGCTCATTAACGTGCTATATTAGAACCTGAATTCTTATTGTTGACTTCGATAAACACTCTCGCTTCTCAATTAGTATTGTATTACTTTCATAAACGTCCTTTTTCTGATCTTTTATGCGGTTTACAAGTGCGCACATGTGACCCAAATACCGCATCGTGATTTGTTTATGATCTTAATAATAATTATTTCATGAGAAGTAACTAATGAAAATGCAACGTTTCCGTAGATACAACTTCATAAAACGAAAGAAGCTCTTAATAATAAAGTCATCTTGATTTTCAATTTTGTTTCTTTATATTTTCTCAAATTGTCGGCCTGCACTGCTGTTTAGGGACTTTGTTGTTTCGTTATAAAAAAACCATGTGTAAGTGACTGGTTGTTTATCATCCAGCGAAAATGCTAATTGAGATTTGGTCTACCCATTAGCGTCTTGTAAAACCCTCTGTCAAAATGTTGGAAGAAATAATTGGCGTGTTAATATCGTTATTTTCACTTTTCTTAAACGAACCACCGCGCGTCTCGTTCCGAGGAACAAGTCACACGCAAGAAGAATGGACAGATAATGATAACTGGCTTCCATATATCAACGAAGAATACGAAAACAATGGTACCAGAGAAGAGTCAAGTTCATTGAATTTACTCTCAGGAGTCTTAGCTAATGAAGATTTGCAAAAAAGTTATTTGATGTCATTACGGAAAGCGATAAGGATAACGATCAGTATGACGTTAGCTATGTTTCCTCATACGGTTTTCACAGTAATGTTTCTTTATGCCTATTTAAACACAACTGATCTGTGTGTAGAATGGCAACATCACAATAATACTGTTCCATTGTCTGTAGAAAGGATTCGAGTTATTGGTAAAAGTGTAGAAGCAGTGATAAACAATCTGTGGTTTCCACTAACTGCTGTTGTTCTGTTTGGATGGAAAGTTTTTAAACTGAGGTTTTTCTCCACTTTTTATATCGCTTTTATCGTTGGAGAAGCGACTGTAATCTATGTCCTATTTTTGCTGGCATATGGTGTCTATGACACGCACATGTATTACCTATATCCTAGTAACATAATGTTCTTCACTGGGATAATTTGCTGTAGCGTTGTGATACTCCGTAATATTCGAGCAAGCGGTGTTTCAGTGTCTTATTCCAACGCTCATATCATGGCTTTAATTTCTATGGAGTTCGTATTATGTTCATTACTTTCATTTATCTACAGATACGCTATCGTGCCTTTTTTTATTAGCATTGAGGAAGAAGAATACAAATTTATGGTAGCTGCGATGGCCCCGGCAATTACTATTATCCCAGCAGTGATCTGCAAACACATTGCTTTGAGGCGAAGTTCCGAACTTGTACATCCCGGCCGGAGTTTTGTCCTGGCATATGTTATCCGAGGTGGTGCTATATACTTATACCGCATAATGCAAACAGACTTCAAAAACATTTGGCTTTTTATCGGGCTGTCCTTGTTTTCAGGGGTTATGAATTTTTTGAAAAAGGCAACGCTGCGAGTACGGATGGCATTGTGGAAATACATTATCTCACTTCTGAGACGAACTGCTTGCTGTGCAAGGCTTAAAGAACTGCCTTGCAATACACCACATTATAGACGATTAAAAGCTGACTTAGAAATTCAGGATGTGCTCTTTGAATACAGTACTCTTGTTATAAGCCAAGCCTATTTCGTGTTGTACCATATTGAAAGTTTTGAACTTTCAATGCCGTCTTTTTTCTTGGTAAGCCTAAAAAGGATTGCAATTGGCATAGGAATTGATTTCTTTTTCAATTGCCTTTCAAATTTTGTGCAAATTCATTACTACAACATTCCAATTGCTCGTGTTTGGAAAAAGCACTGGAAACGACATGTGTTGGCCAACTTGATAATCGTTATAATGGTGGTGTCGAACTTTACCGAAGCATTACTCTCTTGTTTTCAAACACGCGAGTCTGGAGCAAATGACAGACTGTATACGAAAAGAAATTGCACATTTTTCTGGCTGGATTTGTCCTAAGATATACAAGTTAAGGTGGCTCGATAGTCTAACTCATAGCACATAATACTTCTTTCGCCATAGAATCTTTTACAGTGCGCGTGTAAAGCTTAGTTTAGTTCATTGCATAGCTCTGCTGGTTGTCTTCATAATTGGAAAAGTTTTGTACTCCTACCGTTCGTATGTCCAGAGACATTGTTGTCATAGGTAAGGTGTGGAGTTTATGCAAATGAACTTATAATTAGAAACGAGTTCCAACAAGAAACGTGATTTCTATGTTCAGGCAAACTTTTAAGAAATTCTTTTTTAAATACAGCAAACAGTGCTATAGAGCTGTGCAATGAACTAAAATGAAGCTCAGGCATTCACGACAAAACATTTAATCGTAGAGACATAAAATTTCTAATGAATTCTGACTATCGAGCCACCTTAACATGCACACCTGCACTGGATGATTTCACTTTCAGTGCGCACGTGGTGCAATTTTAAAACACCTCAGTCAAGATTTTATGCGCTGTTAATGGACCATTCCCCAATTAAACAAACTTTTAAATTCGAAAACAATTTTAGCACAGTTGGAAAGAGCTTTCAAATTTTAGTGAAATTGTGAAGTTTGGTTGCAAAATATTGTAAAATGTGGAAAATATAGTCCTGTAAAGTTTGCAAATTTTGTATACTTTTGTATTACGGACGGAAAAGTGTTACCACTATGTGGAAATGTGGTAATGCTTTTCCCGCGTAATACAAAAGTATAGAATATTCGCAAACTTTACATTACTATATTTTCGTCATTTTACAATATTTTACAACCAAATTTCACAATTTCACTAAATTTAGGAAGCTCTTTCCAACTGTGCTAAAGTTGTTTTCAAATTTAAAAGTTTGTGTAATCGGGGAATGGTCCATTAAGGCTTTATTGCGGATGCTTTCCCCCGTGTGCGAGTAGACTATTTTTAAAATTTGGTATAACTGCTCTAATCTTGACAAAAATTTTTAACTTGCTTGCATGGTATACGGGGTGTATCAAGGTAATCAAACTGGAGTGCTCTATGGCGTTCTTTTCGTACTATACAGAAATCACTCTTTCACAGTCCGAAAGACCAGGGGGCGGTTGTTCGTACACCGTTTAGCTTAAGCGGTGGATAATTCAAACTAAAATCTCGCTACCCTTCATTTTTCGAACCACTGAACATAATAATAAGCAATAAATATGAAGTTCTATATACATATTAAGTGTTTTTTTCAGATGTATAATTATTTAATTTGTTCGTTCAATGAATACAAAAACTTTGTTGATATTTTTCACTTATTTGCCGTTTAAGCAAAACGAGCTTTGAGCTTTCGATTGTCGCCATTTTGGCGAAATTTGAAGAAAAATTGAGCAAATACGTAGCAAATGAAAATACCCCGTCGAAATCGCATATTTTCACTTCTGAACAAAAGAAAATGCCATTAATCATTTACCTGTCACGAGAAACAATCAACGTAGCTTATAAGATGCAGTAATTTTACTTACCTAAGCCAAAATTTGTAAATTTCAATTTCGAAATTGGATTGAATTTCAACAGATTTTCACTAAATTCCCAACGCTGAAAAAATGAATCGTATTTGCTCAAATTTCTTCAAATTTTACAATAATAGTGTCATTCAAACTGTAAAAGTGTCAAAACTGTCTTTCGAACTGTAAAAGAATTATTTCTATATGTTAAATAGTAAGCGCTCGAGAGCTCTCCAAAGTACGATTACCTTTTTTTATACAACCTGCATATCCTGACGTATAGTCCAGAGAGAGAGAAAGAGAGAATTCATAGCTGCAATCATGGAATAATTAGTTTGGGACAAACTAGAACATATAGTTGTTCTACGTGAGAAGTAGAAATTCACGTTAAAAATATCGCTATATTTTCTCCCCTCCCTCCACGTGCCAATGTCGGCTCTGGGGAACGACATCACATACACAAAAGGACCAACATTGGTAGGTGGGGGTAAGGGGGAGGGAAAGGGTAAAATTTAAATCAATGCGCGATCAGAGCTTGTAGTTGAGTCATATATTTTTTATATTTAATCCAATAACGCGCATAAATTTCCATGACTGTCCCAAGGAATTATTCCATGATTGTAGATTAAGGTTGCGAGAGCATTTAGGTCAGCATTGGCAAATGCCGACCTCGTTTTCGTGGTCTGCTTACCGTTCCTACTGCCAGCAAGAAATTTTAGTGCAGATGGTATTTGATCCACCCAATTGCGCTCTTTAACATTCCAAGCACTCGCAGCACAGGATGAAGATTGCTGCAACAAAATACACGCGCATTTCTGTTAGGTGTTTCTGAAAAAATAAAGTAACTATTGCAAAAATACGACGTACACTGATCTCATGCCAGTGTTGGTAACTTTTAAGCAATTCATGCCGTAAAGCAATTTTAATGTCGTAAATGTGCCTAGTGCCAGACATGTACCTGCCACTCTCCAACCATTCTTTCCAGCTAAAATGAAAAAACCCCTCATTTAGCATTGTGCAACGCCGTTTGGATTGGAAATTGAATATTTCATGGACTATACCTGGTCCAACTCAGCAGTTGCATCTGGTAGATCCAAAAATATATCACGAATAAGTGAGAAGAAACACGGACAGCTTCTTTCCATTAGTTTGTAGCTAAATCGAAGATAGTAGCAAAGAGTAGAGACTACAAAGAGGGACCACTTCATTGAAAAAAGCGTAAGGTGCTGTCGTGATGATTCGTCATGGGCGCCATGTTCCTAGCCAGTGCCCAAAACAGAAGCAT
Source organism: Muricea muricata (assembly GCA_963855995.1). Classification (NCBI taxonomy): domain Eukaryota; kingdom Metazoa; phylum Cnidaria; class Anthozoa; order Malacalcyonacea; family Plexauridae; genus Muricea; species Muricea muricata. Next base: position 37,348,455 of record OY979718.1, read on the forward strand.
TTCCCCCCGGTATTAGGAGCCATTTTTAATATTTCCGGGGGGAACGAGCATGCAATATTCGTCATGGGCGCCATGTTCCTAGCCAGTGCCCTAAACAGAGGACGTCACCCCCCGGAAATATTAAAAATGGTTAGTAATACCGGGGGGGAATGCTTCTGTTTAGGCACTGGCTAGGAACATGGCGCCCATGACGAATCATGACGACAGCACCTTACGCTTTTTTTACTGAAGTGGTCCCTCTTTGTAGTCTCTACTCTTTGATAGTAGTGTATAGCTTGTCAATTTAACTGCAGCTGCAGTGTAATTTATGACGATCTTTGACCTTTGTTCGCTTTAGTCACAGATTAAGCAACGAAGTAGCTGGATAATAAGTAGCGTTGTAGAGTAATAGGCAATTGCTGTGATAAACTAAATTTTGATCCAGGAAATATGAACGAAATCTTTCATAACAGCTAAAAACAGAATCTCAAAATTGCCAGATGACGAAAAAACATAGCCGGGCGAAATTTGTATAAATTTGTATGACGCGAAGGAAAGGATACCACATTTGGTTTTGAAAATATGTGCAAAAATTGCAACCTTCGTAAGGCTATACTTTCCGCCACCAAACTTTCTAATTTTAAGATGTTCTTTTTAGCTGTGATGAAAAATTTTGTACATATTACTTGGATCAAAATTCAATCTGTCATGGGAATTGTCCATTAAAGGGACGAATATTCATACATCGTGCATTGCATCAGCTGTTTCGTTTGAAATCGATTGTTTAAAAAGCGACTTCATACTCTGTACTTTTTAGCAAGTTATTTTATTAAAATTGACGTAACATAAAATTTACATGTTTCCCACGGTACATCTACTCACGAACTAGCAACGTGGTCACTCACGTGATGAATTCGTCACACTAGAATTACCCAATAAAATTATCCGTCAAACAATAAAATACAGGTCAGTAAACCGTCATTGCTTTCTACAAATTGTTTCAAAGGTCTATGAACACGCATACATGAATATTCGCTCCTCCCATTATCGACACTGGCTACGCCACTCTAGATAATTATGCCGTGATCTGCCAAGTGCAAGACATAGTACACTACAATGTACCTCTTCAAACAAGTATCAATAAAGTACACTGCACGTACCTCTTCGAATCAGGAGTAGAGCTTTGCTCGATTGGCGGTTTAACTTCGCTTGGTGTTGGGATGACAGGAGCAGCAACAGGAGGTGGAGCTGGTGGTGAAGGCTTTGGAACTGCGTTAGGGACGGATCGTTTCCTCTTTAAGCGCTTCTTCTGTTCTCTTTTTTCTTTTACTTTGTATTTTCTCTTTACAACTTTTGAAATTCAAAACATGTTGCCAATCACCAATAAATATTTGTCGCCGCGAAGTTAACAGAATGGGGAACTAGTCATCACGCATATTTAAAACAAATACCTGTTTTCGACGATCTTCTCGCAGTGACATTTGTCCTGGAAATAATATCCTCCAATGTTATACCCTCAGTGTCAAGCTCGGGGAATGCCTTAAATATAAAGCAAAAACAAAATTTTCAACCTCCATCTACATAACTTGTATAAGCCTTCCAGATAAGTTCCTGCGGGATAGGACGAGCATGTGCATACAGTACACATTATAAGTACGCATGCACCATTAAAATACAATACGAACACAATTTTTGTTGCCATTTTACCATTTTGGAAAAATCCAGGAACGTCGACCTACCTCTTTATTCATTCGCTTCCGTTTATGGCTTTGCAACATCCTGTGATAATCTTCGTCAGTAACGATAATTCGTGCTCCGGGAGTTGATAATCCAGCCGGGGTCAATGCTACAGGACCTCGATTACTTGATAAATACCTCGCCTGAGAAACACTGTTGCCACCAAACACGAACTGCTGCTTGGTGGTCACATCTAAAACAGTAGTATAATGGAGGTGACTCTCTTGCCACACACGTGACATTGCCATTTATTTTGGCTTAACAAACACCGTGAAGACCAATAAAAGGCTGTTTCTTGTTTTTTAAATGTTGTATGTGTTCAGTAGCAGAAAATTTCAAATGTCTCCACTTAAGGCTTAATATAATCTAATGATATATTTCAGCTATAGTACAGTAAGTAATAGAGCAAAACCACATATTGCCTCATATTGGTAGTGCATAGTCGACGGATAATAAAATACAAAACATGCTCCATTGTAAAAACACATGTTAAGTAAGAAACTGTACAATCGTAGGGATAATAACTGTACAATCGTAGGGATAATAACTGTACAATCGTAGGGATAATACTTAATTTGAATTAAACCTTTCCCTTAAAACATTCAACATGCAAAAGCATACAAAACGACGTCGGAATTAAATAACGCGATTATGACCTTGCTGACTTTCTACTTGTTATCAACTATAATCATGATTGACGAAAAACAAAAATTAATTACCTGAATCTTCCTCGTCAGAAGAAATACAATCATCCTAGTAAAACAATTGACATTTAAGTGCCAATGAAACGAAATTTTGTCCAACTATTTACTGATTGCATTGCAAAGATTACAATGTAACTTCCTTAATTAATAGAATTTCTTCCTCTTCAAGATATTCAACTTTACTCGATATGGCAATTACACAACTTATGACATCACAGTGCATAATAACTTTTCGAAACTCATCGTTAATTTGAAACGTGATCGACATTTTGAACAAAAAAATGAAAAGACCAAGCGATTAAACGTAGTCTAGGCATGTACAGCGCACTTTTACTCAATTCTTGTTATCATATTCTACAAAATCAGCAATCTCAACGATACTCATCATGCACTGTGATGTCATAAGTTGTAGTGTAATTTACATATCGAATAAAGTTGAATATCTTGAGAAGAAAAAGAGTTACAAAGATTCTACCAAGGAAGTTACATTGTCATTTTTAGTGATCTATGCGATGCAATCAATAATTTCGTTTCATAGGCACTTTAAATACACTTCGTTTTTTTAAAAATGCACATTAGTCATAAAACACCAGGGGGTCAGTTGTTCAAAGCAGGGTTAGCGCTAAACCTCATGGGTGAAAGTTTAAAACACTGTTTTAATTTCTGTATTTCTACATGTCCGTTTTTTTTTCAAAACTTCAGGCCACAAAACTACCATTGATCCAGACTGGACTGCTTAAGTAATTTTTCCAAGTGTGCAAACAAACTGCTGGGAAATTTCCTTTGACTCTGGAGTTAAGCCAGGATTATGTTAACCGGCTTTCGAACAACTGACCCCGGGTGTATTTTGCATGAACTACAGTAGCTCTTGATATGTAAAAATTCGTGTTGTACTAAGGTAGCACTTTCATTTGAAAATTCCTGGTGAATAATCGCAAAAAAACTCACCTCGCATTCATCTTTTACCTCCTTCAAAACTCTAAAGTGTTAAAACGTTTCATTAACAGATATCAAAAATAGACGCCCTAGGTTTTTTACCTCTCAAACGGCAAACTGTGGTTTGGAACCAGGTAGTTACAGTCTGTTGGATATTTGTGAAGAAAAATAATACCCGAATTCCAGATACGGATATAGTATAGTGGGAAAATACTGTGAAAATCCTTCAGATAATGAGCGAGAACGTCTGTCTTTAGATAGAAAGCTACATAGACAGGTTTATTAAACTTAAAATCTCGCAGCCTAAGTTTTACACGACGGCTGAATAACGTTAAGTTGCACAATAGTTAAAAGTTCAATCGAATAACAATATTAAAAATTAGTTCGATTTGATTATGTATTTACATGGATTGCAATTAACAAAATCTTTCTTAAATCTATTTGTTGTAAAATTAGGAATTTGAAAAATTTTTGACAAAGTTTGTCATTGAGATCAGGAAAACACTTGCCACATTACCAGTGCAATTTCTGTTCGGCACATCAAAAAAAAAATGAAACATTTTTCTGTTTAGGTTGATAAGTTCTTGAACAATCCGGCTAATATCCGATGAAATTTTACTGGATGTCTATAATTATTTTTCCTGTATCAGCATCAGGATACCTGTATCAGGATCCGACGCACCCTATGGTAGTATATTTAAACACTATATACGCAAACTAGCTTCTTTTATTACATGAGTATAGAGATTTATTCATCGATAAGGCTGTGCGTAATAATCGTTCCAAATTAGCAATAGCCAATCGGCATCAAGAACGATAAAATTTCACTCGGTGAAAAATCATCGTTCACGGCCTTTGATTGGACGAACGATGTTTTTTCACCAGTGAAAATTTATCGTTCAGTGTTCTGATTGGCTGACCCGAACGTGCAACACCTGCTCGCAGGCTAGTGTAAACATGGAGTCTGATTTTACAAGTATTTTTTAACTCACCGAAAAGAGAGATTTAAGACAATTTCACTGATAAAACAAGCACCTAAAATCATAACGACGACATTCGTGGCCTCATTAACTTGAAATAAACCTCATGGTTTCATTTTCAGCAAGAAAACAAAGCAATAAATGGTAAGAAATTCCATTTTAGTATTTTGCTTGAGTATTTGTTTTTGTCAGTAAGATATATCCGTATCTTTATACACTCATCTTTATACTCATATAATAAACAAATTACTTCATGGTTGGTTCGTTTGTACGATTTTTATTATTCACTCGTTGTGAAGGATCGCTAAACTCACTCGTTCGCTGCGCTCACTCGTTCGTTTAACGATCCTTCACAACTCGTGAATAAAAATCGTACGCACTCACCAACCATGAAGTAATCTCTATATCTACATCACAACACACGATTATGTAATTGAAAATGTGGATTTGATATCTAGTAGTTAAACTATGGTTAAACTAAAGTGTTAATACGTACAAAAGCCTTTTCAAAACCTGACAAAACCAAGCCTTTTAAGTATACGCCAGATATATAGAGATTACTGCATAGTTGGCGACTCAATCTTTTACAATCTTCAATCTTTTTGGTAATCTTTTACAATAAGTGCATAATAAAAAACGTACAAACGAGCCAACCATGCAGTAATTAGTTTATTGACATCATGAGAAAAACTCTCTTCTTTTAGACACAAAAGCCAAATAACCCTTTTGCGCCTTCCCCAACACGGTCGCCATGTTGTGAACAAAAAGATAATACGATTTTCTTCACTAGTGAGAGACACCGTATAACCAATCAAATTATGATACGAGAATTTTTCACTAGTGAAAAAATCGTACGTCCAATGAAAACGCTTATTCGCTTCTCCTCAGTGAAAATGCGATTTTTATTTTACCTGTTTACAATATTTTGTAATAAATCATACCAGACGTTGTACACATTATACTCACTTACTTTTTGTATTTAGTATCGAGATTCCCAGCTATGAAGGAACTTTGATGAAATTGACGTTCATTCCAGCTAGAGTATAACAGAAATTATTATATAGACTGCCAACGGGTATTAAGTGTTCTGTAATCTGATTGGCTCCTCTACTAGTAGGATATTACTGTTAGCTCATATTAGCCTAAAGTTTTTCGATGGCAAAAAAACTAGTTTTGAGTATTGTGCCAGCCTTTCTTGGCCATAAGTACAACATATAAACGGTGCTACGCACCTCGCCGGCTATCAGCTCATATACGACTCGAGTTCGTAGAATAACTGTCAAATGTCCATACGATTAATAGCGTTTACTGCATGTACATATTGAACAGTAGCCACATTATGTTAAACAGCGTGCTTACTTTATCCCAGGTAGGGACAAAAGGCGCATATATCGTAGGGTAATATAACTACATATATACCTCAGAGTTATCGGCGTGTCTTGACGCGCATTGGAAACAACTTGGTCAATAATTTCCTGTAATGAGAAATCATGAAGTATAAGAATATTCAAACACTGTATTAATCATTGACATAAATATATCTGGACTGCCTGCTCACAATATTTTCACTTGAATTTTGCGTTATCAGTTCAAAATCACGAAGGCTGACGAATAATGACGAAAAATGACGAATATGAGAGTGATTGAACATCGCTGGCTCTTAAATAATACAAAAAATACTGGTCAGCAGTCAACTTCATGAGCAAACACTCTCATATTTCGGCCATCTTTGATAACGCTTTTCAAAGCCGAGTTGGCAGTCCAGATGTATATATGTCAATGGTATTAATGCGGACAAGTATACATACTAAGGGATCGCCACGAGGCCTTGTATAAATGGTAGATTCAAACGAAAGACAATTTAACAAGACTATAGAATTTGTCACCATCAATGATTGCCCTGTACAATGGGGCGTCCTGAAATACGTAACTTAGGACCATCAGGGACTATCATTGAGTCTTGAAAATCAATCTTCTTATCAAAACGTTCCGACATTGCCTATTTAAAATGAAGTTGTAAATTATTTTGAACGGATAGAAATTATTTTTCAGTTGAAAACCCGAGAATTAAGAAGATCTTTTTTGAGAATCATAGAATTCTTTGCGGTGATCATCGCAGTGTAATTTTTTTTTGAAAAACGTGTTACTAAGGAGACTGACTGTTTTATCATTTAAAAAACGTAGCTGTGAGGCAAATAACTGTGTTATGTATGGGAAAAAATTAGACCAAAATGACGTTGCTAATGAGATGTATTTGCTCGGAGTAAAACCGGCGGTGTCATTATGACGTCATTTTTGATGCAAATTCGTTCCCATTCACAATTTTTTGCCTCACGGTCAAGTATTCGAACGGTCAAATATATAGTCCCTTTAAGCATTATATTTCACAAAAATAAATTACACTGCGATAATCACCGCACAAAGAATTCTATACGATTCTGAACTATATAAATTGGAATGAAAATGTGCTAGTTTTGGTTTGCTAAATACAAAAGAGTGCTCAATGACATATAGACAGAGCGAAATGCATAATCATGCAAAATACCTCAAAAACTTACCACTACAGTCTGTTTCATCCAGAAGAAATCTTCAGGAGGTAAACAAATTTCGAAAATCTGCCTACCACCTGAAGATTCCTTCTGGATGAAACAGACTGCAGTAGTAAGTTTTTGAGGTATTTTACATAATTGTACATTGGGATCATAGGCGCTTTAACACACTGGGGGAATTTAAAACTGCCAATAACAGAATTGTCATAGCCGGTAAGCTGTCACAAAATATAATAATGATCCGTCACTAAAGTGGGAAAAGATAACTCTATAATAACCTGAAAACAGTTTTTTTAACTTTACGATTTCGAACGTGCATGATAACAAAAACTCAATAAAGATGTCAACGTCATGGAGGCTTTTGCTTAAACGCGTGTCAAACGCGTAGCCAGCATTACAAAACTATTGAAAAGGATTTTTCTTCGGCTAAATACTATGCAAACAGTCTTGAACAATCTTAAGTACCTGTATGTACTCAATAATTCATAGGATGATTTGCGAAACATTTCAACCATGTGAGGTTACTTTATACTTGATAAAGTGTTAATTAGGAGGAGACGTTATAAAATCTGTCACGTTTATTAGTTTTTTTCATATAATGTTACATCCTATAAATTAGCATTACAATGCGTCGTATTTGAAGACATTTAATACACTTGAACCTTGTAACATGTTACAAGCATAAACATGACCTACCTGTCTGGATAAGAGAACATCGTTCACCAACTTCCGATAAAATTTCTTTAATCGAAGCTAAAAAAAATGACAAGGTTGAATAGAAATTGGCAACTATTGCTTTCACAGAAACAAAAATTTTCAACGGAAGTAATTGGGTGCTATACACATACTAAATCGATGCGTATATCAGCGGCCGGACCAACACGACTCGCGATTATTATAATTATTGTAAAGAAAATACATCCTATATAAATATAGCCAAAGCAATGGGTCATTAATAAATTGTTTGAACTTGAAGTTTCATTACCTTGTATTCCTTAATTTTTGCTGTTTTGCATCGTTTCCGATAGTTGACAATGTCGGCAGTATATAGTCCAGCTAAAATACACAATATAGCTACTGTAGTTACACATAGTAATACATTAACTTTGTAAACCATGACTTTAACCAGCTGACAAGTAGTATTTTAAAATCAAAGTATAACTTGTAGGGAATAAACCAATGAAATAAAATATAATTAAAGTTATAGCACTTGTGCGGGGTTTCCGTAGAAATAATACACATGAAATACGTACTTCTATCTTTTCTCAGTAAAAATGTGGAAAAAAAATTGTCTCCACAAAATGGTGGATTTCGAAGGGCATTTTGGCACGTCCCAAATCCCTGTCAAAGTATTTCTAGTGAACTTTTAGAGCCGTAAAACGGCCCAAAGAAAACGGGATCTTGAATTGCGTTTTGAAATTCAGTCTTCTGACCAGAAGGTTCAGTACAATTATTATGAAGTTGTTTGAGTTAACTGGTCACGGATGGAAACTATTTTTTGTACGAAACCCGAAAATTAAGAAAAATGGTCGAAAATCATTCCTTCACGCGAAACAAAGTGCGCCATAATATAGTCAGTGATAGTAGGGACCTTAACATCGACGACGCGGCAAGCTCGACGACGCGGTGTCGATATATCTGAATAAGAAAAGCTTTTTGGAATTTGGTTACTGTAATAACCTGTTCTCCACAACAAGGCTTCTCCTGCTTCAAGATGATTCACCTTGCAAAGCATAAAGCTTTCCTACTGCTCAAGGGACATGATAATGCTTAACTTTGTATTGAGCACGACTACACAGTTGAGAATACTCCTAGGACCACAAATTATTATTTTGTCGTCGAGGTGTCGCGTCGTAAATCTTAAGCTCCCTACTTCTAGGACTCGCGTGTGACTTTTTCAGACTCTCATACTCTAAATTATAGTGATTGACCGATAATTGGTATCGGTATCGGCCGATATTTGTCATATCGGTAGACAATCGGTATCGGTAGTTTTGTACATATTTACCGATTGTGTGAAACCAATAGTAGAGAAAATTCACGCTGTACAAATTATATGCATCGCGCGTGGGTGCACGTACAAGCGCTTGTGTCCGGCCATTTTCTATAAAAAATTGAAAATGAAATATGAAATTTGAACCTGAGTGCGCTTGCTTCTTATGTGCGTGCAGAGCAAGTATACGTGCAATTGATCCAATGAACCATTCATTGGATGAATTGCACGTATACTTGCTATGATTATACTTGCTTGTATCTGCTAGGGACTCAGGGTAAAACCATGACTTTACCCTAAGCAAATGTCGCGTTTTATCAGTATTCTTTTGCGGATGCATGTCATACTGTATATTCATTACTTTTATTAATTGAAATACGATTATTCTCTTTCACTTCCTAGGCAACGTTTTGAGCTGCAAATTCAAGATATTTCGTATTTCTATTATGATTCGTTGTCGCAAAATTGTGTTTGCAAATATACCAATATTTTTTACCAATGATTTTGTAGGTAAATCAGCTAGTAATCGCTAATGATAACAAAAAATTGCGAAGCGAAATTATTTTTCTCGTGTCGTAGACTATAAGTAGACATCGTTAACATACTACAGTTTTAATTTAACTTGAACTATAAAAATTTTTTTGTGTCCAATATCGCCTAAAACATAATCTAATATTCAAATCAAAATGAGTGACGTCACCTTGATTTGATCAACTGATTACATTATGACGTCATTAAAAATCGGTATCGGTATCGGGTACCAGTGATGAAAAAAAAATCGGCTATCGGTAAAACCGATGTTTGCACTATCGGTCAATCACTACTAAATTAAGTCTTCTCCTTAAAAAACTGGGTCAAAGGAAAACCCTGGAAAAAACAGTGTCTGTGGCAAGGAATTTCGCGCGAGGTCAAGAGCTAGTTGCACGAGAAGCATGCAAATCCAATATGGCGGATTTCACTTTTTGCACGTTCAGGAAAAACTAGAGACATCATTCGTGACAAAGTATACCCATCATTCTTTATGTATTATTTCTACGGGGTTGTCCTCGCCACCAAGCTTCGCAAATCGCAACGACGTATAAATACGTTGTCTTTACATCAAAGCGAGGCTTAGCGGTGAGGATACCTAATGTTCCCTTGCCAGTCCATTTCATTGTTTCCTGATACAAAGGAGATTAAAATACCTTGCAGTTTCTTTTGAAAGGTTTGTAGAGGATTTCCGAACTTGAAATTTTCCCCGCCAAAAAGAGATCTGAAAAATAATACGTGCATCTGTCTGATAAATAATTTAAAAAATTTTGATTACATAGTTTTCACGTGCCGCCTGCTTGGTTGATTCTTCAAAACATGAATAAAAAGGGATTTTAAATGGTCAGTCATACGATGAGCATGGTAAGTAATTGCAAAACAAAACACGAAAAGGTAAATCAACTTATTTTGCTTCTCGTTACATATGAATAGGTGCATAAGCACGCAATGAAATTTCCTGGGTCATTGCGCCCCAGCAAAAAATTTAAATGGGCGTACAGGTATACTGGTCAATTGAATTCATTGTATTAGCTTACATGAACTCAGTAAGAACAGAATAGATTGGGTTAGAAAATTTTTTTAACAACAACCGTGTAGTTGTACAAAAGCTAATCAGTCTTATTTGCATGTGATATCGTTCTTCCAAATGATGCTTGCATATGCTGTAAAAAGAGCGGAAACTAGACGGTCAAAATTCATCTGATTGATTGGAACCATTCCAGGCTCATCTAATTTTGTATTTGATCTATTCAGCACTTCCTGTCTCTTATGTACAGCAAAGAGATTGTATTGTTAGTCTAGAATAGCACTATTTCAACATCAGAGCACATGGAATGTCAGTGGAATTGGTATTTATTACGTCATGCAGTGCAGAGAACTAGCACAACATCTTGTGCAATTTACCTGATGTTCTCTTCTTGAGCATGAGGATAATCAGTTGGTAAAACTGGGAGAAATTTCTAAAAATATTTCACAGTGAGCTTTAGTAGTATTATTTATTGATGAAATACAAATGCCTTAAGTAGAGAAAGCACGGTAATACATAATCTCAGGTGCTAATACAGAGATTTGCACAAGAACTTTAAATATTTCTTCAGAAATCCATGTTACTGAGTCAATGAGAGTTTAAACAAATCAAGAGAAAAGGTTAAGACTATGTTTTCTCTTTATCCAATGTGTTCTTCTCTCGTTCTCGTTTACATATGGAACATCTAATGCAAAGCTTGTGATTTTTTTAACTTGTTAGGATGATAGCAAGAAAGCTATAATTGTACAGCACAGTAACCGGTAAAAATCATCAGAACAAAGTGCAAACTGTAGCTTAATGTGTCTGTGCGTTGTTCTATTGTTGCAAACCTCGTCCAAAACAATACTTTTCAAGCTTTACCTTTAAGTGTTTTCGTTGATCGGAGGTTAGAACACAGTTCCAAGTGTCCAAACTCAGCACATGCGAGAATATATCTGGCTAAAATGAAATGAATTATTTTTAGGTCAACCATATACAGCACACTCAGTATACGCTGCATAAAAGTTAAAAATTCAATTAAAAAGATAATTACGAAATCTTCAACGTGGTTTGGAATCCAAAAAAAATAAAAATACTGGTCATGAACGGAACTACAGCAATTCACAAGATGGTTTGACTTTAAAGCCATTCAAAACATTTGCAATTCGTGTTTTATTAGATATTAAACGCTCGGCCACGCAACCAGATGACAATTTTCCAGCACTACAATAAAATGATCAGACAATTTGCTTACAATATAATTATACGGTATGAGATACCGTAACTAACTGAGTATTATAATATTTATTTTGTCAATATTTTATGTCTTGAGTTTAATCAACACACTCAGGATATTAACAAAATTTATTTTCTGAGGATTTTTGAAGGGGTCTTTGGCTATGCTTAATTTGGAAATGGGTTATTCCAAAAAACTCCAGAATTCACCCACCGAGGAAATTCCAGCAATGTAAAAGAGTGAGGAGGGGAATTTTCTAAAGAATAATGACTTTTGGTACAGTGTGTTTTCTGGTTTGAAATGCTTATTCTTTGCGAGCTTTCAAATGCCAGTCTGCAGCCTTTGACAGGCTATAGTGCTATGTATTATGTATAATCCTGGTTTTGCTTTCAACTTTTTTATGTCTACAGAGTGTCTTAAATTTGTATAGGAAGGCTGGAGAGAGGAAGGGGAGGGGAGGGTAAGGAAGGGGTATTATTAATTTGCTCCATGGAAGTGCATCTTTTGACAACCCAGTGCTAAGGTCATAAAGGAGAAGTCCTTGGCAATGACACAATTTTAGGTCATAATGGAGAAAACATCTCAGCCATTTCTTCTTGGGGAAAATAAGACATTGAACATTAGTGACTAATTTTGCGTGAATAATCTTACTTACTAAAAAATAATATGATGTCCTGCCAGGTAATTGAATCTATGACATTTGAAATACCGGTAGCCCAATGCTCTGACAACTGGTACTGAGACAAAGTCTAGTTCCTTCAATATCAATGTAATCTAACCATGATTAAAGTTACTTTCTTGTAGCTATAATGACTCGATAATGACGAGATTTGACATCACAAATTGAAGAAACTTTATGCTTTCGTGATTTCAAACAAGAACAACAGTACCCAATACTTGCCACCTATCACAGCATGATTAATTTGGCAATTCATGTTTTCAAGAATTCCAGTTGCTTATGAAGTAGTGGTCAAGTTAGGTGTTCTTTAAGGGCCCTGATCTTAGGTTCCAAATCTCCCTCCTGCTATATATAAAGAGCAATAAATGAGGACTGGGGCCATTCACTATCTCATATCCAGCTGCTTGTATAGCAATCTGCTTATTAATATAGAGTTCTAGACCTTTTTGTCTGGCTTATTGAAATATAGCTTAACTTTTGTGCTTCAACTTCCACTGAACAGTATGATAAGGTGCAAAGGCTTTCAGTGGTCGGCCCTTGCTGTGTTGATTCAAGCTACTTGGACCTGAATTCAAGTATCGGTAACACATATCTCTGGACTTAGGCTGACCACATCTGCACCTGATAATCAACATGGGCAAGTATGACCACAGGTCACCCGGAATGCGTACAGTTCTAATATAGCGTTCAGTGGGACAGCATCTGTTAGTGGTTACATAATGTATATATTAACTCAAAGGTTGGCAAGTAAATACAAATTTGAACACTCGTACAAAATTTAAACCACAAAAAAATCTGCAAAAAGACTTCGATATTCATTTAAAAACATACACATATTGAGAAGACATACCTGAAAAGCATGTACGTTGTATTTTTGTGTCATTTCAACATTATTTACCCGACGAAATTCGCGAAAAGTCATCAAATTTTTAGTTGATTTTCGCTAAAACTATGCGCGATGCCGGCTGCCTGCCTTACGTCACAGGAAAAAGCCCCCTGATTGGCCAGCTGAAAACTCAATTTTTTTACCGCGAAAGCAAAACCGGGGAGCTACGTAATATACAATGAATTTACAATGCTTCTTCGTTTGCACCTCTTCACATCTTTTGCACTTCAGTTTAAAATTTTTCGCAGTTGTTAGCAGTTGTTACTGAGTTGCTGTTTTTAAAAAAGCTTTCACTTCAAATTTCCCTCCGCAGCGTTGGCGTAGTTCTTTGAAAATTTTAACATTTCTCCCCCCGGTTTTGCTTTCGCGGTAAAAAAATTGAGTTTTCAGCTGGCCAATCAGGGGGCTTTTTCCTGTGACGTAAGGCAGGCAGCCGGCATCGCGCATAGTTTTAGCGAAAATCAACTAAAAATTTGATGACTTTTCGCGAATTTCGTCGGGTAAATAATGTTGAAATGACACAAAAATACAACGTACATGCTTTTCAGGTATGTCTTCTCAATATGTGTATGTTTTTAAATGAATATCGAAGTCTTTTTGCAGATTTTTTTGTGGTTTAAATTTTGTACGAGTGTTCAAATTTGTATTTACTTGCCAACCTTTGTGTTAATATATACATTATGTAACAGATGCTGTCCCACTGAACGCTATATTAGAACTGTACGCATTCCGGGTGACCTGTGGTATGACAGACATAATTGAAAGTCTGCAATATATCACCTTCTTGTGTAAATACACACCAGTACTAAGTCACCTCATCATTAAGTGATAATTTAGTAACTTTGAATGACATGACAATTGGAAAATTCATAGGACCAGCATGTCACATGTAGGGCTGTGAACGGCGAATTTCACTGGTTAAGTGGATTTTGCAGTAAATTCACTGGGTCCTCATCATATATGTAGTTCCTGTCTCTGACGACTTAGATGTTAAATTAAACATCAAACAGAACATTTTGTAATAAATGCAATGGATACGGATAAATTCAATGGACATGTGAGATCTAAAATAGGTCTTACAGTTCTCCAGACACTTTCCATTCTCCAGACCCTTTCCATTCTCCAGACCCTTTAACAAAACCTGAAATGCTGAGGAGCAATGGCGATATTCAAACTGCCACAAAGCTGGTCAAACTGCATTTCATGCTGAGGGGGGCATTGGGAATTGCGATGTTGCGGTTTTGGCCTATTTCTTAAGTAGTATTGCAGTGAAAAAAATTATAGGTTGCGGTGTTGCGATGAACTTAAATCTTGTGCGCGGGATTTTGTTTTCCAGGATGCGGTATTGTGGGGGAAAAGATGTAAAATGCCGGTTTTACGGTGTTGATAAGTTCTGTGGTATTTTCGATTGATAGTTACGTCACCAATCAATCGTTTCCAAATTGAGGGAAGTCATTTGTTTTTATGTGTATATATTTGCAAGTCAACGAGCATCAGCAGCAGTGAACTGTTCGCTACATTTGCGACAAAATATAAACACGCTTAAAACTTTTTTACCTTGTTTTTGGCGGTGTGTGGTATTTTAATTTATTTTATGTGGTGATGCAGTATTTTCGTAATTTTTGTGCGGTTTTGCGGCATTGACACCCTCTCAATGTCCCCCTCCATGCACTCAATGTCAAAGATCTTCGGCGTGGATTTAGCAAAACATAATAGTAAATATTGGTGTATCTTCGGTGTGGAGTTTACATGGAATGCACCCTGCGAGCTGCATTAACAAACTTTAACCACTTGATATTTTTGCCAATGGTGGCAAGATTTATTCATTGAATATTTGCACAATAATGAGGAGTTTTATTACTCCCACACTTGATATTTCCAAGGGTGCTTGGAGGTTTTGGACAAAAAAATTAATGTTCATGCTTTAGGTGGTAACTTGAACATGGATCTGGCCTGATGCAGCAAAGAACTTCTTAAGGAGTTAAATCAGTGAAATGTAACGTACCATAACGATTGTTTGATTTCGGGGGGGGGCATACCTCTACAAATGATGAAAACTGAAAACTAACCTACCCCCAGAACATAACATATTTTCGAGCAAATATTATTATTATTTTGGATTTACTGAGTTAAAGGTATTACTTACGTTTTCAATAAGATCAATTGGTAAATCGATTTCTGTTCCTTGAATGTTACACTTTTCCATCATTGAAGTATACAGCTTATATTGATATATTTCCTTGAAAACCCCTTTCCATAATTTGGAAATCTGCACACTTTGGAATTAAAGATCACAGTGACTTTAAGTTTAAATCAACTTGTGATGTATAAACAGAATAACATTGGATATCTTTTGACAATACGACATTGAATGATATTTTGGAGAGCAAAAATCAGCTCATAACAATGCTTTCCCAGTTTCTCATAATAAATCAAGGTCGTTTATTGGTTGGCACAATACAACGAGGTCTCTGATTGGTGCTAATAAGAACGTATTCATTGTCGAAGAACATGGCGGCCGTATTTGAGTGAAATTTATCTGGTTTGGGTTCTTTTTGGCGATATGTCCTGAAGTAACTGAGCAATTTGATGAAAAAGGCGTTGTAAATATACGATTCATCCGTATATAAAAACTGATAGCGGTATTTCAAAGTAAATTACTCCTGGTTTTATAAAGTTAGGGGGTATTGTTTGATTTTATCGCCCTTATGGCAGAGATTCTCCTCTGTAATTTATGTGAACAACCGGTAACACCAGCGGAGAGGGGTGATGTGAAAGATACGATACCTTGTTCAACATGTGGTGAAATTTGTAAGTTTATATTTATATGGGTTACGCTTCGTTTGTGCCGGCGAACGCGCCAAAATTGTAGTAAATAGAATGGATATAATTATTGATGATCTCTCATTCTATTGTTTTTAATGCATTTCGTACCAATGAAGTGCGAGTTGTAAAAATGTTTGCAGTTTGCCATTTACCGGAAAGTCAATGATTCATGTTTCGTTGTTTATTTATTATAATTATGCACCCAGTGTATATACTTATGTATATAATTATGTATGTATATATTTATCATAACTTTTTGTGACTGTTGATTGGTCAAAATAATAAAAATAGATTACTAATTAGTTGACTGATTAGATTTTAGATTTTTTGCATCATTGATTTCATATTACAAGATCATGATCACCAATCTCTATTGTACACATGCAAGCCAATATAACCATTGATAAAAGGTCATAATAAAATGATAATTAAAATGAGAGCAAATCAGCAACCAGACATTTATAACATTCCTAACCCTAACTCTGCACTGAAACTAACCTCAATTTAGGAATGTTTTAATAATTGTCTGGTTATGTTGCTTTGTTCTCACTTTAAGAATCTTCAAAAACAACCACCATCTTGAAAACCTAACTCTCATCCATACCCTTTAGCCATTGCCATTGGTAAAACCTTCTGATTATAAAAAGTGACCAAATTACTGGCAGCTAACTCATACCAAGAGACATTTGATTCAATCATAATTACATTTTTTACTGTGTTTTTCTATATTTTGTACAATGGGGAATTGCTTACATCAGACATTGCAATACATTAATAAATACAAATATAGCATTATTATAATAAATATAGGATGCGCTTGATTATGGACATGCATTTTGGTTTAAATTTATAATTTCTGGCCAAGTTAAATGCAGTCAATTGAAGTTATACTCGATATATCTTTGCTTTTAGTTCATTTTTCATGTCTTGAGTTGCCAAAAAACATCGAACAAGTTGTCTTTTCATATCCATGGCAATGCAATGACTGCAAATCTTGTGAAGTCTGCAAAAGTGAAAAATTTGAGGTATATACCTAGCAATAAATACCATGGTCTTGAAAATTCACTGAATATTTGACAAAGAGTAATATATAATTTAAATTGGTATCCAGTTTACTTACATTGCCTATAACATGAAATTTTTTTATCAGAACCATGTGAGAGAACTGTTGTACAAGTTCTCTTGTGCTACATGTCTTAGTTGATGGGATCTTT
Source organism: Muricea muricata (assembly GCA_963855995.1). Lineage (NCBI taxonomy): Eukaryota > Metazoa > Cnidaria > Anthozoa > Malacalcyonacea > Plexauridae > Muricea > Muricea muricata. The sequence continues at coordinate 37,365,709 of OY979718.1, forward strand.
TAGTTTGATTGTTTGGTTTTGTTCATTAGTTACATCACAGTCTAGGTAACGAGTGGTTATTGAATGCCATTTACAGTATCTATGCCCTGAATTAAAATTCTTGAAATATTGACATGATGTAATAGGACTGTTTAAGGACAAATGAAGTGCGATCATTTATTTTCCCAATCATCGTTTCATGGGAAAGCAACACAATTTATGGTCTACTCTATGACGATTCATTATGCAAGCTCTGAAATACCTCATTAACAAAGCGTGAGGAACAGAATGATATAAAAAACGGGAATAAAAAACTTTCGTTTTATAGGCATTTTAATAGAGAAACTTAATGTAAACTTAAGTCAAAATTTATTAAAGTCATTGTCAATTTAATTTACAATACTTAAATACACTGTAGGTCCTTTCTAATTTATTTTTATTAGTATTGAAAGTTCTGAATGCGAATGTGTATTGATAATTGAATATATTAAAAAATGAATCTTTTAAAGTGCAACTGTCATGAAAGAGTTGGTCCATCTAGGCTTTAATTTGATCTCAGTCCGCTAGATGTCCTCTAAAAGTCAACTATCAAGACGCCTTCACTTCTTTTTCATATTTTGTTTTTTTTTTCGAAATATTCATCTTTTAAAACATCCAAATTAAAGCTGGTTTATGAATAAGTGTGATGTCATCCACTCGCGCATCAGAAGCCCCCCGGTGACAAAGTGCTTGCACCCGGCCACCACTCGTCTTGGTTCTGGCTCGATTCTCACGTAAAACGTATTTCGTTGGCCTCAGAGTTTGATAGTCGTCGAAACAATGTACATGATGCATATTTTTTTGCAATGTTTGAAAATAATAATGAGCGATAAAAGAACCCATAGTTGCAATTTGCAAGAGAAGTTTAAGGAAAAAAACCCAGAAAAAAAAGAAGAAAAAAGACTTAAAAAGAAAAGGAGGCACGCTGCGGATTCGAACCGGCAAGCTCAAGAATGACAGGCCGCGTGTAGACTACTGGGCTAACGAAGCCCACAAAAATTCAGTGTTTGAAAACTGTACATCTATTATAGTGTTACTAGGGACCTTAAGATTTACGACACGGCAGCTCGACGACGCGATGTCAATATATAAGTACAGAAAGAAGCTTTTTGGAATTTGATTGTTTTAATAACCACTTGAAGCTTGTCTTAGTAACTTACAAATATTTTTGTTGGCCAAAACGATATGCTTTCTGCTATAAGTTGGACTTCCAAAACGCTTCTTACGTCGTAGCATGCTTTCGCGTTGCCCAAGGGACGTGATAATTCTCAGTTTGATGTTCTATTAGGCATGGCTACGTACTTGAGAATACCCCTGGGACCACAAATTATTCATGGCTGTTGTCTTTTATAAAAATATCTATTGTTATGAAGCCGCGTCGTCGAGCTGCCGCGTCGTAGATCTTAAGGTCCCTACTTACAGTAATAATCAGACTGAAATGATACATCTATTTTACAAATTGTCATGCTGAGGCCTGTGAAATAACGCCATTGTCAGAATGTAGGTTTGGTCTTCTCGATGTGACTAGAACCCAGTGCGCATGTAAAAGAGTAATATGTGAACCCACCCGTGAACTCTATAAATACTGGAATGATAACTCCAGATAAAAACCCTACATTTCGGTGAAACCAAGATGGCGGCAACGACTACAAATGTCGTAAACCAGTGGCGGATCTAGCGTAAGTCAAAATGAATTACCACAGCTCATTCTAGGATATATTTACATTTTAAAATACCTTCAAAGCAACTTCATTGGCTAGATTTTATTCTTTTGAAATTCATAACCTATGACATTGTTATAAAGTTATTTTGAATTTAAAATTGAGCTGCTATAATTTATTTTGACTTACCCTGGATCCGCCACTGGTCTATTTTCCCGAGGTATTTGCTATTTTTAAAAAAGACTGTATCGCAAACTAGGTTATAAGTTCATAAACCATAAAATTACCTCTTAAATCAAAATAAAAACATCAAATATCGGTACATTCCCAGAAGAATGGTGTCAACCGCGCCGAGAGAAACAATAGAAAAGGACTGAGCTTGATAACCTATTGATAACCAATCTCGGCTTCAAAGATGGCGGCCAAGTTATCGTTCCAGTCTAATTTAGAGTTCACTGGAACCCACTGCCAAAAGTCGTGAGTTTTGCCCGGGTCCTCCGGTTTCCTCCCATATGGGTTATAATGCAGGTCCGTAGTAATTGGCATTTGGTGTTGTGGTGACTTTGTCCTAAAGGCGAAGCTGAATAGAAAAAATTAAAAAAGCCAAAAATGTATTGTGTGTTCTCATTGTTGGATGAGCGGATTTACCCAACAGGCTAATTTGCGGATTGATAGCGGATATAGTATATGGTTTTAACGTACCTTATTCGAGAAGACGCGAAAAACTCTCCTCAGTTATGTTAAGACCTTAAGTTAGAGGTCCGACCAGACGGGGCTTGAACCCTAGCCTCCCAGTTTGGAAGGCAATCCAGCTGACCATAACACTACACCTGCTGGTTATTATATGCTGTTACTGTATAAATTCTGCTTGTTTACAGTTTCAAATAATGGTATTTCGCCTGTTGTGAAATGCAACTGGCATCTGGTGTCCGTTGAGTAGATGGCATCATAAACTATTTGCATGCTTAAAACAGTGAACAGGGTTCGTACAAAACTTGAATGTCCTTAAATGTCCTTGAATTTTAAAACAAAAATTCAAGGCCTTGAAAGTCCTTGAATATATAAGAGAGTTCTTGAAAGTCCTTAAATCCGTCCTGCTTTAGCTTGTGGGCGTTTTTTAACCTTTAAAATCAAATTGTGGTGGCTCATGACTTAAATAAGTTTCGAATTCGTTTAAGCTGCAGTCAGAGCATTATTTAACAACTCATTTTAGTCATTGAATTTCCTGATGTATATATGGCCTTGAAAGTCCTTGAAACGACCTTAAATTGTACTCTCGTTTACCTGTACGAACCCGGAGTGAGTAATTATGTGCAGGACGAGAGAAATTTAGTTGTCGAGAAGCTAAAACACCTTGTTGGATGATGTTGATGTTGAGATCAAGATTAGACAAACCATTTTTCATGACATTGCCACTTAAATAATAGACAATCATTAATATTTTGCGTTGTCTGCATGATTTTAGAGAAAACTACTCTACTGTGACGATTGTGACCGATGTTACCACACATTTTGTTTAAAACCTAAACTGGATCGACTTCCCAAAGGTATTGTCAGTCTATTCTCACCACACAGTAAAACACTGGTTTTACACCGTCCTGTTGTTGATGTATATATACTCTAATTTCAGTTGGGTGCGTTCAATGAAATACTGTCTTCATAATCATAATATTTTCATAATAATTTTATGTAACAGGAAAGTGGAGTTGTCTACAATGCAAGAATAAAGAGCATAATAAAAGTCCACTCAACAAGTCACCAAGTAAATCTCCGTTTCGCACTTCTAGTCCAGCTAGACCTCTCACCCTCAAAGGACCTTTCACAAAATCTCCAGCAAAAGCGAAAGACTGTGGTAGTTCTCCCAGTCTTCAGAGTCAGTTGAGTACAGGTGCTTCGTCTAGTGAAAAAAGACAATTATTTAGAAGTTCGGGCCAAGGCGTTGACGACAGCGATGATTTTATTGACATTTGGGAATTCAAAGATGAGACTTCAGACGCAAAACGAAAACCAAAACGAATCCGCTCCGACTCGTCCGAGGAGTGTTCCACGTCACCCAAAAAGAAATTCGTGAAGGATGATGAGATTGGGGTCGAAAAACAGAAAACAAAGAAGGCGGTATTAGGGTCAGGAGAAGGTAATTAAAAAATTTCTTCGGTACAATTTACATTCAATTTTAAATGAAGACTAAATGAGAATGATAAAGATATTAATCTTTATATTAAATAGTATCTCTTTTTTGGCTTTCTAACACGACAAGCGAGAGGAGTTAGAAAGTGCTAGATTGCAGGAAAAAAACCAGACGCTAGACTGTATAGATGGTATAGACACAAAGTAAGGAATAAAGAGGGCTCTCATACTTCATGCCTTTCGAATTTCGAGGTCTCTGTAATTTCGGAAGTGCCTGCAGTAGTCTGAGAACAGGTGCGTGTTGCTGGAGGTCCAATAAATCCTCGAATGCGATGAAATGAGATGACCAGGGTAGTTTTAAAAACCACCATCGTGAATAGTGTACAACTAAATATCTATTTTCTGCTTAAACTACATGTGAAGATGTTTCTCTCACTGATCGCTTTTCATTTCGAATTAATGTTAAACATATGAAAGTTCCCCCATGAATACCCCATTCCATGGTGATATTCAATGTACATTCATTTGGAACGACCAACGCTGTAGGGTATGTGTATATGTCCCAGCCGATTTATATAGCTCAATTATTCTAAACGGTGTAGCTTTGTAGTTTGTGGTTTAAAATTTATAATTATATAATTATTTTCATTTTATCACGAGGTCAAAAGAAGCGAAGATCAAGATACATGTTTAGTAGTTCGTGTCCAACGCCAGGCTGTGATGGTACAGGAAATGTCAATGGTGTACTGTCGACTCACCGCGCTCGATCTGGCTGTCCCATACTTCGTCGTAAGAAACAAAAACATAAGGTTTGACGCTGAGTATTTGTTTCCATGCTGTACACAGTACAGTGTAATATTTCAATCTTCCACAGAAGGGCTGCACTCAAAAAGGCTTCCCTAAGGACGTCCTTATGTTTCGTGATATTGAGTTACGATATATAAATTCTGTGCGCAACAGCTAGTACACTGTTACGGATTGTAGCAAGATAAAATCAGCATTTTGACACACACGAAAAGTAGGGAAAAGACTTTCATATTGTTTTTTACAATATTTACTGATAAGAACGAAACAACCAACAGTCAACATCAACACCTATAATTGCAAGAACCCCCCCCCCCCCCCCCCCCTCCTCCTCCCCCAAAGAGGAACAAGAACAGAAAAAAAATTAAGAGGCATGCAAGTTTGGGATCCGAAGCCGGGAGCTCAAACACTCGTAAGGCCACTGAGCTGACGAAGCCCAACGATGTTTAAAAACTGTATTAATTTATTGTGTTACGTAATGATCTGGTGCTGTACTTTCGCCGACTCTCCTTATGCTGGCAGTTGGCCAGCGAAGAGAGGCTGAATCTAAAAGAGCGTTCAATAATATTGAAGAAATAAAATATGTATTATTTACCGCACTAAATTCTAAATAACCAACTGAAGACGGCTTGGGCTTGGAAATATTGTAGGAGCCTGGTGTCGGAGCTATGTTTATTATATTTATATAACAAATATTATATAATACCTCATTAAATTCTGGTCGTTTAATTGGTTGATTATGGTCACGTGATATTAAATAAAAAGTTCCATTTTCCAAGAGTGCAATGGAGAACGTTCCGTTCCACTCCCAGGAGTGCAATAGTTTTTCCATTGCACTCTCACAATTCCCATCCGTCAAAAAGCTCTTCGTACGGTCGTCGTAGTGTATGGTTTCGGTCTTGAGATGAGTGCGAAATAATCCAAATACTAAAATACGACTCAAATGCGTGTTGTTTTAAATGTCGAATAAATTGGTTTTGAAAACAATAGTCTTGGTATTATATAAAACAAATTCTAAGAATATTTTCATGAGGTGAAAGATTGAATCTTTCACCTCATGAAAATATTCTTACCAATGCACGAATAAACATTCATTATTTGTATACTGTATATACTATGTCACAGTAAATTACTAGAGCATTGGAAAAGCAATGATTGTGTTTTAACGTATGGTATGCACATTGGCTTACTGCAAATCTCTTACTCGTTTTAACTTTAGTCTACCGAGAAAAAAGCTCGCGAGAAAAAAAAGGTGCAAAAGGTCCAAAGACGTTCTGAATCTCCTACAAGAAGAAGTCAGAGAAAACCGGTAAAATATTTTAGTACATAAGTTTACTATCGCAATAATTATCTATTATTGTTATGAGTTAAGGTTGTAATGCACTGATTAGAATAAACGCACTCAAGACTATGTGTTTCCAATTACCATTAGTGTTCGCATACAGTACAGTACCTTTGATCACTTTTGATAGTATCAATGTGCAAAATACTACTTCTGTTAAAAATATAGAGCTCCATTTCCAATGAGTTTCATCTGACACATACACTGAAAGTGAATATCCCAACTCTACCAAAGCAATATGCCCAAAGCTGCTCCAAAGGTAAACAAGATATGAAGACTACTACGGAAAAATCAAACGCTGGAACCCGTGAAATAAGAACTCCAGTGACAAGGACTCCTGTCTCGACAGCTTGCTATAACAAATCAGTGTTTGGTAAAGAAGAGGAAGATAAGTTGAGAAAGCTCGTCACAGATCACGACTTTAATATGTTTATGAAGGCGAAAGAGAAAGCCGCAAAGATGGTGGTAAGACTACGTACTGCTAGTAACTAATGTGACAAGCGGTTTTAATCATTTTTCTAAAACTCATTTAATAATTCATAAAGGAAATTCAAAAGAAATACATATATTTAATTAGTGTTTTGAAACTATATATGTAGTGGAAAAGTGTCTTAAAAGCAGGTGGATGATTTGAAATGTCTCAGGGGACAGCAGGGCTGATTAAGTATTCGTTTTCAAACTACTAGTAGCTTGAAATTTTTCAAGATACTAGTACTTTGAATTGCATAATTGATGAGTTTGAAAAGTCAGCTCGGCTTCGCCTCGGACTGGAACGAACTCTCGTACTTGAAATCCCGGTAAAATCCTCTGTCTCGTATTTGAACTATTACGTAAACGTTTTACATAGACCCCGTTTACACGGTACTGGATCCACATGGTCACGATATCAAATAGAATAGTTTCCAAATGAGTGTGACTCTTAAAACTATGTATATACGAGGAAGCTAGTGGTCTGGGAGCAAGAAAAGAGGCGTCACCGATGCTGCACTATAGGTTTCATTCCTGTCAAAGGAGCTATAGTTGACGAATTTTTCTCAACTTTTCCCGATATAAATTTTAACCTGTGTATGCTTTCCGCATTATTTTACGACACATTTGACCTGAAGAAATTACATAACACCGGGTGAAGTTCTACAAAATTATACTTAAACTACTTACAGTTTGCATATAGTTGATAAGTGATAACAGGAAACAAATAGGATATTTCTGTGACTGAAACATGAAACAAAGCTTTGACGTTTCGAGCCAAAACTTTCGAACTTAATCTAACATTGTTCTCATACGCTTTCAATCGTCGGTAAAGTTAACAAAAGAAAATAGCGCAAGGAAAACATGGCTTTTCCTTTCTTTTTAGGGAAAAATCGAACCAACCAGCACTAGTTGCAACGTTCGTCGGATTGAATTTGGCATGTACGATATTGACGCCTGGTATTCGTCTCCTTACCCTCAAGAGTATTTTCATCTTCCCAAAGTTTACGTTTGCGAATTCTGCCTTAAGTACATGAAGAGTTTGACCATCTCGAGAAGGCATATGGTAGGTGCAGAAGTCTATACCTGTCCACTTTTTCTATACCTTGTCTGCGAAAGAAAAAAACCAAGATTTTTCGGTTAGATTATTGCATGAAAATGCTAGGTAAACTGGCCAATGGAAACATTTGGCTGTCGTCAATAGGGGACCCTCTTCGCATTCCTGCACACACAGAATGCTCGTAGTACGCTGCTGGGTGGGTAACGTACGAGTCTTTTTTAGATCGGATTCTGAAATTATTTTATTAGTACTCTTCTTGCTTCTCAATTGTTGCGATGCTAGGTAGAATCTAACTGAAATCCTTGGCCACTACTAACAAGTGTTGTATGGTTTGGCTAATTCAAGCAAAGTGGGCAGGTTTTAACCACACAGGGCTAACTGCAATTTTTTGGCTGCCTGAGAGACCCAACTATACAGGCATGACTATTTTTATCATCTTGGTATCTGTGACGTTATTATCTAAAGCCAGTCCGTAAAGGCTTGCATTCTGTGAATTACAGAACAATAAAGCCCCGTACAGACGAGCAAGTTTTCCTTGACAAGTTTTTTGACGAGTTCACTTACGCGTCTGTACGACGAACAATTTTTCCTTGACGGGCTTTGTTTGTTCCTGTCTACGCGAAATTTGGCAATGTTTTTTCTTGACAACTTTTACCGCATGGATTAAGTACCGGTAGGTAAACAAAAATTTCCTAGTCAAGTGTTCCTTGTTGCACATACACACGAGTAAGTTTCCTTGTCGAAAAGCTGGTACGACTAGCTTTTAAACCAGGCTCCTTGCTAAGGAAAAATTGTCAATTTTTCGCGTACACACGAGCAAATAAAACTTGTCAAGGAAAACTTGCTCGTCTGTAGGGGGCTTAACTCATTTAAACTGCATGAGTTACAGAGAGATTTAAGCAAACTGGATAAATACTAGGTTAACTTGCATTATTCTATAAGTGGTAGTTAACTATGTGTGTGTTCTAGAAATTGTTCAATCATGCACTGATTCAATTTGCAAGTGCTACCAAGAATATTGTTACTGAAGTGTTCTGAATTAAATTGAATTGAAGAGATATTAAAGGAAACAGATAACTGTTAAACTTGTATCCATAAGTGAAGAATGACAAAATGATGTAACGTTTGAACAACTTTGATTCGGGTAGCATTAGTCACCATGAAGAAACGTCCGGCTCGTGTTCAAATCCACCCAACATGTACATAGAACAGTTCATGAAGTATACGTTCTCAAACTATACGCTGCGTGAAAATTTGTTTGTTTTGTTTTGTTTTGGGCCTCAAGGTGCTTTTAGAGAATTCAGAAGATCGATTTATTTCATAACTTATATTGGAATAAATCTATCTTAAGATTTCTGTAAAACTATATCGACGCTCCAAACAAAACTAATTTCAACAATATGTACTGCAGTAGTAATTTTAATTTGTACTCTGGTAAAAGAAATTGAAAATGTTTTACAAGCATATAAACATTTTAATACTGTTCTGTACCATGATGTTTAGAAAATATAATCACTATAATACGTGCAGTTGATGATTGCAGTTAATTCACAATCCTACATCAGGGTCCGAAAATTTGGAATTGCCTTCCCCCTCGTATATATAGTCCATATAAATAGTTAAATTAAGTGGTGAATAAACTGAATTGAATTGAATTGAATTCTAGGCAAAATGTACGTGGCGCTATCCGCCAGGTGATGAAATATACCGCAAAGGGAATATTTCATTCTTTGAAGTCGACGGCAAAAAAGAAAAGGTACAATATACACGGTACTAGCACATTATACCCCTGACGTATTGTTACACAGGTCCTGCAGCAGTATTCTTTACACCAGCTATTTAAAAGTAGCCTATAGTAGTTTGGGATTCACCAGCGTCCCTTCTTGTTTGAGGTATACTGATTGCTCCAGTGCCTTTCGTCGCAGGCGGTGCGGTTGCGATAGTTTCTTTTTGCAGTTTGAATATTTTTGTACGCATGACATGCACTAGATAAATCAGGTTGCCCAACCGTCTATTTTGATTATGATGTACACACGACATGTGTAATGTATTTCTATGTTGTGTAACTTTGTACACTAATAAGATCATATGGTGATTATCAAGCTTACGGATAGAAAGCCTCGTGATGATAAATTTACGTAGTGTTTACCCAAAATTATATTGTGATATCGATTCGTGTTTATCTATAAACGAGTTGTATGTAAAATCGATTCGCTTTTAAATTATGCTCCAGGCTCAATGATATAACAAAATGTGTGTTGAACAATCTGTCTATCAAACCCCCTCTCACCCATCCTTCTTGCTTTAGATTGTTCATTTCAACCAAATGAGCTACCCTGCATGCAGATTGTGCGTACAAGGCTTGTCTATATAGATCAAATTTATGTAGTATACATGTCTTTGGTGCAATCTTTGTAGTCTATTGTCCTCTTAAATTTAAATATCGTATTATTATCTAATGGTGTTCTTGTAGACCTACTGCCAAAATCTATGCCTGCTGGCTAAACTCTTTTTGGACCACAAAACTCTATACTTCGATGTGGAGCCTTTCCTTTTCTACATATTGACACAACGTGATAACACTGGATGCCATTTAGTTGGATACTTTTCCAAGGTACAATCTAAATTTATCATAACAAGCCTTCAAAATGCTCTCGTGTTAATTGTCATGTTAATAAAACACGAGTTTTCTTCCAGGAAAAGAAATCTCGCCTGAACTACAACGTTTCCTGCATTTTGTGCCTGCCACCGTACATGCGCCGTGGTTTTGGAAAAATGTTGGTTGCATTCAGTAAGGGTTTCTATTAATATCACACTTGTCAGATGTTAAAGTAATTACACATGTGCAATATATAAAACCTGACCTGGCAGTAATGTCGGTATATGGTGTAGATCCTGTATAAACCAGCCAAATGATAAGCATACATATGTACTTCACTGAACGTTTAAGTTCCAGGAAGGCCTTAGGTTGTCCATCGGTACTAACTTCCTGAAAAAGGGCTTTCGCTCTAAACGTTGCAAACGTCCTATATGACGATTATAAGGGCTTTCGCTCTAAACGTCGCAAACGTCCTATACTATAATATATACTATATTTATGTTATTACTATATGATTGTGCACTATATTTTTCTGTTATTATATATTTCTGTAGTAGGCATCAGTTATTACAACTGGATGTCTGTACGCAGGCCTTTTTTGCGAAATTGCGGTTTAAAAATATTTTGTTTATTTTAAAAATCTGTCCATAGAATAATCATTTTTATATAATGATAGTCATTGTTATCTTATGTGGTCGTTTCTCAATTAATATTTAAGTTTAAGGTCGATTTCAGCTAAATATTCGACACATGAAAAGTTCGACGTCTGAAACAGACCCAACACTCTTTTTAAGGGACCATATGGGCTCATGTTAAGCATAGAAAACATGATATTAATTCAGTGTACATATTACTTTTTATTTTAGGTTATTTGTTATCACGTAGCGAAAATAAAACGGGTTCTCCGGAGAGACCCTTGTCTGATTTGGGTTTGATAAGTTACCGAAGTTACTGGACTGAGATTGTGCTTGGCTTCATGAATAACAACGAAGATAGTGCGATATCTATCAAAGGTAAATAATGCCCAGCCTTTCATGGCACAGCCATGCGCGGGGCGATAAAGCACAATGGTTTAAAAAGGAAAAATATTGCAGCCAACAAAGATATTCCAAAATTGAAAACAGGACCTTTATATAGAAAAGCTGCGCGTATGTACAGACGGTAGGGTCGTTGGATTGTGACCGCGAGAGGAAACTACGTTGATCATGCATGGTCTTTAAACATGATGTCTAAACGATGATGAAAAAACCCTTTGTTTAGATTTTGAACTTCTGTATTTGTAGACTATGACTTCCTTACTGAATATCTAATAATATCTTGTTTGCTATGCTCGTAAATGAATTTAAACCACGAGAGTTTAATTCAATAGTAGTTGAAAAAATGCAAACTTTAGACAATATGTTTATATGTGTGCAGCCCTCAGTCATCTTTGTTATGAGCAGAACCGATGTGCATCTTTAAACTAGGAATATGGAAAACAATAAGTTTGTCTCATTTCTTAGAACATTGAAAAACACATTTTAATCTTTACAGATTTTCGTACCTGTATCTCTGGCTTCTTTCCTAAGATATTTTTATCTAAATAAACTGCACTGTCCGCCATCTTGGATACACATCGCACGTACCTAGCTATTTTTTATTATATTAACGGCGAATTTAGTGGCAAGTTGTCAAAGAACAATGAAGTAGATGTTTGATAATCCTGGTGTCATATTAATGACCTTGGAAAACTGAAAATGTTCGTAACCCTCCTTGTGACGTAACATACATATCGAGAATAATCTAAGATAGCGGATAGTGATTTGAATCAAAGTATCTTGAGAACTACCCTAGGTAGCCCAAAAAAACATCAATTCAGTTTTACATTGAGGTCTGTGGCGTAGCGGTAGTTGCGTAATTGTATATCCAAAAAAACATCAATTCAGTTTTACATTGAGGTCTGTGGCGTAGCGGGAACTACACAACTTTCGAAGATGGTGTGAATAAATTTCCTCGCAATGCCAAGTTAAAATTTTATTGCCATATTACTTTAATCTGTTTACTTTGGGAAATAATTTGCCAGCGCATGAGCGTACGTATACAATAAGCGCAAAACGTGGAGTTATGAAAGCCTTTCATTTTCTCGGAGACTACTAAGCGTCTCTTTTTCCTTCTTCTAGACATCAGCACACTGACAGGAATTAACTCAGCTGATCTCATCAGTACGTTGCAATATCTTGGAATGCTTAAATATTGGAAAGGAAGTCATATCATTTTGAAACGTGAAGTATGTCATGTGGTAGTTAGCGTTTTTCACCATACAGGGCGCCAGCCGAAATTTATTAGCGAAATTTATTTAAAAATTTATTTCAATTCAGTGATTCTCGCTGGGTGACGTAAAAATGCTCTCATATTTCCGCCATATTGGTAAAACGCTTTTCAAATCCAGTTCTCAAATCGAATTGTTGTATACAGTTTGTTGCAAGAGTATCTCGTAAATGAGATCTAGCGCAATCATAACGATTCCCTTTCTTTAATATAGGACTTACTGAAAGAATATCAAGAGAAAATAAAGAATCGCCCACCAGATTATGGGATAGTTGACCCGAATTGCCTGAAATGGACACCACTAGATCAAAGGGACGAAAAATTGTGAGCATTGAGCCAGTTTCCTTCGAACATTTGAAAATGGTAGCAACTAGAAATTTAGAAGAAGTAAACAAGTGGAGTTGTTAGCTTGCCTATATATACTTTACATTATTGTTTACCATAAATAATTTTGTACTATTAATGATTTATTTTCAGTATTACAGATAAATTGTCATTTTTTACCTTTTTTTCCCCAGCGTGCATAGTTTGCAACGCTCATTCTAAAATGCTGATAATGAAATGTACATGTTCGTCGTATGCCTCAAGCGTAAGCGAGAACTTTCGACAAATGCAACTTTATACTGTATACAAGGGCAGTTACTGGGCCGAGCATGCATGGATTCGGGTACATTTTCAATTTCGAGGATTGTCAGAATCATGTAAGTTCACATTTAGCTCTGTACCATTTAGTATAGTTAGTAGTATAAATGATGTAATGTTAAAAGTGGTGACCTTTGCTCATTTTGGCAAGATTTTTTTTTAGGTTTGTTGATCGGAGAATGAAGGATATCTGCAACATGTCACAGTTTTACATTTTCTCCCACGACACATAGTATATATGTATCAATGCTAACAAATGTATGTCTATATCTATCAATCGAGACAATCCATCAATGAAAAGATGCTGTAATGTATTCGAGCTTCACATTTAAATAATATACATCGTGTTTCCACTTGCACCCTAAGAATGATCACAGTTTGCTTTTGTTTGTGAAAAGGATCAAATAACTTATTAATGATTTAGTTGCACTGTGCTGTACTTGCAAGGGATTTGTGCAATATATGTATTGTGCGAAGACTATTCGCAATAAAGTGCGAAGACGTGGAAATGTACTCTAAATTTCTGGTAAAACTCTTCTTTGGGTGTTCACATAACGAAAATATCCATGACAAAGTTATTACTTTATATGTGAATATGGCTAATATAGTTATGATCAATAACATTGTGCAATAATTACAGCGGTCTATACTTAGCCTTGTTTCCATTTAGTCGTAATTTTACTTTCGGTAATATATCAATTTGATAGCTAGAGTTTGCACAAACTTCTACACTTAATATGACTGATTTTATAAAGCTCACAAAAGAAAAGGCAGATCTATAGGCTATATCTCATCATACGACCAAATGGAAACATGACTTTTAATAAACAATAGTGCAAAGAGGTGCAAATAAAATATGGAAGCGTGTACTAACATTAAATAATCGACTATATACAACGTAATATTAATACAAAAAGTTTATGAAACTGTTAAAAACATATTTAAAGAAGACCAGCTTCTTTTTTCTTTTTGGTAATTTCATCCTCGATAAAAGCGATTTTCTTTGTCAGCAATTCTTTTTTCATGGCAAATCCATCAAGTTGATTTTTAACCAAGTCTTTATTTGATTGCTGTTCTTCAGAAACGGACGTCAGCAATTCTGATTCTCTGTTAACGACTTGAACAAGCTTGGCGTTTTTCGCATCAAGATGTCGTTGAAGCTCGGCGAGTTGCGCCAGGATCAGGTCTTTTGGAGTCTTAAAGTGACTTCTCGTTTTCTGCTTGAACCTGAGACCAAAAAAATTAAGTCAATAAAAACTTCAAGTCGCATATTGAAAGAGAAATGTGCGGATGCATTATTATCATATTTTGGTGAAAGTTATCATTTATGATTATGTGCAGTGACAATTTGGAGGGCTATAATTATACAGTGTGTCTCAGAAATGTCACTGTGACAAAATAAAATAAGCAATAAATCACTTGGCCATGGTCCTCAGCCTCGTTTTCGTGTTTAAGCTTATTTCCATGTTCAATAGTCAAAATCCCAAATTAATAGCGTGGTCCAGCTCAAGTATGGAATAGCGCATATTTTTTCAGTCATGTGACTAACATCAAATAGCAACATCGCAAAGATCTTCTCACAACTTTGTTTTGATGTTCGTAAGTTTTAATGAATAGCACTGCTCGTTTTGAATACGTACGGCATAAATATCTTATAAAACTAATACCATGGTTCGCACTCTAAAAGCAGAACTGTGATTGGTTACAAATGTTATATATACTTCCGGTCAACGTTTGTGTGGCCAAAACATCAAAATGTGCTAAATTTTATAATTATGTTGAATCCCAAATGAGTACATGTGCATTTTAATATGTTGTGAAATTAATATGTTGAAAGACATACCTTTGTGAATTTGAGATGAAAGTTTCTTTTTTCGTGCCTCGCAATTGCTGCAGGCGAGAAGCTGCAAACTCTTTTGTAGATTTCGTTGGGCTATGTAGCGTTGCCAGGTAACCTCGTAATTTTGCTTTATCCATGTACGAGTTTTGGTCCATCACGCGATTCGTTATGGCCTGAACAAACAACACAAGATAAATAGATTAATTTGCAACAAAAAATATTCTTTGCCCATTTGAAGACCTTTGAAAGATAACTAACAAAGCCGCTCAACAGCTTTTTCATATCTTGCTTTGTTCTTGAGATATTTGGACTCAAACATGCGATTTGTTTCATCTTGGATAATTTCTTGAGCTCATTACATGACAACACAAGTGGGATTAGCCTTAAAAGATATTTGGCCAAAACCTTTTACTTAATGCATTATATGAAACAGCAAGTACAAACTGATGGATCATGCTGATCATTGCTTATAGCGTGATCTCACTTGTGACGTAGCATGCATATTCGTCCAAATGAAAAAATATTTTTGTTGCATTACCCTTCAAGGTATACTAAATAAAACAGTAGGGTTGAGTCAACGTTCAACGTGAACAATCTACACTAAACTTCAACTACTTATGCAGAATATTATCCTTAAATTAACTCTTGGTCAAACCGCTGCAACATCGTGTAGCTAACACAGCATTGTTGGTGCAACATGGAATGCTTCACGCCAAGGATCAAAACATGTCCAGTACGCAGAGAAACGCACGGTTTACCTCTGAACTAGGAAAATAACTTTTAATTTTCAACCGTTTCATCCAACATACAGTAAATAATCCCACTTTTTACTTGGTTTCAAAAATGCGGCACCATTCGAACAGATTCTATTGGTGATATCAAGATTTTAACCAAAAAACTCACAATCTATTCAACTTTTTCATAACAGGCTCAATGCAGTTTGACGGAATATCGTTACCTTTGGTGAATAATCGACATCGTTGATACTGGTTACTTTAATGCCAACCAGTTCACTGACAACATTAGTGCGTTGTGTCATGGTGGTGACATGTTGGAAAGCTTTCTCCAGAGGAGTTTTTCCATTCGTTGTCCCGTCATTTACAAGAGCGTGTGCCGCATCAGTGGAACGAGCTCGAGCGAAGAACAGATCTTGACAGCACACCCGCATTGCCTGTTAGAAAATACGTTTAGGATATATTAAGCACTACAAGATTGGAAATAAACAGTTCATTCCTCCTTATACCTTCATGACAGTACCGTTTATAAGAACGTGTAAAGTGAATCTATATATGATATATGGCTATAATCAATTGACTGTATACATCTATAGTGTTTTTAATTCAAACTTTGACAACAAGAAAATTAGTTTATGGGTAAAGTAAGTGCAAATGAATAGTTTCAAGTAAGCTACCTTCTGAAACAATCTTACGTACAGTAAAATCCATACTGACCTTATAGAAAGCTCGCAGAAACAGAGGATTCTGATCGTCAGACAGATCATCTACAAGTATATGTGCCAAACAGTGCATAATGACGACAATAAAATCACCAACAGAATAAAGCCGTTCTTCACGAATGAAGAGAATCTGTCGACTGTGCTCGTAGAAAAATGAACTTCGGAAGGCATTGTTATCGTAGTTATTCGGAGGAAGGTTGGACGCGAGCAGCAATGTCACAGAAGGTATACTCATTCGATTTTCTAAAAGCTGTGTTACAAACACTCCGAAACGATATACCACGAAATTCGCCGGCGACAGTTCATTTATATCGACCGGTATTAAGTCACCGGAACAAAGCCATTGTGCATCTTTGAGATCTATATACGGCCTGCCTCGACTTGCCCCAAGCACTGTATTTCCTCCTGTACCATTGCCTTGGTTTAAAAGTTCTTCAATTTCGTTGATTCTCTCAAAGACAGGGGATGATATAAGCAAAGATATCCAATCGTTTTCGGACATGTTCTCAGGAAGACCAACTGTCACAACAGGAGGACCACTTGCCCTGGTTCCCTTCGCCACTTCCGGCGCAACGTTTCCGGTTCGAGAACTTGGAGCGTTTGATGACATTGTAGATTCGTGATGCGAAAGATGAACACCACTCATGGGACCACGAGATCTTTCTTCGCTTTCTGGTGACCCCAACTCAACGTTACCTAAAACAGACTCTTTCCGCTTTCTTCTTCTCTCTTCCAGTTTCTCTTTCAGAGCAGCCTTCATACGCTCTTGTTCGCTTTGCAAATGTTCTTGGAACTTTGTCATGTTTGCTTCGTGTTCCTTAAAAAGACGCTGCAAACAAATTTATAAATAAGTTTACACGCGCATTTAATAATTCATCACAGTTACATTTCTGGTGATAGAAAGTGACCACAATTGCATGAAACCGCTTATAGACAAGCCAGTTTTATATGACAAGTTTTTTTGCACACGTTTACTTTATCAAGTGTACGTGTGTATGAACAATTATTCTTGGGTTTTCTTTGTTGGGATCAGGTCTTAAAATATCAGCTAGTCGGGTTTAAGCTTTAAAATGTTCGGTGTGTTTCAGAATAGGTGTGACATTTTTAAAATTATTTCCGATGGCCATCTGTTTATTTTGCCGCGAAAATCAATTATTTTAAAATTGTACTGACGATAAATGTTGAGCAGTTGTGCATTGATAGCATACATTTATTTAGTTCCTTGATCGAAAATCGACATAATTTTTGCTTGCCAATATCTTCGAAGTACGTCACTAAAAAAATAGAACACGGTGTTTAATCAATTTCTCTTTACGTCGGACAATTTAAAGAATAGGTCGGACAAATGTCCGTGACCGACGAATAATGTAAGGCCTGGGGCCGGTTGTACAAAAAAGTGATTAATGTTAACTATGATTAGTGGAAACGGCGACCAATCAGGACAACGTATTTTGTACTTAATCACTGTCTAACTACAAAACACTGATTAAAAAAGTGATTAAAAGTTTTATACAACCGGCCTCTAGTTGGTAATAAGTTTTCTTTGTTGACCGTACAGACGGGCGAGTTTTTGATTTGCCAATTTTTGACAAGTACACTTGTTGAAAAAAATGGTAAAGTTATTGGTAAATTGGTAGAACTTGCCACATGAAAACTTGTCACAGAAAACTTGCTCGTTCGTATAAGCTTGTAATTCCTTGCAATACAATAAAAAATATTATATCATAATTCCCTTATAGTTCTCAGTACCTCTTTCTCTGGTTCAGCCTGTCCTCGCTGCGCAATCTCCAATTTTTTCTTCGCTTCTCTTTCCTCGCTTTGTTTGCGTTTTCTGTACTCTCGTTCCGCTTCTCTGTCTGCCAAACGTAGAGCTTCGCGTTCACGCTCGCCTTCCAGCTCATTTTCCATTCGTCTAAAAATAGTGAGACCAAACTGTATATAGTACTGCGCGCGCGAGTGAAGTCCTGCAAGACAGTTACAAACTGAAACAAATTTAATGGCATTCTGTCTGATGAATGCTCTAGAAAACGAAAACGCATAGCTTCAGTTCCTTGTCTTATGATTCACATCTCGAATTTCAGGAGAATTTGCAATGACAAAGGAGAAAAGTGACAAAAAAATTGCCAACAATTTTTTGTCGATTTGGCAGGATGGTGGCTGCGTTATCGTTTAAATAGCTAGCTGGCTATAAAACCTTTCCCTCAAGCTGGCCGGTATGAACCAAATCTACAAATTTGCCTTATAACCGTGCTAGAGAATGAAAGACAGGAATTTGGCGTGTGAGGTCAATTTTAGCAACATGGAGGGGCGCCAGCTACCTATACGAAAAGCTGCTGTGATTGGCTGATTAAGACAATAAAAGACAATAAAACTATAGAAATTCAGTTTCTAAAGAACGTATCATAAACACTGATCATGCACTATTGTCTCCACAGCCAATCACAAAACGTGCTCGTAATAGGGAGGTTTTCACTCGAAATTTTTTTGCTATACTATCAGCTGTCAGCACATGCAAGGCTTATGCATTCAGGTTGGCAGTTACTTGCATCTCGCAGGTAATTAGCTTAATTTGAAACCCAAAATTAAAATTATCATTCTCTTCACATGTATTCCTAATTTTGATTGCATTCTCCGAATCGAGCATTTCTTTTTTCCAAACCCGATTAGTTTTAATAGATTAGTCTAATATACGAATAGTCAAATTTTATTGACTATTTGTATATTAGAGATTCAAACACTCGAAGTTGAACGTGAATGATTAAATTTCGAAAACATTACCTGATCTCGTCGTCCATTTTTTCTTTTTGAGTGACACTTTGCTTTCGACGCGCTTCTTTGATTTGCTCGATTTTCTCTGACATGGCAAACGTTGTGCGTTCTCGGAATTCCTTCGCATTCTGCGCAGCTCTCGCTGCATCTTCTTCATAAGACTTACTCAATTCCTATAAACATGAAAAGCTGAATTATTTAATGATTTTAAAATCGAACTAATTAAAATTATTACCAGTTTTGGCATTTTCCATAGCAAATACAGGGTGTATTAAAAAAAAGTAATCGAGCTTTGGTGTGTTCTAAGGAGGTCAACATTCAATATATAAAGATTTTTTCACATCTTATGTGAAGACCTGGCTACTTTTAGGGTTTGAATGTCACCGTTTTTGTAAAATTTGAATAACAAGTGAGCAAGTACGAATCCGATGAAAATTGCCCGTGAAAATCGCCTTTTTTAATCGTTGGGAATTTATTTGATAATCTGTTGAAATTTAATCCAATTTAGGAATTAAAATTCACAAATTTTTGCTACTATTCACGAGCCAACGTTTCGACACTCATGTCTGGTGTGTTCATTACGGATGATCTAGCTGATTTTGCTGATCTTCAATATGTTGATGGTATGCTTCGAGGTATAGACGAGAGCGTTACCTCTTTTGTCATTAGGTCAGTCATCGTTCCCGACAACTCTCGCAGCTGTTTTTCCCTGAGATGAAGTCGTTCGTGTGCATGCTTGACTTCCAGTGACGGGTGAGTGTGGTTGTCTACATCCATCAATTGAGCTTCTGTATCCTTATCGAACTGATCAAGCTCTCTCTAGAATTTCGAAATAAAATGAAATCATTACAACTAATCGAAAAGATAGATACTATTTAGTTACAGGGAACACTTGTGGTCCTTGTTCTTAGCCACGAAAGAAGAAAAAAGCTATCCATATTGTTTTGGCACAAATACAATAACATTCTTGCGAACTTCTCATCCAGTTGTAGCCGCAATAATTATATAACAGCAAAATTTTGAGCGTTATAATGTTTTTAATAGCTTTTCCTTGTTCTTATATAATGCTATCGTTGATAATGTAATCACAATTCTCTGCAATTCAATGATCAACCTGATTCTCAGGGCCTTCACCTCCGCTACCCGCGCTACGGCAAAGACACTGACGCAAGCTGGTCACGTGGCACCCAAATTTTGGGTGCTTGACATTCGTACTTAGCAGGGGTAAGTAAAAATGCGTTATCACAAATTATTGTCAAACAACAAGGGAGACCGACGAAGCGGGAAGTCATCTGACTCTAAAACCGTATCTTTGCTTTCTTTTGTGTTTCCATTACGCTGTTGTAATCTAAAGGCCTGTTCAAACGAAGCCAACATCATGCAACATTGTTGGCCCAACAATGTTGCATGATATTGGACGAAATTTTAAAGGGAAATGGCAACAAAAATTTTTATTGTCTCATTTGAAAGAGACTCTAAAATAATGTATAGAAATTATTACAAAATTTTTAAATCTGTTTTACTTCGGGATATTTTGTCACCTAAATCATCGAACTGTCCGCCATCTTGGATTATTTTTTTACCTCATTAACAATGTTTTGGTGACGTCACAACAGGGATAAGTCATTCAAAGCTTCTCCTAAATACTAACCACCAAATAAAATATTTTTGAAACCTTTTCAATCCGTGCTGAAATCCGAAACTCTTACCATGTGAGGGGTTATTAGAGAAGATTAATCATTGTGTCGTAAGAAAAACAAATTGCGTGACCCCAATTGTGACGTATCATGCATATCCACAAATATCCACAAATAATAAGATGGCGGACAAGTAAATATTTCAAATCAAAATATCTCACCAAATAAGGTAAATATAAAAATTCTATAATAGACCTCTATGCATTGTTTTGGAGTCACTTTCAAATGAGACGAGAAAAATTTTTGTTGCCATTTCCCTTTAAGCAAGTTTAAAATTAAGCCAACATCTTCCAACATGGTGTTCAAACGAGGCCAACAGCGTGATGGAAACACAAAAGAAAGCAAAGATACGGTTTTAGAGTCAGATGACTTCCCGCTTCGTCGGTCTCCCTTGTTGTTTGACAATAATTTGTGATAACGCGTTTTTACCTACCCCTGCTAAGTACGAATGTCAAGCACCCAAAATTTGGGTGCCACGTGACCAGCCTGAGTCAGGGTCTTCGCCGTAGCGCGGGTAGTGGAGGTGAAGACCCTGAGAATCAGGTTGTTCAATGATAGGACTATTAGACTCAGCTCCAAACGTACCTTATGTTTTATCTTCAACTCGGCCTTCTTTTGAGAAAGTTGATTAGCTGTCAAGTCTGGACTTGATAATAACTCGATAAATGCCTAAAATTTAAAATAATGATTATTAGTAGAATCATACTAGTATACTATTGCAAATGCTGTAATTTGATTGGCTACTCTACTCGCTATCTATTCACCATTAGATAGCGAGTAGCGAAACAATCATCTTTCTAGAGATTTCCTTTTTAAGAATTTTTAAAAAATCAATTTTTTTGTTGAATATTTCATGTTTAATCTTTGATTCTACTAAAACAATTAGATTACTCGCTCTCAATTTCTATGAGATGATAGTTGATTCGGGCTTCGCCCTCCGCATCAACTATCACCTCATAGAAATCTCAAGCTCGTAGTCTAATTGTTAAATAGAGCTTATTTAGATGCAAAAAATCTGTGCAGCAAACCTGACTTTTGCCTGAAAAACTTCATTATGATTAGGTGTTTGAAATGGAGCCCTTGTTAGATTTTACTTACTCTTTCATGCGCTGCAACCAGTTGGTCTTTTTCTTGTTGCCGCTGCTCGCCGATCAGTGCTCGTTCCTCGTCACGTGAAGCTTTTATTTCACTTCTAAACTGCTCTTCTAACTGAATTTTTTGTTGAATGTGATGTTGCTGCAACACATGGAATATTGTATTTTCTGCCCTTTCTGATTCCATTCCACTCACTTTCTCCGCCAAGACCTGCTTGCGCGTTTCTGCGATCTAACAAATTAACATGATTTAGTACAAAGCTGATTCTGTTTAAAGCATGATTTACCAACCACATTCAACTTCGGCCTAGAGTTATTTTTATTCTGACAGCTCTAATTTACACAATATTCTCTCGTGGCACAGAAGTATACTCATCTTTGCTGGATGTATGCTGATACAAATTCTTTAACTTCCCCACCCCCATAACTTCTAAGAATTTAACCTATTTAATTCATAGCTCAGTTTGTAATTTGTTACAATCAAGTGAAAGTCAAACATAATGTCTTTTAGCGCAAATTTTCAGATCAAAGTTTAAAATGTGTTGCTTTTTAGCGATCTAATGAGCAAGCTCAAAAATATTCTCGCTTACCTTAGTTTTGCCTAAGTTATTAACTTTAAAAGTATAAAAAAAATTAGTATCTGATTGTTTACTAACACATTTAAGTGACAGGATCTGAAATAGCAATAACAAAAGCTGAACAAGATTGAGTATTGCAAAATCAAATTTCGTACATGAATATCTTCAACTTGATGTCTTTCCTCTTGTTGTTTCACCAGTTCTTTTGCCACCTCAGCTTCATGCTTTCTCGCCAAGATGGCGGCTTTCATTTTCCTTTTCTCGGCAATCTTACTGGCCAAAGCATTCAACTGTCTGTCTTTTTCTACGTTGATATTTCTACTCAGCGTGTCGATGGTTTCCGCATGTTCCCTCATCAGCTGTTGCACCTGTTCTTCTGAAAGATGGTTTTTCTTGCTGTTTAGATCTTTTTCAAATCTTTCTTTTTCAGCGGCAATCATCTACAATAAGCAATATCAATAATTAGTGAAACAATCCCAGCGGGCAAAATTACGTTATAGTTCAACGTTGAAATTCGTCGGAAATGACCTTCAAGACGTTGAATCAACATTAAAAAGATTGAAAATGCAAATTGGTTTGATGTTACTTTTCCGACGAAAGAAACGACGTTGACGGAACGTATTGATTACAAGTCAAATGTGCGTCATAAAATCAATCATGAATGGACGTTCTCTCGAAGTCAGTTTGCTAAGACAACGTGAGAATAACGTTAAGACAACGTGAGAATAACGTTAAGAACTCCGTTGTCGACGTATTTTCAACCAAATTTCAACGTCGTAACAGTGTCGTGTACCCGCTGGGATACTAGTATACTATAATTGCAATATCTTAATTTGATTGGCTTCTCTCGCTTACTCCTCGCCAAATAATCACTTTCCCACATATTTTCAAATCAGCTTTTGCGCATTGTCATTTTAAATTTGCATCCGACTCTTCTCTCTCAATGTAGTTTGCAATGTGATTGTTAAGCAAGCAATATTTTTTCTGCTTTTTTAATGAACGGATGCTTTTACGCACTCTTTGTGGTCTCCATAATGTCAGTAATACCTTTTGCTTCTGTTGTTCCATCTGCTTCTCAACACTGGAAATTCCTCTGGTCGTCGCATTTTTAAGCTCTTCCTCCATATGGATGATATCCTTCTTGTGTTCCACCTCCATCTCTTCGAGTTTCGCAGTCTGTTCCTCTTCTAAAGAATTCATTTTTTCATTCAAACCTTCCTTCATCAGTTCTTCCGTTGTATCCAGGATATCTACCGTGTCCGCGTCTTTCAACATGCGAGCCTAGCAACAAACAAAAAAGAATCAAATTATAAACTGATTCGGTGAACTGAGATGTAATTACATATCTGAATATAAGAACAGTAAAATACAAATTCTTACATCCGCAATTGTTATCTAAGTGGCAGCATGGTAATATTAGTCACATCTGGTCCGTAGTGACATGACCTTAAACTCACGTATCAAAACATGTATTACATGCAGTTGTTTATGGTTTTGAACAGTTCAAGTTTTTGCAAGGATAATTGCAAAAAAGTTCGCAGATTACAAAATTCCCATTACAAAAGTGCGCATAGTTCAGACAATGGCTAACTTCCTTGTCTACGAGCTTTAGGCTTTTAATACTAATTTAAAAGTTTTTACCTACTGCATTAACGCGCGATCCCCAAAAGTTATGTGAATCCGAATTGCACTTCATTTGAAACTCTTTGTGAATAAATTATGCATCAAATAGTTGGAATTTTCTTCATTAATGACAAGAAAAAAGGAAGACCCTAATCAATATGCATGCATAATGTACGAAGCTACAATTTATTTGCATGTTATTTGCAATATTGATTACGGAAGCGAAAGCTGCAGCGAGTATTAACTGATGAGGAAGATATTACGAAATGGAGTTGGGTTTGCTCATATACAATACACATAAACGCATATATAATTTATTTTTGGCTGTATCACTGGTTATGCAAACATCTATTTCTTAAAGATATGCACCCACTATGAACAGACGTAATATAAAAACAACGAATAAACATTCTCGACCATTCGTGCATGTAATAAAAAAGTTTTCATTCTGTTGAAAATATGTAATTACGATTCCACTCGACTGTCAAATATTTTTATACTATGCAATATACGTATACCGGCAATTTCTATAGCAATGTTCAATACACAGAACTATCCAGTAAACAATACATAATAACATCTTAACTTGTTTTAAACTATTAGACATGCAAATTGGAAATCGATAAAAATACAGGATGTGAACTAATAATACAGATTTTTACGAATTTGGAAAATAGAACAAGGCCAAGGCCGTGAAATTGTTTATATTTGACCTTGACTGGAAGAGTATTCATAAGATGACATGGAATAGCACTTGTATGGGGAATGTCCATCGTGGTATTTCAACTATTTCTGAACGTGTACAAAAAAGGCAACCACAGACACGCACGTGCAGCTCACGAAACCGTGCAATTTTCATCATAATAACAAAAGTATAGAACAATAAGCTCGGATTGTATTCCTCTCAACCACTGTGATAATAAGCAATAAGTAAATGAAACATGTTGCAAAAACTTAACGTTTGATCTCGCGGATACGCATAGGGGTACGAACTCTGCAGATTCAACAGGATTGTTATATAATTTGTTTCCACTGCCAAATTTGGAAGCAATATTACATGCATGCATACACTGCAGTAAGATATCAGAGATATATGCATGAATGTTAAATATTTACCTGAGAGAAACTTTGAATGATTTTTGAATTCGAGTATGCGATTACAAAGTTAGATTTACCTGCTTTTTCGATAGAGCAGCCACCTCATCTTTCATTGCTTTCTCTTTAGCCAGACTTTCTTTCATTCTTCTTCGCGCAGCAACCTTAGCGGCCAACATGGCTTGATTGTATTCTCTCGCGCTGTCGAACTTTTCCCTGGCCTTCGAAGCCTGATCAAGGAACTTCTCAACAAACGACCGTTTCTCCTCGTCCGACATCACAGTTTTACTTAAAAGATTTTTAAGAACTTCGGTTTTCTTCTTTTTAACTTCGTCTTCCTCGATTTCTGCGAGAACATTATATATAGCGCTTTCCGTGTCCGCATCCTTGGAATGTTCCCGAAGTTTTGCCGTCTCGACAATACTTGTCGCTACGTCCGATCCTGGGTCCACACTCCCAAGTGCTTGCTCTTCGTCCGGTGTCAATCGAAGACCCTTGCCACTCATAGCACGACGCCTTTCTCGTTTTGTGCGCATCTTGTCTTTTAAATCTTGCTGTCGGATTGTTGTTTTACCAGACGCCTGAACAGAAAAACATTATATAAAGTTATTTTTCAAACGATTTCACGGATGAATAAAAACCACAACTATAGCATGTCAGAAATACTTATGGAAATGCATGAATATGAATGATCCATGCTGATTTTTTAAATGTACTAATTAAACCCTCTGTATCAAGTCCAAAAAGAAGAACAAGAAAATATACATGCACATGACTGCCAGGACTATAAAGCCTAGTTTACACTTGGTCTTAACTGTCGTGGCAAAGTGATTCTCGATGACGTGATAATCCGTATCTACGTTTTCTTTTGTAAACTGTATTGAAATCAGTCACGTTGGTCATTGCGCAGTGCTCAAAATTGTTTTGATTATGCTTAATTGCATTCCCAAAACTGAAATTTTGCTTGAGAACTTTCAAAGCCAAGTTAACAACTTGGTGAAATAAGTACTGAAGAACCGAATTAAAGTACTAAAGTACCGAACTAAAGTACCAAACTTTAGCACTGATTCAAAAGAACGAACGGAAAATTCCACGGAAAAACGTCTAAAACAGGCCTACTTCGTTTCCTCTATTTCCGTCATATTTCGGTATTTTAATTCAGTATTATAACTCAGTACTTCAGTACTTAAATCACCAAGTTGTTTTGCTCCTCTTCTCCTTCAAATCATGCTGTTAGGTTGTTGTGAACTGTATTGGAATCATTCACATCAGTCACTTTGTCACATCGGTCATGACACTCACGACTAATGGACGATTCCCCTATTAGACAAACTTTTGAATTAGGGTATTCATTAGCACAGTAGAAAAGAGCATCCAAAATTTAATAAAATTGTGAAGCTCGGCTGCAAAACATTGTGAAATGTGGAAAATATAGTCCTGTGAAGTTTGTGAATTTTGTATACTTTTGTATTATGCGCGGAAAAGTGTAATCAGATTTCGAAATGTGCAAATTGTAGCCAGGCAAATACAAGATTATATGCTTTTTGGTTCACAGATATTGACACAGGCCTGAGAAGTTCTGAATCACGATCAGAAGAGCATGTTGAGAAGCGTGGGGGGGGGGAGGGTAAGTGGAGGGTGACACGCCTAATTTGGCTGAAATCGTCGGAAAAACATGGTTTCATCGGTAAATCAATTGGACATGGTCGGTAAATTTGTCAGCAGAATTGATATGGTCGGTAAACGGAAACGACTACAGCCAGGAACGCTCCTCAAACAGATTGATCTCGGTACGCTCCTGATGATGTAATATGCATAGTAATACACAGGGTAGTAAAATATCCTAATTTGGTTGTAAATCGTTTGTGGCTGCTCAGAGCAACACAGGGTTTTCTAATCTATACAGAGACGATACTATTTTGTCAAATGCAGTCAAAGCTGCGTAAACATGCAGTACTTTTATTGCTATATATGGAACGAAATTGGTATGGCACTGAAATTTTTTTTAGAAATCTTTTTTCTTTGAGTAGAAAATGAGCTTATAAAAGGGGCACTGACAATACTTTGTCCACAAAAGTAAGTCACTGAACACAGCATGCATGCGTTTGAATTAACTGAGTTTCTAAAAATTTGCTTCACTGCCAAGATATGATTAAGCAAAAACACCTAAGAGCGTCTGTAAAGGAAGGTATTAATTTAGCAATTCCTCTCATGTAAACACGTGCAATCAATAAGCCATGATATCGCTATTGTATATTTGCACGTTGTGACCATAAAAGTCAAGTGGTCTATCCTTCTATCACAAAGAACGTTTACAGTTTCTAGTTGCTCTCATTATTTTTTTCCGGTAATTATGTTATTGGATTCATATGTCCATATATACTTTCTAGTAGTCTTTTTTAGCTCTTGAAACAACACTAGACTAATATACCTCAAAAATATGCATGCTAATATTTATGTCTGTTGGCAACGGGTTTAGAATTTCGAATGATTTAAAACAATTATAATATAAAGTAATACATAATAATATGTACTTATGTTATAAGAAAATTGAGACAATTAATCACACATTCAAATTACATTACGTTTATAACATGCATAAACTGATGAGCAACGGATAATTGTTAACACGCATTAGCTATTAGCTAATACCATGTGTAGGCCTATGCCTATATATACAGCCAACGCAATTCGTTGCTTCCTATTCTGCTACCCTCATTCTATATGCACTGTGTCGAGTAAACATACCCAAATTCCACATTTCAAAGTTATTGTGATTAAATGGCAGGCGATAATTATGATTCCTTTCGCCAGAATAAAATCCTTACCGGATTTCTGCGAAAGGCTCGGATAGCCAAAGTGCTTTACAACGGCTATAGCAGTTATATAGTCACTAACGTACAAAGAATTTGTTAAGTTTGGTTCGCTATATCGTTATAACATCTTAATAATATCTGCTTAATAGGAAAGAAACAGTTTCATGCACTTTTATGCCTCTTGTTTATACGGGGGCACATTATTGATACAGCGGGTTTGAAAATTCTAGATAGAACTATATACATTGAGCCTACCTCCTTTATTTCATCAATCGCGGCTTGGACATCTCCAGGCGGAACTAGAGTACTCATAGCCCGTGCCAGCGCTTCCATCTCCGCATCGAGTTTCGCCCGACGTTCCGTGTCAAGACCGTTACGTAGTTCGGCATCCTCATCCGCGTAAGCTCGTTGTAGTTCGCCAAGTAGTCCCTCTTGTTCACGTGCAAGCTGTATCAGATCATTTTCAAGTTGATCGTCGCTGGGGAGATCCAGATCAACCACGTGCTCGATACCAGCTCTTCTTGCTTCCTCTTTGTGGCGACTAAAACAATAATATTGAAGTTGTTAATGTCCTGTTAAAACATCTTCGCTGGAAAGATATACCTATCGAAATGGTTTTCTCCTTCTCTAAATTTACGTGGTAATTTACGGCAAGTGAGCAATTAGTGTGGAATTGTTAATTGAATTTATGCGAGTGGGCAGAAGCTTAATCATCAACATTTTCACTGACTTTTTCCCTCTCCTTGCCCCTCCCCCAAAGACAGCCATGGTTACAGACTAATAAAACACTGGAATAGTTGGAATCGAGTGTTTTACAACAAAATTGCATGTAATGTACCTTTTGTTGCATGATATATCTGAATGATATGGTAAGATGGTAGCCCCGATTTCCTCGCAAAGAAATGTTATGTTTAGGAATACATCCCACTGAAATCCCTTCCCAACTAATACGTTACGTTATTCTTAGTTCTTGTAATATTGACGTATCAGCAACACAAATTATACAGTTTGTCAAATTATTATTTGAAACAGATCACTACAATTTGACAACTCATAGACACACCCTAAGAAGCAGCGCATGAAGCGAATGGGGCCACAGGTTTTTTAGTGGTAAATGCCATGTGTTACCCTCGGTAATTTAAGTGGTATCACTACCATTATTATCGTTAAGTAAAGCAGCAATACCCAGATACGACTCTAGTAACTTTTAAACCTATCGCTTTTAAGATTCTTCCCCCCCCCCCCTCGCCCTTCCTGCAGTAGGATATGTTGATAGGGTTGTTGGAAAGATAAAAAAATGCAGTGATCCTTAGAAACGTTTGTTAAGTTAACTGTAAAACCTACCAATGCCAATCCCGTAGCTTTCAATTGATCAAATCTACACTTGTTATCTTAGATTTTCACTCTTCAGTTATTATTATGGTTAGAAAGCTGAAACGGACTAATTTTATTGACTTACTTATACAACTCCTTTTTCTTTCTTAGCCGCTCTCGTTTTAAACGTTGCCGAACTTCTTTCATTTCTTGCTCCTTTTCATTTTCTAGTGCTTCAATAGCCTCCTCCATTTTTCGAGAATATTCCTCGAGCATGGCTTCTCTTTCATCATCCGAGGAAGCTTGGCTTAAACTCTGACGTAGTTCGTTTCTTAACTCATCGATCTTTTCACTCTTCTTTTCTTGATATTTCTCAAGAACTTCTTTGATAGCCTAAAAAAGCAAACAAGCAAACAACTCAGTCACACAAGCGACGAAATTCATCGGTCTATTTATGCGATCAAATTGTCATGATCATAAAAAAATTATCAAACATTATGGAAGGATATTGAAGTAAATACTTATTTAAAATGTTTTCAACAAAAGCGAGGTTTAAAATAGCAACTACAAACGAGTTTCTGACAACCGTTTCACCTCTGACGTAATCCAAAATGGCAAAGAAATAATTTGTTTCAGTCATTTGAAATACCTTCAGAACGAAACGACTGTGAACATTGTAAACAGCATTGTAAACGTTATGAATAATTGCTACAGTAGGGTTCGTCCATGCACTTTGTTCGTTACTAAACGTTTTTCGTATGATCATTAGAGCACTGTTTTGTGATTTGCAAATACAGGGAGAATAAAAAACCAAACTGATTGGATTTTGATTATTATATATTGTTTGGGTACGGGTGATGTAGAATAAACAAAACAACCTGAAATTCAAACGTCTCAAACACACCCACCAAGTCAAAATTACTTTTAAGCATTAAAGTTTCAAGCGCAAGTCATTTTTAACTCAACAACCCCGCTTCGGTTTTGAAATTTTCAATTTCCTAATTTTTCTAGATATCTTCATTTTCAATGAAAAACATTAAGGCTCTTGACGCGCGAGGCAGAGAACGATTTTAGACTTTTTCTACATGCTGTATAGGGAAGGTGTATGTACCGTATTATGCAGTACTACAGTAATACATCACAAAACTTAACGTGCAGCAAATCTCAAAAACTAGTCCTATCAATCATTATTGTCGACGTTGATTTATTTACCTGAATCTCCTGTGCTCTTAGTTCGTTCTCGTGCTCGACACACTCCAAGGTGTGTTTCTCCTGCAGATTCTTACTAATTTCCTTTCGCTTTTCCTCGTTCCATTCACCAGCAGCGGCAATTTCCGATACACTCACATCTCCTCCGCTAAACGTTTCACCAAGTTGATTCACTTGGAGGCTGTTTAATATCTGATCTACCAAAATGGCTTGCTTGCTGGGTTCTTGTGAAGCTGTAACCGCGGAAACTCTTCCTGGTTCAATTCTTTCTTGCGAGGGTACATTGATACGGACGGCGTCCTTTCTAACAGCTTCTAAAATTTTCATCATTGAAGAAGGATTTTAGAGGGCATTCACCAGAGTTACACGGGCTTGTGAAGTAAAGCAGTGTTCTACTCTAATTACGACGGGATTTTTTGCTTTAAAAACACCCAGAGACCTTAAGATTGCCGTTTACGCCAAACGGCTAACCTCAGTAAGTTCCTCTGTAATAAAATCGAAATCATCAACCGTGAATTGTTGGTGCCAAACAAGGCGTCTGCAAGCGGCATTTTCAACCACTGCAATAAATCGTTTAGGTAAAATATTTGACAATCAACGATTTGTTTTGATCTGGTGTCTGAGGTTAGCCGTTTTCTGTAAACGTCAATCTTAAGGTCTCTGTTATAGGTTCTTTCACTACCTGGAACAAACTAAGCTTCCCGACGAAAGGCATTTGCCTTTTGATGCTTCGAAATAACTGAAATCCATGTGAGGAAAAATATGTTCTCCACTTAATTGTTATTAAGATATTAGTCATCAATTCAACTTACGTTTAACGATATGAGGCACTAACGAAACGGTATTAACTGCTCACTAAAGCCTGTTTCCCACTTTTAAATTTTCCTCTTTTCCAAATTAAGAACGGTTTCTACTTGTCGGAGTGGACTTTTTTGGTAACAATTTTAACCAATCACGTTCTGAATTTTTTTTTTCGATTCGCGTCGCGAGAACAAATTTGCCCAGTGAAAAACGAGCTTACATCTAATATACTCGAGGAAAACAACTGCAACCATGGACAACAACAGTACTTTTGGTTTTACCTTCGTGGGCGATGACTGCAGATGAAGGAAGACTTGCTACAGACTTTTGCAAAGCTACCATTCTTCTACCTGGTCGCTCCTCAGCAACAGCAAGGGCACCAGTAAGATGAGCAGTTGGTGCAGGCTTACCAGATAGAGAAATACCGTTTTCTTGCAACAAGGCGATCACTCTCTTCAGAAGAGGAATGAGTTCAGAATTGGCCTCCGACAGTTGAATATCGTCTCCGTATACTCCGCTCAAAAGAAAACTGAAATCTCCAGTGTAAACGCCTTCGCCACCAAAGATCAACTAAATTGAAAACGACCTGTTTAGGAATGAAATGTCGTATGACAGTGAACTACTTAAAAAGGAACCTTAATTTCAGTCCATCACATCTAAATCATTAGGTCACAAAATATGCAGTTATGCTTACCACTTCAGCATAAGTCATATGATATGCTAAACTTGCAACTACTAAAGGGTAATGACATCAAAATTTTTATTGTTTCATATTGTTTCATGTGAAAGAGCATGAAAAAATAAGCCGATTGGCGGTTTACTTTTAATAGACAATCTTTTTTAGATCCCAAGTCACAAAAATGTACAAGATCTAAATTGCTGATTCAGCAAAATTGTCATGTCACTAGTTAGGCAAGTTTTTTGTGAAGACAAAACCAAGCATAGCTCAGTCATAGATGCATTGAAAAACATTTCAATTTTGCTACCAAGGAAACAATGTCGCTCCCTGACACGAAATTTCTATAACTTGTTATATTTATCCATGTGAACAGTGAGCCTGTCAATGAACTTTTTAAAGTCAAAATGACAAAAACCAAACCAAAACAGTCCGAAGTACGTTCTTAATTTTTATTTATGTTAACATGAGGTACAATAATAATATACGAACCTTAGCTTCACTTAACAACAGCTCAGCTTTCTCTCGGACATACTCTAATGCAGCATGTTCCTGATCCAGCTGTTCAGTTCTAGTTTGCAGTGTGTCTTCGAGCTCACTTCGCAATCTGTCTTTCAGTTGGTAATACCTTTCTGTAACACTAGCTTCTGCGTCAGGATTTAAAGCTCCCTGTAATAAGCAAACAAAACCAAGTGAGATAATACTACATTTGTTTTACAAGTTCTGCTCTTACGACTGAGAGCTAAGCGGAACTGCAAATGCTCAGTGTATCTTGAACCATGCAGTTAAAGACATATCTTTGCCGTGAAGATGTGAAATTCATGTAAAGACGAGTGATTTCAGCACATGTCAAGGAAATTTTCGTACGAGGGGTTATTTTTAAAATAGAAAGTTAATTCTTTGCTATATATTTACATAGAATATAGTAATAAATCCAAGATAGCACGACAACGGCAAATGGTATCGATGGCAAGCAATCTTACCTCGAGTTCATCCATTCTTGCTTTGTACTTTGACTCCTCAGCTTGTAACTTGGCAAAGAATCTTTCAATTACATCAACAAATCTGATGTGGGCAGCTTGATGGCTTCCCTCCCTTTCCTTTTCCAGATGATCTAATCTCGTGATCCAATGTACAATGAATGGTGGCAAGGAAGCAGTGTGCTCAATGTTGGCATCACCACGACGCTGTGTTTCACGATGTTCTGCATCGGAGAGAGACGATACTCCTGTGAAGTTAAAAAAGATATACTTAAAAAAATTAAGTTACTGATTGAAGAGAAACACATTGAAGAAACTATTATTATGCGAAAGTACGCCATATTTTGCAGACTTTTTGTACAAAAATTATACAAAACTTCCTGCAGTTACGAAACTTGAAGGTGTTTAAAGATTATACAAACTCATTATTTTACGGTAATGTATGTCTTATAATATATGCCATACATTAAAAGTGTTCTGACCATGGCTGTATGCTAGTTGAAACGTTGATATTAACGAGGTTCGGATTTTATGTTCACTATAACACCGAAACCTAAATCTATCCCTAAGCTATCGAGATGTATTGCACTCTCCTGACGTACCAGTCAGGTTCCTGCTAAACCAGAAATAGCTAGCGGCTGTGGAAGTCAATCTGATCCTCGCTGATAAATAAAAATGAAACTATATATTCGGACTATCCATTATTTTGTACTTTATCTTAGTGGGTTGTAAACAGGAAAATTCATGATGTGAAATATTTGAGATATGGGTACCTTATTATACTGTTTTCTAATTCAAAGAAGGTATCACACCTAAAGATTTCGACGTTTTGTAAGCAGGGGAACCATCTGTACTATTCACACTTTAATTTACATCAAAACACTAATAAAAAGCCTATTTTAAAAACACGGATTGTATCCCACGAGCTAGGATAGTACAAAATTTCAAACATCAAAATAACATTTTATCATCTTCCAAAAGCCGCCTTCCAAATAGACAGCCTTTCCAAAATTTCCAACGTAGTAATAGTATTCGAAATATGTAGGATGTTATGGCACCCCAGTTTGATACCTAAAAAATACAATACCTTCATTAACCAACTCCATTTTCTCAGAGACGTGTTTCAGGGCAACGTCGTAGTCATCAAGTATCTGTTTCCTTAAAGTAGTTTGTTGTTCTGATAATTCTTTCTCGCGATGGCGCTGACGACGCCAGTAACTTCTCCTTGCAACATATTCTTGTTCTAGTATCGAAAGCTAAACAAATAAAAAATGGAGTTAGTAATTACTATATCACCCCCCCCCCCCCCAAGGCACATCTCAGGCACATATTAGGTGGATGAAATGATTCTTCTTATTGCAAGATAATTCCGAAATGATACCGACAGAGTAAGGGTAAAACATAAATGCAATACACATAATTATGAAACCGCGCTTGCGCAAAAAAATTCTGTAGATTATAGAAGGGAAAACGTTGTATAGAACATAGGTTATCATTCAATGCTTCGAACCTAATGCATGTGTTAGCAGCGCAGTCAAAAGCACACAAAAGCATAAGATCTTTCACTGACTCGGACGAAATACATGTCCGCAGAATTCGCAAGGCTAGCAGCAGCTGAAAAGAGTACAACGAAGGGCTTCGCTCTAAACGTTGAATTCCGCTTAAATCTTTTCCGGTATGGAAAGATCCTATGTTTCTGTAATCACATAATGGCGTCTTATTCTACCAAGTCAAATAATCATAACATGTTTTCTTGTCCTACAAGGTGTACTTACCAAAATTGGATGCGCCTTGCGTTTCTTTTTTGAGGAAGAAGATAGTGTCACGGGTTCTGTTATCTTGAGATCTTTATTCAGTTTGACACCACAGATCGTGGACATTTCGTCAGTCACCGGATCGACTGCTTTTTCGCCCAACATGATGGGAACGAGCCCGTTACCATGTGGATCCTCAAGTGATCCTCCCAATGGTATAAGCTCTTTACTCTCCGGATCCTTGTCAATACCAAGAATGGGAACATCAAGTCCAGATCCGGACATATCTCGCATGGTGGTCCCGACTAAAATAGGCAATAATTGTCCAGTTGCGTAATATTCGTACGTACCCGGGCAGCCCCCTGATTCCATAAGCACTGTTGTTTGCTCCTCACGTTTCAACACTCCGTGCAAACGTCGCAACAAATGTGTCTTTACTTTCACTTTAGATCGTAACAATTCCTTCAATCTAAAAAACAACAACGTATTAAATTTGTATGGTATGGTATGGTATGGTATGGTATGGTATGGTATGGTATGGTATGGTATGGTATGGTATGGTATGGTATGGTATGGTATGGTATGGTATGGTATGGTATGGTATGGTATGGTATGGTATGGTATGGTATGGCATGGCATGGCATGGCATGGCATGGTATGGTATGGTATGGTATGGTATGGTATGGTATGGTATGGTATGGTATGGTATGGTATGGTATGGTATGGTATGGTATGGTATGGTATGGTATGGTATGGTATGGTATGGTATGGTATGGTATGGTATGGTATGGTATGGTTTCGCAACTGGACAGAGGCGGTTTTCAAGTTCATAGTTCTACACAAGGAAGCATTTTCATTGTGTATTAGTCACAGGACGTTACACTTACCTCTTTTTGTATTAAAATGCACTACAAGGGTTATATTAACCATAATTTCTTATCTTACACAACTCTCTCGTACCTAGTTTCTAATATGCTCTTTTCGTGACGTCCTGATAATCCCTCAGCACCGGCTGCTGCTTCCTTCCAGTCTCGGAGAGCATCTATGACACGTGATTCATGGTATAGCTCACATACGTCGAGGGCACTTGGGTAGCCGCCACCCATAGATTCCAGTTCTTCCTCACCATCATCGTCTATAAGCCTAGATCCTGTCACTCTGAGAGAATGGCCTGAGAACGAACAAAAATGAAATACGATCTAAGCACAAGTTCCTCGTAGAAACCTCTACCTGATCCGAACGTTATAACCCAGTAAGATTATTATCAGACTATTGTAACCAACAAATATTGGGATTGTCGCGATTAGGGTTGGAATTTAGGTCAGGGTCCAATAAGTAGTGGAACTATCAAACGTTGTAACCAGTAATTTTATTGGGTTACACTATAATCTAATTGCGGGCACCACTGAATATTTTTATAAAATACAAAACAATGATAATACCGAATATTGAAATCATTTTATTTCTCAACCTTTCGCCTAGTTTAAAGTCATCATTATTATTACCATTGTTTTGTACACTATCCTCTCCCTCACAAAAATGACTACTGGTTTACAATTCATTTAACTTTATAACAGAAGAACGTTTTCTTTTCTTCTACAATATTATCTCATTACCTGACAAAGGCTCTAGGTAAGCTTCCCCCATTATGACCGGCACTTCTTCACCCTTGCCAGATTCAGTCATGCTTCCTCCAATGGGCGTAACAAAGCCAGTGCGGGGATCTATAGTTATTGATATTACAGGCACGGGCTGATCAGTCTTCGGATCAAACATCATGGAACCAAGTTCGATAGGTACAGGTAAACCAGAAACTGGACTGTCCTGGCAACCGCCTACTGGATATATAGCGCCAGTTTCTGGATGAATGGTGACTCCTAATGTTGGCGCAATAAGGCCAGTCTTTGGGTCGTTAGTAGGGTCACCGTATTTTATCTCGCTTGGTTTAGTAGGCTGAGTAAAGTTGTTCTTCACTGGTTTGCCTGTATCAGGGTTTATAGGATAAGGAATGT
Source organism: Muricea muricata (assembly GCA_963855995.1). Classification (NCBI taxonomy): domain Eukaryota; kingdom Metazoa; phylum Cnidaria; class Anthozoa; order Malacalcyonacea; family Plexauridae; genus Muricea; species Muricea muricata. Next base: position 37,402,451 of record OY979718.1, read on the forward strand.
ATGGAATAGGAGTCTCACTAAGATTGGCAGTATCGTCATTCGTATTATCAACGGTCACCATGAAGTGAGTGGTCACGGGGTCGTAAACGACATTACCTACAAAAAAAAAGAAATATTGACCAAGGGTGACGTTTTGTCTTGAATGCTAACTACATTATAATATAGTTAATGTCGAATGGTGAGGATGATTAGACTGATCATTAAAGGATTACAAATACGACTAAATATTTTTGTGTACGTTCGATACTAACAGGAAGCCAGGACTTCTACATCGAAAAAACATCGTAGGTTTAAACGTACCTTCAATTGGCATAACCTTGGCAGTTTTAGGATGAACAAAGAACTGGGCTGGAATAGGCACGACTGTGAAGTTATCCGCCAACATCATATTACAAGCACCAGGTCTAGGTATGAACAATCCAGTGTGTGAATCCAGCTTAATAAGATCATCGGATAAAAGGTTTCCTTCTGCGTCAAATATATCATTATAATTGAGAGCTTCCCTTTCAGTGCTACATAGTTGAGCACCAGTCATTTGACCGAGCAAGGCCCAAGCTCCACGCCGTTGGCATTCACTGGTCACCTCGACAGTCATATCTTGTAGCAAAGCATCCACTTTGGCATTGACTCTGTAAAGTGAAAACAATAACTCATCACATATATAGATATGTGATGAGTTGTGAAAAGCCAAACTTGATAGTCACATGATTACCGCAACCAGCCAATTGCAATGTTTTACGAAAGTTAGTCATCCGTTACAAGAATTATCGGGTAAAAAAGGATTGCTACTCGTAGATTTGGTAAATACATAATACAAGGGTGGCAATAAAAGATAATATTTTTTCATATACGTCGGTGTAACACAAATATGATGATTATTCTATTACGTGTGGTGTACTCTAGCCATTTTTGCTGCAATGTCATAGTAGGTGCGAATTTCGTCTGTTAAACCTGTAACCAGTTACATAATTATGCTTAGAACATTTCGTAACTTATGTACTCGTTCGCATGAAGTGAAAAAATCACCGTGTCAAGAAATGTAAAGTATGTTGATTAGCCGTAGTTTATTTCAACCTGATTCTCAGGGTCTTCACCTCCGCTACCCGCGCTACGGCGAAGACCCTGACACAGGCTGGTCACGTGGCACCCAAATTTTGGGTGCTTGACATTCGTGCTTAGCAGGGGTAGGTAAAAACGCGTTATTTATAAGTAATAGCATGGCTTGAGCCTCAAGCCTTGAGGGAGATTAGTGATTAAATGGCCCCGTAACCCGAGGGACGTTTGTGGAATTCCCGAGCGCGAAGCCCGAGGGAATTCCACAAACCTCCCGAGGGTAAGGGGCCATTTAATTACTAATCTCCCGAAAAGCCATGCTATTAGTTTGTAATAGCATAGTTGACAAGGGTTTCCAAGCATATAGTTTGTTTTTACGAACTGTTCAAACTCATGTGCGAATAATAACACTTTGAATAGATCAGCGTAAGTGGCGCGTATAAATATGAGGGAGTTCCATTGATTTGAATAGTGTTGTGTTGTGTCGAATGTAATTCGCCCGCTGTAACGGACGATTAGTTAGTAATCGACCCGGTAAAAACAAAAGAAACCCGGTCAACTATGCTATTACACAAATTATTGTCAAACAACAAGGGAGACAAAAATATAGCAAAGATACGGTTTTAGAGTCAGATGACTTCCCGCTTCGTCGGTCTTCCCTTGTTGTTTGACAATAATTTGTGATAACGCGTTTTTACCTACCCCTGCTAAGTACGAATGTCAAGCACCCAAAATTTGGGTGCCACGTGACCAGCCTGTGTCAGGGTCTTCGCCGTAGCGCGGGTAGCGGAGGTGAAGACCCTGAGAACCAGGTTGAGTTTATTTTACTGGTCTTCATGATCACACTTGATTTCACAGAGGGCCCTACCAATGCATGTTGATTTTTGAGCGGGGGGGTGGGGGGGGGGGGGGGGGGGTGGAGCAGAGTACTTGGAGAAAACCCCTTACTGAAGCACCACAAGAGTTGACTGTTTGGATGTTCTAACCACGTGCAGATTTAAAAGGGTTTTATCAGCAGAGTCGTTTCACTCGAAAATACCCATCGTTTTCATTTATTTTGAATGAGAGTTTTTGTCGTGTGGTAAAATAATAGTGAAACAGATTACAAAATACCTTTGCCGGCCATTGTGTGTTAGGGATATCGTGTTTTCAGTGAGTGCATTCAAAACGCGCATGGTTTCATAAACGGCAGCGGAAAAGGAGACTTGATGTTCTTCGCGTCCCTTGTCATCTTCATTCAGAATATCCAGTTCTTTTCGTAGCAGTTGTTGAAAAGTGAAGCCGAGTTCCTTTCTCCGTTCTACTTCATCATCAAGCTGTAGGTAAAAAATAAACAATCCATATAACAGTGTGTGTTGTGGGCGGGAGGGGGAGGGGGAGGCGGGGGGGGGGGGGAGTGGGTGTTGACAATTAAGAATTGGTCTCTATCCGGAATAGACTCACTCTGTCTCTACTGCAAAGTTATATTTATTTACACGAGTTCATCTCGTCTCTCATTCTTGGACTAGTGTCACACCATACTACCGTGGGCTCAGCTTGTCGTTGGCCGCCAATGGCTGGAATCGATCTTTTTTAGAGCAAATAGTGTGAATATAAGTATACTCGAAACGATAATTTGGCCACCATCTTTGAAGCCACATTGAAGGCCGCCATCGATAAACACGAGCCACAAAAGTCGGCAATTTTCAAACGCCGATTTCAACTCTAAAACAGCGTCCTTTTTTACCGTGTTTTAAATAAAATACGCTCTGGACAGGGTTAAAACAAGGCTATTCTAGCGTTGAAAACAACGTTTGAAAATGGGCGAGTTTTGTGGCCCCTGCATGATTATCAATGACGTCAATGAATTCCTTTCAAATCACAGCATAATAATTGTCGATTGTTTGTGTTTTGATTTCAAGGTCTTGACAATTTAATTTCTCACGCAGGCGCACATTGTATATCTTTAAATCAATTTGTAATGTTAAATTTGAGTTTCGTACGAGTTGCAGATTTCGATGGACATTGTAAACATGGCATGTAGCTATATTAACATCTACACTATGGCCATAATGTAGATCTACAATGACGAAAATAACTGTAGTTTGTGACATTATGAGATACAAATGAAATATGAACCTCTTTCCTCCTGTTTTCGTATACTTGCAAATCTTCAGCTGATGCGATCGCCGAGCGACCACGGAGATTCAATTTCGCAACCCATAAACCACGCAGGGACTCCGTTTGCTGGTTCACTTTCTGGTACAATTCTTTGGCCTAAATAAACATAAACAGCCAGGTTTTAAATGCAAATGTCGGCACAAGATACAAATACCAAGAAACAAATCACAGCAAGAGCAGTTCCTTGGTAAATTTACGATATTCTCCGCGTGTTGGATGTGCAAATTTATACAGTCATTTAAACCTGGGTTCACACTTGTTGTAAGACTCGGCAATAACTTCTTCTGGCCGATGTGACTGAGTAAATTTTGTACCATCGCAAAAGCAATCTAATATTTGTCCTATACTTTAGTTTGTTCACATATCCATTCACATACATGAGACGGAGAAAATCTCCGATTCTTACGACAAGTGTGAAGCAAGCTTATAGGTTTTTACATTCAAGGTTTTTTAGTCAATTATGTACAATTTAGTGCTCCCAAAGATAAGATGCAATATATTATTTTAGACAAAAACTTTATCTTCCTGGGGCCAGTTGTTCAAAGCTAGGTTAGCACTAATTCTGGGTTTAAGTTTAAGCCACTTTTTTAGTTTCTTTATTTCTACACCTCCATTGCAAGCAAAACAACCATTTATCCAGACATGATTTCTTAAGAAATATTTTGAAGCTTATGATCAAGCTGCCGGAAAATTTCGAAAAAAAATTGTACGTTAACCCAGGGTTAAGCTAACCGGCTATTGAACAACTGGCCCTGGTCTTTTTGGTTGTTTCAGGGAGAGGAACTGACGTCATTTAAGTCGGTTTTGAAGGGCAAAACAATGGAAAACTTATTTTCATTATTGCATGATGGCGTTTTTCTCTAAGAATATATCTTACATTTCCTCCTAAAATGTTCGAAATACTTAGTAAGTATCATCAACAGTTTACCACAAGAAAAACTTGAGAGTTTAGTGTAATCACCAGACACACAGTAAAATTTGAGAATTTAGTACAATCAGCAGTAAAATTTAAGAGTTTAGAGCGGTGACTATTATAAAACCCAAGTATTCTCCTAAGGAAAAAAAAACGGGAACAAAAATTCTAAAAAACAGCGAGTCAAAACGTTTGGCATACGCGCATGAAATAAAGAATTGTGAATCGTTATCATTCAATAAAAAAGTGGCTTGTTTATTCATTCGAGTTAAGTGAAATAAAACGAAAAACATGCGGTGGTAACCTCATGAAGTGTTGAGTTATTTGATGTTCAAGTATATTGCAAAATGAAAACGTTAGTAGAATGATGAATCAAGCAGTTACATAGGTTTAAACGTAAAAACGAGAATACTGAATCTTCCACATGAAATATGTCAAATCCTCAAAGACTGTACGTGCACTTTAAAATTGAAACAAGCCAAGTATTCGAATTCAACTGCTTATAATCCTTTGAACCAGTAATGAAACAAAACACTTTAATTAAGGCAACGATACCTGCATTGGAGAACTTTCAACACGAACTGGCAATATGTAATCATTTAGTATCATAATTTACTTCATTTAGATTGCGAGCTGTTGTTAAAAATTGTCCCGTGTAAAATCACGTTCAGGACGAATTCATAACGCACACAGTAAATGCAAATAAATTTGCCAGACGTAACACGGATCAAATAATTTACCTGGTCTTTTTGACGGGCGATAGATGAAGTGACGTCACGTGATTGTTTTGATAAAATTGAATAAAACTCGTTACAACTGAAAGCTTCCAAATCAACTTGTTGCTCGTAATCCCAGAACTCGTCCGACTTAACTTCGTGGTTAGCATCTAGTAGGTGAACAAAACAATTGTGAAATAGACGACTCGAACTGGGTGCTATAGAGTCGATTTGTATCAAGTCTGCATCAACTAATACTAAGAAGCCTTGTGAGTGATTGATTATAATAACGAAGGGCAATGAACTATGAATCACAAACAATGTCCCTTATTTCAAAAGTATAATCACAAAGCCTGATCATTGTAGGTTGGTATTTATCTCCCAAAATTAAATGGACAGTAACGGTAATGGCTGGACAAAAAAATACTGATCTAATTCGGCATTGGCGATATTGGAAAAGACGAATTCAAACGCGAAAGGTTTGCTGGGAATCGCCAAAAAATTTGACTAATTAGCGATTCCTAGCAAAACTTTCGCGCTTGTAGAAGAATTACCGTTAATACCTATCAATTCATTTACGCTTAAGGGCGAATTCTAATTTATAATGATAAAATAAAAACTGAAACAGCTGCACACACATACGGATTTGTACTTTGAAATAGCAGTACACTATAGCTTTGTATTTTGAAATAGCAGTACACTATAGCTTTGTATTTTGAAATAGCTGTATTTCTGACATTCGAGCAACATCTGGGTGCAGTTATCTTGTTTTTCTTATCGCTGTGAAACAACAGTCTACAGGAGAGCATTCAAATTTATTCCGCAATGTTTGTCTGATTCTGCACAAGTATAATCACCAATAAAATTTAAGTGTTTTTGCGGTGATTATTATAAAACCCAAGGATTCTACTAAGAAAAAACGTAAACAAAAATTCACTAAAGAACAGCGGAATAAAACATTTAGTATGCTCATAAAATAAAGAACTGCGAATCTTTACGACTCAATAAAAAAATGGCCTGTTTATTTATTCAAGTTGAGTAGGAACCCCACTCCCCCCCCCCTTGAAAAACAAAGCACTTGTGGTGGTAATCGCAGTAGTGAATTTTTTACGTTCAAGTATATTGCAAAATGACAACGCCAGTAGAATGATTTATCAAGCGGTTACAAATGCTTGAACGTGAAAAAACGAGAATACGAGTCTTCGTGTCCTGAATCTTCCACATGAATTATTGAATTTCTATTATCGCTCACGCAGGAAATTTTCATTCTGGGCAAAAGTTATAGGTCAATTTTGGGGAAATATACCGATCAACAGACACCTTGTTTTTCCGCGGGTATGGAAACACATTTCTATAAGCACGTTTTATCGCCATCATTTATACTAGAACTTTTCTACAGATAAGTTATCATTAACGCAAGCTCCAACTCAGCTACATGATCTGCGTGAAGATTACCTCTCCGATACATGCAACTGAATTAAAATAACACCCTCCAAAAAATACATTACCATTTTGATATTTTTCCGTCTCAGCTCCACCAGCCGGCGCACCATCAATGGCGTAAAAGTTCCTATGAAGTTTCTTCGAGGGATGGACGGCAGATCCTTTAGAAGAGTAATCATCAAAGTTGTACAGAGTGTTTAGTTTTCTGTACTTGGGTGATGTAAAGACGATCTTCCTCCAGCCATGTTTTCGGAATATTAACTGCGAAAGCAATCAATCACTTGTTATTGTGGTAGCTACCTCCAATTAACCAGAAGAGTCTCCAGGGTACATATCCTCTCTGGTTAATAGCGTGAGAGTCACTTCTTCACTTCAACTAATTATAATACGACTTTGAATGGGTTTATGGGCGTAAAAGATGCATATGGCTGAAATCTAATTTGACAACCCTACCATACAAAAAAGCACACTCGTATAACCTGGGAAAGAATTACGACAGAAAGGAAAATACCAGAAAATTGTCTACACGAAAAGGGAATAAAAATGTATTAAATTTTACTTAATACTGGCATTTATAATACAGGAGTTTGAAAAATGTGAACGCTAATCGGCGAAGAGCTGGGTGGGCATAACCCAATATGCACATGCTTCGGTGTTGCATATTTTCACCCAACAGAATGTTCCCGCGGTGCGTACAGATTAAAGAGACACGAAATAATAAAATAGCAATACCTACCAGCCCAATAACCAGTATAATCATAAGCAAGAGAAGGCTAGCCATCATCAATCCAATCAGCAACCAATCAGGCATGATTAGAATGTCTTGCGATATAGCCATTCCGTTTTGAATCACTGTACGCGGAGTAGTAGAGAAGAATGGACCGTTTTCTGCACACTGTGCTCCACGTGCCATCACACGAACATACTGAAGTGAATACACACATACACAGATATATAGTACAATGATCAGATTTTAAGTCAATAGTTTTCATGACAAACAATATGGTTACCACTGCAAAAAATAGCTGAGCTCAACACTTGATTTAGAGTAGCAACATGAAATGAGTTTTTTGTATCAGTATACAGCTAATTCAATTAAAGTTGTCATTCCGAAAGCGTAAACTGTTAACTATGAGTACGCAAAGGACGATTCATTATTATTTATTTAGGCCCTATACTCAGGGAATAACCTTACTATCGAGAGGAAAATAGCCAGTAACCCGGCATCCCTTGGGCGCTCATAGTTCGCAATTTACGCTTTTGGAAGGACAACCTTTTTTGAATTAGCTGTATATATTATAGTGAGCACAGCCTGTCAAGTATATGAAAATGTCAGACGAAGACAGCTCACATAAATCTGTCAAAATACTGGAAAATCATAGCGAGATATGAAAAAAGCCTTAATCAATTTTTTCAAATGACCTTTTGAAGCTGATTTTATGATCTCGCCCAGGTGAGAGTTAATGAACGTAACATGATCGTGAGGTATTGAAACAAGTCATTTTAGAAAACCAAAAAAAACCCAGATTGAATGCTTTCAGTAAAAAAGATATATTTTACAAAAATTAATGCCCTACACCAATTTGTTTATTTCATATTTCGGAAAAACAAAAATCTCTAGCAATATTTTTTTTCATACCTCAAAATAAATTTACGCTTCATTTAATCCCGGGTAAACAGAATCATGCAGTCAGCCTGTTAAACTTTACATACTATCATATATTTCATGATTGCAACATAAACATACCATTTTATAATCTGGATATTTACTCGACCTGAACACATACACTCCCGGAGAATCAAACTTGAAGGCGAACAGCGTCGAGTTAGTACCCATGAGTGCGTGCCTCTCTCTCAAATCTCTGAAGGGTCCGGAATCAAAATCTGGGTTCGTATTGTACAAGTTGTTCTCGTCGTATTCTGGATAGTTGTCGTTATCGACAATGAATAACATCGAAGCACCATAGTTCAAACAAGTCGTGGGATTGGAAATACCAGACAGAGACCTGCCGGAAGTTGAGACGGCGAGCAAGCTACGTCGACTGCGCGAGGACGGTGTGTCTGAAGGCGAAGTCGAATTGTCGTCTTTGCGATTCTCCCTTAAAATATCCTGAAGAAAATCTGCAGGAGGATCGTATGTTCCAAGAAATCCGTTACCTATACAAAAGCGATATAAAATAAAGACATCCTTATTACTAAAATAATATGAAATACATGCATGAAATACAATTTTTTTCAAAAACCTGAATTCGGGTAGAATTTATTCGATTATTACTACAAATAATGCAAATATAACTTTGCGACGAACAGATTTTATACCTAGCGTTATGGGCTTCTTTCAACAATTTAATGCGAGATTTGTTTATTAAAAGCCTCGAGCTCTGAGATCTTAGGTTCTTAGCGTTCCTCACTTCGTGTGAAAACGAAAGTCGCAGGGTTAAATGGTTTACTGGGATTTCTTTCCGTACGAAATGTGGTCAGAGTGCTATGAATGGGTCTCTGAATCTACCAAAAAAATGGTATAGCTATAAAAAAATAACCCCGGGCCATTATTGCCTAAATTGTTGATTTTATTGAGGAAGGGAAACCGGAGTACCCGGAGAAAACCCTCGTAACGCAGGGGAGATCTACCCAACTCACTAGAGATACCACACCATACTTGGTTTCAGTGCTGAGAGAACAGAGCTTGCGCCACACATGATTCCCTTATGGGTGAAGCTAAAAAGACTGATCTAAACGCACAATACTATTTAATAAACGGTTTTATAGAATTAATAACATTTTCCCTTTCATTCCTATTAAACTGACTTCAAGATGGCGGTCAACAAATTTACTGTTTCGGTCTAATAGAGAGTTCAGTGTATGTGCTACAAACCTCCCATTTCCACTAAGTTGAACGGATAACCAGCTGAATCAAGTTGTGTACACTGATGTTTGCTGAATGTTTTGACAAAGTTTGGAATGTTGCTGTAGCTCTCCAAGTCATTCAATATGATCTAAACGAGACGGAAAATGATCGCTGATTTACTACAACAGCAGAATGATGAAATATTTTGGAGCTTTTTCAAGCCTTGAACGAGTATTTTAGACATGCTAACAGTATTGCCAAGCAGTGTTACAAACAATTATTAGATATATGAGCCTCATAACATCCTTTTTAAATTTAGATTGGGCTAATTGGTTATTTAAATTTAGATTAGGTTGGGATAATATTTAACAAAGTTTAGCTTAGTTGCAATTTAAGATACGTTGTTTTAAAATGAAGAAAGTTTTCATATAGGTTTTTATTACGGGAAGTGACGTGCAAGTACGGTACCATTGCCGATAATGGAACAATAATAACCCTGTACATGAATGGTGGCAGAAGGTAGCAAAATTAATGGCTTTTTAAAAGCAAATGTGCTTCTCTGGGAAGTGCAAAAATAATAACACTGATTGCTTGTTTTAAGATAAGAAAACATACTGTTTCCGGAAGGACAATAAAAGTGTCAATGGAGATGAAGTCTCAAAATGTATTTTAAAATGTACATTTGATTAAACTTATAACATTTCTTTGCAAGACAACTAGTATTCATGGATGAATAATGTACTGTGCACAACTCTGATGAGTTGCTAGGGGGAACGGCTAATTTCTTCACTATCACGTGATACACTCCTGACCAATAAGAAGCAAGGGTGATTGACCATTGGCACATAACAAAAAAGAATCTATTGTAAACGTCTAAATGCCATTATAACACATCTCACAAATATCCCACAAAAGACAGCAACTATTGCAGACAACTAATTGGAAAATATATGGAGTAAAATCCAATATTGCACTGGGAGATTCTTACCGGACTTCCTTGAACTGGGTTGATTTGTAGATATGGCTCTCTCGCACAAACATGTTCAATTCGATTTTTCTGTTGCCTTCGACATTTTTTGTCACAGATGTCCTCTAGGTCATCCACTCGACACTTGCACAATCCAAGCTGGCGGTCAAATCCAACATATTCTCCATCTACACACACCTTTGAATAACGACAGACTATTTTAACATAAAATAATGGGTGGCCCAAAAAAGTACTATTCTTTTATTCATATTCTTTCTTTCATACTGTATAACAGAAAAACTAGGATTGCTTCATAGAAATAATAGATTATTTCTATGGATTGCTTGCATCTTATCTGGGAAGAGCCAAATTAAATTTTAATATATTACACTACGATTTTAACAGAATAGTCACTGAAATATGGAAATTTTATATCAAGCATTTTATTTATATTTTTCATATTTTTTTCAAAAAATGGCCTATTAGGTTAACCTCAGTACTCTCATGATTTTATTGCGCACTTGCTTGATGTTAACAAAAAATTTAAAGCAATTTTGATTCAATTTTCATGATATTTCTTTAACTTTCCGACATCGGAACATAAAAATGCACCCAAGAAGCACCCAAGAAGGTTGTTAAACGTAGCCTTGACAACCTATCGATCATTGCCATGGTGACGCGGTTAATTGTTCATGCAGGACAAGGCGACTCTGACATGTAGACAAATTTCCATGATTAGGTAAAAAGCGATATTTGAAGTTAGCATTCTTACAAACGCATGTTCCACTTACAATTTCAATATCTCGACTGAAGTTGCCTCAAAATCTTATTATAATTGATAAGATGTAATTTACTTAGTTGTGATCTCGGACCGTAACTTGACCCAAGTCTATTGTGATAACTGCCCTAGTTTTTGTGTTAGATCAAATCGAAGTACAGTATATTTTTGGGCCGGCCGACGTGTTAAGCAGTGGCATTATGTTACGCGCTACAGTACAGATTTCTACGAGGTAATAGTTGTTAAGCGCGATCCTCGAGCCAAACTATCGCCTGACATGAAAGGGAGTAACGTATATAACTGCTTTTGTAGAATCAATGATCAGACATAAAATATTTCATAAAATAAATTGATTCTAACCCAATTTTTTGTTTATTTTAGTTTTGTTACACGCTATCGATCGAAGAATATACCGTTTTCAATATGTTTCGGTAGGTTATAGTTAGCCTGGGCTCCAGTTAAATTTACAATAAAATTAGTAGATAAATGGAGTAATAAATATCTAAATATATGTAGACAAATAATGCACGAACTTTCTGTTTAAGTAAGACCTTGCCACACTAATATCACTGAGACATTCATTTGTGGATATAGTGCCAAGCAAATCTCAACCCTTTGATGTAGGGAAATTAGGCATTGCCTAATCCAGAGCGTAAAGTATGCATGGAAATTTATATAAATGTATCTCTTTCTGAAAGAATACAGTTAGGTAGATGAAAGAGTTTTAATATATGCTCTTACATAAAAAAGTGAACAGTTCTTGTCGATAACAACTGGAATATAGTGTATTTTAAAAATTTTTATTGTCATGTCATTCATTCGGCAAAATGAGCTATTATGTACCACTGTTCTATTGTTAATATTTAAAGCCAATATTTACTACAATAACCAAAACAATATTAAGCTATTAATTCACAGTAGCTTACAGTGAATAATTTCCATACTTACTGACGATGTGCAGTATGTTCTCCACTCATCACTGTCTAAACAGTCTCCAGCTTGAGATCTCCAAGTTCCTTCTGGGCAGAAAGGATATAGTTTCCTGACGCAGTCAAGCTCTCGACCTTCCATAGCTCTGTATCCTTTTTCACACAAACATGTTCGATCACTCGGCTAAATTTACACAAATTTGAACAAAATCTATCAACTTTTATGCAAGCTAGTCACTAACACTTGTGGTTTTATTGAACGCCGCTAATACCAACTTAATTTCTTTTCATTATCTTAACAAGGATATAATCTACGCATGATCTTATTATTTAATAGAAGCTTTGCGTAGAATTTTGAAAGTAAGCTGTTACACTAAGCGTAGAAATGTAAAGTTTGGTGTTAGCACCATGAATTTTCAATGAGTTACGTTGTTTATTATTAGCATGACAAAATTACCGAGTGCTGACTGGTTAAAAGGCGTACAATTATTTCATTAATTGAGCATGAAATCGAAAAGCTCCAAATTTTCGTTGAAAATATGATGCTGACATTGTAAATTGTCTTCCGAAAGAGCTGGGTAAAGCGCTTCTAAAGCCTTTCATACGTTAAAACTGGTAAGAAAACCAGGACTGATGTTTGAAATATCGGAAAAATTTCCATCCGTAAGCTCGGGTAAGTTAACCTCACCAATCTAAAACGATCATGCATGCAGGCTTTGTCACTGGCCTTATGAAGGCAAAGTGATCATTATTTGTGATTCGTTCTTTAAAAACCAATTTCTATAGTTTATTGTATTTTATCGAAAGCTTTGCGATGATAAATTTACGTAAAGTCTCCACAAAATTACACTAACATACTTCTCTTTTTCATGATTTAGACCACCTGTTCACATAAAGTTTTGGGGATGTTGAAATGACTTACCATAAATACACGATGTAATCCGTTACACTGACATTTATCTTGACGTTGCAGCGGTTGACTAGCTTGTCCTCCACAAGGGAAACAGGCAGACTGCCCCGTTAAGTGGTTATAATGATTAACGTCACATGGCTTACAGCTTTCCTTTCGCGACCCTCGTTCCGTTGGATTGTATGTCTTGTTGGGACAGGGAGTTGGAATGAGGTCACCTGACTCGCAATAATATCCAACGGGGCATGGGAAAGATTTGGTATATTGAACCCCATGAAGTGAGTTGTTCGCAAGAGGATCGTCCGTTGTCGCCCCTGGGTGAGACAAAGTTACAAAGCATGTATTAATAGACAGTCACCATAACAGACCAAGGCAGTCTGAACAAAATCTTTTATCGCAGCTAAAAGAGCATCATTGAAGCCACGTTTACACGAGCAATTTGCGTTTGACAACTTTCTATGACAAATACAATTGCTGGTGTGGATGATACAACAAATATTTCTTGCTTTTAAAAGCTGTGATAACACGCACGGAACATGGCAAAGGGTCTGGCGTTCTAAATCGTATATGTCACATATATAATATATATGTGACGAGTCGTACACAAACAAATAATTATAATTGTAATTACAATTTTTCCTTGCCGTATAAAAACCAGCAGACTTAGTTTTTCAACAAATGTATTTGCCACATAAAATCCCAACAAATGGGTATGAATTGTTCACAAGGATGGATTTACCAGATGTATAGAGGCGCTCTTCAGGCAAAAATTAAATGCTTTCTATTTTTATCCGTTTCATGCCAAAGTCTGATATTTTGCAAACTGAAATCTTTGACATTTTTTCTGGGTTGGTTTCTGTGTTTTTAAATATTTTTTTTAGTTTCCACAAGTCGCTCGCTTATTGCCTGAAAAAGGCAAAAAAGCCAAGCTTGAGAAATGGGAAGTGGCGCTAATCGCCCGCTATGATATTTCCCATTTTACAAAAACATGCAAAACATGTGTAATATTTGATGAACTGCTCTCCACAAAAAATTTGCAAACTAGAAACGTTACCTTCAAAACAAATAACCCCGGCTTTACATTTTCTGCAAGCGTGTTTAGAAGGATCGTCATTAAAATGTCCTGGTTTACAGATCTGACAGGTATCGTTGAACGTTATGCGATGTGAGCTAAGACTCTCTTCGAAACCTGAACGACACATTTGAAGATAAAATGATAAAAAAAACAATCAGTAGTGGTGTTTATGACGCGCCAGGGGCTCAAGATTTAGCGAGACATCAATAACTAAACTTATAATAGTAATTACCAGGGCAAGATTTATTGAGTTTCGTGCGCAGATCCACTTCAGCAGTGGGAAATAAAGTAGTTACTGTAGTAAATCGCTGACCAATTCATACAGAACGAGACATGAAAAAATAATTAACAAGCCTATAATCCGCAAAAGTCTTTTTTAATCCCTACATGCAAAACAATTTTTGCTCAATAAAAAGGATATTTTCATTTCCAAATATATTTTAATACACGATTCTGCATAATGTGTGGCTGTGTTTCATATATAAGTGTTTTGTCAGAAAGTCATTCCACGTGATAAATTTGCTATGGTTGGCATGATTTTTCATCAAAAACCCGTTATCAAAAGGTGCTTGAAAGGTGAACTAAGATGTTAATGGGTATCAATGAAGCAGGGAGATAGATTGATTCAGTTGCAAATCTACATTACCTTTTGGACATAAACTTGGTTTGATTACACCACCAGTTCCATTGAGTAATGTAGGATCGCAGTAATACCCCCTTGGACACTGCAAATGATAGGAGGAACCTAGTGGGCAATAAAACCCGGCCGGACACGGTAACTCATACATTGATCTCGGGCAGTAAAATCCTGGTTGACATTTTCGTGGTTCTACTGATCCAGGAGGGCAGTATGTTCCGTTTAGGCAAGCTATTGGTGCGATGGTCGCATTGAAAGGACATATAAAACCGCGTGGACATGCAAAACATTCTTCAATAGTTCCAGCTCCAGTAGAGTTTCGGTATGTCCCGTTATCTGGGCAAGCGGTAGGTTCAATGATGGCCTCGTTACAGAAGAAGCCCACTGGACAAGGGCTAATGTTAAAATCACTCATTGCTAGAAAATAGCAAGAAAAAAAAAGGAAAATGTTGATGTTGAGTGGCTTCGAGTTGGTTACGTACTGTAATTAGAGTAGCAAATACTGCGAAGAGCAGTGATAAAGCAATACAACAGAGATGTTTACATGCGACAAAGCAAATCTATTTACATTTGTGCATTATATAATTTGCAGTGCCGACGAATTTTAGAGTTTAGCTACGAATTGGTGTTATAATTACAAACAAAGTTTATTATCATTCACTTTATATTATTCTCGATTTTGATTGGTTCATTCACCTGCAAATAACTGCATGCAAATATCGATCAGCTGCAAATAACTGGTGCAAATACTGTATTGAGCATGCGTACTTTGAAAATGCTTCGTCAGCTTCAATCAAAAAATATCTTTCTTTTAAAGTGTCAACATGGCTCGTTTTGCCGAGTTATCAGAATGCAAATTGTCCACTATACTAGAAGAAAAGGATGCAGAAAACACCAAAAAAGCAACTAAAGTTACTTTAAACATATTTCGAGGCTACTTGCCAGAAAAAGGATTGAGGGAAGCCGAGTTTTTGACATGAAAAGTTAAACTCGCGAATGCATGTATGTCAAATTGGATTATACTTTTTTAACTGTTATTATATACTTGCTACTCTTAAAAACTTACTATATTAATCGGTAAATGATAAAACAATTATTGAACTCGGCTATCGCAAAATATCGCGATTTATCTGTGGCTCGCAGATCAATTATTTGCCTCTGCCTTCGGCATCGGCAAATAATTGATCTGCTCGCCACTGATAAATCACGATATTTTGCTCAGTCTCGTCCAATAATTGAATATTATTTCGTATTGAATTTGGAGCCGACGTGGTCACCATGTTATTGTCCCTACCTCAAAACATTGTCGGATATTGATCATTTTTGAAATATTGATTTCTTTGCTGATACAAGAATTAAAGACAATACATTGTGTAAAATGCCGTTAAGTAGTAAAATGGTCATGTAGTTGATAAAGATCAGTTAAAAATTATAAGTTTAAAATAACAAGTATGGCGTAAGGGGAAGAGGAAATTTAAACACATCAAACAAAGCTTTAACTACCAGTTAAAATATATGTACCTTGTTTATTGCACCAGTACCCTGCTGGGCATGGTCGACAGGAGGTGCTATTCGTCGCTCCAACTGTATTGGAATAGGTCCCAACTGGACATGGCCTCATAGTGGCATTATAAGGACAGTAAAACCCAACTGTACACGCGACTGCCAACGTATTATTTTCACTGCAGATCTTTCCAGCCGGACAGAGCGCGCAATCGTCCGCTGACTTCGCTCCAGATTTATCGATGACCAAACCTCTAGAACAAGCTACTTTATCGGTAGCTCCCACAGGACAGTAAAAGCCGTAGGGACATATCTCTCCAATTGTTTTATCAGAGCCGTCTGGTGTAGGAGTTGGATTGCCTTGATAGCAAAGATGCCCGGCATTGCATTTCCCAGAAACTTCACCCCGCTGACAATAATGTCCGATATTACATGGAGTGCACTGTGTTTCATCATACAATCCTGTTGTGTTTGTGTCCGTATAGGTTCCATTCGGACAAAAGATTGGCTCGATGGTACCCCCAGGGCAGTAACTGTGAGAGGGACACACTTCGGGAATGCTGGTATTACCAAGACAAAACTTGCCAGCAGGACAAGCGAAACAAGTATCGTTGCCTCGATTTGGTTGATATAATCCCGGATCACATCCCTTAGGATCTGCAGTTCCGAGGGGGCAATAATGTCCGGGTGGGCAACGATAGCCCTGTGGAGCGGATACCTTGATGGGAGCATTTTCAGGACAGTAATACCCAGGGTCGCATTCTCCACTCGGTTCATAAAGGCCAGTGCTTTCGCAGAACTTTCCAGGTCGACATGGAGTACAGTCGGACAGCTTGGCTCCGCCATTGCTGCTTCGCATAGTTCCTTCAGGGCAAAGATCAGCTTTAGTTGTTCCATTGATGCAATATCTTCCTTTTGGACAAGGTTTGTTTATGGAATCATCTGGTGTCTTTGATTTTGCCCCGCTTAGGCATAAATAACCCTCAGAACAAGGTCCACTTGGCTTGGCCAGTCCTCGTCTGTCGCAATAAGAGCCGGCATCGCACGGCAAACATTCATTTTTATAACGAGCAGAAACTCCAGCTCTGTAAGTGCCAGTCGGGCACTGTTTACCTTCACTGTCCCCTCCTGTACAGTAGCGTCCAGCAGGACAAGGGAGAGGAACAATAGTTGTGTAATTCGGACAGATTTTACCTTGTGGACACGGTAAGCATTTTTCAAGTCCTTGCTTCGGCGCGTGTGTACCCGGACTACAGGGTTCTTCTTTAACAGTTCCGGCTTTGCAGTAATGACCCGCTGGACACTGGTATCCCTGTGATCCGTTGAATGGGTTTGGAACAGTCGATCCTACAAAATTATCAATTAAAGAAATTACAGACGCCTAACTGGAGCGATAATTAGAAAGGTCTTTATTGATGTATTCGCGTTGTGTCCAACGAGTTTGAAATCCAATCGATTTCGAAAGAATTCGAAAGAAATTCGAAGGAAAGAACGTGAATATATGAATAAACGCTCTCCCAATTAAGCCTTTAGTTACGCCCTAAACTTAAGAGTACTTATGCTAGTGTATAAAACTTGAATGATGTTATTAGTATTAATAATAACTAAGTCTTCTTTGTGGAAGCACTAAGTACGACATTATCCTGTTCCAATGTTGTTAAAGGTGGAAATTCACGTCGGAAATGTTTGGTAACGGTTCACTTTTTATGTACGCTAACTTCTATTTCCATACTAATATTTATTCAAACATTTTATACCATTATTCACGGGCAAATGTAATGGATGGCAGTATTACAAAAACATCTTTACACTCACCAATCACACAGACAAATCCTGCATCACAGTCTCTTTCTTGCATCACACCAGCGTTAGGATCACAATATTTACCCCGACTGCACGGCTTGCAGTCAGTCACGTTACCATTCCCTGTCGAGTTTGTATACGATCCTCTAGGGCAATGTACCGGAAGATAGCTCCCCCTTGGGCAATAATACCCGGGAGGACATTCGCCATCAGACGGGTTTGGTTCGCGAGTACCATTCTTGTCACAATAGAAGCCAGGGAAGCAGAAATCTTGCGGAGATGTCAACCCTGATTTTTGACAATAGTATCTGGAAAGTCATACAAATAGAATATAATACATAATACAGACCACAGTGATTGTAAAACTCTTTAAAGCAAGCCCTTCTAAAACCGGTATATACAGCTTATCTAAAAGCGGGAATTCATGATTATGTTATTTTCATGGTCCCAGCCCATGCTATGCTGGTCGAAAAAACTCGAATAGTCAAGGAGATTTTGTTATGTTATAGACTTTGGGCGAAATCTGATTGCTATTCTGGAAACATACGATCATTTACAGCAGTTTACATGGAAGATTTTTGCTCCGAATTTTTTTATGCGATTCTCCACACTTTTGATCGATGCGAAAGAAGGGACTAGTGGTGAATGGAGCATATTTACTCGTTCACATCGTCCAAAAAACAAGAACCACACGTTAAATTGCTGCAGAAGTACTTTTGCTACGATACAGCTGACAACTAAATTTTATACCCCCCCCCTCCCTTCTCCAACTTGCTAATAAACATGTTGGGAGCATGTAATTCTGTATAAAGATATCTTGTCACAGACAGAGGAAACACTCGTGGAATTAAGTATTTTTACCTTTGAGGGCATTTAAAGCATTGCTCAGCTCGCACCAGTCGTGTCGCATTACTCCAGGTTCCAGGTAAACATGGAAACTCTGTGGCAAACTTGGTTCCACGTGGGCAATAATGACCTTCGGGGCATTCAAACCCAGTCAGATCAAACACGGGCATATTAGTGTTGTCACAATAGTATCCTTCAACACAAGTCAGGCACGATGAACTGTAGTTGTTCGGTTGGTAAGTGCCGTTACCACAACGCTTTGGTTCTTCAAATCCAGCCTGGGATAATACAATAAAAGCATTGATATTTTGAAATCATTGGCAACATCGATCGGACATCATTCACATGATGCGAAAATTGGTTAATTATTAATAGCAGTCGAACTGATCGGGCATTGGCGGAACCAGACGTGTGTCACATACATTAAACAGAAATATCAAATTCCAAGTTTTGTGATAGCAACCCTATTTTTTGTTCATTTTTAAAGGAGAATTCAGGTAACCAATAGCAAATTGCTAATTTGCTTGCTTTAATTTTCATTGTGCTGGTTTAAAATATAGAGCACTGTACACGCATTAAAAAATATTTTAATATCTTATGCAACGTTTCGATTCAGTTTTAGTCAGTTTGTGGAAACACCAAGTAAGTTTATTAAAGAATACACAAACCCATACCTAGTGTTTCTGGACAATTCATAGTTGAAATTTTAGTTGATTAGCATTAACTGAGAGCATTACCTGGCAATAATGTCCGGGTAGGCAGTAATACTGTGTGGGCCGCGAAGAGCTTTGACCCGGCGGACAATAGTATTTCTCAGCGCACATTCCAGATGGCTCGCTCAAACCACTGCGGTTACAATGCATACCAGCCGTACATTCCTTACACTCCGACTTATTTACGTGATTTTCACCGGGTAAATAAGTGCCGGGGTCACATGGTGTTGGGACTTTACTTCCGATAGGACAAAAGTTTCCAGCTGGGCAATTCTTCTGTCTTGCACTCGTTGATTGAAGTGGACAGTAGTAGCCGGCATCGCATTCATCACCGGGTTCAGACATAGATGGAGCACCACAAAATCTGCCTTCGTCACAAGGTGTCATACGCGATGAATTAAGAGGACAGTAGAACCCAGGTTGACATACGTATTCTGATGGACGAGATTCGTTATTACCGCCGGGACAGTAATATCCTGCAGGTAAGTGCGACACATTTTAAAACTCCACGATATAGACAGGTACTGTATGTGATATTGAACTGAAATGCTTCATTCATTAAAGCATTTAGGTTAAGTATTTTTGGAGTGGCAAAAACGGTCAAGCAGTTAAAGGGAAATGGCAACAAAAAATTTTATTGTCTCATTTGAAAGAGACTCTAAAACAATAAATAGAAGTCTATTGCAAAATTTTTATATCTGTTTTACTTCGGGAGATATTCTCACCTAAATCAACAAACTGTCCGCCATCTTGGATTATTTTTTCACCTCATTAACAACGTTTTGGTGACGTCACAACAGGGATAAGCCGATCAAAATCCTCCTAAATACCTACCAACAATCAAATATTGTTTGAAATCTTCTCAGTCCGTGCTGAAATCCGAAACACTTGCCGTACATGCGGTTATGAGAGCATATTAACCATTGCGTCGTAAGAAAAAAAAATCGCGTGATCCCAGTTGTGACGCATCGTGCATATCCACAAATATCCAAGATGGCGGACAACTAAAGATTTCAAATTAAAATATCTCACCAAATAAGGCAGATATAAAAATTCTGTAATAGACTTCTACACATTGTTTTGGAGTCTCTTTCAAATGAGATGATAAAAAATTTTGTTGACATTTCCCTTTAACGGTTGGAATAAAAATATTAGAATAACAACACTGTGCCACTCTCCATGAACATAGCTGTAAAGTAGTGAACAATATTGTGACAATATGTCATGTCAGTTAAAAAATGTTTAAAATAAGAGCACAGCGTTGTTTAAATTTTCTGTGGGACCAGAAAATTGCACTTGTAAACTTTAGAGAATCCCAACCTCGGGAACTTGCTTTGTAATCAAAGCGAAATAAGCAACCGTGAAATGTTTGAGCGAAACGAATAGTTGAAGAGTCTAAATCACTGCCCTAACACACTGTATATGATACAGACGTTGGCAATAACTTAATACCTCGATCGCTTCGCTCGAGTTGACGTTGGCAGTAAACCGCTGTTGGCATTTAGTTGCAAGAGTCAATTTAAACGTCGTGTGGTGTGGAAGGCAAATACTTGAACATCAACCCACAGCTTTCTGTAGCGAATTAAGCTGTCTCTGTGCGGCACTGTTCTTATCACAAACGAGGTATCTGGGGTTAGCCGTTTGCTGTAAACGTCAATCTTAAGGTCTGAACACAAACTGTATCTAGACTGAAAGACGTTGGGTTTAGACTCAGATTTCTTTCAATATTACTTTATCAGTCTCACAAAACTACATATAAAACAATACTGATAGCGACACTTAAATTGGCATACAATTTTTAAAGCATAATTTGTGAAAGTTATGAGATGATTTTTTGAATAAAATCCCGTTTGAGGACAGGGATGCTATGGGACTTATTGTTTCAGGAACTCAATTTTTCCTTACTGATTTTCATCATGACCAGGCATAGTTTCTCTTTAGTCGTTAACATATCAAAGTGACCGATGTGATAGGGTGTACGCCGATCTACAATTTTTATATGGCTAATTAAAATACAGCTCGCAAAAGAAAGGTAGATCGAGACTGTATTACATCGTCGAAATGACTTTGCTCCGACAGTTACGACCAAATGGAAAATGGTCTTTTTATAATACCTGCTATATAATAACATATAATATCATCAGGAGAAGGTATCGCTTACCTGGCGAACAAGGGTCGGTCGGAGCAATATTCCCCCAGCCAGAACAATAATAACCTGGTGTACACTCTTGACATGCAGAAATGTTTTGTCCTCCCATAAGACCATTGTACGTTCCTGGCGGACATTGCTTGCTGTAGGGATGTGGCGTGTTTCGTGGACAGTAGTGTCCCTTCGGACACACGAAGGGCACATAACTTGTAGTATTTCCCAAGCAATAATAACCACTGGGACAATCCTTGCAAGTCTCTTGACCTTCTTTATCATTGTAAGTCCCTGGTTCACAGCCTAACAGAAGACAAACATTGAAAATCACCTACAGTCAACTCTCGCCTTGTGGGCATGTCGCCATTACACCCTGCTATTAGGGACATTTTGTCAATCCCTGGCCAAAACTATCATAAATTACAGTTGTACAGCTAATCCTCGCTATTACCGACCCTCGCTATAACGGCATTGGGAACACTTTACGTGGTCCCCAAAAAACATTTTCTTAATTTTATTGTCCAATATGCGGACACCTTGGGAAGTATTTTTATCTAAATGCAACATGATAGTAAATTAATTTTTACAGTGATGTGTTTTTATTGTTTCAGCTTCACACAACTCAACATTTTGAGACAAATTTTGCACATTTCGTATATTTGTATTACGCCCGGAAAAGCTTACTGCATTTGCAGTAGCAAAGCTAGCCCGATATTTGATCATGCAAATGCAAATTTTTAGTATTTATAGACCGTATAAGGAATCAATTTCTAAAGAAATGAATAATGATGATTCAAATTTGCATAGCATGACCAAATTGTCGGGCTGGCTTCGCTACTGTACATTTGAGACGAGCGTTTATATTGCCTACATCACAATGTCTATCAAGTCCAGCATGAGAATTGTCAACTGGCCAAGCGAGTCGAGGCGATAAATCAGTGTCCATCACTGTCATAAAATATTATAACATACCCTTGTACATGCCACTTCTTTTCGGGCAGTAATAGCCTCGTGGGCAAATATCACCAACAGTCACGTGAACAAAGTGCGCTGGGCAATATGTTAGATTCGTCATGATCGGATTAGGCACGGCAGCCCCACGTGAGCAATAGAACCCTTCTTGGCATTCGCCATTCGGCGCGGTCAAGTTTGAACCACGGCAAAACCTGCCTGGATCACATGGTTTACATTCTCTCTCTTCGCTGAGACCAGGAACATCGCTATATGTACCGGGTGGACATGCTCGCCAGTCCGAGCCTGTACCATTCGGACAGAAGTATCCGGGTGGGCAGGTTGTTTTCACAGTTGATACATCACCTAGAAAACGGGTAGTGGCAGCATAAAAAAATTATAATTATATTAATAAATAATTTCGGCTAACAATCACTGTCCTAATGTAATTAGAGCAGCACGTTTTTTAAAGCTTCTTCAGGAAATATTTCTCCAGGAATCATGCCAGCGCGACAATAGCGGACCCTCGGATCCCAACGAGGGCATATAATACCCTCATGACCAAACTCGAGTGATTTAAAAAAAACAAAGCAATTTTCCCCAGATCGGATGCAAATTGATTTTCAACATCCCGTGTCAAATTTGCGGCAGCAACGTTCGGAATTTTTTATTAGCAAACTGAAAATGCAAAACGTATGCGGTTTTACAGCTACAGCCTTGAAAAAATCCAAACTGAAATTTATACTTGCCAAAACGAAAATATTACTTTTCTACAGCATGATCTCGAATTTAATTAAATACAAAACAATGGGCAAGAATCATGGGTAGAATCATGGATACAGTAGCCAGCAGTTCGGAATACAAAGTGTCTTACTCTACTGCAATATTTTTTGTCTTTGTTAAAAATGAAACAGCATGACAGAATGGAAATATTTAGCATACCTGGTTTAACATTCTCTGGAAGGCAGTAAAAACGATCTGGACAGACATGGCAAGTTGTTGCTTTGGGATAATCAGTGCACATTCCAGCAGTACAGTATATAAACACAGCACTTCCCTCTGGACAGTGAGTACCAATAGGACATTCAATTGTTGTCTTGTTTGAACTGCCCCGTGGACAATAATAACCAGCTTCGCAAAGCCCAGTTGGCTTCGTCAGACCTTCTGTCTCGCAATAACTACCTGCAGTGCACGACAAGCAGTCTCTGGACGATCTAGCCATGGTGCTATTCCTAAATGTACCGGCGGGGCAAAGTTTTGGGTGGTGAGTGCCACGTTCACAATATCGCCCCTCGGGACAAGCTTGCTGTTGAGAGCTAGAAGAGCCATTCTGGCAGTAAAATCCAGCATCGCAAGGACCAGCCGTCGCAGTCATAGCAGTTCTGTTGCAATAATCACCTCCCGTGCAACTTTGACAATCGTCCTGTCTTTGCCCTCCAGTTGTACTGCGGAATGTTCCAATTGGGCACTCTCTTGGTTCGTCCGTTCCTACAAGTAACGTCTATACTTTAGGGTAACGACAATGATGGATTATTAAGGCACATGCAGCAGCTATTGATAATACAAATTATACAGTTACGTAAATAAAAATCCAGTTGGTTTTTAACATTGAATACATTTGCTGATTACTTCTTGAACAAATATTTTCCCTGCTTGTGACGTCATAAACTTTTTAAAATATTTTAAATGGTGCATGACTAGTGTCTTTGCCCTTTCTTGTCCTTCAATACTTCAGAAACTAAGCATCTTATCAAGAATATGAAGACGTAAATCAGTTATTCCAAAGCTTCTTTTCGCAACGGAGAAATAGAAATATATTGCTAAATCCTTTTAAAAACTCTAATGAATGATTGTAAAACTCAAGATTTTTTGGAAAATCAATTTAAAAAGAAGCCATTATCTACTGCATATTTTTATTAAAGTCTGGTTTTCATAACTGTCATAGCATGTCATCTTCGACGATGTGATAATTTTTTTAGTTTTGTGTTGATACATGTCCTTTCACATCAGCCACCTTGATATGTGTACGAGAGTTAAAATGAAAACCGGGGTTAGAGTTTATGCCGAACTAATGTCCTCCGTCACCACTATTGAATTGTATTTTTCAATACTAAGCGATAACAATGTTTTCTAAAGGTAACTAAAACATGTGATCATATTTTTGCATCAAAGTGAACCAACACAAATAAGGACTTGTATTGTTATTCAGCGAGTTTCGAACCTCATTGCCTCTACTAACTATGGTAGCGAGGACGGTCACAACGATAGTTTTAGTTACGTACCTTCTGGACAGTAATGTCCAGCCGGACAAATATTAGCATCTTCTCCAAGGTTAGGTGTTGTAGTAGTCGAACCATTTCTGCAAAAATATCCAGCTGAACATAATCTGTTGGGGGAGGAAAGTCCTTCCTCATCGCAAGCATATCCACCAGTACATGATATGCAGGCGATAAGGTCACGCTGATTTGTCAAATTATTGAACTTCCCTCGCGGACAAGGAAATTGTTTGTCAGACTCCGTCTGTCTCGGACAATAGTATCCAGATGGACATTCGTAACTGGTATAGTTTGAAACGGGTATATCCTTGCAGTAATATCCAGGCTCGCATGGTTTGCACTCATGTTTCGCAGGCTCGTTCTGGTAGAAGCCAGCAGGACATGGCTGAGGTTGGTTACGACCCGAGCATTTGTATCCCTTCGGGCATGGCTTCCAGTCTTTTCTCGTTGCTCCACCATCACAGTAGTATCCGGGATCGCAATTATCTGTTGGATCAGGTAAACCTGAGCCTCCACAATACCATCCATCGATACAATCCTGGCAGTCTGTAATATTCCTGAAGACACACAATCATAATAATGGAACAGTTCTCGGCGTGCAATAAATATTTTATTTATTTAAAAGATAATTCGGTAGCCTTTGACTAACATATATCATATTAACTAGATATAATTTGATTGCTCTGCATCAGTTCCAACGGAAATTTAACCAAAATCATGTACATGGAATAATATGCACATAGTAAAAAAACATAACTACATTTTGCTGGGCGGGCAGCAGTCGTCCGATGTGCGGCATCGATTTTTAAGCGATTTTTGTTGACCGATCGAAATATATCGGCATGTGAAACGTATAAAATCGGCCGACTAAAATCGCGTCATTTGCGCCTGGCTTGAAAGTTTAACTCCATTTCCACCTAACATTGCATTTGAAATAAACAACTGTTTTTATGTGGAGAAGTTAGCATTCCCCAGACAATTTATAATGCGTTATTAATAATCATACAGTATTTGTTAAATCGGCATTATTTGAAAGTGTTCAACGTACGTGTACAAAAGTGTTCTACGTACGTGTAAGTAAGAAAAATGCCGTTTTGGAAGGCAAACTGGAAAACGACCGGTTTTGGATGTCGCATTTCGGTCGCGTCGAAACAAAAGCGAGACAAGATCACAGCGATTAAGTCGATCGTGTTTACTATACCTGTTTCCAGTTGTGTTGAGAAAAGTACCAGTAGGGCATCGTTCTGGTGCATTACTTCCTCGAGGACAGTAGTTGCCTTTGGGGCAAATATTACCAGTAATGTTATCAGTTGGTTGCGGATCTTTGGCTCCCAAGGTACAGTACCATCCAGATTCACATTCATGAGTTGGACTAGCCAGTTCAGCACGCTTGCAATAGTAACCCGGGTCGCAAGGTGTCGGAGATGATGAACCATTTGGACAATAATATCCGGGCTGACAACGTCCTATTAAAAATAATACGACAATATTCTTTTAAATGTATTTTTTGGTAATTTGAGTTCAAAGGCAAACTGCGATATATTTTCTACAAGCTTATTGATAAGAACCTTTATAGTAATCGTAACATGTGTTGTGAATTTTTTGATAACATGCTTCGTTTCTGAAATACTAAAGGACAAAGAAAGACAAAGGCACTACTCATCCGCCATCTTGGATATTCAAAAACCCCATGATTATTCTCTGGGTAATAGTTTTTTCTTTTAAACAAGCGATTAACAAGTATGTTTAATGTTGAAATCCAACTGAATTTGTATGTATATACTTCTTACGTAAATTGCGAAGTGTTGAAAAAAATTTCATTGACATTTAACTTATTCACACAAAGTTTTATAAAGTCTACCCTGGTTGTGACGTCACTAAAATAGACCTAATTATAAAACGGATGGCTAAGGGATGGCTACTGTAATATGTTCTTCAATATTTCAGGAACTAGGTATGTTACCAAAAAATTAACAACGGTTGTTACAATTACTTCAAATATTTTATCAATAAGCTGATAATGAGCCGATTTAAATGTTCATTGCTTTTTCATGCAGTGTCAAATGAGCAGGGCCATTAACGTACTAAAAACATTAGATGCTTTTATTGTTTTAAAATTGCTGAACACGTTCATCGTAAAACTGGTGAAACTAGTACTTAAATTGAGCACTCTCGAAAAGTAATGACATCATTAACCCTGGTTTCATTACTTTTTCATCCCTTTGGGTGGCAAAATCACTATCCGTTAGATATGACTATCCATCTTTCGTACAAGTGTAGAGTAATATGTATATTTAAGACAAAAAAGTTAACATATATTTTGTATTAATATTGTAAAAATGTAATAAATGTTGAACAATGTTTCTCAAAATGAAAAAAGGAAAGAACGAAACGTAATGGAAGAGTCGGACTATTGTACTTTAAATTTCATTTACCTCCGGCAGGCTGGAAGACTGCGGCGCCACCACTGCAAAACCATCCTGCTGAACAGCTGTCAGTTGGATGCTCGTTTCCAGCTCCTTCGCAATACATGCCAGGTGTACAGTTGAGACAAGCTGTTTGGTTGATTTGCGCTGTTTTTCGATTAAACGTGCCACGTGGACATGCATTTTGCTTCGGTTGAGTCGTATTGACCAAGCAATAGTGACCTAAACATACATAATGTATAGTTTTGATGGAGAAGTATGATTTAGGGGAAGACTTTAATTTATAAGCCATATCATAAAATATTGCCACTCTCCGCAACATGGGCAGTCCATTCCTACTGCAATTCTTGTTGCATACATACTATTTATGCCCTAGATATAGAGATTTACCCGAGGTAAACGGGTGAAATAAAAATCGTATTTTCACTGTAGAGAAGCGAATAAGCGTTTTCATTGGCCGTACGATTTTTTCACAAGTGAAAATTTATCGTATCAGCATTTTGATTGGCTATACGGTTTTTCTCACTAGTGAAAAAAATCGTATTGTTATTATTTTGCTCACAACATGGCCGCCGTGTTGGGGAAGGAGCGAAAGGGTATTTGGATTTTATGTCCACAAGAAGAAGAGTTTCCTCACTAAAAAACATAAAACAGATGACTCCTATTTAGGCCAAATAACGGAGAAACAAATGGTATGATTCTGTTTTGAGAGTTCAAAATTTTGTTCCGCCATTGTTCGCCTTTGACAGGTTTCCAGTTTTAAAATAATCTCTATATGTTTGGCATAAACAAATTACTGCATGGTTGGCTGGTTTGTGCCATTTTTATTATGCACTTGTTGTGAAAGATTGCTAACACACACTCACAACTCGTGCATAAAAATCGTACGCACTCGCCAACCATGCAGTAATCTCTATATATACTGTGTATACAGGCGGCGGATAACAGTATACCAACTGTAGTCTTGTTTAGGGCAATTGAGATTTAACAAATAAACCTACACAGCAATTTTTGTGTGTAATTTCCCAGCAGTAAAAAATCTTAGATTAACTTGAACTTTATTTATTAAATGTTAATTGTAATGAAAAAAAAAATGAAATCTATTTGTAAAATGAAATCTATTTTTGTTACGTACATGAACACAACGCGTAGGACTAAAAGCAAACGCCTGAGGGAACTATTTGCCAAGTGCATGGATCAGAAACTTTCCGAAACGCAAGACGCTCGCGCCTCCACCTATTATAAACTGTTACTTACCCACAGGACATTCATTGTTAATGTACGACGAAGCATTATTTTGACAATAATAACCAGCTGGGCAGGATTTACAATACGTCTTTTGAAGCTGATCTTGATACGATCCATCAGGACATCCAATGGGTGTGACAGAACCTTCAGGACAGTAATACCCGGCTGGACAAATTCCGCCAAAACCTGACAGTGGATAAACAAAATACGATC
Organism: Muricea muricata; assembly: GCA_963855995.1. Taxonomy (NCBI): domain Eukaryota; kingdom Metazoa; phylum Cnidaria; class Anthozoa; order Malacalcyonacea; family Plexauridae; genus Muricea; species Muricea muricata. The sequence goes on from OY979718.1 coordinate 37,431,002, forward strand.
AAGTAAATAAATCTTTATGGTCAGCTAATTTTTAGAATTATAGAAACAACACTTTCTGTACGACATTTCACAATTCACATATAGTGATGAGTAATTTCCTTCAGAAATGAACTTAATTAAGTTTAGGTAACAAAAAGTCACGTCTCTGCCATTTGAAAGGGCTGATTAAATATACGTCAAAACCTGACAGAATATTTATATCCGTATAAAAAAAATTTATGGAAAATAAAACATGCATTATATCCCCACCACTATCTTGCATATTAAGATCGCTCCTCTCTAATTATACTTAATTTATTTAACAACGAGTCAAAATAAGCAAACATCTAACTTTGTTTCTCCTGTAACCAATCTTGTGTTTACATGCTCAAGTTGCTTGCAAATGTTAGAATAGGGCTACTTATACGAGCAAAAATAAGCCGCGACTTACACCGACCGCGGCGTGAATAAGTCTCGAGCATTGCCGTTTATACGTTAGTTTAACTAAATCACTTAAATTGCTGGGAAAGACTCGTATAAATTACACAAAAACTTTAACGGTTTTACTATTCTATTAGGCCGCCATAGCTTCGACGACAGTGTCCAAATTTTTTGAAATATTTTTCTTCTTCTTTCTCATTCGATCCCATTTTGTTTACTTTGGTCACGGACGAGGCATTTATGCGACGTATTCGCACCAAAAATTAGCCGCGTCTTATTTGAGATGAGGCCAAAACCCTGGGCTAAAATAAGCCGCGGCTTTTTTAGCCCAGAATGTATTGTGCGTGTATACCCATGTTCGCGACTTATTTAAGTTATAAATGGCCATAATAGAAGGTAAATAGAATGGCGCCATTGTTATATGATTTAACATGTAAATAGAATAGAAATTTAGGTAATATATAACGAATAGTGCATATGCAAGAAAGGAGTAATTCCGAGAAAGCGTTAGTCATATGCTGTTTACGAGGAAGTACCCCAGGCTCAGATCACGAAGTTAAATGATTATGTAATTTATGTCAACTAAAAGCTGGATAACTAAACAAAAGTTTGGAGTGTACAACGAGTCATTGGCAATCTTACTGGCAAGAAGTAACCCGCATCGTGGTACGAGTTAACAAAAGCAATGAACACTTACCAGTGTGGTATCCGTAAATACTGCAATTATTAGAAAAGTTTGTTGTATTTCCAACGTTTATAGGATCAGGTCTATCAACACCAGATTCGCAATAATAACCGCCATCACATTTCGCTGTAGGTTTGATTGAGTTGAGCTGATCACAGTAAAACCCGCCATCACAGGGTTCGCATTCAGACTCCTTACTTAGGCCAGTAGAGTTGCTGTAAGATCCTTTTGGACATGGTTTCCAGTCTAGACCAGTGCCTAAAATAATCATAAGAGCAATGGATAACCAATTATTATATTGCTAAACGGAAACAATGATTTCCAATATGAAAGAAATTACAAGTAGTAATCATTGACACTTCCCATGAACATATTAACGTAGTATAGACTATAAATACAATTTCGTATAAAAATCGTCCTGAATCTGTCAGCTTTTTCAGCTATTCTTTGTTTGGTGGATGTAATTTTGAATGCGAGATGACAATAAAAATCAGCTATAATTTGCATGTCTCAATCTTTTAAAATATGAATATCACGAAAAGAAGGCAAGATATCCGCCTTTACGTTTAAAATAATTATTGATAATAATAACTATTTTAGTAATTTCTATTTAAATAATCATTGATTATTAATAATGGGATAATTGTAGAATCAAGCCGCTTCCTAAACAATATGCTATGCTTGTTGACCAAAAAATATAATTGCTTTAACCTGTCGGTTGTCGAAGATTATATATAGTTACTGCAGGTAGCCGTAACGTTGTGTTTCATTTTCTCGTGATTTTTGAAAAATGTGTTAAATTGCACTAACCCCACCGGCTCATGAAATTTGAGGCGTAGTGTTAGTCATTAATATACCTTTTCAGCTAACGTGTAAGTTTAATTTCAGACCACATGATAGTTGAATGACTAATAAAAGTAAACCATATAAAATCAATGATCTGAAATGGTTTAAATTACATGCAAGGCAGGCACGTGAGCCCTAAGCAGGGGAAGTCAATTGCACTTTATTACTTGATTGAGATCAAAAGTAAATAGGGGACTTTTTTACGACAGTGAGACGTCAGACAGTGAGGCTGTTAAAGAGTTTTCGTGCAGTATACATTTTGCTCATACTTCTTACCTGGGGGGCAGTAATAACCTCTAGGACAAGAATGATAGCCGGACTGTGGCTCGCCAGCGGTGACGTTGTTAGGTATACAGTAGTATCTTTCGGGACACTCCTGGCAGGTTTGTGATCGTGATGTATTTGTGAACGAACCGGAAGGACAATCTTTCGGTGTTTTGCTGCCTGAAAACGTAGAGGAATTTCATACGCGGTCAAAACATAATAATTATGAGAAAACTAGCAATGGATATTATAGATTAGATGACGAGTTAGTCCATTCCATTCTAGTTTATCGGAAGGGGTGAAGCTGAAACGCTAATTAGAGAGGTAGGGAAGATATTTATATCTTCACGTTCTGCTCGACCAATATCTTTTGGAATGAGGTTGATTTAATTCAAAATAAATTAATCGGGTAAATATCTGAATAATTATAACTAGTCCAGGACCTGTATAGGAGTTTGTATGCATTTCATTTGCCACAAGTAATCTCAACTGTTTTAGGGTAAAACGACCATGCCGATCAACATGGCATATGTGCCAAAACCCGAATCCGGGGCGAAAGTCCTCAAAATGACTCCGCCTTGAAACGGCAGTGTCGACATAGCTCTAACCTCAGACCAATGCGAGCAACGGCCTTTCTGAAGTGCCTATAATGTTTAGAAGGGTTGTTTATAGGGGTGGTTATTAGAAGCAAAATATTGCCTAACTGTAATATTTTCCAAGAAAATCATCATTCAACATGCCTGGTCAGCAGCTAATTATGCATAAAATCACTAAAATTGCTGGCAGAAATTAAATTTTCATATTTCCTAAAAAAAATTATTATAACATGAAAAACCATGTTCAATTGAATCAAATTCTTACAGATTTCAAAAGGATTGACACTATTTTGTTGATATACAAGACATTGTATTTCACTTACCCCCCGCAAAAACACGATTCCAGCCATATTTTCCATCTTGTTCGCTTTTTTATCGCCGAGTAGCGGAAGTCTCATACAATTCTTGTACTTTCCCATAATCACAGATGACTAAAGAACAACTCATCCCATTTTCGACTTGTTCTGAGACTGTGCTGTCTACTTTATCCTCGATTTTGTATCCTCGACAATTAGCCAAAATTGCCGCCATTACGAAGTCTTGTCGCTTTTGTGTCCGATAAATGTGACTTCTTCGTCCTTATGTGTATTTATATTAAGTAATCCAACAGCACTTTATACTACTGAATTTCTAAAGGTGATTTTGTAAACTTCTATCAATTTTCAATATAAAAATCCACCCACATAAAATCGAGTGTCTTCAAGCTTCGAAATATTTTGAAAGTCACGGGCAATCATCACGAAAATTCCTCGTGGGCGATCATACCGGGGGAGTGAATATTTTCACGAATACGTTTGCTCGTTTCCACAGCAAGCCAAGTAAACATTTCATATTATTCTATGTTCATGTATATTTGCGTATTGTTTTGTTTTTAAGCTTCAACTAAAAGAAAATCAGACAGACTTACGCATTTCCCCATTTTTATTTAAAGGGCGATTTTTATTATGGCAAAGTGTAAAATAACTAAGCGTCTAAGCCACTAAAAGCCACTATTAGCCCACTAAGATTTTAAAATTGAAACGTACGTATCTGCACTGGCATAGCCCTCAAAATAAACATGGGAGAAATGCATAACTGTCAGATTTTCTTGTAGTTAAAGCTTAAAAACAAAATAATACGCAAATATAAACATGCAAACGCATTCGTGAAAATATTCACTCCCTCCGGTATGGTCGCCCACGAGGAATTTTTGTGACGATTGCGCGTGACTTTCAAATTATTTTGAAGCTCGAAGAGACTCGATTTTATGTTGGGTGGATTTTTATATTGAAATTTGATCAAATTTAACAAAATGACCTTCAGAAATTCAATAGTATAAAGTATTGTTGGATTACATAGTATAAATACACACAAAGACGAAGAAGTCACATTTATTGGACAGAAAAGCGGCAAGACTTCGTAATGGCGGCAATTTTGGCTAATTGTCGAGGATGGAAAATCGGAGATAAAGTAGATGGCACAGGCTCAGAACAAGTCGAAACTGGGCTGAATTTTTCTTTAGTCATCTGTGATTACGGAAAAGTGCAAGAATTGTGTGAGACTTCGGCTGGTCGGCGATAAAAAAGCAAACAAGACGGAGAATATGGCTGAAATCGTGTTTTTGCGGGGGGTAAGTGAAATACAGTGCCTTGTATATCAACAAGATAATGTCAATCCTTTTGAAATCTGCAAGAATTGGATACAATTGAACATGGTTTTTCATGTTATAATAATTTTTTTTAGGAAATATGAAAATTTAATTTCTGCCAGCAATTTTAATGATTTTATGCATAATTAGCTGCTGACCTAGCATGTTGAGTGGTGATTTTCTTGGAAAATATTATAGTTAGGCAATGTTTTGCTTCTAATAACCACCCCCATAAGCAACTCTTCTAAACACTATAGGCACTTCAGAAATGCTGTTGCTTGCATTGGTCTGAGGTTAGAGCTATGTCGACACTGCCGTTTCAAGGCGGAGTCATTTTGAGGACTTTCGCCCCGGATTCAGGTTTTGGCACATATGCCATGTTGACCGGCATGGTCATTTTACCCTAAAACAGTTGAGATTACTTGTGGCAAATGAAATGCATACAAACTCCTATACAGGTCCTGGACTAAACAACTTGTTCCTCCCTGTTTATACGTATTTACATTGGGTAACACTTTTTTCATGTCCTCCTTTAATGGAAAACCGGAAAAAGAATCGAAGACTTACAATTCGTTTGATATACCAGCTATTAAACAACAACGAAATTAAACTCAGCACAATATGAGTATGGATGCTATATGGCTGACTAGAATCTTAAAAAAAACGCTTCAAAAACGTTTATTTCAAGTTCAATATGCTTCTGTTCTATACGGAAAAAGAAACGTTGGAGATTATCTTCGCGTGTTTTTGTGCTGTAGGTATTTAAGGCCAAGCTATTATTAAATGCATGGCAGAAAAACGTTTTTTTCCCTACTATCGGTTTCTGGTTTCTCAAAAACGCGCGAGTCAAGTGAAGTCCTGAGTAAAATATAACAAACTGATTCAATTGTTTCAAATGTTTCTTAACGTCCGTTATTTTCAGACCTTCAGAAAAAAAATTGCCTGTTGCGGTTGGCAACCTCACAGGAACTCACGGTGGGTATTATCATGAACGATGATTTCAACCTGAATATACGTATATACCCCTCCCCCCCCCCCCCTTTCTCTAGCGTGAATATTTCACCCACTGTTTGAAAATATCAACTAATGTAAAAATATAAAATAGGGAAATGTTCTAGATACGCCCTCTGCTGATTTAAAAAATGCGCAATAAAATAAGAGCCATATAAAAGCAAGAAAACATTAAATAATACCTTCAGGACAGTGAAATCCTATTGGACAATCGACCTCTTCCATTGTCTCTGACCCAGACGGACAATAGTACCCAGCCTTACATTTTCCCGTCGGTGAGGTTTTACCTTCGGAACCACAGAAGTAGCCAGCAGTGCAATTCGTACACTGAGATTCCATCGACAATTCAGTTTGATTCGAGAACTTTCCCCTTGGGCAAAGTTTCGGCAAATGGCTACCTGTGGGACAGTAACTGCCTGTTGGACATTGCACTTGTCGAGAAGATGTCGAAAACTTGGGACAGTAGAATCCTGGTTGGCATAACCCTGTCTCGTTCGTCCAGCCTGGATACTTGCAGAAATAACCTTCTGTGCACGGCGTACATGACGAAGAGTTTGTCAAACCTAAAATAATTTTAAACAGCGACGCTTTAGTGGCTAGACAGGCAACCATATATCAAAGACGCTGAGGAGTCTATATATGGCCTACACTAGAAATACATCTGTGGAATCATTGTCCAAGATCCTATTATGCAAAGCTAGTCTAAGAATGTCACAAGTTATGTATCATTTAGCGAATGAGATTATATATTTGGATCAAAAATTTCAAAATTCGCATCGCACTTAATTTCTCAGATTTGCTTGAATTTCACGCTTCGAGCGAAGGCCGTTCACACAATCTATAACTTTCGTGCAAATTTGCATCAAACCAATCAATTCTAACCAGGGGACGGTTATACGAAAGTTGGATAGCGCTATCCACTGGACAGTGATTTTTTCAACTGCCCCAGAAAGGCATAAAAAGCATTGACAACAGGGATATTGAACTCACAAGTGATGAAAGTGACTTTAACTCGAAAATTCTGAACTTTAATACGGGTTTTACAATCTGTATTCTATTTTAGGTTTTATTCGGTTTTACATATCTGTATTCATATCGGTATATCTGTATTCCCGCGAAATACCCCACAATCGGAGATTTTGATTCCAAAATGAACTCTAAACTGGTAAAGGAAAGTGCAAAAAAATGTAGCCTTGGATTTTAACGTATGTTATTTAAACATGACGACAAAAACTATACTATATCTTAGTTTTTTGAGAAATCTAGCGAGCAGGACTTGTAGTTGAAGAATACCGTCGTCCTATTTCCATGCTACTTTTTTCGATGCCCTCTGTTTCCATCCCGTTGTTTTGCTTACCTGAAATATTACTAAATGTTCCTGCCGGGCAAGGTTCAGGTTCATCAGTTCCTTCTTCACAATAATATCCAGGAGGACAGATATTGGCGTCTTCACCTTGGGTAGGCGTTGATCTTTCAGCACCTACACGTCATGAACAACATAATTAGTGCAAAATACAAGATCTGAAATTTAGCGTAAAACGAGTCACGGGAGTGATGTTGGTAGGATTGTTTAAACTTATTATTTGCCTACGACACCAGTAAACCAAACGTGCTCATACGGTACAACAAGTCGCGGCAGCCCCATCTTTGTCTCCGCGACATGTCGCATGAAATCAAATCAGTTTTGTTACATGCCGTTGCATGCGGTCAGACAACTCTTTGTTTCTCCGACAATTGAAAGAATTTGAGCTCGCGACATGCCCCTCCGTGTGACCGTACCCAGAGAATACCTGGATAAAATTCTACAGAAGAGACACTTTTTATGTTTTATCTTTTTTTATGTTTTTCTATCTTATTTTACTTTATTTTATTGGGTTGGACTTATGAGCACTGAGCAGGGTCGTCACAACAGGGTGCCCACTTTGTAAACTTTTCCTGTAAGGAAATCCGAGAGCCTGGAAGAAGACGATGACTTTTGGCAGAGTGTTGACTAATTACTCTTTTCCATGAGGGCTCCGCTCGAGTCAAAATGAGAAAACCCAACCATAGATTAAGGATACATGGATATGCAACTGAGGATACTTCGCCTCTGATTTCGCTGTCTCATGGATTACGTCATATCCACACGCATTTGCTCGAATTTCCAGGACAAAAACATAAATATTGAGGGCAATTTCTGTTTATATATTTCTCTGAACTAAAGCGGAAAGTTTTCTTAAAATCGCCGTTTAATTGAAGTTTCCCCATCTAATTCCTTATTAAACCTCGCATGTGTACTTGCCAGAAATGAGCGTGCGTATGACGTATCCAAGCCATCCACGTAAGACAAGAAATACCCCGAGTTGCGGTGTTGCAGATCTATGTATGCTTAATCTATGACGCAACTGAGAGTCGAAAACGCGATGGTAAAAGTTTACCCACTTCGCCACCGAAGGCCCATGCTACCAGAGCAAAACAAATGACATTTGCAAAAATATCAGTGAAAACAAACGATGGGAATCACAAAGACAAAGATGATACTAAAGAAAAAGTGAATATAAAATTAAAGATACCTAAATGAAAAAAGAATAATAAGAATTACAGTCGCAATAAGTGGACAGTACCACTTGAAAGCAATGATTTATGTCAGTACCCAGACAAGAATAACAAAACGAGCAATGTCTTATCATAATTTCTTATCACCTTGTTTGCAATAGAATCCAGCAGCACACAATGTGTTAGGATACGTCAATCCAGGCTGACCACAATAATATTTTCCAAGGCACGGTGTACACTCCGTCTGTGATGCACGGCCAGTCAAATTATTGAAAGTTCCAATAGCACAGGGAAATCGTTCAGCGAACTGTGTTCCATTGGGACAATAATACCCTTGAGGACATTCGTACAGATTGAAATTCACCACCGGACCAAAGGTTGCATTACAGTAAAACCGCTCTGGACACTCGCTGCAAGATGATTGTTGTCGAAGGTTTTGATACGTGCCAGAAGGACACGGTCGAGGACGGCCGTCACCTTGTAAACAATGGTACCCAACTGGACATGAAAAATTAACAGGCGTATCAGTCGCTTGACCACCAGGGCAGTAATATCCCGATAAACAAACACCGGTCGGATTTTGTAACCCTGTACCGTTGCAGAACTTTCCAAGTGGACATGATTTGCAAGATCCTTCGTTTGTTGCACCAGGGGAGTCTAGGAAGTAGCCAGGTTCGCACGGCACAGCATGTGCTGAGCCGGCAGGACAATAGTAGCCACGAGGACAAGATCCTCCTGTTACGCCATCGCTCGGTTCCGATACATTGGCACCTAAAGTGCAATAATACCCAGCTGTACAGTTTCCGGTGGGAAGAGAGAGACCAGCGGTTGCGCAAAACGAGCCACCAGAACAAGGTTTCATTTTATCTGATCCGCTCGGGCAATAGAATCCTGGTTCACACCTGCCGCCATGTGTCGTGGTCATGTTCCTAGTAGCGCTACCACTACAGTACCATCCAGGACTACATGGTCCAGAGGGCCAAGACAAGCCATTTCCTTCACAGTACATTCCTGGGGTACACGGCTTACACGAGGCCTCTGAACTTTGCTCTAAAATATTGAAAATACGACATTGAAGAAAACGTTAGTATAACATTACCATGCATTAAAGTATACATGCTCGATGTACAATTGTAAGTAACTTTTTCGTATTTATATGAAACGCCTTCCAAATAGTCAGCACCTTTGGTTTGGATTAATTCGATCATATACATACGGAAAAAATACACAAGCCAGACAACATAAATGGTACCTCGATGGTCATCGATTGACGACCGGTCGAAAGTAATGCATGAAATCACCATGATGTATGAAGCTTTTATTAGAAATTCTATTCTAAGCTCTGCCATGTATAATTATAAAGCCTGTAGTTTTTTAATGATATATATGGAGCAATGCATGTTATTGGCGGAGATGCCTTGCACAGCGGTCCGGGCTTTCCCATCTGTATTAAGGCCTGTTCTTTTTATTTAGGTCTCACAGCTACAAAATTATATATATTTATCATATAGTACATACGCATGCAGTAAAATACCAAAAATACACAGTGAGAGATATTTTCCATATTTTCACTAGGGAAGGTATCGATTACGTGATCATTTCCAATTTGTATTTCTGCCTGACGGCGACGTTTCTAATTTATAAGAGACATTTTTTACACAACTTCACTAATTTGCGACCTGATATTCCGAACAAAGGGATTATATAAAAGCCGTTTACATATTTGCATCGCAGTTTTATAGTTATTTTTAAATGTCATGTGCTACAAGATCAGCAATGTCGACGATACTCATTATGCATAGTAAAATATGATCACAGAAGTTATGTAATTTGCATATCATGAAGGACGAAAGTTAGAAAAATTGTATCATAATTCTTGGCTATGATTTCATGCCACACAGACACCTCCAGCTCAGTAGGCGTTTAAGAACAGTTTGAAGCACGCTCACTAACCTGTCTGGTCGTTGTACGTCCCCTCGCTACAAGGATGCTGACGGGCAGATGTGGTGTTTTCCAGACAATAATGCCCGCTTGGGCAGCTGTTGTTGGTAAAGGACACAGTCCCGGGAGGGCAAAAGTATCTCTCAGGACAAGGTTTACAAACTCGTTGCCCTTTTTCATCATTGTATGTTCCAGCAGAACACTTATAAGGTGTAACAGTTCTACCAGGGCAGTAGTGACCTTCAGGGCAGATGTCGCCAATTCCAGTGTACTGGCCGAGGTAGTCGATAAGCGGACATGTATAGTTCGTAGAATTGTAAGAACCGAGGTACGGTTTATCAATGGCGACGCCTGCAACACAATTGTGCAATGTTGAAGTACACTTTATTGAATTTATCAAGCTGTATTATCTCACCAAAAAAATTTACAAAAATATTAAGAGGTGACTTTCAATTAGGCCGTAACTAACTAATATATACAATGAGAAGACTTCATTTACAGTAATGTTAAAATTCTGTAGACAGTCAGTCGCATCATTCATGGTCAGTCACACCATTTATTCGACTTTTCTTATCGGATCTAAAATCCCTGTGAACATTTCAAAGAACGAGGAGGAAGCTGGAGCACGCTATCGAGGATAGCTGAAAATTGTCTGTTTAACAAATGTGTGTAACCTAACAAAGCAAAAGTGCTGATAATAAATGGGAGGTATGCATCGTGGAGTTAGACTCAAGGTCGAAATATATTTTTGAGAGTAAGGAATGCGTTATCGAACGGAAAATTCTTGAAGAAAAAACTTTGCCGAAAAAAACCATTTGAAAAAAACTTTTAATAAACGAGGAGCAAAATTAACTTAAAGCCCAACGTAATTGAAGTCCAGTTCGTAGTCGAGTCCAACTCGATGTTTCCTGATGCCGGCATAGATGCGATCAGTGAAGCGGTGTCTAGCAACGATGCGACTGACTGCCCACGCTTTCGAAATTTACGGCTTTGGCATGTCAGAGTATTTTTTAACTTAGAGATGCTTGTTTCAGATTTCACGTCAATGGGAAGGTTGCAGGTCTTGACAATATTCAAAAAATGAAATGTTACGTTAATTAAAATAAAAAATCCAGTAAATGGAAATACGCTGTAAAATTTAAGCAAAGTGAACGACAGATTATTACCTGAGGTACAATAATATCCTGGAGCACAAGGTCCCGAGGGCGATGTCAAGTTGTTTCCGCTACAATAAAATCCAGGTGTACAATCGGCGCACTGCGTCTGCGAGGACAGTCCAGTGCGGTTACTGAACGTTCCTAAAATAATTTCAAAGATTAATTTCATTGCAAGACAAAAACATGCAGTTATATGTGCGTGAATAACGTCCGTTTGCGTGATTAAGGAGAAACAGCATGTTTTGCAATACCAAGACGGTCGATTATATGTAACATTGACAATCTAGGGACCACAAAATATACTTATTTGATGGTAGTTAAGTAAATAACTGCTTTGCGTTATAACACAGCGTGAAAGAAAAAAATATTACAACGAAAACGACAATTTATCCTAAAATGACTTCAGAAAAATTGCGTATTAGCGTACGCATGCATGATCGACCTGCATGATCGGTCAAGAAAAGCGTGCGTCTGTACTGTAATAGATCAGAGATGACGTCATAGCGTGTGAAGAACAAAAAAGTACGCACGAGATGCAGTCGAGTGCGTGACTTTTTTTATCTTCACACGCTATGGCGTCATCTGTGATCTATTACAGTACAGAAGATCTATTTGTTTTATATTATAATAAAGTTGGCAAAAATCATGCGAAGACCCGCGAAATAAATTAGCTAAATTAGATCACGCCATCAGTTGACGTCATCCATGCGTGTATACTTTAATAACACACAGCTCGCGACCAATGAAAATGCAGAACGAACACGCATTATTACATAAACTCATATATTGCCTAAGAGTATATAAATATACACAGCCCATCGCACAAAACACTCTAGCTTTGTCGCTGATTGCTATGAACAGGTGGTCAAGACTTTGCAATTTTTACCACAGTATAGCTGCATGAATAAACTCCAGCCACTCGCGCCGGGGCTTGTTTCAAAACCGTAGACAGTCAGTCGCATCATTGATGGTCAGTCGCATCATTGATCTCGTTCTCAGATTCCACACGTGTCGATTAGACGAAGTTTCATTATGAATAGAAATTTTTTCGACGGTTTCCAGCAAGCTCGTTGTTAGCTCAGTCGTTTGGGCGTGCGACTTGAAATAGGTTGGGCAGGGGTTCGAATTCCATCCGAGGCTTTTTTATTTTCAAAGTTCGTCAAACTTTTTTTCCTATATTTTTTTACTTTTATACGATTTTTGTAAGGGTTAGGTTTAGGGTTTGGGTCAGGGACTGGATTATTTAAAATTTTAAAAAAAAAATCTATTAGTTTTATCAGACACATAGGCTTAAGATCGAGACAATAATGCCACCGACCATTAATGATGCGACTGACTGTTTACGGTTTCGAAATTTGCCGCACCGGGTGCCCGCAAGAGGCGATTTTTAGTCGCCTGAATTTTATCGACCGACCAAACCGCTACGTGCGCGGGATCGAATTTCGCATTATCAGACTGTTTTGATATTACATCAGTGTGTAAACCATTTAAAATGGCTCGACCAAAATTGCATGCGCGAAAGTTGTCCCAAAGTTTGTCGCCAAAATCAGCTGAGGCTTGTTCTACCACATCTTTTTAAAACACATATACATACCTGCTTTACAAGGACGCAAGTCTGCACCAGTTCCTTCCGGGCAGTAAAAGCCAGCCGGGCAGATTTTATAACCTTTCGAATCATTCTTCACGACACCACTCCAAGTTAATGGTAAGCAGAAATATCCGGCCGGACAAATCGCACAAGCGCTGGTTGAGGTTGAGTTTGTGAATTGTCCTGGATGACAAGGCTTCGGGTTTGGACTTCCCTCCGGGCAATGATAGCCCTTTGGACAATCGTATGGGGTAGAGCGGGAAGAGTTGGTTGGACAGTAAGAGCCGTTAGCACATGGACCACTGTAGTTTGCAAGACCCCGATCTGCACAGAAAAAACCTACAAAAACATGTAGAATTGTGTACTTTGAGTCACTTTTTTACCGCCAAGAAATCAGTGCAAAATAAAGGCAATTGCAGATATTTTTACGCTAACATGGCTACAAAAATAAAACAAACGGTGGGAATCATAAAGATGGATAAAATGCAAAAGTAAAGCAAATATACTGATCAACAAAATTAAATGGAAAAGATGAATAACAAAGGTAAGAATCCTAATAAGTAGACAGCACCAAGGCAATTTACATATGACCAAAGTCTAAAATACTAGAACGAGCAATTTCTTGTTCTAAACATTAGTTCACCTTGATAGGATAAGTCAAATCAGGCTGACCACAATAATAATTCCCAAATATTCATTTTAAATCAAAGCATTTTAAACGGGCAAAATATAACTAAATGCACACCGTAAACCTCCAATTATAAGCCCCTCCGTGTATAAGCCTATTACACTATAACAGCAAGTTAACAAGCCTGTGTACTTAAACGAATTTGTGTGTAATTTTGGCCCGTAAAAGAAGTACATCAGAAATTCAATAGAATTTGGACCTTGATATCAGGCTACACACAAAAATGCCGTCCATGTACGAGCTCTCTCGTATATAAGCCACTCCCCACCCCTTCCCCCCCCCCCCCTGCCACCCGTATATAAGCACATCAAAAAACGCTTACGAACTTGTATATACCCAGGGCTTACGGTTTAAAATGTCCATACCTTCCGTACAAGGCAGACAATCGTTAATATGCTCTTGACGTTTGTTAGGTTGATATGTACCAATAGGACATAACTCAGGCGCCTCGCTTCCACGTGGACAGTACTTTCCTTCAGGGCAAAGTTCTTGTTGCTTAGTAACCGAACCTTCTGGGCAGTAGTAACCTGGTGCACAAAGGCCGCTGGTCGTATTTGCTCCAGCTTGAGAACAATAATAACCTGCTGGGCATGACTGGCATTCATCTTCACTCTTCAAACCTAAATTAACGAAGCCAAATAAACTCAACGTATCAAAGTAGAATGCTCTACCGACTGACAGTTTCAGCAAAAAAATTAATATAAAATTAATGTTCTTCCAAACAAAGTGTGCACAATGAGATGTACAAATTTTTAACCTTAAACGCTCGAATCCAAAAATCACACGACTTAAATTATGTTACGTTTTACAGATGATGAACCATATTGACTATATTTTAACATAAATTACATAAACATTGTTCTTGTAAAAGATGGACTGCAGTGTTGGAACGTGAGGCCGTATGCAGTTTGATCGGGCTTTGTATTCGTTCAAACATAACCAGAGTAGCGAGCGTAACACAAAAATGCAAAGCTATTATTCTTGCAGTCGTCATGGTAGCAAAAAAATTGCGACACAAGTTGCATAGTGTAATCACGGTGTAATGGCGCCTTAAAATCAGGAAGGGCAGAGTTGCAAAAAAGCCACGGGTATGCGGGTATTACCCGTGAGAAAGGTTTGCAAAATGGGCAGTCAGTGAGGATGGTTTCATGTCAACACACTACATAATGTATCCTAAACACTAAACTAACAAAAAAATAATAGATGATGATCTATTCCAGAAAACATGCCTTCTTTCCAAAAAAAAGAGTGATTCATTTGCAAGACTAATTCTGATCTTCATTTTGTAAAGCCCAACTTTACAACATTTTGAGGAAGGTTTGCAACCTTAGAAAATTTTGCCCGGAGGAAGTTTGAACGCTTTTTGCAACTCTGAGGAAGGGTAGTGTATTGCCATTATAATACCAAAGCTGGTATTATGTAAGCACTCAAGCATACCTGTTCTATTATTCAGAGTTCCCTTAGGACAATTATCCGGTTCGCCTGTACCGTTGGGGCAGTAGTGACCTTGTGGGCAAATGTTAGCATCTGTGCTTTGATCTGGAGTGCCGGATTTTGCATTGCGACGGCAGTAGTGTCCTTCTTCGCATGCTTTGTTGGGTTCAGCCATTCCTGTAAACACAATGTACACTGCAGTAGTGAGAAGAAGAAATGAAACATGATTTTCAATCGGATTCACATAAACGCGCAATCATGAAAGAGTGAGCCATTTTTTGCACCGTCAAGCGCCTCCCTTCATAAAATCTGGTCACGCCCTTTACAGCCTCGTTCCCGGCGCTTTGATGGCTGGCAAGATCCCGCACTGAACCCGCGAGCCATCAAAGCGCCGCGAACGAGGCTCCGTCTTTTATACAAGGACGTGCTTTAATTTACTGTTGAGAGACCCATAACTTTATGCGATTTAATTTCTTACCCCGATCTGGACAATAGTAGCCGGGCCAGCAAGCGACGCAATCTTCTGGCCTCGTCCTCCGTTCATGTTCGTTGTATGTACCAGGTTCACAAGGGTTTTCGTACGGGGATTTCGTTCCGTTTGGACAGTAATATCCTCGTGGACACGGAAAACTGTCGTAAGATGATTGGTTTTCTGGACAGTAATAACCCTCCATACATTCTTTACATTCAGACAAGCCAGTTTCTGGACTATAAGTTCCTGCTAGACATGGTTTCGGCCATGCAGAACCTTAAAATAAACGCATTGATACAAAATCAATTATCGCATAACAAAATGACGTAAATGGGCGCACCAATGTTACAAACTAAATGCTTTTAGTATAGGTAATAGTATAATTTCGAGTGCAATTACGGATAAACAAGCACGAGTGAGTTTTTAAAAACTGCAAAATAGCACGAGTCCGAAGGACGAGTGCTATTTGCGGTTTTTAAAAACTCACGAGTGCTTGTTTTCCGTAATTGCACGAGAAATTATACTATTACTTATTAATAATATAAAAAGGAAATGTCCAAACAAACATTTTGTACCTACAACTTCGCATTATGCAAGTGCACTCATTCTCGAATTTCTTCGCTTAAAAAATTCATGTTTACAAAAGCCATGGCTAAAAGTTTTATGTACAAAGTTCCAGCATACTTTAGAGTTTGTTTTGTGATCATAATTGTCAGAGAAGAATCCCAAGTTGGGTTGAAATTTCGACGAAATCTTTAAGCAAACGTGAAAATTCGGCCGCCATATTTTTGGTTTTTCAGCGAGTAAATCCCATCGCTCAAAGAGCTTATTACAGATTTTTGCACTGTTGTTACAGATTTTTGCACTGTTGTTACAGATTTTTGCACTGTTGTTACAGATTTTTGCACTGTGTTACAGATTTTTGCACTGTTCTGGGTGATGTTTGGGATTAACTGCACTCGAATCAACCAATCACAGCCCAGAAACATTTCCTTGTATATTATTAATATAATTATACTCTTACTGTGGTGAGGATAAAATGAATAATATAATATAGAAACGTACACTGTTCATTAGAACGGTACGAGAGAGCAAGCTCTTTTTATAGTACTGATTATTTTCACAGTTATCTTTAGCCAGTGGTTGCGTTGGCGTCTGGAGCGCAACAATTTTGACGACCGTTTTACGTTCAATTTATTTTTTATACATTTCTTATAGCGTTTCAAATGAGTTATCTGTAGTTACTTGCTTATGCAAAAGAAAACTATGCCATTACTGCTACTCATTTCTTTATAGTTTGTGTGAATAATAGAGCATGACACACTGTAAAAACTGGTAGGTTAAAATAACCTATTTCTAGAGGTTACAACCAATGTTAATAGGTTGTTTTAACTAAGTGAATAGGTTAGAACCATTTAAATAAGTTAAAATAACCTATTTTTGTTAGGTCATTTGATAAAACCTATGTAAATAGGTTAAAGTAATCTATATTATTTGGTCAAATTTTACAGATTCGCTGTAACTAATAAAAATAGGTTGTTATAACTGATACTAAAAAAAGTTAAAATAACCTAATGATTGTGATTGAATGAACTCATGAACAAAGAATGGTTGTTTTGACCTGTTCTTTTGAATATGAACTAAAACAACCCTGCACTTTGTAAATGACACATGCTATCCTTATAATATGTTATAGTGGATGATTCATGAACATAAATACGATAAGGCTATATATAATCAGCAGTGTTAACAGTTAAGTACAGCAAAACAGCTTTATAATTATACAGTGTTTATATTTGCTATATAATACCACAATAGGATCTGATATTAAGTTATATGGCAGAGCAATGGAGTAAAATCGTTAAACTTATACGCACATAGAGTTATAGATAAGCTGCGTCAGTCTATTTACAAACGCCTAATTGTTCAGATTGACGTCACCGCTTCATCTCACCGGGATCAGATTCACTACACGACCGCTTCTCATTGGTCAAACGGGTATTACTTGTCAAAAATTTGCATTCGTTTTGAATTCGAATGAGGTTTTACTTTACTCGATAAAACGGGTTTTCTCTTGGTTCTTTGCTGCTTATTGCTAGCATAAAAGAATTTGTTTGTGTAAGTACTTAGTAAAATCTTGTTAAAATGTCGAGATGAATATCAAGAATTAATCGTCAAACGCCGATGTTTATAGCTTGGCTAAACGAGCGTGGATTAAGCGTGGCTGTGTCATGAGTTTCAAGGTAAGATACGAAATGACTTCCACACTATACTTTACATAATAAAATTCTAATGCGCGCTTTAGCTATTCCTTAAGTGGTTTACTCCAAATCATTGAGTTTTTAGGCTATATCTCCAACCACAGTTGCGGCAACAGCCACAAACGCCGGATAAAGCTAAGTTAGGAATATAAATGAAATGTATTGTTTTTGTATAGCATGCGTTATATGCATCGCGTGTGGAACTGTTTCTTACATGATATTTACTGACATCAAATTATGATTTTTTTAGGGTGACTCTAAAGTTTACGCTGCGACAAAAATCAAAGAACGATAAACATCATCATTATTTGCCACGGGATCACTTGAGGAAATGAACCCATAAGCATTGCGTGGTGGAAATATAAACTGTTCAAGTCGCACAACATAATTATTGCGGTCATCTGTTTACTATACCGTGGTATTATGTCTTTAATGCTGAATATATATTCAAAGGAACCAAGCGGTCACAGTAAGAGCATGAGTGGTCAAACTTTGCTAATTGTAGCAGAGAACTTCATTTCTAAATCCTAGGCTTTTTGTTGATTTAAAGGCTATGGCTATGTTGGTAACGTCCCGTCTTAAATTCATGCACTTTAGACAATGATCGCAGGATATTAAGTATTTTTAGAAGCACAGATCGCCATGCAGTTCTCAGCTGGGCTGTCTTTTTCAGCTATATGATCATATGCTTGTTTAGCCTGAAATTTTGCCAAGTTTGTAAATATAATAATTATATATCGCATGGCTGTAACTATTAACTGGTGTAATTATTTTTAGAAAGGAAATACAATATTTTTACTAAACGTAACATATCCTTCAGTCTCTTTGTGTTTCACCTATATTTTTAAGTTATAACTAATAAACCTGATCTTATTGGTTAAATCAACCAAAATTATATTAGTTGAACTAACCCATATTTTAAATAACCTATTGGTTGAACTAACCTTGTTTTATTAGTTAAAATAACCAATTTTTATGATTTATTTCAACCCATTAAATTCAGGTTATTTTTACCTATTGAACTAACCTATTTTAATTAGGTTGTCCTAAATAACCTATTTTAATCGGGTTGTCCTAGACCAACTCAAATAACCTAATTTTTTGGCTTGTTTTAACCTATCATTTTTTACAGTGCAGTTCGTATTTTCACCCATTTGCTATCGCGTTTTTTTTTGGTAACTATACACAGTCACTGTTACAACTGCAGACTTTTGAATAGCTTCTAAAACTACATTACGTGCATTTATACAAGGAAAAGCAAGTTGCGATTTAAACAGTCTTGTTCTCAGTCCAACATCATAACAAACCAAACCAAAAAGCCGTTTTGAGTTTCTCAATTCTCAATAACTGTCTCGTTCTCAGAATACCATGGTGCTGTTTTAAAACATGCAAACAGCTTGTCAATGATGTCGTTTACTCGCCACATACAGAATACATGTGCTAGTTTAGCAATGTATAGCAGGTCCATGCTCATGAAAAAATTCTGTCGACTTTTCCAGAGATATCGTTTGTTTAATAAATGCATAAGTACATGACATCATAATTTACCTTTGATTTCCCCGTTTCAAAAGATGAATGCTTCGAGAATAAGACAATACACCGAGAAACTGATGGTCTATGATGTTCTATTTTCTAGTCTTGATACTTTTTTTTTTCAGTAGTAGTTGATATCAAGATCAATGCTTTGGCACGACAGTGTCACTTTAACTAAGACGCTTCTTACTTGGGTCGCAAACATGCTTGTATAAACACGATTCAATTTGTTCGCAAACGATGTAGAGCACTGACAGGGGTCAGGGGTCTGTCAGCAACAGAAGTAACAATCAGGTAAAATATTTAAAGACTCATAAAGGATTGCTCTGTTATGCGACGGATTATAAAATTCTTTCATCGAGATATCCCAGACAAAATGGCTGCCAGTAGCAAATTCAGTGTGCGATGATGTGATACTATGATGTGACAGTAATCCTTTAAAATAATCACATAACAAATGATCAACATAAAGTTCCACAAACCTTCAGGGCAGTACATTCCAAGCGGACAAATTCCACCAAATCCAGTTTCCCTTCCATCGTAATGAGGGCATGAAGTGTTATACATCTCCAAGATTGTGATATTTCTTCCAACTGGCCGCGGCCTGTCCACACCATACGCACACCAGTGACCTGGTGCACATTTTGTTGTGACACTCGCCATATGTTCCAGCCCACAATACATACCAGCCTTGCAGGGTTTGCATTGCGACACTTTGTCGTAACCCTTCTCCGGGCCATACGTTCCACGCGGACACGGCTTGAGGTCCTTGCCTGTTCCAGCAGGACAATAGTAACCTGAAAAGACATTTTTGAACTTTGTAAACTATAAAACACGCAAAAAATTGATATAAAAAGCTTGGGCTTATGTCAAATTTGAAAACTAATCTGTGAAAAATAGCTTGTGAAAATGCGACAAATACAATTAATTGAGAACAAGGATATCAGAAAATATGAACACATTTACGAAAAAAATTGTCAATTTCAGGTCAATTTTCAAAGCGTAGTTCTCAAGTTTATTTTTATAATCCCAGTTACATTTTATTAAATTTAGCTCAGGAAGTGGCATAACGAACTTCTCGAGTTGCTGAATTTAGTAGAAAAGTACTAATTTGCTCTAAAAGCCAAGTTTTGTTTATAATAATTCTATTTAAATTTCTTGAATGCTTGTAAGATTACTTTAATGTATATGTTCACTTGATTAATTACTAATAATAGAGCGTTCTGATCTGACGTGTTGATAAATCTATTCTTTTGAAAGGTACACTAATGTAGTTGCGTACTTCCTTGTCGTTTTAATTCCCAGGGACTGAAAACATTCTATAGATTAAGAAACATGTCACTGAACAGGTACGGAGCAATCCGTACAATCTAATAGTCATTCGTGTTGCATCTTAGCTGTATACCTCAGTCATGTTTTTTGGATAGTCACAAGGCAAATATTATCCAATAAATTATTAAAAAATAAAATGTCATTCTGGACTAAAATTTTATCTGTAGAGTGTAGACTAACTATTATGTATTTGAGTTTGATAAATAATATATACCTTTAACTATAGGTTAAATACAGAGAAGGTGGCATTTATGTCATGTAAAGACCCCGAGGATGAGCGGCTTCCGAGAGCTTTATACGACATAAATCCCGACTTTCGTGGTATTTAACCTACTTAAATTATTATTGAGGATGTTTTCTAGTAGAATCTTTCAACTTCAAACAATTAAGTCGAGATTCTTCGAGGTTTTTTCCACAAGCTTCAATCATTTATTCAAATAACCTGTATTTAACCCGCAGTAATAATGGTTACACAGCATATCCAGAAGAACACTATCCCCTCTCTTCTATAACAAATACACCACAATACGAAGCTCTCACCTTCTCGACATTGAACGGTCGTACCAGCAATCACACAATAGAAGCCAGCAGGACAGGGATCACATTTCTCAGCGTGAGTGCGGTTCACGTAACTATTGTTAGGGCAAGGGATTGGCTCAGGAACTCCTCCAGGACAATAATGCCCCACCGTACAATGGAAACCGTCTGGTTTAACATACTTGGAACCAGATGGACAATAATAACTAGTAACAACAAAAAGACAGTGTGTTTTAAGCATGTATATACAATCACCACTAATTCTGCCTTGACCCGTCTGTAATCTTATTACAATCTTAGTACACATAACGTAGCATGTTGGTACGTACAGCATGTTCAAACACAATCAATTCTATTTTCTTGTGGGGGGGGAATTCTTCCTTGACCCGTCTGTAATCTTATTACAATCTTAGTACACATAGTAACGTAGCGTGTTGGCACGTACAGCATGTTCAAACACGATCAATTCTATTTTCTTGGGGGTGGGGGTGGGGGGGTCGGGATGTATGTAACTAAGAAACATTCAACTGTAAAAAGCTGGTGGTGGCTTTTGGCCTCAGAAATCTCTGAAGGAAGTGCGAACTACATAAATCCCCCAGGGCATGCGCCCCCTCAGGATTTATCTACTTCGCAACCTGGGGCTCGTGGGACAGGGTTGCTTTTCCCACATCATTATGCTGTCCATGTGTACTTCCTTGAAAAACAGGAAAATATACTCAATTGTAAACAAACAATGAGAACAATATAGGATTAGAACACCTAGAGAGGCATAGCAACGATGGGGAGGGACTCTGTAGAAGCTATTTTGATTGCAAAAATGAGCTCAACTTCACACTAGTTTTACGAAAAATGTGAACAATACATAATGTACTGTATATGCGGACTCACCCTACTCCACAAGGACCAGATGGCTTTTCTAAACCAACGCCATCGCAATACTGACCAGGTGTACAGCTAAAGCAATCATTACGGTTCTTTCCTTCTGTTATGTTTCTATATGTCCCATTTGGACAGCGTGTTCCACTTGCGCTTCCGTTGATGCAGAACCTTCCACGTGGACATTCGATGTAATCAGGTCGATCAGCACCGCTAGGGCAGTAGTAGCCAGCCCAGCACTTTCCAGATGGTTCTGTTAACCCATAATCCTTACAAAACATTCCCTCGGTACAGTTGTTGCATTCATCTCTCGATTGCAGTTTTTTCTCGTTGCTGTATGTTCCAGGAGGGCATTTTTCAGGCTCAGCTGTACCATTAGGGCAAAATCGGCCTTAAAAGAAGTACTAAACAGTTACTACTTTCAACAGTTTCCATCTCTTAACGCTAGTTTTTGACCTAGGTTATTGAAACTAAGATACTCTCGAATGTAGCAAGACGCAATGCAGATATAGCCGCACTTTTTGCGAAGACAACCTGTTTTGGGACGCCCAAACGAAAACATTACATAGAAGATATTACACGGTGGCGCAAAGATAATATTTTCGAGTGGTGAAACAATATTTTACGAACGAGCGCACTCTACAACACTCGTATTTTCCATATTTTCACTAGTGAAGATATAAAAAAATATGTAACGCGTGAAAAACGCGTGTGTTTTCGCGCGGGATTTACATGTTCTCTGTTCGCTTGTTCCGACTTCTGACTACATTGTTTTCACCACTCGAAAATAATAGTCATTCATCTTTCTATTTGGGCACAACTAGAGTTATTGTGTTTTCCTGCAATCTGGGTTTTCTGTACGAGCGGGCGGCTTTTTACGATATCTTGGCCCGCGGGGCAAAAGAGTTATTTTAGCGACAATTTTTTTTGTTTACAAGAGGGCATTTAAATTATTTAAACAACTTAATGACAATGTAAAGTAAACATGTTCTCCGATGATAGCTCACATAGTGAGAGTGAGTTTTATCGTCCAGATGAATTAAATTTTCTTGAAAACGAGCCAGTGTCAGCTTCAACAAGTCACAACCATTTTAAGAATGTTAACAACAGCGAAGAAATTACAAGCGACATTATTTACCGTTTAGGTCGGTCCGTGCCGAGAAAATATGTTGTCTCGCTATATCTATTAAACATCAAATTTTTTCCATTTGACAAAAATATCTATTTCATATTTGCCAACTTGGGATCGCGGAATTTTCGATTTTATGTTTTTATTAAGTATGACGAGGGATGTGGAATCCTGTAGTGTCTACAAACTCCTCGTACCATTCCAGCGTTTCTGTTTATATGTAGGTATATCTAGAAATGTACTAAAATATCGAAAAGACACGTTACACCCCCTCTCTGGTGTGATGTGTGACATATGACCTCTCTACCCTCTCTGAACGTCGCATTTTTATGAACAACTCCCAGGCAAGATTTATTCCGGCGTTTTAAGGGCGCGTATTTACCATTTGAAATTAAAATTCATAGCTTCGCATTGTCGTATAACATCCTCTCTACATGCATTTGTACAGAGTAATGCTATCTATCAAACACACATACCTGCAGGACAAGGTCCAGCGTCTGAAAAGTTGAAAGAGCCAGGTGGACAGATGGTTGAATTCTCAGGATGGTCTTCAGGGGTACCAATATATGCACCACTTCGGCAATAATAACCTAGATGTAAATTGTAAGAAACAATTAACAATGTCATTTAGGATACACTTATCCCATACAGTTAAGTTGTCGAAAACCGACATAAGAATGTCACGCAATTTTGGAAAAAAGTCTGTCTGTATCTTTTGGCACTGAAAACTTACGATTCAGAAGTAATCATCCGTTTTTTGTACTAATACTATTCAAGCGACTAATAAAAATATTAGTTTATGATTCGCTAAAACACTTCGGATCATTGGGCAATAACCAATTGGATAACAAAATATAGTAAGGTTAACGTCCCCTCACTTTCTTTGCAATGAAAAGTTCAAACAAACTGAAATATCTCAAGTTAGAAGACAGGAAATGAAAAAGCACTGTACTATCAATAGCATTTATGTGGGCTTTCCCTAAGTTTATTGCCCTAACACCAAGCCTCACTGTACCGTTAAGCCTGTCATTGACGAGACTTGGTAGTTTGGACAATAAATATAGCCTTAGAGAAACTCGCACAAGTGCTATAAATTATATAATATTAGAAAGATAGTTGTTTTCTCATGCTTTGTGTTGTAAAATCCAAATAGACCTTATGCATAAATCGTGATCTGGACCGTGTATCCTAGGAAACGGGTATTTACGCATTGTTATTGGTCACTTGTCGCGAATTGAATGCATCAATTCCTGTTTCCTAGGATACACGGTGCGGATCATGATTTATGCATAAGGCCTGTATTGAACGCATTTAACGCAACATCTTCAATAAGAAACTATACCTACCAGCATTGCAACGGAAGGAAAAAGTTGATTGACCCCACTCAGGACAATAATAACCGCCCGGACATGGACTACATTGCGTTTCGTTCTCCAGTCCAGTTTGATTACTGAATGTTCCACGTGGACATTTGTTCTCGTACGCCATCTTCGTGCCTGCAGGACAATAGTGGCCAACGGGGCAAGTGCTGTTCTTAAATAAAACCGCAGGGCTATCTCGATTATCGCAGTAATATCCAGCAGGGCAGATCTGAAACAAAACATGTATTATTAATAACTCACGGGAACGAAAGGCTGTCTTGCTTTTTTTTATTTAGTATGTTTAAGACCTTCGAACCAAATCAAAGTTTATCAGCTTTTTGCACGACTGTTGCCTCACAAAGTACCAGTCTTTACCGTACTTGCATGGGTTTGACTATTTTCTAGTATTTGTCCATGGCATAGCATTCACCAGATTGTTATAGCAGCTTAAACTAGTGTCATACACGGCAACAAAGAATACATGGTTAATTTATCTTATGTCATTCTGCAACAGGTCTTTTTTGCAACTTGAAATAATTTCTGAGAAGAATTTTCTGGGGTCAATAGTCCAATGGTCAGATAAAACTTCCACCCCTAACCAAAACCCCTGACCAACCAACCTTGCACGAATCCATCATTCTTTCGTCTTGGTACGTTCCTGAGTCACAAGGCTTCGGACTTTGCGACCCATTTGTACAGAAATGGCCTTCTGGGCAGATGAAATCGTTAGGATTTGGCACTACCTGACCAGGTGGACAGTAGAATCCCTTATCGCAATCCCCTGTCGGTTTTGGGTTTCCCGAGCCCTCGCAATATTTGCCTGCAGTGCAGTTGTTACACTGGGTGTCATTTATATTACCTGAAATGAAAATACAAATCAAGCTCACGTGTGTCTATAAAAAGGCGTTACATATACATAATAATACATAGGTGCGCGAAAATATCACATTTATTTCGAAAGTCGAACACGAGCGTCGAACACGAGTCGGCAGCAAACGAGAATCTTGAATGGCAGTCAACACAAGGAAGACTGAAAAACTCAAGTAACAATTGAGATTAAATTTAATTATATTACAATAATCAAGAATTAATTAAAGCCAACAACTTTACTGCCATATCGCCTGCCAAAAATTCAAAATGTAGTACTACGAGTAAACATGTTATGCACGGACCACAGCAAAGCACTAGTATTCCAGAAACTCGTCACTCACCTCGTGTACCCACGTACGTTCCAGGTGGACAACGACTATATGTTCTACTTCCTTCAGGACAGTAAGCCCCAGCTGGACACTCATCACCAACTATGCCATCTGTTGGGGCAGTCACGTTTGCTCCGCCTGTGCAGTAGAAACCAGCAGAGCAATCTCCATCAGGGGCTGCTAGTGTTGCTGCAGTACATACCTTGCCGGGAGGGCACTTTATTTCTGACGGAGAACCCACGTGACAATACGTGCCGGGCCGACAAGGACCACCGCCCTCTGCTGAGTTTCCAGGGGTCTTGCTAATCGAATTCTTGCTACAGAAATATCCAGCATCGCAGAGACCAGTTACGCTACTTAAACCTATAGTACGTAATCAAAGAGATTGTTTTATAACCAACTATTACTTAAAGCATTCTGACATGAAATATTCGCTAGGATATTGCAGGTTAGCAATGCACAATGCAGGTTGCATGAGAAGGATCACGTATCACGATAAAAAGTTTGTCCAAAGCAAAGTATTTGGGAGTCTTTTCGAAAGTACCAACTACGGAAAATAATATTTCGAAGTTGCCCGTGCACGTATGTTAATAAGGCTGTTATAGGTGCACGAACGGCGTAGGTTCTTTAACTACCTGAAACGATAAAGTAGAATTCGGCACTTCGAGCGAAGGCCGTTCATCGACTCCCCCAGCTCGAAACGTGGCGGAAATCGTTTCCGGCAGTGAAAAGAGCTATGCCTTTCATATAAAATTAAAGTCTACAAACTGTTAGTGCATCAGTTTTGCTCATGAGAAAGGGAGACTTCCAGATACGAAGAATGCCCAAATTTCGCCGCATCTTTCAAACTTTTACGGAATTGAAACTAAGGTTTATATTAATTTATAAGCACAACATACAAGATGTTTAATTGCTATTTCAGATTTTCAAAAACTTGAAGAACAGAATTTAAAAAGTTACAGCATAATTAATGACCATTTAACGACGGTTGAACTGAAGAATCAGTGGACCTAAAGCTTGGTTTGTATATGAAGTCGACTGATGCAATACAGAATGAACACAGATATACAATTGATAATAGTAATGAGTGACTTAAATACAGCCCATAAACGAAAAGATAGATTTAGACTACACCACATCGTCGACGACGACTTTGCTATGAAACTGCAAAAGTCAATGACAAAAAAAAACGAACGCCTACCTTTTGTAGCACAATACGACCCCGGAGTGCATGGCTGGCAATCACTTGGAGAGGTACGTGATGTAAGATTATTAAAGGTTCCCGCAGGGCAAGGGTTGGCATCGCTGGTAGTCGTCTTCGGAGGGCAATAATATCCAGCCGGGCACTCATCTGGAGATGTTGTATTAATAGTGCAGAAAAATCCAGCAGGGCAATCTCTGCATATATCTCTTGCCGTTTCATTGTTATATTGCCCAGCCGGGCAGCGCTGGGGCCAGGAAGCACCTTCTGGACAAAAGTGCCCGGTAGGGCATTTTCCGCCAAAGGTGTCATTCGTCGGCTTTCGAACTGGAGATCCTTCTTTACAATAATAACCTGGTGCGCACTTTCCTGTTGGCTGTGTTTCATTGCCGTA
The DNA here is from genome assembly GCA_963855995.1 of Muricea muricata. Taxonomy (NCBI): domain Eukaryota; kingdom Metazoa; phylum Cnidaria; class Anthozoa; order Malacalcyonacea; family Plexauridae; genus Muricea; species Muricea muricata. The sequence goes on from OY979718.1 coordinate 37,458,089, forward strand.
AGCACAATACGACCCAGCGACGCAAATGTCACAGTCGCCAGCACTTTTGAGCTTGTCTCTGCCAGGTAAAGCATATCTACCAACTGGGCAGCGTCGAGGTGCCGAAGATCCGGCTTCGCAGTAGTAACCCCCAGATGGACAAGGTCCAAAATTTCCATTTACATCCTGATTCGGGGTGGCGGTTTCTGCTTTTGTCTTACACCAGTAGCCAGCCTTGCACAAGCCAGTAAAATTAGAGAGTCCTGCTTTGTCACAGTAGTGACCAGCAGTGCAATCCGTGCATTCGGATTCCTCTTTTAAACCTTCGTGACCGCCAAACGTTCCTTTCGGACACAGGACTGGGTTGCCATTATTTCTTGCGTCGTTTCCTATGAGACAATAGTATTTACGAGGGCATGGCTGAGGGACTGAAGTGCCCTCTGGGCAGTTCTTGCCAGCAGGGCACACTTTACATTCGGACATCCCATCTTCATCAGCATACGTTCCTGAAAAAATATATCAAATTAAAAACCTGTGTCTGCATCGATACAAGTGGAGACACTGCACCGGGGTCAGTTGTACAGTGATTAAAAGTCTATCCAACGAATAGTGATTTTCGCAAACTTTTTGAACATGTCCAATAACTGGTAAAGCCAATATTATAACATTTTCGAGTGAAGGTCACTTCATACTCCAAGATCTCTCTGGCATCATTGCCTTTTATGTTGTATTTTATATTTCCGGTACGGAGCTTTTGTTTAAATGATAGGATAACAGCCTAGACCATCTAACATTTCCGGTTAAGTAGTGCAGTTACTAGTCAACGAAAGGTATACTGTAGGTATATGCAAAGGAGTAAAATGACGAAGGCCCGACAAAGAGCCTCAAATCTATACTTTCAACTAAATCCCGGACGAATGCCTTCAGGTAATGCAAGAACCTAAATACCTTAGAACGACTACAGTTACGGGTAAGTATTTCATTTGTTATTTTTCTTTTATTTTTGCTTATGGATGGCACCACTTTATACATTGACCACATATAACAACAAATATGTGTTATAGATAGTTAAATAACAGCAAAAAATGCAACCTAAAGGTACTAAATAAACTCATTCGTGCGAGTAAGTTCTACTAGCAAGCAAAAGAATTAAACCAGCAAATTTAAATGATTCAATGACTAGAAACAATTTAAGACTGGAAAAAATATTGTTTAACCTTGTTTGCAAGGATTGTTAGGGCTGCTGGATCCTTCAACACAGAAATTTCCTTTCGGACACTTTCCCCCATGAGTTCCATTGTTTGGTTTAGATAGACGAGATCCTCTCAGACAGTAATAGCCGGCAGAGCAAAGCCCTGTAACTTCAGTCTGATTAGTACCATTACAAAATCTCCCATCGTCACAAAGGGTGCAATCGCTCACTTTTTCTCCACCATCTATTGATCTGAGAATAAACAGTACAATAAATTATAATCAACAAAAGGCAGTTGTTCAAAAGTCGGTTTGATTAGCCCTGGGTTGACGTACCAAGCAATGCAATAGTAGTTTTAGTTTCTGAAGTTTGGTAATAAACGGAAGTTTAGAAATACAGAAACTAAAACCCAATTGGCCCCTTGGTCCAGTTGTTCAAAGCTGGGTGAGCGCTAAGCCTGGGTTAATATTCCATCGACCGTTCTAGTTTCTGTATTATTTTTCTACACATCCAATTACAGGACCTAAAACTGCTATCAACCTTGACAAGGTTTCCTTGACATATACAAGATTTCCTTTGCATATACATATACGTATACATGTACAAACAGCCTGCCGAGGCGAAATCGGGCGTTTTATATCTTATAAAGCAAGAGCTACGAGCACATTAAGACCCCGTTTACACGGCACCGGATCCGTATGGTCACGCGGTATCAAATTGGGAAGTGTGAAGGTGAGTGTGACTCTATTAAGTATAATAACATTGCAGAATTTTATAACAACTAAGAGAAGAAAAAGTGGTAGGGGTAAATATCACGGCAAAGTAACCTAACTCGATGTCGTGACCACACGAATCCGGTACCGTGTAAACGGGGTCTAAATGGCTTCGTCGACCATCTTGTAGGTTTATTTACGCGATGTATGGTCGTTGCTTCGTTTGTCTTATTTGGTAACAAGTCTGTTTTATTTCATTACTTCGCCTCAGTGACAATTTTTAAGTATTGTATAGCGCAGTTTCAGTGTGCTAAAAAGTCCGTTCGATATTGTTAGTTTGGTCTCATTTAATTCGTTCTCTTTCAGTTGAGAATTCTTAAGCCCAGTTTTCATTTGGTGGTAACTGTTGTAGCAAAGTCATTCTGGACGATGTGTTATAGTCCAGATCTTCCTTTTCTTTTGTGAGCTGTATTCAAATTAGTCGTATTAAGTGTAGATCGACGTACGTACTCTATCACATCGGTCACTTTGATATATTCGCGACATTCACGACTAAGTGGAAACTAGGCTTTACCTGTACGTTCCTTCAGGACATGGTACTTCATATGTAGCTCCTTCCTCGCAGTAGTAACCTGCGGTACAACGTCTTCCCCACTCTAATTTCCCCTTTACAAATGCGGGATCTTTCCACTCGGCTCGGCCTAAACAAATATGACCCGCCTGGCATTTACCTAAAGGAAAAAAAAACAAGTAAATATACATATTATGTTTACTATCTCACCTGTATATTATTTAAATTACGCTTAATGGTGACCATCCAACGAAATATTTAGATACAGCTGAATGACCACTTAGGACAGGATTCTCAATTGACCATAACGAAAAAGATGGCAGCATCTACATTGTACTAGAATGCACTGCGGGCATCAAGCAAAAAATGACCGAAAAGATGCCAAGAAAAACACCTATGGTAATAAAACTTTTTAACAAAACAAAGCAAATAACCTCCTCTCTTACGCTTGTCCTTCAACAGGCTTCAATTTGCTTTTTGAAACGATTTCCAACCGCAATGCACAATTTCCCCATCTTTTTTGTCACGGTCAACTATCGTCAGGATAGGATCAACCACTTTTATTTATTCGTGGAGACCTAGCACAGCTATAGCTTTAATACAAAAGCTACCTTCCTTTCTCCTTATGAAATTATCGGAATTCAATCATGGGAATGTCTTTTGTCAGTTTTATGTAATTTAGCCGCGCTACGAGGAACGATTTACTCTTGCATATAGGCCGGTGTTAGAATGTTTCCCCAGAATATGTGCAGTGCTTAGCTACCGAAAGGCAATTGCCCCAACCAAAATGTATAAATACGTGTGCAAATGACGTAGAACGTCTGTCACAGATGAACCTGATCAAAACAAGTTTGTTTTTATGCTCTAAACGTTCATAATATGTTGCTTAGTTTGTATAAATTGGCGTAGATTTTCCTTAAAGTGCATATGACACGAAGTTTTATATTTTAGAATTACAGACTTCTTTCTGCGATGATTATCCTAGAGTAATTTATTTTTTAAAAAACATGATCCCAAGGGAATTATTTGAATGTTTTAATACGTGGCCGTGAGGAAAAAACAGTCCTATGACTGGGAACGAAATTGCACCAAAATGACGTCTCTGATGAGATGTATTTTATGTTCATTGGCTCAATTTAACTCAGGGTAAAACCACTAACGTCATTATGACGTCATTTTGGTGCAAACTCGGTTCCCATGCATGGGACAGTTTTGGCCTCACGGCCATGTATTAAAACGCTTAAATAGTCCTCTCAGCATCATCTTTTTGAAAAATAAATTACACCACGATAATCACCGCACAATGTATTGTTCATTTCTAAAATATAAAATTTCGTGTCATATGCACTTTTATTAAACTCAACTCATATTCAACGAATTTCGGGAAAAGAACATAATGAAATTAGTAAAATTGCAAAATTTGCTGGCGAAATGCAGCCATTAACTGTGAGAACTACAGACTTGCAAAGTTATAAAATTATATATCTAATGTTATTCAAGGGTGTTTAACATAATTATTACATATACATCTATTTCAATTAAGGTTGTCCTTGCGCAAGCATAAACTATGAGCTGCGAAATAATCTCGAGTTAGAGGTGAAAGTAAGCAATAATCCGTCATCCCTTGTGTGCTCATAGTTTACAGTTTACACTTTGAGAAAGACAACCTTTATTGAATTAGCTATATATAAAAAACCGACCTGTTGGAGCTTCACTAGCTGTTGCTTGGCAATAAAATCCAACAGGACACGCTTCGCAGCTTTCATTTAGAGAGCTTCCCTTTGTATAATTATTGAATGTTCCTGCTGGACAAGCATGCATTCTGTCGCTCCCCTTAGGGCAATAATACCCTTTCTCGCAGGGCACGGTGCTGTTCATTTTATTCGTTGGGCAGTAATAGCCAGGCGTACACGCTTCACACTCGCTTTGTTTCTGCCGTGAATTAAAGAAGCCCGGCTGACAAGGTTGTGGTTCTGACGAACCCTCCGGGGTGTAGAATCCTGGTGGAGTGATAGTTTCGTTGGGCGTTTTTGATCCACTACCGCAGTAGTAACCAGCAGTACACGGGCCGTCTGGACGTGGTTGACTTGCCTGAGCACAATAGAATCCTTCGTCACATGATGCGCAATCCTGATTATTTGTTGCTCCGCCGGTTACGCTGTAAGTTCCCGGAGGACAGGGTTGAGACTCGTATGAGCCAATAGTGCAAAAACCGCCACGAGGACAAATCTATCGGACAAGAAAATGACCTGATTACGTCAGCAATTATCTCGCTTACAAAAATTCCACCCAACATGTTGCAAAATTACAGGGATCTCAAAAACGCTACAAAAGATCTCATAGATTTCAAATGTGATCACATAAATTTCACACATGATCACACAAAATTTACATGAGATCACATAAATTTCACACATGATCACACAAAATTTACATGTGATCACATAAATTTCACACATGATCACACAAAATTTACATGAGATCACATAAATTTCACACATGATCACACAAAATTTACATGAGATCACATAAATTTCAAATGTGATCACATAAATTTCACATATGATCACACAAAATTTACATGAGATCTCATATATTTTATATCTGATCACACGAATTCATATGTTATTATTTGTGTTTGGAATATGTCACGTGGGACTTTTGTAATAAGGACTTTTGTAAGTACAATTATAGTCATTTATAGTTCCAAGTTACAACCATGTTAATAAAAGCTCTAAATTCGCTATTACAATGCTGAGATAATTATTTAGTGTCCTTAATCAGTTCTACCCACCAAATTCAGTCAGCATGTGACTTTTGTAGTGATAGATTTAATTTACTGTATATAAACTTTCTTGACACAATTCAATACTAAGGACACTAAGAAGTACTAGGCACTCATTTCAAATTGCTGAATGTTTTCTTAGTAAATCATTTTTGTAACTTGTAAGTTCAATTTTTTTATACTTTTACCAGAAAATATGCGTACATCGGACTTTAAATGTTCATCGGACGTTAAAGCAAACCATATACGTCCCACAATGAACTTCATGTTACCTTGCCAGTAATTCCATCTGTTGGTGTACTGGTGTAAGCTCCTCCCAAACACAGATAACCTGCAGCACACTGACCACGAGCTGTTGGTAAACCAAGCGCATCACAATACCTGGAGAGGATATCAGTATGTTCAAGAGTCCAAATATCTGCTGTTGTGACATACAAACGTCATGCAGAATGACTAGAAACATTTTCGATGGCATCTAATTGTGCATGAATCAACGGAAATGATAGTACATACAGAACAAGCACATTCAGTCACCAGGGTTAGAAACGCTAGTAAAATACTGCAGTCCAACTTTCATGTTTTAAATCTAAACTTCATAATCTTGACGGAAAACTTCCAAAACTTATTTACGCTGACTGTATTATTATCCACACATTTCAACATTTTAAAATGCTTAAAACTTGATGTGCGTTTGAATACTTTTTAACTATGCATTTTCAAACGTAAGTAAATTCCAAGATTCAAATTCGAAGCAGAAAGTGACAGCTTAGAATAAATGTGTACCATATATACATGAGCTAAAGACACAACAACGAAGTATACGATGATAATGACACATTGATGTTGATAATGATGTTTAGTCAGTGATCTCTAGAAATACTCATCAAAACCAGCCTTCGGGTGATTGAGCTGGGTCTCAAAAGAAGGTTCTACATACAAATGGAAAATACTATAACGAAAAACTCCATGTATGCGCGCAAGAGCCATGGGTGAAGCAAGTAAGCAGCGACAACTGTAAATATCGTGAACAGTTTTAGTAGCATTTTCCTAAATATAAGTTTATAATAAATAACATAATGATTGCTTTTTTAAATCAAAGTGAAAACATGTACATTCCAAGCAAAATGAATGTGAATACTGTATACAGGAGTGTTCATGTTGAGTGTTTGATGCATCTTGACCACCGTCTTCGGCATTGATGTTCATGTAATGATGTTCACGGTGATTTTCGTGTGCCTAATATCTACAAGTTAGATATCTGAGCGGAGGATAACTATAATTACAATAATAACATCCAGGCTAAATATCGAATCAGCTTCGATATCAATTTTAAATTACACATACCAGCCCTTAGTGCAATTTGTGCACTCTTCGATTGCTCCAAGTCCTGAACTGTCACCATACGTTCCAATAGGACAAGGCTGTGGTTCGCTCACTTCTGGTGGACAGTAATATCCACGAAGGCATAGTTTTGGTGTTTCGCTACCTTGTGGGCAATAGCTGTTCTTTGGACAGGGAAAACAGTCCTCGACATGACGGCCTTTAGTCATATTGCGGAATGTCTTTGGTGGGCAAGGTATTTGTTTTGGGCCATAAGAACCAATTATTAATGAGGAAACTCCATCGGTAATATTGGTCGGGCAATAGAAGCCTTTATTGCAGGTTTTGTTAGGTTTCACAGTGCTTTCTAAACAGTAAAATCCAGCAGTACATGGCAGACAAGATGATATATTAGGGCCATTTTCGTCCGGATTGTATGTTCCGGCTGGACAGGGAACCTTTCTTTCACTTCCTAAAAGACAATATTACAAAAAAAAATTACATCGCATCAAACGCCTTGATACAAGTAACGAGCGAGAGGGACGGAAGGGGGGGAGGTTGTAAGCCATTGGGAATTTGTTAAAAGAATTGACTTCGGTAAATCGAAGCCCGAAACCCCACCGGAAAAAAGAAATGTCTCGTTAAATCCCAGATAACCATGCGCGTTACTTTGGAAAAAAGTTGCCTTCAATATGTGTGCAGAGATGTTTGGGATGCAAATTAAAGTCAACGCAAAATTGTTGTCTTGTTGTTCATATATTGAGTTTACAAGATGTTATTTGAAGGTTAATAAATTAACACGTTTACCTTGAGGACAGTAATGTGCCTTTGAACAATTCTTAGCATCACTGACATCCTTCAATCCCCCACCACAATATTTACCAGCTGGGCATGTTTTATTTGCTTCCATCTCATCAAAGCCCGTAGCTTCAAGATCACAATATCGTCCAGCTGGACAACCAGGACAATCCGACTGTCCAGATTTACTAAACTTTCCTTTCCCGCATGTGTACGGAGAAATGGTAGCGTTCAAACAATAGTAGCCGCCAGGACATTGAAGGCAATCAGATTGATAACCTGCAGCAACGCCATTAGACGTATTGTTTGTTGTGTTCTTCCCGTATGGCATATAAGTACCTAATGAGAATGATAAATAAATTTTATACAGTGAAGAATTTTGCTACCTAAATGGTACAAGTACATTGTCATGTTTATCATTATATAAATTTTCGTCAAATTTTCAAAAAGGTTGGATGCTATCTTAACCACTACGTTGACCCCTCCCCCCTCCCCCCTCCAGCAGGAAAGGGTATCTTAACAAAGTACACATTTTAACATGCACAGGTATACTGAAACATAAAGAAAAGAAGGCCAGGAAACAGCGTAAGTCTTCTAAGCAGCCCCATGAGCCAGCAAATTATTTAGTTTTTTTAACAAAAATCTACCGTGTACCCATTTCTTCAGCTATGGGTACGCCAACAACATCCACTCTACGTACAATTTGCTATCTTCTTTCACTACACGTATTATTTTAAGGTTGCGTATCAAAGCAAGAATAAACTTTAGTGAACAAATGTGTATCTCATTCTCCTCAAATCCCTTTCTTACCTATAGGGCAAGGAATTGGCCGAACTGTGCCAAGTTCACAAAAATGTCCCAATGTGCATTCCTCGCACTGGTTCTTATCTGACTTTCCATAGTGAAGGTTATAGGTTCTGTTAGGACACGGGAACTCCTCGGCAAATCTTGTTCCAACAGGGCAGTAATAGCCAGGTGGGCACAATCCACGAGGATAAGATTCTCCTCCAGGGCAATAGCTTCCTTCCGGACACTTTGTACACTGCTCGGGAGCATGAAGATCGGAACTGTTTGAATATGAACCAGGAGGACAAGGATACTTCGTTGGCGACGGTGTACCTACATGGGCAAAACATGACGCCCGTTAAACGAAATCACATTGTTGTTTTACTTACAAATATTGCACCTGTCAACACGTCGAGATAGCTGGGAAACGCTGAATGATACATGCGCCAGTGTCATAGCATTTAAAACGGATTCAGACAGGTGCACTTGTCGAAGATTTATCTTGTTCAGGATAGTGTGATTGACGATTGAAATGCAAAAAAATAAATTGAAATATGGTTTACGTCGCTCAAATAAATTTTTTTGCCGCAAGTTCATTTGTTCATAACAAACTGAGCGAATGAGCCAGTACGAAGCAAGCTCTAGGGTTGCTCCCAAAAGTTCACATTTCATGCAATTAATAAAAAATAAATTAAGTCAAGCTCTTTGAAAAGAGGTAGCTTGTTATAAATAAAAAGCTAGGAACAAGGTATAGATCTACATTCATAGACAGAAAAATTTCTCACTAAAATGACCATGCAATTGTTACTATGCCAAACATGAGGATCTATCGGCTTTACTCAAGAAAGTTACCACTATTTCGTCGTTATTAAAGCATTCGCTTATAGACAAATGCAGTACCAAGCCAAATTTTAAAATTCTGTTCACCCGATGAAGCATATTTAATATACATGAAAGAATTTTTTAAAACTTGGCTTGGTGGTACATCAGCTGGTAGGCCATACGCAGGTGTTTTTCTGAACGGCAGACGGGCGTGAATACAGTTTGATACCAGTTTGGGATCTTGATACCAGTGTGGAAATTTGAAAAATACGAAATTTAGTGAAAACAATGGTGAAAACCATTGTGGCGTCGTGTTTCCACACAATTTCTCGTTTTTCCCATTTCGACATGACATGTTTATCAGATACTTGTGCCTTATCAGGACGATAACAGGGTGACATAAAAAGGATACATGTACGTCCCGCGATATCGTTTTTTGTCCCGCTGTCCAAACAAAGATGGCGTACGACTGCAGCGTTGGTAGTGAAAAGCAATTATATAACGAAAATATGTTATGATACAAGTTGGGAACTGAAATCAAATGATTTGTAGTTTGAAAATAAAATCTGATTTTCGCGATACAAGCGATAAAACTGATATCACCTCGCCCTTCATGTCATAACCTAATACATATCAATACTCAACGTTGTACATAGCATTTAACTTACAACAAGCAACATCTTTTTACTGTTCTAATTTTGGTAATTTGACAAGAACTGCATAGAGTCACGTTACGTTAAGTTTACTTAAAAACTCTTGGGTCAGTTTTTTCATGCCAATGGTTTGGCAGTAGTCTTAGTTGAGTTAATGTTTTCATGTCTGTCATTATAAACAACGTACATGCTCGAAGGAGAAATTAAAACTGTGTGTACAAACCTAGAGGACAATAATGTCCCTGCTGACAATCTTGCCACTTGTTAAAGCTAACAGCGGTTGCCCAGTTACATGACTTGCCACGTGGGCACGGCGTGCATTCTTCTGCTCGGTTCAGGTCCGTGCGATTGGTGTAGGTTCCAGGAGGGCATGGATACTGTGATGGTGAAACCGTTCCATTTGGGCAATAGAAACCTTCGCGACACGTGTCGTTATACATAACCTGACCCGAACGCGGGCATGCATAGCCAGAAGGACAAGGCTCGCAATTTAAGAGGTAACCGATTCTTGTCTTAGGATTATAAGTTCCAGGCGGGCATGGTATGGGCGCCACGGTGGGTTGATTTTGTGAACCGTCGGGGCAATAATGCCCTACAGGACATTCTGTACATTCTGTGCCATTCTTGAGTCCAAGGGTGGAGCTATATGTTCCAACAGGGCAAGCGTATCGACGCGGAGCTCCTGTCCCCTCCGGGCAATAATAACCAGCAGGACAGATTTGGCCACTTATAGAGCCACTGGGACAGTACAGAGTTTCTGGGCAAGGTTTGCAAGCTTCGATCGTCGACTGATTGGTAAGGCTAGAGTTTGTTCCGGCCGGACAAGGAAACTGGGTGTCAAACTTCGTACCAGTAGGACAATAGTGACCAGCAGGACAAGAGTAGCTCGAATAAGAATCCAAACCAGTATCCATACAGTAGTAACTTGCCGGACAAGCTGTACACGCGGACGCAGATTTTGAACCATTTAACGGATTGTAAGTGCCGAATGGACACGGATGAAAAGTCCGGCCATCGCACCAGCCACCTGGCTTACATAATCCTACAAATGGAAAGGAGTCGTTGTACACTACCACCGCATAGGAATTAAGAGAAAATAATTGCTTTAATACAATCAGAGACGAAGCATGGAGTATTCCACAACGAAAAAAATCTTGTAGTTTAGTATGAAAAATGGTCATTTTGCTACATACTCGCCCCCCCAAGGAGGAATGTGGTAGGGTAGCTAACCAAATCCTAGTACTCGCAGTTCACTATTTGCACTACATATACTGGCGAGGGTGCTTCAAAGCGCTGGATAACGTTGAAATTAAAAGTGCCTAAAACATGCTCAAATAATTTTCACACTTCTCAGGAGAGTCTGACATTAATCTCAAATTTTGATAACTCAGCATGTAAATATAGCACTTACCATCAGCAGGCGTTGACGAAGAAGAGCCTTCTTGGCAAACATACCCAGCCTGACAGGCATAACATACAGAGAAAGCAGGACGAGAATATGTACCAGTTGGGCATTTCACAGGAACTGTCAAAGCAACAATGATCAACGTAAAAAGAGAATTGGGTTGTTCTAATTGATATCTTTAGGGGCTGGATGGTGTTGTAGAGTGGAGAAAACGCATTTAATCCGCATTCAAACCGTTGAATAATTCATTAAAGTGACTGCTCGGAACGCTTAGAACTGATGATTTGAAAAACGGCACATGGCCATATACACTTGAGAATTTTAGTACTTTATATAACTGATTTTCCATGAGTGCAAAACCTTGTGTTTTTGTTTGAAGCATTTAGAGATAATTTGAATTGCAGCTGCAAGGTGTGCCAAAAAGCCTGACCCCATAAAAAGTATCATATTGTTAGAATTTGAATGTCTGAACACCATGCTTCTATAATTTAAAATTACTCGTATTACAAGTTAATTGCTAAAAGCTTATTGCAGGTACAATTTCACTAAATTCCCAGGTGTCCAATCACCATTGTCACTAGTTCAAATGATAACAATATGGTCAGCATCGTCCAGAAAATGCTACTGACTGGCCCGAAGCTGCAAAATGAACATGCTTGATGCAACATGGACATTGGTTGCAGACAGACCCTTCAAGAGAGGCACAAACTTCGAAGGTTTCGATTCGACTAACTCTTCTGTTTATTTTCCTATTCTGTAGCTCATTCACTTTGGATAATTATTTCCATTTGATGTTATTTCAAATTATTCCTCGACGTACCTGCTGGATCAAAGTGATGCTATTTCAAATGATTCCCCAACGTACCTGCTGGATCAGAGCATTGATAGCCGGCCTTACAAGGACTGCATATTGCTGTGTTTTTCTCACTGTAGTAACCTGGCATGCACTTCTGTGGACCTTCATCTCTCTTCTCACAAGCAAATCCTGGATGACAAGGAGTGCAGTCTATCTGTCCACCAAGTGAATATGTACCGTTCGGACATATTTCTCTGTGAATGAAAAATAGTACATCTCATGCCATCTCTGGTGCCCTTCGCCTTATAAAAGACATTCAATCCTAAGTTTAAACGTCATTTAATAGTTAAGATAAGTGATGTAGCAAACTCGATAATTGGGGGGGGGGGTATCACAGACCATTAAAGCAATGGATTTTACAGCAAAAATCCATTGAATAAAACAATGAATAGAAATTAATTGAGCGTAACATAAATATATGTGCCCCTTCGATAATTCAAATCTTCAAAAGATGAGAATGTTCTAAACATTGTGATTTTGTTTGGAAAATAATAGATAAATCTTTCCTTCCTTCATTATAATTATTATAATGATAAGAACAGAAGGAAATGTTTATACATTTCAGAACAAAATCGCAATATTTAGAACATTTCAACTTTTGAAGATTTGAATTATTCAAGTACAATATCGTACAGAATATTAATGATTTTATTATACATATATGTACATAAAAGAACAAACAATCAATATCACACTGCGCCTGTCCTATAGCCTGTGATAAATAGCTTTTGAATTAAAAAATTATACAAAGTGAGATATTTTGAGGTAATAAATCCGGGGGGGGAGCAATTTCTTCTCAAATCAATTGTTTTTATGGCCAGTAAGCACGTACACGTGAAAATGCCCTAGACACTAACATGTATCTACCTCTCACAACCACTGATCAGTACATCTTTCAGATTGCACTTAGTCCTGACCCAATGGCGAAGTCAGTCCGATAATTCGTCATGCTATGTAAATTTTAAATCATCATCATCATTCATACTACGGCTAGGAAGAGGGAAACATAATATTTTCTCAGCATGACCAAATTGCCAGACTGGATTCGCTACTGCCCTGATCTGTTTCCGGGATTAATTGGGCAACCCTTAATGCTTTGAAATAATGATGCGCAAGGTCCTGTATACATTTGAAATTTAGGACGCTATTATTGATTTCCCATACTTAACATGGGTATTCTGATCAAATGATTGTCTACAACACTCACTGATAGTCTTGATTTTGGTGAGGGCATTTGTATCCACGCGGACACCTTGTGCATTTCGAGGAGTTTGCAACGGAGTAGTAACCAATATCACAAGGGAGCTTCAAGTCTTTGTCCGTTCTCGGGCAGTACCTACACATCATAAACGTATACATTTAGAAGCACTATATTCAAAGTAGTCTTTCGATCTAGTGTTCTGGAAAATTTGGGAATGCGTAATTAGTGCTTCGTGCGGCTAAAGACTGGTAGGGAGAAGGGAGTAAGTTGGGGCGGAAAATTTCAGTTTCTAAAATGGCATTTCCATCGAAAAGACAAGTCGTGTTCGTTCAATTTTGCCATTTTTTTCATTTTTTCGTGAAAACGCGGCCAACGCAGTCTTCTAGGACATTGGATGTTGCGATCGAAGATAACCGCGCCATCTGTAAGTGCCTGGAGCTACAGTAACTAAGCTATTAAACTCAAAACAGAAGATGGTTAGCCACCTTTTTAATATGAAAATTCTGGCTTTGATTTTCTCGATTCGTATCACAAGATGAAAGAGTTTAAAGGCCATTTAAAATACTCGCGGCTCGTTTTTTATCAGGTTAGGAACTTTTATCTTCGGCTTAAGTTTTCAAGTCTGTTTGTGGCAAAACGTTTCTTCCAAAAAATCTACCAAGCCTTAATTTCGCTTAGCTTACACAAACTCTATACTGCCACTAGACGTTTCCTTTTGCCACACTTGACTTTGCCAAGCCTAACAGATTTATAGGGTTGCCTCATCCCCTTTGAATCTTGCACGCTACACACATCTAAAGGCCCGCTCTGGCCCAAAAATATTTTTGGCAAAGAACACCACAAGTGTGCGTTGTTGGAATTGAGTTTCTTAAAAATAATGCAGCGGCCCCATCTTAAATTTTAAGCATATTGCAACGCATTTTGGTCCACGATAATTCAACTGCTTTGAGCCGCTGTAAATAAAATCTATGGGAGACAAGCCGTAATATATAAATAACAGACAAATGCTCGGAATTACTAAAAAAGAAAACCTGAGGAAAACAAATATATACGAACGAAGTTTAGCCTTTAAAAATTCATTACGAAATATCCTAATTGTAACAAAGAAAAAGTTCATCACAATAATTTTTTTCTATATTTCCAGTGCGACATACATGAGTTGCAAGGCAAGGTGAGAGACGAGTTGCATAGTGTAACAGCGTCTTGAGTTTCACAAGTGCTTATTATTAATGTTTATCCAAAAAATGTGATTCGAATGGTAAAAAAATTGCAGCAATGTAATTTTTACTTACATGCCAGCAGGGCAAGATGTACACGCCGTTTGCCTTCCATTTGAAAACGTTCCAGGTCGACACTCCACCTTGTAATCACTTGACGTATTTGTACAGGCAAATCCACTGGGACAAGGGGTGCAACTTGTTGCCCTGCCAATCGAGTACTCTCCTGCGTTGCATTCACGTATACCAGTACCGTCAGTAAATGGACACATCTCGCCAGGAGGACAGCTTGTGCAGGAAGCTTGAGATCCAGTAGAGTAAGTGCCATGGGGACAGGGAAGTTCCATGGCAATTCTAAAAATTTAAGACACTGAGGTATTGTATTGTGAATAGAGAAATGGCTCTTGCAATGTCGAAGACACGACGAAAACTTTACCGATTTACAGGAAATTACATGCTATCCTTAATTGTCGAAATGTCGACTCGGTTGTTCATGCATTCTGTGTAGTTTAAAAGCGTCTTATACAAAAGACTTTGTTGTTGAGTCTTTGAAATCACTACCTGTAGCTTTTTTGCTGCCTGAAGATTTACGGGACATGTTTTGTCAATGGCGGTCGAAAATCTCGTACGAAAACTGTTCAAAAAATTCGACTTTCAGTGTTTAGAATCGTTTTCAGCATTTGTTGGTAAAGCGCGGTTCTTAACGTTTATTTTAAAAAAAATGCATCACAAAATTGTTCATCTCAGGGCCATTTTCCCGACTTTTTTAATTAAAATCAATCTAACACGTTGAAATATTTACTCCAAAAACCCATGATTTCATCCTCTGGCATCGTAATTTCTCAATCTAAAAGCAACACTTTGAGAGTATATATTGAGAACTAACTTTCTCGATGGACAGTAATGCCCTGTCTTGCATGCCGTACATTCGATGGCATTTCCCGTTGCATATGTTCCGCTAGGGCATAGCGTTCTTGTAGGAGCAGAGGCATTAGCACATTCATAACCTGGTGGGCAGCTGGTACAGGCTGTCTGACCCACAGTGCTATACCAACCTACAAAATAATATAATAAAAGTATTTTTAAACGAAAGCTATTAATTAAGTAAACTAACACTCGACATATCTGAATAGGACCTCAAGGCATATACATTTTCTTGAAAGGGAAATCGTGAGGTGAACGATAATTAACAATTCCCTCAGACACATTGTATTTACATATAAGTGTGTTGATCTTTCACAGAGTAGACCGAAGTAGAAGGAGAAACACATTAGAGATCAACTAAACCAACTCAAGGTACATGAAATCATACCTAAATAAATCAATTTTCAGTGGCGAGAGGCGACAAACTAACCCCAAGTTTCTCTAACCAAAATAATTTTTAGCTACACAAAGGCAAGCAATATCACCAGCGAAATTTTATGTGAAATTGGAACCTTTCATATGTTAAAATGTTCATTTTACAAATGAAATTCCGAAATTTTATATTAGTCGCTTATATTAGTGGTTTTTATTTAAAAGACAATTTAACATGTGAAAATCTGCACATCTGAAAAGTCAATTTCGCATGTTAAATCAAATGTGAAATTTTCATGCGGGGTATTATAGGGGTCAAACGTTTAAGTACGTTTGATGGTTGTAGCTATATACATACAATTTCTTATTTTTGACAAATCGTACAAAATCTTATATAAAATAACATTTATTGCCTTAAACATGCATATTATAGCTATAAGACATTTGTATTATACATGGAATTGCAAACAAACTGAAATTTTACAACAACGAAATTAAAGAATTCAGTGATCATATAATCTTGACTAGTGAAGCACGACCGTCTATATGCCAATTCAAGTTCAAAAAGTTTTTACTGCTCAAATTTTACAGCATTTGCACAGTAAAATTTATAAACTTAACATTAAATTGACCCCAACTTTTCAGGCGACTGTCATTTGCATAAATTTCTTCCTTAAAATAATATGATTATCGGTGATCTATGCCGAAAATATATAGCTACATCTAAGCATAAAGGTTTCTAGGCTCGGTTCCAGCGGTTCCTTGAAAAAAATTGTTCGCGCGAAACAAAGTTAAAACAAAAATTCAGCGACAGCCGGTATAGTCTGCGTAGCATGAAAATTGACTTCAGCCAGTATAAATTTGATTGCTTTATTTTCCGACATTTTCAAGGCTTATCGATTTTGACGAGAGTGCTGGTTCAAAAAACGCCATTAGCGAGATATGCAGAACAAAAAACTCACCAGCTCCACATTTTTGGGGGGAATGACTTGCGTCTGCACAAGAAGAGCCAGCGGGACACTGCTTGCATAACTCTTGGTTAATGTTGGATGCATAAGAACCAGGTGAACACTCTGTTGGAGCACGGTCCTTCCTGCGACATTCAAATCCACGGGGGCAGTCATTGCACTGTGTTGCACCTTCCTGACTCCATTGTCCTGTTCCACACTCGACCTCTTCGAAACTCGATGATGAACAATAATACCCAGCACGACATGAAGTACATGCTGTACCATCGGTATTCGGTATTTCTCCAGTTCCACAGCTTCTCGGTAGCTCTTCCTTCGAGGGACATATTTTTCCAGTTGTGCGATTAGGGCATTTCACACAATCAAGCACTATAAGGCAAGAAGACATTTAAAGATGTCTACTCTTATTTAAAGTTATTCCTGTTTACCAATGCCTTTCTTATGCCTTATAAAGCCTGTTCTCCACATTGCAACATTGTTCGCGCGACGTGAAGCGAAAACAAGAGCTGGTTAAAATTTACTGATTAGCGAAAAATAATCGACGGGAACAATGAACCGTTCCTACTTCTTTCTCTCTTCGCGCGAACAAAGTTCCTAAGTGGGAAATATGCTTTATTTAAAAGGTTGCGGGGCGTCTTGAATGGCTTTTTTTCACTTTATTATCCTCATGCATATCCATTATATTATTTGAAATCAGAACAACGTTTTAAAAGCTATTAACATCAGCTATTAACTGAAATTAAATTTATCAGGTTTAGACGTCAAAACTTGTCACTTTTGAAGGCGTAAATTACGCCCTTATTTTATCAATAATAATGAATGCAGTGACGTAACGTGCGAGCATTTGCAAACATTTGCTGGGCGATACCTGTGGTCAAACACGATCTTTGCAAGCGGTTGAAATTGTGACGAAATTGTTGAAAATAATGACGGACGAAGTTGTTGGTTACATAATTACATCCATAATGTTTCCCCAATGAAACAGCGAAAAAACCCCAAAATATTTCGATTTACAAGTGCAGACGGAAAACGCTATCATACTTGGGGTTTGCTTCGCTCAACAAATTAATTGTGTTGAAAGTTTTTACATAAATTAACGGCATTTATAATTACATTACTGCAATGCAAATTACGTCATATCAGCGGCGCATGTGCCGTCTATCAGACATACAGCCAGCATAGTAACATAGTGGTTAGCCGCTGACCGCGCGCAGGCGGCTACCCACAAAAGAAAAAACCATAAATAAACCAAGAGTTTTTAATTTTTCCTTTAAATAAGCGAAGAATACAAAACCTGTCTATTCATATAAATATAAAATTTTTTGGTTTCCATAGCATTTAAATTTTCCTAAAATGGGAAATCGTCAAACTTCTCCACTTTAAACGTAAAACAGACACTAAACCACACAAAACAGCCGGCAACTTGAAAAGCTCTTCGCCGAAATCAAAACATAAAACGGCTCTTCACACGAGAAAAACCGTGCGTAAATACCAGTATCTATATAATAAATTTAGTTGTTGTACATAAGGCGGATTTCCATCGAGCACAATATCTCGAGCGAAAATGTGTGAAATGTGTGCAGTCAACCACATCTTTTACTTTTGTATTCCAAAAAAAAGCGATCGCTAAAACTCCATTCCACTGGATGGAAATCCGCCGTATAAAGCCTGTTTTCCACTTGGCGACTTTGGTCGCGCGACTCAAATTACACATCCCACATGTTTGCAGTACAACTTGCAGTACACTGTACAAACTTACTGTTTTCCGTGCTATAATGAAAGCCAACATCTGCAGCGAATGGACAAAGCTCCGGGCGCTTGTTATTAGGACAGCTATAACCAGCCGGACATGCTTTGCACTCGACAAAGAAGTCTTCAGAGTAGGTAGCTATAAACACACAATTCAAAAACAAAACACTTATGTTCTGGTGAATTACCGTACATGTTAATATAAGTATTTTGTAAAAACTTCGCTTGCTTCAATTTCATCGATTTTTTCATTTTGCAAAAGTATATTACCTTAGTCTATTGTTTTGATTGTTCAATCTCTAATGCATGCTAAAAGCAGTACGAGAACATACCTCCAGTACATGGAACAGGTGCAGACGCCGCATAAGGACAAGCAGTACCAGCAAGACACGCTGTACAGTTGAACTTTGCATTACCCAGCGAGTACATGCCAGCTGGGCAAGGTACTTTTGGTTGCCTAGCAAGTTTAGTGGAAACAAAACAAAAACAATATGAAGAATCACATAATATACTTTAGAAAAGAAATATGACACGCACGAGCAATGACAAAAAGGATTTCCAATGTATTGATATCCCAACGGGATAGTAAGAAGCTAGGGATATCAAACTGGAAGAAACTGTTGTCAAATGCATTTTATGTACAACGGGAAAAATAACATTACCAGAAATTAGTGACAAAATGCCCACGCTTTCTAGGCAATTTGCATATGACTCATATGCAATGGCCTTTACCTTCTATCAGGAAATATACATAGGAGGCAAACATTTTTTGCACAACTTACAGCAAGCAGGTAGTTCAGGTTTACATGTGATTAAGTCTTTCTTAAATTCTATGGTCTACGCCTTTTGACGTATGTTTTGAATTAACATAGTCAGCAAATAAATGAAGCAAACATATTCATAGCTACTTACGTCGGATGAGGACAATAATATCCTGCTTGACAAGGTTCGCAGCTTGAACGAGTAGAAGAGCTCAGTGTTCCTTTAAAAAAAAGAGTGCAATGAACGAACGATTCTGAAACATTCGGCGAACGTAGTCTATATAGTAGTATATATCAACATAAAAATTACAATAATAAGACTTGTACGCACCTATAGGACACAATTTACAATCAGTATCACCCCTCCCCGAAAAATGGCCTTCAGAACAATTGACAGGAAGTGAGCCATCAATACATTCGTTGCCGTCCGGACATTGAATACAAAACGATGCTGACGACAAGCTATACATTCCAGGTGAACACTTGGTACAGTTGCTTTCTCCTTCCCGACTGTAGTAACCAGCTTGACATGGTATGGACTCCTTCGCGTTCAAGCACTCCCTGCCAGCTTCGCATTTCGAGCACGCTGCTTGGCCTGTTCCGTTGTTGTAGTAGCCTTTTTCGCAGTCTTCTGGTTCAGTTAGCCCCGCGCGACTACACTTGAAGCCAGCAGGGCATTCAGCACAACTTCCCAAACCAAGAGATGAATACGTTTTCGCTGGGCACAATCCTCGTAGTGTTCCTTTAAACGAGTAAGGGAATTGCATGATCGTATATCAGTATATTGTACCTTGTATCTTGTACAGTTGTACAACGCCTTATGATATTTAACAAGTAATTGGTACAAGTAATGAAAGGATGGCGAGTACAGTATTATGTTTTCGGAGTACAAGCCATGTCGACTCTAATATAATCTCACGAGTACTGATATAATATCATCTTCTTTCGTTTCGAGCAAAATCTCGTAATTCTTCTTTATTATTTACAGTACCAGCCGCGAGTAAGGGCACCTCCACTCGCGCGTAGCGAGTACTCGCGAGTGAGCGCGAGTCAAAGCGAGTACGCGTTCCGACTCGCTACTCGCGAGTACTCGAATTTCGTCTCACTCGCAAGCTCTCGCGACTCGAAACTTTCGAGTGCTTGCGAGTCAAAAGGCTCAGATGACTTGTACATATCGAAGTTATATGCGAAGTTATATTTGTTCAAAGCTGGATTAGCGCGAGCTTTGAGTTAAAATTTAACCTACAGTTTTAGTTTGCGTATTTCAACGCGTCTATTCTTTTATAACTTGGACGAAGGAAAAATTTTTTAAAAGAATCAGGTTTACAAATACACCGACTCTTGTTACAATGTTTTGCTTCCAATTTGGAGTTAATCCAAGGTGAAGCATCCCCGTTAGCTTCTTGTGTTTGAGTTCATAGATTGCTATTTAATGTACTGCTCTGCGCATTCATGAAGAATGTGTGTCAACCATCATGCTTTGTATCGTTATTATTTACATCTTAACTGGGAAATTTATCCTATAACAAAAAATAAGCAAGAAAAATATTTCTACATCGCATTTCCATTAAAAATATGTGAGAATGAGCAAGTGTATCCCTACGATGGTAGAGGTTTTTTATGGATTCAAAATGTAAACCTGAATTTCTCGACCACTAAAATAGCAGCTGTATTGATTTTGACGCGCAATGCATGACGGTTGACACAGTTTTTACTGATGTAATTGTACATCAATCATCAAACTTTGGCATTCACTGATTCTTTATGCATGCATGCAGTTTACGAAATGAGCTTACCATTTGGGCATTCGTAGCCAGCAGGGCACAATAAACATGTCGTATTACCAGCCTCACTGTACTTTCCAGATTCACATGGTGTTGGTTTTTCACTTACACCTAGACACTGATGACCTTCTGGGCATGGAAGGCAATTAGTCTGTTTCACAGTATCTGTATAATATCCGTTCTTGCAAGGAATAGGCGATGCATCTGAAGTTGGGCAATAATGGCCTTTGGGACAATCCTGTAAATTAATGTACAATATTTTCGCATTACAACAATTTCTGTCTTGTAAAAATAAATAAAAGGTATACTTTTCTGCAGCGGTTTTTGACACATAATATTTGATCTTTAGATTTGACTACGGCTACGGCTACGTATACCAAGACCATGACGAGATTTTCATTTCTTAACTTCTCTCCTATAAACCCGCATTCGTCTTCGCTTTGGATCATCTGCTGTTTTTAAGACATATTGTGTCAAAAAACAGGATGTTATCAAGTTTTAAAAACTTATTTTGAACGGCAAAATCTTGTCGTACTCGTTCTCGTAGCCGTATAGTTAAACCAAAAGATCGCTAATACAATCACGCAGGATACAGTCCAGAGGCGTAGCCAGATGGGGGCCCCCAGTAGGAATACTTCCCCCCTGAGAATATACCAATCTATAATTCTAAATTCGAGAACGAACGTTGACCAGTTTAAGCCTTTTGCTCCTAAGCCTTTTGCACTAATAATATACACAAATACACAGGCATCGCCATGTTGGTTTTTTAACTTTGAAAAAATATATGATTGACAAATTGAGGGTCATGATTATGACTTCCTCCAAATATTCGGAGATAATAATTTGTTTTTGTCAAAAACCTTGAGGGGGATGGTTGCCCCATTGCCCTCCCCCCCTTCTCAGCAACAGCACTGCCTTTCTTTTGCGTATGACATTATGTGCAAACTGTAATCCACAGCTGATGGAAAGCATCCATACATATTTACACCTCAATTTGTTAAAACAGTAGTTAATATCAACAAACCTTGCAGGACTGCTGATCAGACTGCCGGGTCAAATTATTGTATGTCCCAACAGGACAAACTTCGGATGCATTCTGACCTCCAGGACAACTGTAAATTAAAGTAATAAATTATGAACAACTTAAGTTAGTAACAAATGTTTTACTGACAAAAGATGATAAATTTTGATTGACCTCCTAAATGTCCACTAAATGTGTACAGGCAATGCATATTTGGAACTAGATTTAGAAGCAAAGAAGCTTCCGGGAACACAAAGCACTTTTAACTTTTCAACTAAAGGTCTAAAAGTCAAGGTGAACACATTTCCGTAGCCGAAACCTATACCCAGAATGTTTAAACATTTGAGAATAATCGGTTAAAACGCACGCTTAACATAGCCTTTTTAGTGCATCGACTAAAATTAATGCGCCGAAAATTGACTTTAAAGTTAATTACTTCCGGCCAAGCGTACACATTCGAAAACACCCTTCACTCAATAACTTGCTTAAGTTGAAAGATTTTAGTTTGCTAATGACAGCTCTATTCTAAGCTATAAGAATATGTAAAACAGACTTAATTTTGGATTTTTTTAAAATTCCGTAGTATTCTGTAATCTTAAATCGAGAATACGTCATCGTTCCTGGTAGACTATAGCTGATAATTCACCAATATATACCTAATGGCCATTGTTACCGTCAATTTAAAATTTAAAAGAACGAACTGCAATAAAAAAAGAAGGAAAAATGTTTTATCATCGGAAAAAACCCAGATAAAGTCGCTGACCGACGTTAAAGACATTGCATCAATTTGGCCACAACCAACCAACCAGCCAGCCAGCCACCCAGCCAGCCAGCCAACCAACCAACCAACCAACCAACCAACCAACCAACCAACCAACCAACCAACCAACCAACCAACCAACCAACCAACCAACCAACCAACCAACCAACCAACCAACCAACCAACCAGCCAGCCAGCCAGCCAGCCAGCCAGCCAACCAACCAACCAACCAACCAACCAACCAACCAACCAACCAACCAACCAACCAACCAACCAACCAACCAACCAACCAACCAACCAACCAACCGACCAACCAACCAACTATTTTTTGCTGGCGATTTTTTACAAAAGAAGTATCAAGTCTGATGAAGATGATTATGGAAAGTCAATGAATCAAACAAGAGTCAGCCGACTGAGTGTTGGGCAAGGTTTAGTTAATCGCCCTGATTTCCTCATCTGAAGACCAGCTTGAATGGCACTCGCTTGCCGAGTTTAGCTTTTAGGATTTTCCGCTTGACTAAACCACAGAGTCTAAAGTTTGCCTAGTTGGCGGGTGTATTGCGTTCAGTTAATGTATTACTGCAATGCAACGATATTTTGTTAAACCCTGGCTCATATAGTAAAAAATCGTGGCTTGAAGATCGTCCATCGAAGCATACAAAGTTTAGCTAATACAGTTAACGAGTTACGGTTGATGTGTTCATCTGACAAGTCCGGAATTCATGGCTAAACGATCAAATTCTTGATTCATATATTCTGATTGAGAGTTGTAACGTTTAGTGGCCATTGCGAGTGTATTGAGATGAATCAGTGTGTGTATGAAATTGTGTGAATGTTCTTAATGAGTCGAAGATCTCTGATGTTTCCACTAGTTAACGCATTGACAAGAAAGAAACTAGACCTCGAGTACTTGAAAGGATATGTGGTATTTATCACAGTTTGTAGTAAAAATCCTTTTTGTAGTTGATCGGTGACATATAAGAAAAGCAGCCAAAGCGTAAAGTTTAACACTACCAGCCGTGACTAGACATAGTTCTCAAATTGTCTGTCTATATGGTAAGATTGGTTAATCAAATGTCACGACAATATCCTCCCAGAGTCGTATACTGCATAGATAATTATTACTATCAGAGCATAACTAACGAAATACTGTTTCTACAAAGTCAAAGACCGTGGTCTAATTGTATAAGATTACATCTCAACATGATTAATTATGACAAAATCCAAACTATTTCCATACGAGATGATCCTTAAAGTAGCTAAAATTTCGAATGAAGAAATTTTAAAAGTTGTCAGGTTAAAGTTTGCAAAACTCATATATTAGACATTTAAAGCAACAAGGCTTACACTTTGAAACCAAGAAAAGAAATCTATTATGCATCCTCGCTGGAAACATCGCGACGAATCCAGGTCCTAATACAGTTCAATTAAACTGGAAAACGCAAGCGCCTTTGAAATTCCCTCTAAAAGCTTCTTCGCTGTACACCACCAAAAACAACGAGAGTTATCTACGACTAAAAAAACGCAAACTTCAAAGGACTTCTCCTATTTCTAGTCTCGTCAAATTTGTGTGATCTGGCTTCCCAAATGGACGACATGCCTGCATCTTATGGAAAAACTCATTCTTGAGAACAGTAACAGACTATTTTCCGATAAAAAAGTAACAACTATACTGTAGACAAGACGTTCAATGGCTTACAGGTGAAATACGGCATTTGTTGAAGATAAAGGAACCCTGTACTCAAATCCAAAAACGTTTTTGGAAACTATTAAGCTGAATTCCAAATCCAGCAACACACTAAAGTCCGTATTTTGAAAGGCGGAAAATTATCACAAATTTCCGAACAATGAAATATCGATTGCACAATTGTTCATTGCTGGGTACTTCACCATCACGAAATGACAAATATAGATACCGTTGATTTCGCAAATCCTGGTAGAAATAAACTTTTCTGAACTTGAAGTGTTTGCTGCCTCAAGAAGTCTAAATCCAAATAAAGTGCTCGGGCCAGGGGACAGATGGTATTCCTGGTGGTAGAGTCCTAAAAGAGACAGTTCAGCAAATGGCGCCATCCCTAACCTTAATGTTCAAGAAATCACTTAATTCAGCGATAGTACCTGACAAGTGGAAATTAGCAAACGTCGTTCCTGTCTTTGGTAGTAAAAATACGTTCAAAACTACAGACCCACTTATCTAATCTAACCTCAAAAGTACTGGAGAGATGCATCTTAAATCACATCTGGGAACACCTACAAGAGATCATCAATGATTATCAGCATGGTTTCATGCCGTGCACTTCACAACTTGTCAGTGTTATGGACTAGATTGGAAACGTCCTTGAACGAGGAGAGCAAATTGATATCTGATATTTTGTCTCCATGCAGATCTTGTTGTCTTCTTTGCTGTCTTCTTTCCTGGTACAATGATTTATGTGATGCTGTTTATTATTTTGAGCGATAGTATCATGTCCAAGCACTCACGCCAATACCTTACGGGTATTGAGTCTGTTTGTAGAAACCGCTCTTTATAAGTGTCATGGCAGCAATATGGTAGACATATTTGTTTTGTACCGTTATTTATTAGTAGTATATATTTTGTCACGCGTCGTAAGTTGCGATGTGTTTGTAATGAATAATTTTGTGTCATCTGCAAAGATGGTTATTGTAGATCCCTGAGGAACACCAGTCTTGTAGTTACCTGCTGTGACCTGCTGATGGCGATGGTGGAGGTAAGATTGAAACCAGTTGTGTAATTTTGTTTTGAGTTCTAAGATTAAGTTTGCTTTTCAGATCACGTTCATGATTGACTTTGCCAAACGCTTTAGACATATCTCTAAGTTTTAGTCATAAGGTAGTAAGTTTTACTGAACATTTGGCACTTGAGGAACAACTATGTCATACATGCACCTGTACCTCTGCTAAGTCATATTTGGTCAGATCCAGATGGGTTTCGAATACATTGCCAGCAGAGGTGCAAAGGAACTCCACCTCATTAACTAAGTTTAAAACCTTACTTAAACAACATTACAGAAATGTGTTAAATGTGTGTTATGATCCTGAGGATGCGAGGACATGGAAGTCAGTTGGTTTCAAGTGTAATTCTGCTTGGAAGTCCTTGATGGCTTCTTCTTGTTTTTGATGTGTTTTACTTTGTTAAATGTTTGTCCTAAATGTTTGTAGTGTGTCTAATATGTCTATTGTTTGCTTGATATATATACTTATGCCTATTGTTTGTTGTAGGTGTCAATTCTTGTAATGGTACTGCAGTAATTGGCTTAATTAGGCTGCTGGGGTTTCCAGTCCCCAATTTAGAGCAACAGTGTGAATTAAATTAAATTACATTTGACCTTTTTAGCTTAATGGATTGGCTCTGCCATTTTATTCCACAAATCTTGTCTTGATAGAAATTAAATCAATTTGTGAAAAAACTATTAACTAATAACTGCAATTTAATTTTGCGGATTGATTTTCTGTTAACAGTTTCACGACACATTAATCAACATAATGAAAACAGGCTTGGCCACAATTTTGCCGATTGGTGAAAGTATAACATGACTAAAGGCATCATGCCTAAGAAATTGGGGAATATATTAAGCATCCATACCACAACTACAAGGATGAAATAATTCTCCGAGAAACTTTCATTACTAATTAATATATTGCTGCGTATAGCAGGGCATAAGTGCATGTATATATCCTCTCTATTTTATTGACCAGGGGCCTTTTGCACAAAAGACATTTAGCTTAAACGGTTGATAAGTCGAAAATATCAAGCAAGCCTATGAACTATTGACTGAAAGCAAACCAAACTTTTCGGTAGGAATATAACAACTACAATGTCTTACAACATGCATAGAACTATATATTTAGCTGATAAAATTTAAGTATTTACAAGATGAATAGGAGCACTTTTAAATTTTTGCTTATCCTCTGTTTGAGCTAAATGCCTTTTATACCACCAACCCCAGTAACCAAATTCATCTTAGGATTAAAATTCATATTGTACTATTGTGATTTCTAAGAACCATGAATAACAATCATCATTTGTCAATTATGAAGCAAATTGTGAAAAATTTATAATAGTCGCATAAAATAACCAGAAAGTTCTTGTAAACAGTATAATGAATCTTTTGCTAGGGTTATGAATTGATTAATGTATGACTGACTTAACGTTGTACAAATCATAAGATATATTGTACTAATGATTTAATGAATATTACATAATCTGCATAAATAATTAAGTACACTCATCCTTTAACTGTCCGAAACTGTGATTTGGTCTTGAAACCATACATTTTCCTTTACTACAGCTCAAAAAATACTTCTATCACTCAGTAAACATGTACACTCTTTCACACCTGCTTTGCACTTCAAACCCTCAATTATTTCTAAATATAATTCCAAGACATGGGGTATAGACATAACTTCGTAGCTAAGGAAAACACGATGTTCAAAAAACCTAGAAATAAAGTTTTTGCCCACTTATAAATCTGGCCTGTGTGTTCGAAATAAGACTTTAGTTTCACGTCAATATAGATTACTTAGCTTAATGATATTTCACAGGCAATAGGTTTGAATTTAACAAAAAAAAACAACTTACAAACGACCAGGGGGACATCCGATGCAGGCCGTATAGCTTGAATTTCCAACGAGATATTCGCCCGGAATACATCGAAGAGAAGCCAAACAGCTTGTCAAACACGTAGAACAGTCGCACTGGCCTAAACAATACACAACATAACGTGAAACAGGCTCGATGGCAGCCACGGAGCGGTCAATCAAAACAAAATTCGCTTCTACCTGCGTGTTTACCTTCAACCGATGCAATGAAGACATCTATTTTGACAAGAAACATCGCAAACAGAATCCAGCGATGCTTTTTTGTAGCAATTAACTTCATTGTGGAAAAATCTGCAATACACTATCCAGATTATAACTAGCCAGTGTCGAACATGTCGTTGTTCTATAAGTACACGGGCTCTGTATTTATAAAATGCGACCTTGCCGTATTGACTATCCCACAAGCTGTTAGATAATAATAATATCCTTCTTTAATTGCTCGATGAACGTACGGCGATTCGACAGACTTTACACTTCTCCGCGATATGAGTTTGCACAAAGTTTTGACGAAAAAAATTGACTTTGCTAAATAATACCTTTGAAGTTTGTTGCAAATGTTGACTAATTTGTTACATGCTGTAGTTTATGACAATATTTGTTTGACGTCATAGTCTGTTAGACACCGAGGGATTTGTGGTCATGGAAACGGACTGAAACTGTAAACTTACCGACACCTGCATTAGGCCACCAGTCCGGTTGTAAATTGCAATTTTAATTATTTAACAATTTCTTTCTTGAACGATTTGTGAAGAGATACTTTGTACTTTAAGTACTCCATTGAAGCGCTTTTCTTACGTGTACTATACACTATTTTCTAAATAACTGATCGAGAATAATTATGATTGAACTTTTGCTTTATTTCTGTAATAGTTGTAATATGAATACTTACGGTTGGAATAGAGATAATTCATAATTCGATTGCACTATTAGTATTACGAGCTCGAGATTTCTATGACTATCACCTAATCACCACATAAAAATTGAAAAGTGACTAATTAATGCAATAGTTGTTTTACTGTAGTCTTACTAGAAAATAATCTGACATAAAAATGATCAATAAAAAATGCTACAAATTGCCTTTGAACTGAAAAAAAGCGACCAGAAATATTATTGTTTAGCTGCTTGCTGGGCGAAGGGATGAAGAGATCGACGAGAGGTAGGTTTTCAAGATGGCGGCTGTTTTTCCAAATTCTTAAAACCGAGAACGAATCAACATGTACAACCAGAGATTTATAACATCTTAAATTGAGGTTAGGTTCAGGGTAAGCGCTAGGGCGAGGTTTAGGAATATTATAAATGTCTGGTTATTGGTTCGTTCTCGTTTTAAAGTGCATATGACACGAATTTTATGTTTTAGAATTACAGACTTCTTACTGCGGTGATTTACGCAGAGTAATTTATTTTTAAAAAACATGATGCCAAGGGAATTATGAACGTTTTTATACGTGGCCGTGAGGCAAAAAACTGTCCTATGACTGGGAACGAAATTGCACCAAAATGACGTCACTGATGAGATGTATTTCAGTCTGTTCATTGACTCAATTTGACTCTGGGTAAAACCACTAACGTCATTATGATGTCATTTTGGTGCAAACTCGTTCCCATGCATGGGATAGTTTTTGCCTCACGGTCATTTATTAAAACGTTTAAATAGTCGCCTTAACATCATGTTTTTGAAAAATAAATTACACTGTGATAATCACTGCACAATGTATTCTATGATTCTGAAATATAACATTTCGTGTCATATGCACTTTAAGAGTGTTAAAAAACAGCCGCCATCTTGACAACCTGCCTCCCCATCCCCTTTAGCTATGGCCCTACTCGCTGGCTACCGAGGAATAGTAACGAATAAAGTAGCAAATCAAATTGCAGCATTTGCTATAGCATACTAGCTATTATCAGTAGTATGATAGTGCAGCCATTACTAGAGAATAGGATTTGTGATTCAGTGAAAATTTGGACGGGAAAAAGAGGAATACGACCCACCCCACGCCCTTTTGAAAGCAAATAAATTACATAATTAACAAGACATGACATTGGCTGACATGATGGCATTGATCCGCATAATTCATATTTCTTCATGATGACACATGGTACTTGGAAATAAAATAAAAGGAAAACAACTGACGGCGTACACGAGTTTGACCCAACTTCAACTTATTCAAATGATAACAAAGCATCCCATATATGGTATTGTACACAAGATGAATTATGTGTTTGGGGGAAAATTCTGAAAGAATTTTTATTTAAAAATAAATCCAATTAAAGGTAAACCACAGAGGGTTGACTTGACAGTTGACGCAGAATTGAACTGAAGTCACTCTGAACCTTGCCGTTGTGAAGTGGGCGAAACAGGCTTTGGGAACACCTGTATATCATAAAAGAATGTTTTGCAAAGTTTTAAGCTGCTGAGATGCCTTGTGGTGATCACAATTATAAACCAGTCGGAATTATGGTTTTGTTTTATGGAGTTTGTTTTGAAACTTAATTATCTTTTCAGACTCGTTTCTATATTTATAATTGCATAACAAATGTACATCTTACATGTAGTTGACTAAATACAGTATTATCGATAAATTACGTGGTTATAGTTTTTATTGACTGTAGCGTCGGGCTATCTAAACGTTTATAGGCGAGGCGATATGTAAAATTCATTTGAGACATATCAGCAATAACTGAATGGCGTCTTAGCTTCTTTTTTTCCATCTTGAGTGTTCTTTAAGCATGCTTTTCGTGACTTTAACCTATAAACATTAAACCGGACGGGTATAACATTGGCTAATATTACAAATGATACGAAGAGCCTGAAAAATGTTCTTGTAACATTTGGAGATTCAGCTCTTTAGCTGTCCAAAATAAACTTAAAATTATTTTTTATTTTATTTTAAAATATACACCCGTGCAGGGGGGCGTATAGCTAATAGGGAAGGAGGAAGGATGGGTTTAAAATGTTGGTAAATTTACCAGAAACTGATAAGCCGTGCGTGCGTTGATTTTCAAAATGTGATTTCAAATTAAGAAGAAAGATTAATGTGAAGAAGAGTGATTAAAATTAAAATTGCGTGTAAATATGTTTTACTGGCAGGGCTGCCCAGAGAGGGGGACAAAGGGGGAAATTTGTTCCGGGCCCCAGGATTGTAGTAAAAAAAGTATGATAGAAACAAAAATTAATACTAATGAAACTGGCGCTGTACAAATAATTTAAAAGCGAGTAGTACCTTTACGTTAGGGGGTGGACCCTACTGATAATTTTGTCCTGTGTCCCCAAATTTGTCTGAGCGGCATTGTTTGATATAATCAGCGATAGCGCTGATAAGGGAGGGTTTAAATATTTGATCCTCCACTGCCTGCTAATTTCATTCGAAGTCATTTAGTTGTGTTTACAGTCTGTGGGCACGAATATATATTCATACACTCTCCCCCCCCCCCCCCGTATCGACGCTAGTTACACCACTAGGTCTTACACGCAACCCTCTCGCTATACTGTATATCCATAAATAGTACTGTCCATGATCGGTTGATTTTTGCAAATTAATAATTTCAAAAATGAATAAGAATTCAAATTAAAAATTATTGATACCATCTTTTTACCTTTTATCCACAGAACGCGCACGATTTTGCACAGGTTTCCTTCATCAACTTATATTTTACTTCACACACGTTCGTTTTGGAAGTTCGCAACTTGCAGTTGTGTTTGAAGTCAGCACATTTAGCTAAAAATTAAAATAAATTTTAAAAAAATAGCTTCGGTGGGCCCACTGGAGAATCCTATTCCAATTTCCAATATGTTTAAAGGAACGAGGAGCATCCAACTACTACAGGAGAGGAACATTTGCATTGACAACAGTAAGTGCGAGGTTTCACGTGCACGTTGAAGAACTTTAACGTTCGTGCCATCACTGTTTTGGGGGAATATGAATAACACGGGACATAAGGTACATTGATGTTGTATATGGTTGCACCAGATTGTGCACCAGTCTTCCCATAGCGTCTTTAATCTTTGCTATACCGTTGTTCTCATATCATATTACCATGGGTTCTCAAAGGTAAGCGCCGATCCATCGAAAGTAAGCGTCGGTTGAGGCCACTAATTTCGAAAGTAAGGGCGCTTACTTTTGAGACTACGGTATATTTGAATGTATATGACTTAACTTACTGATTGCACTGTCTTGGTTATATTAAACTACACATTAACGATATCATTTTTTCTTACTAAATTTAGCATCATAGTCGCTATTTTGTCGATCGGACAATCTCTAGAAATCAATTAGAAACCAACTCGAGTTTTGGTTGTAAGGCTCTTTGGACTTTGAATAATGTACATTCAGAGTTTCGTAGATTCACATTGGCATTAATTTTGCAACTTGGTTAGCTTTTGTTAATATAGCTATGTTTCGTTTCTAAAATATCACCAGACCTATATCGTTGTACCCTTAGTTGGTCTCTAGGGGCCGTACCTAATGAGCGTCACGCTACTTGCACTTGTATGACTGCAAATTATACAGGGTGAGTAAAAAAAAACTGATGCCCTTTCAAATTCAAATTAGCGGCGAATTTCATTACGGAACTTTAAGTATTCCCATAGGTATACAGAGAACAGATCGTGACTAAGTACACAGTACAGGATGAGTAAAAAAACTGATACTATTGAAATTCAAACTAGCAGCATTGCATTCTTGCAATTTGACAGACGTTGATCTAAAACAAATCTAATTCCTAGTGGAAGTTAAAATGCATAATTTTAGCCGTGCAAGAATTGTCAGAAACAAGACAAAGTCAGAAACACGACAACATGGTGCAGTTGACAACGGAACAAAGAGACTTTGTGGTTTACATACTGTGTACTAAAGCACGATCTGTTCTCTGTATACCCATAGGAATACACCGTAATGAAATTCGCAGCTAATTTGAATTTGAAAGAGTATCAGTTTTTTTTTACTCACCCTGTACTGTATATAATATATATCTACCTTTTCTTACTCTCGTGCCGCATCGATATAACTTATTTATTTGGTTAACATCAGTTTTTGTTAATCTCTTCGTCTGGCCAAGTTTCATTTTGGGATTTGTTAGCGACTGTAGCGTGTCTTTTCCATTCTTTGTGAACGCTTTATTGTCGTAGTGCATGATCGAAAGAAAGTCGTATGGCTCGTCCAGCGTGTTAATAGGACCATATCTGTAACTAATGAAGTTCCTTCGCATTCCTTGAAATTGAAAGGAGTAGAAGGAATGAGTAACAGTGGAAGGAAATATCAAATACTTTAACACCCAACAGCTGGACGTAACTAGAATGTTAATTGTGTGGGGGGGGGGGAAGTGTATATTCATGTTTTGCCCGACAGATTTCTTTTCAAATTGAGAAACTTGAATTTGATTTGAAAAGAAACTCGTCGGGCAGAACATGAATATATGAATATACCCCCCCCCCTCCCCCAAGTAACGCTCTAGTTACGTCCCTGCCAACTGGTTCCGCTCGTTTATACTTCATACTTGACCTGTTGTGGTGTCATTAAAAGTAACATACAAACGACGCGTGGAAAATCTTAATACAACCAGATCAAGAATTCAATAGTAAACGTGTTTTCAATGCAAGCAATTTACAATGATTTCTATGTAATTCTTAATGTTGCTTAAGCAGGCTTTTCGAAATGACTTTAAAAATGTAAATGTCAAAAAATGTAAATGTCAAAAAATGTAAATGAAATACCAGAGCAAATTGACCGTGGAAAAATGAAACAACAAAGCGAGTGAGTCTATTTTGAAGGCACATTATAAATCCACTTCATGTAGCCGAGATAACACGACATCAGTTAAAATAAAAAACTCGTTGGGAAGATTAATTTCTTTTTTCAAAACAGCAGCTGTTACATCAGCAAATACAACACCTTCATCTTGCTAAACGCCATCTTGTAAAGTGGAGAGAGGCGAAGAGTGAGCGACCTTTCCCACTGGGCAACCGTCTCAAAAGCCTCGTAAAACGAAAAATGCAAACATATAAAGAAAGTATTTTTTACCTCTTTTAATATTTTTCCAAATGACTTTTATATATCTGTCTCTGTCGCTGCGAGAATGTTCATGAAAGAAGCCAAGTGCATGAAGAATCTCGTGTATAACTTTTCCTCGATATTTGCATTCATCATGTAATGAGACAACCTGGCGTCCGCCAGTGCGGCCGATGGACGAATAACATCTACGACAAAACGAATTACAGTCCTTAGTAGCGAGTTTGAAAAGTGATTGTGTATTCAGTGTAATGGTCAGCTTTTAATCAAAGTCTCTAGCGAAAAATACATTTAAAACTTTCGAAGTCGCAATATCATAATTCATGCTGATGGACATTGGCCATATCATCCAATCCAAATAATAAAAATTATAGTAAAGATATGCATAACTAATTTCTTAATCAGGTTGCGGTTTTTTGGGACACCCTGTGATTCTTCCTGAAACTATTACTTAGCGTCACTATTGACTGGCTGAACTATATTACTAAGTGGAACTTGTTAACATAAGTTGCACCAATTTTGCACCTTGTTAATTTGACCAAGGTCAATATTGTAGTCTGTTATTTTGACCAAGGTCAATATAGTATTCAATATCAAGGTCAATATTGTACGTCAATATTGCTATTTTAGTATAATTTCTTTAGCAAATAATGGTTTTCAAGCATTTTGATTGGTTGCCTGACCAGTAAATATGAGGCATTATTTACTAGTTGGCACTTTTTCAAAATGGCCGCCAATGACAATAGTTTGATGTATTATACCTTTGCCAAAATTAGAAAATGGAAAAAAATTGCATTAATATAAACTCAAAGAATACAAGCAGACTTTAATGTTAAACTATCTTAAGGTAATAGATCGTCTGCAAATACCTTGTTAAATACTTTTTTCACTATTCAAAAATTACAAGTAAACTTTAGTCTTTAGGAATTTTCAGAAGTAAACAATATTCATAAAAGACGACAGTGCATTTTATACACGTAAATTTTACTAAAGAAATTATACTAAAACAATTATTGGCCTCAGGCTCAGTGATTATGGTAAATATTCACCAATAATCATCCTGCCTTCGGCGAATAATTGTTAAATAGTCCAACACTTCTTATGTTATTTTGTGAAACATTAATAATTCATGAAGAAAACACAAATGGAATACGATATCTGTTAATCGGATAAAGGTTTTGCCCTGGTTTACATAAACTTTGAGTTTGATTTTCTAACTAAATGTCATTCATTTTTTTTAAAATGATGAAAGAATACGCCGAATACGAACGTTTTCATCCAGACATTTTATAAGTACGATAAAGCATTCGCATCCGATCTGTATCTGAATACAACCGCTCGCCTTGTTTAAATTACGTGCGTGTCTAAATTACATTAGGATCGGCTGCTCAAACTTTATCAATCACACATTTATATGTCATACATCAAATTATCAAATAACGTTAACATTCTTACCCTTTTCCTCTGATGAACGAAACATAATCATCGTGATGTGGTTGTCTTGGTATAAATGATATACATGATCGTTTAGTAATCTCCCTGAAGGCTCGCCGGATAACCTTACGACCTCGAATTGCTAGAAAATTAGGACCAAATGGTTAATTTAACTGCGATAACCCGTCTCAGTAAATCATCGGTAATTGCACGGCAAAACTCACGTCTTCAGAGATATAAGGTTATTAAAATTGTAGGTACCTTTATCCCCCTTTTTTAATTGCATTAGCAATAGACAAATTATTTTTCTCAAACGTGGTCGGAAAATTTTACCCACGCCAACCCTGTCAATTTCGACAGGAAGATTTCGCCTTTTACATTAGCCGATCGACAAATCAAAATATTGGATTCGTCATTTATTGAGCTTCGCCAAAAGGTGGGGTCAGCAGAACAGCACGTGCTAATTACTGTGAATCCGTTCTGACTTCTGCCTGCATATGTTGATTTTAGTGAGGGCGGGAAGGCGGAATATCCGTAGAAAATCCTCGAAGCAAGATCAAATACGGGAACTCAACTCAGTGGGAGAACAATAATATAAAGTGTCCCTAGACTAAAACACTTCCGGACACTATTATGTCTTGGAACCGTCAAATACTGGACTTACATAGAAAGTAGTATGCCTATACATCGTTTCTAAGGTGCTTCCAATTCAATGGATGCCCCTGAGTGAAGCCGGGCGGCACTCAAAGGAATTACGCCACTGACACAACTCACGTGTAATACCATGGTCCACAAAAGTGATGAGAGCGCTAACCGCTTGCACCATTATATAGTTATTTAAAAGAAATTACTTCCCGCCTAATACTCTATGTATTTTACGTCACAGAACGCTGCGCCCAGAAAAATGCGGTTAAATTTAAACGGTAAAAAATACGTTATTCCACGCAGCTGCTGCGGTCCTGACCACGCTTTTTTAAAGAACGAAGCAATACACGTAAAGATTAGACAGCGCAACCTTGTTCAATTCTAGTTAGTCCATCATCGATTAAGTAGTCGACATGAAGCGACCTTTGACGAAGATCATGCACATGTCTTACCTTGTCCTAACCATTTCTTAGATGGAATAAATGGAATAATTTTCAAGTAAGATCATTTGAGTCTGAATTTTTGTATTTGCGAAACGTAAGGAGTATATTCATATTTTCGCACGATCAGGGTTTCATTGTGCAATTTGTTCATTGAGCAACTTTGTGGCAACGTTTAACTCGAATGAAAGTAGGCGATAATATACATGTACTTAATTAGAAAATTTTTAATAAAAAACTCAGACATTCGCTGCCACCTTTTGACATCAATGGCCCGGTCACAAAATATAAGGGCACGCATGGGGGTATAAGTATTGGATTTGGGCTCAGAGCTTGTCTCGTGATTACGTAATAGTTACAAGCCATCCGTTGACGATAGCAAAACACCAGACAATGAATTTATTTGGCTTACCATACTCAGACCGGCGCCGGAGGAAGTGGGGTGATCTTTCTGTATTAGGCGCAAATTTTCCAGCATAACAGTCACTTAAATTATTTTTCGAGGCAGCAGCTGAATAGAATAGGACATTATTTGCATCTTTTTGATCCAAATCCATAGTTACTGTTTCAAAAGTGACTACAAATATTTCAAACACATTTATCTGGCGACTATGTTTGTCCCAGTCTCTTGGTCAGATACCAGCCTCGCAAGTTTGCCAGCTCAGATAACAGCTCTCGTGTGCTGCTGGCAGACTTAATGAGTAGATGGCAATCAAACGCGTAAGGGAGTCATATAATGTTTTCAATATTGAAAACATGTATTCGACATTTTGATGTAAAAAGTCAGCAAACGTAAGCTATTAGGAGCACATACTTAGCAAGTGGTAAATCTAGGAGTTATTATAATACATACACATATCATTAGCTATTTCGTAAGGGACCACGGCATTGTCCCAGTGGAACATTCGATCAGACAGCGTGTCTCGACGTCCTCTAGGAGCCATTCTTCCTGTGAGAATCTCGAAGTTTTTGTCATCTACTATGTCCCCTTCAATTAATTCTATGAATGAAAAATGATATAAATTATGATGGGCATTGAAAAAGAAACGTGTATTTAACAACTAGCTAGTTGCCGAAGGCGAGATGATTACGGAGTCTGAAATGATCAATCATCGAGCCTGGGGCGACTAATTGTCTTAGAATAAATTTCCAGATGTTTACAAATAATATTAATCAACACAACTTTATAAAAATTCACATGAAATGGAAGATTTCAAATTAGCATGCAAACTGCTACGCAGGCTAAATGCCGAAGCTGTACTCAGTCATACGTGTGTTGAATTTGCAGTAGCGATGAAAAATATATTTGTGCATATGCTTTAAAAAATCAACCAAGTTCACGATATTGGGCCTCGTAATGATGTAAAATGCGGATTCGAGATGGGCACGGAATTTTTCAATATGATTGGCTCTGAATTTTCCTGAGCCAATTAAAATTGACTCAGGAGTACGTCGAGCCAATCAAATATCATGTAGCACTAAAAAATTTACCGCATCAACTCCCGCCTGTTAGCGTAATGTTCGCGCTTGGCTTGCAGCTGATTATACACACGGCCAAAAATTATACTTTGCTCCGGAA
Source organism: Muricea muricata (assembly GCA_963855995.1). NCBI lineage: Eukaryota > Metazoa > Cnidaria > Anthozoa > Malacalcyonacea > Plexauridae > Muricea > Muricea muricata. The sequence continues at coordinate 37,495,449 of OY979718.1, forward strand.
AAATAGGATGCAGCAGTGCTGTCGGGCAACATTTACGTTGCTCCTGGTTGTCAACAACATGGAACAGCATTGTTGAGCCTGAATCTGCCCGCAATCAGGTGTAACAATGCCGAACAATATTGTCGACGACCAAGTACAACCGTTGCTAATCGTAATATTATTTTTAACAGCTTGTGATTTTTGCTAGTGTATACAACTGATATCTTAGAAGGCTTCGTTAGTTTTGCTTGCCAACGAAGGCATCTTGGAAATAAGATACTCAACTAAAAGTCACATAGTCGCTTGCGAAGTTTCAACTAACAGTTTACACTAGCCAACATTACAGCTGTGCAGTATATATCATGTATGAGCCTAAAATAATACTGTAATTTGAAAGGGTAAAATTACAGTAATATATTCACAGTAGTTAAAAACATATTTCTTTCCTGCTTCTGTTCGGTGTAGCCAGTGATATACTTGTACTTTAGTTATAGTCTACAGTTATAGCATCTCAAATAATAATTATTATAATCTATGCAAACGATGTTTAATCGTTTACCTTTGCGCAAAAATGAATATATAGAGAATAATACATGGGTGCGCGGAAATACCAGATTTATTCGAGTGTTGAACATGATATATCATGAGAAATATGTTCATGCAACACGATCGAGAAATAAGTCTGGTGATTTCCAAGCACCCATGCATTTTTCTGTTTGTTACATAAACTACAGGTATTTCACCTATATAAAATATCCAGAAGCTATGATTGGTGATTGTTTGAAAAGTGATAATTTTCACATGTGAAATCATCATAAATAATCTCACATGTGAGATTATCAGTTTTATCAGTGCCCAAAATCCTTATACAGCACTGCACTTTATATGATAAAAAAGTTTTGTGGGTTTTTTATATTTACTCATAAGCAAGCTAGAAAAAAATACTCTATATGTGGCTATATCGCGCATTTATATGTTAATCACAAATATTTCATGTATCTCATTGCGATTCACTATCACGTCCTATAGCTCCATATACAGTATAGGAATGCGTTATTTCGATCAGGCCCTCTCTGCGTTTTTTCTAGAATGCGCACTCAGCATAGCTGCCCGTTGATGCATCTTAAACTGTATATATTTTTTGTTTTTGCAAAACACATAGTTTCCCACTAAGTACCGCCTATACTTGAATGTATTCATTAAGTTGTGATTACAAACATCAAGGAAATGATTGAGAACTCTTCAATTTGATTGGCCGAGACAAACGTGGTTTGTTTTACCCTTTCTGAGGCTCGGAATGATTTGATTATTTATGCCAATAAGTTGTTTGTATACATGTGCTATTTTCTTTTTTATTTGTCGGTTGTAAAATATTTGAAAATACTCCGAAGCCTGATATCATCTCCTAGAGTTTTCATTGCAATAAGAAATAAAAGAAGATAGTGTAAAGAAATTAAGAAATACATGGTACGACAATGTGATTCTTATCAGTCTGGCATATGTAATTGAGTAAATATACATGTATGCAGATGTCACATTTTGAACTTTTCATGCATTGATTCACACTTCACAGAAATAATAGCGTTAGCACTCGTTTCCATACGCCAGAATGAAAAGGGCCTTGAAGAGTGTGGAGTTTCGCTAAATTCAGCGCTATATCGGACTTTAGTCTTTCATGTGCATTACAACTGCATTACAAAGACGCAATATGCAGCTATGTGTCCAAAAAACAATAATACTATTTAATTAATGAATACAAATTTAATTTGTTAAACGAGAAAGCAGCACGTTATTAGCTCTTTACAGCAATTATAGCAATAAAAATACAAATAAAAAGTCATAATAATTTGTTTACAGGTCAATAATTGAAACCGCGGGCTGAAAATAGATCTTTTGATATAACTGTTACAGTACCTTTTTATTTTGTCAAGTTTCCAGCAAGGCTCTGATGATTAAAATACTATTCAGCAAAATACGATTGGATGACAAGCTGTGTTTATAAGTTATAGGTTATGTGTATTGTCAAACGATCGTATTACTATAAAATATTGTCGTTATATGGAGTGTATGAATGCACTAGTTGTCTATACATTATCATCAATTATTGCATTGAAAGTCATCAAAAGTTTTGATTGGTCAAGATCGGGGGATGAAATCGTCATATCCGTTCGGTATAGTTGACGAAATTTGAACTTATGACAGCACCATAGAATATTGAAAACATGTATTCGACATTTTGATATAATTTGCTCGCATATTTAAAACACCTATTCGACATTTTTCCGTAATTTGTTCAGATAGTGCAAACACATATTCGACACTATGACGTCACATTAATTTATGCTGCTTACGCAAGATGTGAAAATAAATGCAAATCGCTTTGTCAGTAGCTTGCTTCTTGTTTACAAGGCAAGTGGTTTTTTTCTGATTCCGATATAAATACAAATAAATAGTAAAACAAATATTGAATTCGGAATTATTAAGGCCTCGGTTTGTTAGTTTGTGTTGTGATAACACAAACCTTTGTTTTTCCTCGTGTCCCACACGACCTAATTCAATAATTAGTTAATAGCCTATATATGTCATTTATCCTTCTCACTCTATATAGGCCAACTCTATACGCCAGTCGTCGGCCATCAGCTTTTATAATATTATACAGATATTTCAATTAAGGTGGTCTTTCCAATAGTGTAAACCGTGAAGTATGAGCGCGCAAGAGATGATGGTTCCTTGTTTATTAAGCCTGATACTCAGAGAATTACCATGTAGCAAGTATACATTAATTGCCGTCGTAAATTTCCATTGTGTTGTTTCAAAGAAATAATTCGGTGTTAATTAGCAGCATGCAACCCATAAAATCCTCCTAAGCTATAAGGACTTTGCAAAGCCGTTTGCACATCTATCGGGCATAGCGTAATTCTCGCGTTACCAGGTCGAGTATATAGAATTCGCGGCGATTAGCTATGCTTGCGTGCATGACAATAAATACTTTTCAGTAAAATACTTCTTAAGCTGCTAAACAAAGCCTGGCTTTTAACACGTTTTTTTGGGCCACGAGTGTTGTGTTTCTCATCAATATCAGTGGCGGGATCCAGGGTAAGTCAAAATAAATTATAGCAGCTCAATTTTAAATTCAAAATAACTTTATAACAATGTCATAGGTTATGAATTTCAAAAGAATAAAATCTAACCAATGAAGTTGCTTTGAAGGTATTTTAAAATGTAAATATATCATAGAATGAGCTGTGGTAATTTATTTTGGCTTACGCTAGATCCGCCACTGATCAATATTTGATGTTTTTTTGTATTATCCATGGTGTTACTAATATAGGCCATCATAAAGTTAGGTCTGGGCTTTTTCTCGATTTATCTGCAGGTCAAAACCCTCGGAAACTGATGTATGCCCAACCGATTTATCTCCGTCAACAACCAGCTTCAGCTACTTACTAGAACTGGTTGCACAGCCAGTGCGTGTTAATTCTATTGCTAATTCAATCCAAAAACCTGGAATGATTATAAATGGCCCTTATTTCGCAATGTAAATGCTATTATAAGATCTAATTCTAGTAGTTAAGTATTTCTCTGACCACAAGTATTCCCCAAAGTGCCATCATATCGAAAAAAACGAATGCACTCATAAAAAAAATCAAAATCTACTTTTCAAAAAATATTCACATATCAAAGTTGGCTGTTATCAATATCCATGTTATCACGCTCCGTATATGTGTTATGCCAGGTACTTATATGCACCATGTGTAACATGTGACAAGGATGCAATATTTGCAAATTTGCATGATCATGATAAGCGTTAATAATGAATTTGTATGGTTCATATGGAGGTAATCCATTGGCATAACTATATTTATTCATATGGCATATATGACATAACAAGTGTTAAGCATGTTACATATTTAAGGCCTGCCAAGAGAGAAAATCATGTAATATATAAATATGAAGATAATCAAGATACAGTACACAAAAAAATTATAAAAATATAACATCTCACAATTGCGTGCGTCCACAACAAACATGACTTGAGGAATAAAAATATCATTCTTTTAAGTATTTTTAAATACCATTACATCCTATATTGGCTATAAGTACCTGCAAGTAATGATATATATAAGTCACCATATATAAAAATATCACGTGGCATATATCAAAACAAAGTACTTAACAATACAATGATTCTCGCTAACATCAGTCAACACATGCAATTAATAGGAGAAGTATCGACTATCTTGGCTTGGACATACAAGTGGTGGTTAAAATAACTATAATACAGCTACTGTCGTTAGACTATTTAAATAGCTTTCCTCCTACGTGTTCTCATAGGCTTCAACAATGCTAATATTGTTTAAAGTGGTTCTCACATCATGTATCACGAGCAAGTGCTGCTTTATAATTTTTTTTTATTTAGCAATTAAACAAAATATTCTGCACTAATCCTGTGGTCTGGTTAATTCTTAATACTATGTTGTGCAGTAGTGTTTTTAGAGGAAATTATCTACTTGTAACTTGAATTGGTTGCCTACCTCGTGCGCCTATAGCCACTCGTATCCGATGTATTTTAAAAATTACTTCAGTAGAAGGTTTATAAAATCGGAGATTTCTCAGTATATAAGCCATTGACAACATTCGAGTACAACACGATCAATCGTGTCGCTAGACATATGACTGTCGTGTTCCAATTACTGCAATTTACTGAAAATACTCGCCTTTACCAAATTAATATATCTTACAGAGAAAGGCGCATTGGCTGAGACTAAGAGTTTTGAAACGAAACACGGACACATTCCGATAACATATCGTAGCATCAATCAATAAGATTGTAGGATCAATTCTGGATTAATTGCTTCTAATTTGGTCTAATTTTCTCACACCGGAACTGATAAAAAAAAGGTAAACGGAATTTTACGATATCAGTATAGAACTGTAATATAGAAATATATAATGCATACGTAGACATTATATATAATATGTAAAAATATGATGCATCTTACATAGGAGTGTTTAAACCTGAAAGACCAATTAAGCCTTGATGAGTTTGGTACTTTGATAGCTATATATGATAATCGTAGTAGACAGACAACACAATACCTACAGCCTATAATCTTTTTCTTATAATTTTTAAAATAACCAACTGGCCCCTGTCAATTACACATGTTAAAAAATAGACCGGCAGTAAGCTCTGACTAAGATTTTCACAACATTGACTGTAATCCTCCCCCCCCCCCCCAATCAATGTTGTAAATGCCTGACATGATGCCGTCTATGTGATTCATCCAACATTGATTTGGGGGGGGGGGAGGGGGGGGGGGGAGGTTTGAATGAGTGTATAGATCTTACAAGAGGATGGCTCTAGACTTTTCGGCTATCATAATTATTAATTTCCACAGAGCTCCCCCACCCTATTTTGAAAGTTCTAGCTGGGTCCTTATACATGATTCATATGTTACATCTGATAAATGGTGCACAACACATATTACCTAGGCCATATATATCCAAAGACATAAAATGATACATATTGATAAAGTGTTAAACAGTGTTTGGATCGGTTTCTGATCCGGCTATATGCATGTACTTCCTATGACTGATCAGTCTTAAACTTGAAAAAAAAACTTAAGCTGGAACGAAAAACGATCTCGGGGACGGCACTGAAGGATAAGCCAGGCAAAGGATAAACCTATCAATTTCCCTGCTTAGGGGATGGAGAGGCATGGAAACGAACACATCTTAATTTTTTTTGATATCGAAATTTAAACCTTGCCTGTGCAACTAATGATATTGGATAAATTTCAACTTTGAATTGAGACATTTTCACTTAAAAATCAAACATCGCTTGCCGAAATACAAAAGAACGTGTTGACGGTAATCTTGTTTTCCCGCATATCGTGCACATCGGTCAGGATCCGGAGACCGGAGTGCAACCTACGCTTACAAATCTCACAAATCCAAAGTTAAATTCTTACATTACCCACTATGCATGTCCAATACCGTTCCTGCAATTGTTTTCTAATCAAACAGTACCTTATGTAATCCAATATACAATTATTTAATAAGCATGATTTGCGCTTACAAATCCAAAGTTATAGTCTAAATTACCCACTATACATGTTCAATACCGTTCTTGCAATTTCTTAAATTTGAATCAAAGCAGTACCTTCTATAATCTATTATACAATTATTAAATAAGCATCATTTATGAGCAAATTGTAAACAGATCGAAGACAATAATTGTGCGAGTCCTTGAGAAAATCACTCTATACAAATACTGTATTTGGCGAATAAACATTATGACTGCGTCACAATAACGGATATAAATAAACGAAAATGTGCCCCTACGCATATGTGTATAATACACTTTTTAATTTGACTTGTCAGCATGTAGTGCGAATACCTCTGATACTATGCAGATGCCCTGATGCCTTAAAGCAAATTGAAGCAATTAGCTCTGTCTGAATATGTATCATGTGTGGATATAACATTTTTGAGGCGCTTTAACTGAATTTATCGATTATCATTTGCCGCGCTACAGATCACGCAAAAATAACAGCTGACCGCAGGTCGAGGTGTCTACTCATTGTAAACACTTATTGATACGCCTTCTCGCTTCGTTCGTGATTTGATACCACGAGGTTCAACAAGGCGACTCTGGCAATTAGGGCACCTTTGGCCTACAAATCATTGAATAGGGTATCATAGAAATCTAACATGGCGTGTAAGGGGTAAATTTGTGTCGAATTGTTGCGCACGGCCTGTTTCATTTCTGTCCACCAATTATCGCAAGTCATCACCAAAAAGTGTTTTAGAATATGTGGCATATGTGACACGCGCGTGGACAAACTACACGTTATATAATAATGTACTTGATTTATTAGCTTATTTTTGTTCTCATGCTACGCATATATGTTCCAATTATCACCCAAGCTGGTATCCTAAAGGACTCGCATTATTTGTAAAAAAGTAGAAAGGCAAATGAACTTACTTGGCATGGACTGGGAAATCGTTTTGGCTTCGTTATGACACAATACTAGTATTATTAAAACCACTGCACGAATCATGTTAGCGCCGTTTGTAATATACTTTTTCCTTTCTTGTTACACCGGTAGATGTACAAGCTCCTCTGCGGGCTATCGCACAAGATCTTAGTCTTAAATAGCGAAATTTGCTAATCCTATCAGTGGCGTGCCCACGTCTACCTTAGACAACCTGTTGAAAGATATACAAACATAGTGCACGTCAGCTTCCGACCATAGTTTGCACCAGGGTTAATAGTGGAAATATTTCAAAGGATTTCATGATCGCCTGCCTCTCCCAACAAGTACGCACATCAGGACAACTTTATTTCCCTCGATTACTACGTAAAGGGATTAAAAACATCAATGTTCCGAAGTGGGCAATTTATTGTATTTAGAATGCGCCCGACAGAACGCCGAAATAAGCTCGTGACAAAATAAACAGTGTGATGTGTACTTTGTGAATAGTAATTGTCATTGAACAGTTGTTATTTGAGCCTGTAGATTTCCTTAACGCAACAGTATGCTGCTAATCAGACTAACAAGGATGGTAGTGTTTAAGCACTATAATAAGTTTAATCTATTTAATGTTTCGTTTTGCCTCCCAAATCACATTAGAGGAACTCTGTAAACAAACTAGGTATAATTGCACCCCTAGAGCGACAATGAAATGGCCAAAATTCGTTTTAAGTAAACGGTTACGCGCGCAATTGTAAGCCGACTGTCGCGACGATCGACCTCCTTCGTCAGTGGTTATCCATCTATCTGAAATCAGTTTCGCCTTCAGTGATCATATCGATGATAAGTCGGCGACTACCTGCACCACACTCACGACTTGTCACTCACTTTGATGGCACTCTTAACTCAGACTAAATCTTGTAAAGTTGCCTTATTTGTATAAGTGTGATTGTTGAAATTTTCTTGGCATTCGAAAGGGGGTGTATATGGTAAAAAGGTCAAAGAAAGAAATGCAGCAATATATAAGATACTGGACTGTATATATAGGCTATAAAATGTTGGATTCGGACTATAAACCATGCATGCAAAATTAAATGTGGGTGGAAATAGTTGGTCGTGCTATAGCCTATAGATATACTTCAAAAAGTATTAATAATTCATGAACAAAATACATAGTGGGTTATGTGTGATAAAACACGCGTAGCTTACACAAAACGTTTATCAATTGATTTTTTCGGCTTATATAAACGGCTCTTGAGTTTTCTTAATTTCCATTATGTAAGAAGATTCCTAAAAAAATGTCTCCAAAAAAGGCTACTCTTTGTAGTCAAGCGCCCTTGGCATTGCCCATTGTCAAACGTTCGAATTTTATTTTTTTACTTCCTAATGAGTCCAAGAATGCGTAATTCTATGTTACACATGTGGTTTTATGCTTAGGTTCAAAATTATTATTATTATTATTATTATTATTATTATTATTAATAAATCTTTACAGAGGATAGGACATTTCAGTGTTCAAATGACACTGCTTTCAAAATGTGTCCTCTATTTACCAATATAATAAATAAATTAAGAGAAATAACAATTAATAACAAGATATTACACGGTTCTACCTAATGTGATCATAAAAAATGTTCGTTTAAAAGACTTAAGAACTTCCCATAGTGTTGTTCCTGCCTGATCTCAATGGGCAAATCATTATAAATTTTCGCTCCATAGAAATAAAATGACTGCCTAGCAAATTCCAACTTAACCTTCGGAATATTTATAAGAGCTGCCACATTCCTAGTGTTACGATTATGTTCATTAATACTGAAATAATCATGAAAATTAGTACACATTTCTTTATCCAAGCATTGCCTCACCGTCTTACATGCCCTTTTATATAAACTCTGTACTATAGAAGGTACCGATTTCTGTGAACCTGAAGTCATGTCTCGCACACGCCGTTCAATTGATTCCATCCTGGCTAATTGTGTGCCTGAGAAATGTAATTTGAGTACTCCAGTATATGTCATAATAGGTTGAATCATCGTTTGATTGAATTTGTACATGTTCTGCCAAAATATCACAGAAAAAAGCTGCTTAGTGAACTAAACCTTCGAATGTACAGCGCTTGTGCTTGATTTCAAAAGGTACTAGCCTTTTTTGGGACACAATGTATGCGCAGTTATTTTTAACTAGGGCATGTTTTGAATAATTGGTAACACTGATGTATAGCAATGAAGTACTTGATTATGGATTTCCTTCTGGATGGTGATAAATGGTATTTTTCAGATCAGTGTGACGCATGAATATATCGGAACATGAACAGGAACTACTTAAACACGTGCAATTTCAGCCATTAGCTATTTCATGTATTGTTACGTAACCTTCATGTTCTGTGAATTAAGTAAGAGAAATACCTCGAGCATCGATATTTATGTGTATACACATTTATAAGCTATTTATGTATACCATGCATACATGTACACAAATCCCTCGCCGTCTGGGAATTTGTCTAATACGTAATCAAAAACATATCTTATATACATGCAAGAAGATATATAACAACATCAAATGATTGCTTTAAATCAAAATTAAATTGCTTTAGTTTAAAAAATATTCCAACTTCAAAGTATAAAAATAATAGGCACAAATGTTTTATTGGGAGAAATGGAGATAAAGTACTGGATTACAGGTACTATAATGCACTAACGTGAAACGTCTTAAAACAAACGAACTCGATTTAGCAACCCAATGTTTAAGAGACTTAAAGCTCTCGAGGTTAGATGCCAATTTTCATTGATTCGGGCAATGTTAGAGAAGTGAACTTGACTGCAATCTTTGAAGTCAAGTGCCAGTCCATTTCTACTGTTTGTTCGGCGCTGTTATTAAAGCGCCATTTCTCCAGAAAAATACCCATTTCATCTTTTTACTTTTTTATCATATGTGTAAAATCTATTCAAGTCCCATTGGCGAACTGTGTTTTGCAGAGAAGTCTATCACTGTTAAAAAGGTTTAAAAAATCCTTTAATAAAACGCAACACCTCACAACAAACGTATGAACTTATGCGACTTCTTCGCGGTGAACATTCCCCGATAATCACCTGCCTTCTGCGAATAATTGTTAAATAAGTTATCAATGTTACAAAAAACAATTATTTTTGCAACTTTACGATTATATTATGACGACGTCAGATGAAACCCAAGAATAACTAGGCTTTTAATTTGATTTTGAAAAAAAACGCATATGGCTTGGGAAAATGATAATAAAACTGTTTGCTATATACACCATTTGTATTGTGGCTATGGTTGATGAATGTAAATTGCCATCATCTAGGCTTCAGCCAAACCGATGGGAATTTTACCCGTATTTATCGTTCCAGTACTTATAGAGTTCACTGCTCAGAGTGCTTTATGTAGTCTCCCCCATGCAGCATTACCTGTCCAAGGGGTTACAATCCCAATTTGAACGGATTACATATTTGTGAATAAATAATGTAGTCAATAACACGAGAGTGGTCGTCGGGAGCACTCAAGCCTACAAGTACACCGATGTTTATTTCCCATAGAACAATGAAATTTTTTTGTCATTTTTTGATCAAATGTTTTCAGTCGAAAAGAAGATACCCCACGTGAAGCATGTGTGGGGTTGGCTGTAAATAATTTCTGCTGATTAATTAATAGTTTTGCCGTCGTTAAGCCTCACTGCTGACATAACAAAGGATAACGTTTCCGCAAGGGTTGGCGAAGACAAAAAGAATTTTCTTTTGAATTTGCTTTGTTCTACTGCATAGCATTGCTTGTTTATGTCGATATGCTTATGTCGCACACTCTACTGCATTTCTTTGCCGTTTTGTATTTTGTTTTGGCTTGTGGTACAACAAAAGCAATTTCAACAAGAAATTCTTGCTGCTTTATCTTCGTAAATCTCTGAGGAAAAATTATTCTTTGTTAGGTTGGTTATTCTTTGTAGGTTGGTAACTCTTATATGTTGCTATTGAGAACGTGGCTTATAATTCTCACACGCGAAGCAGATTGCAGTTGATTGGAATTGGGAAATACGGCATAATGCTATGATGATAACATGGATTAAAACCCGTTTTCCACTACAACCGTGTCGTAGCATAAACATAGCGTATTCTATCGTGTCCATATCATTAGTTCTACCTGACTGTTCACGAAACAGAAACTAGGAATGCACGGTTGCGTGCATATCCACCTTCAGCAATCTTACAGCATTGGTGATGACGGGTCATCAGTCAGGGTAGGGTCAGGACAGCCTGGGTGGGCGAAGACCACCAGCAGTTGTCCACGTAGCTCTGTGCAAAAGTGTAATCTTGCCTTATTATTCATCTTACTCACTGATCTTAGAAAAATTTGCTATAAATGGTTGCTCGGTACACGTACAATATTTAACAGTTATATTCTACAAACTCGAGTCGTATAAGAGCTATCGCTCGTATACGACGAGAGTGAGTAGAATAACTGTTTTATTATATAGACAACTGCTACCAAAAAAACTTCCCAGTGCATGCAGTTATATTTTACTAAGATATAGTCAGTTTAGCAATGTAAACAACTTGAGCTTATACCATATAAAACACTAGTTATCCTTATTTTAAAAAAAATGTTTTAACAAATTTTGCCAAAAGCTTCAAATTCTTAAAAATATACAAATGTTTTGGGCGAAACAAGCGCTTGCTGGTCTCAAAATTGAGCACAATTTTTGTTATCATAGCTCAATTGGTAGAGCGGCGGTTTAGAACTAATAGTTTTCTTATCGTAGATATCAAATTACAATTATATGTATATATTAGGCACTACTATGTAACATTATCCATTCCTGATGATGACTAAATAAAGTTACAACGTTGAATCATAATGTTGTCCTTATCGGAGTTACCGTTGTTGTGAATTTAATTCAAAACAATTACAATCTTTTCTTTCAGGAGACTTATTCAGTATTAATTAAAACACTGTATTTTATTCTTGTTTAAGTGAGATTTAAGTCAAGTACTACCCTGCAAAAACTTTACCTAGGCTTACGTGTTGTACTCATGGCCAAGAAAGGCTGGCAAAAAATGCAAAATACTCAAAACAAGTTTTTTGCGATCGAAAAACTTTCAGCCGCCATCTTGGTTTCTCTACTAGAAGGATATGACGTAATATCCTACTTGTAGAGGAGCCAATCAGATTTGGCAGTCTATACTGGGTGTATAAAAAAAAGTAGGCAATTTTGAAACGGCTCTTAACCTCGCAAAACGGCTTGAAGTATGAAGTTTTTTATTAATATACATTGCTTTGCTACTTACGGTGTAGAATAAATAAAAATATTCTGAAATTTTAATGTTTTAAACCCAAGGGTGTGCGCATTTTGAAACACATAAAATGGTTTTTGCGCAAAATTTAAAGGCTTAAAGGTAATTTTGAGTTGGTAGGTAGAAAATATGTTAGGTGTTTTATTGCTGTTCAAAATTTTCTGAAATTTTGTACGGCAATTTCCATCTACCAAGTCAAAATTACTTTTAAGCATTTACGTTTTGTGCGCAAGGCATATTTAACTTGTCGTAAAAGACACAACCCCCCGGGAATTGAAGTTTTAAATTTCTCCTTTTTCAGTTTATTCTAGATTATAAGTACCAAAGCAATCTATTTGAATGCAAAGCATCGTACATTGAGGCGCTTCGCGAAACAGAAAGCGATTTCAGATTTGTCTACTTTTTAGTTACACCCTGTATAATAAAATATTAAATATTTAGCCTAAGTGTTCTGATCACTTTGATATTCTCGATGTAAAAATAATCATGTTAGATATCATCGATAAATTACACAAGATAAAAGTCTATGGGAAAAACGAACCCGGACAACGGACACACGTGGAATCTAATGTCTATTGTGCTAATTAAGTCGGCTACGGATTCGGAACTCTTCCAGTTCCACAACGGTGAGGATCCCGAGTAGGATCAGTAAGAGCTGGGAATTTCCTATTTTTTTCTGAGAAAATAGGATACGAAGCACTGGGACTGGGATTCATTCGCAAAAAACAGAGGGAATGAAAATAGAACAAGAGAGCTACTATGAGTCTATGACTATATGGGATTTGGAAAATAGGGCCCCACATCTGGATCAGCCTTTAGATAACAGGATCACCTTCAGGGTCGTACAGTGAGCTTATATGCCCAAAATTTAAGTAGTAAAGTATATTTTATGTCAACTTATACCCAACGATGGTGGCCATTGAACCCTCTTACGGTAAAGATTTTAAATTTACAAGTTTCATGCAAATTTCATCCGTATTTAAAATCAGATAAAAAGAAACACTCCTTCAATCTAGAACTCATCAATTTGAAAGTTGCCATGCATCACTATAACACAGCTATTGACTAAATTAGGCCCCAAATATAACTTTAAAAATATTATACAAATAATAAGTACATAAGCACAATTCATAGTAATACAAGAATAGATGATGAAGTAAAATATGGAATATATGTTCCGTTGAAGTAGAATTAAACATTCCACCTTTCATGAAAATATTCTTATTCCATTTTACGTTTATTAGTTTATTAATTTTGTTGCGGGATATTTTGAGACAATAGAACGAGTGCAATAGAGCAAAATAGTATTGTACTATTTTCCTCCAGAGAGTACACAACCTCGTACCCAGGCTCTCTTCTCGGGAGAGTACAATACATAGGCATAGCATATGTGATCTATCGTTTCATCGCACTCTTGATCAATATCACGTATCAACTAGTTTAAATTAACGGGGTTTAACCTTTTTTACATGATATATTGGTACCTAAACAATCTATACTAATCAGTGATGGAATTTCAGGACGATTTCAAATTTGTTTAGCTATTTTATACTCCCCTGTAGATCTAAAGTCGCCTCCAACAAATTGACATGAACGACCTGTAATATTGCGTCATTTAGCAGTTGGTGTGAAATGTTAATGGCTTTTTAAAAGAGAAATGTGAAACAAAAAATAAATATGGTTCTCGTATGTGTGCAAATTGTGCGGGAAGGCGGGTGCCATTTTGTCCGAAAACAATTTTTGTTGCCTGCACTTTGAAGTGTTCATTATTTTTTCTCAAACTTGAATAAAGGTGTGGGTGGGAAAATTTTAAAATTTTTACACCTATGAAAAGATTTCCTACGTTGTAAGTCATGTATTTAGTTGATGTATAAGTGTATATATTGTGGTAAATGTATAGAATACTTTGCATTAAAAAGTACCCTCCTCAATCCACAGGCCGGAAAACACCTCATGCTGTCAAGAAATAAGATAAGATAGAATTTTTCCATATTAGAATGAATTTGATAATGATTAAATAAATTATAAAAAAATTGCAAATTTAATTAAAATAAGATGCTTGTATTCGGAAGCATTTTGTTACATTGTGTCAAAAAAATTAAATCAGAAACATTATTTTTAGCCAATCCACAGCTTTCTAAAAGAACATTTCTTGTCCTCCCTTTGATAAAAAGTCTTTCTGAAGGTGAACAGTCTACCTTAGCTCTATTAAACATGCTAATATATTCTAGTTGAATGTAGACCTTGGCCCAACTCTTAGTCTTGTTAACGTTTCCTTAGCCAGGCGTCAAATTGCAAATTGTTACTGTACATCATGGTCCCAGTGAAGTATTCCGAACAGGATATTAGGTGTTCCCATTTCTGCAAATACAGCAACTTTCTATGACATGAAAGATACAACAATTTTGTATTTTAAAGTTTAAGTATAGGTAATTAGAACCATATTGCTGTTATATAAGGTCTTTCACAATAACAGTCCCTATACAAGGTTAAGGGGTAATATTGGTAATATTGGTAATAGCAATATTGGTAATACCAATATTGTTGCCTGCATGCGTCGAATAATTTTTCTCCGTTAGATATATCACTCCTGTCAATTGAAGACACAAATTTCTAAAATTCAATACAGATGTACAACTTCATATTAATTCTGTGCACCTGCCATTAAAACTGCACAAATTGTGTACTACTTGGTCAGTACGTTCTGTATACTAAAATGGACCTTCTTATACTTGCTCGTTTGTTCGTTTAAAAATACAAATTAATTTGCGTGTCCGCCATTGCTAATAAAATTGTAGAAATTAAATTACTAGTATTCCATTTCAATTTATTCTATGAGCTTTGCCAAGAGCAGATCGATCGAGTTACCACAACTGCATGTCAACTTTTCCTGTCGGAAGAAACCCGAGTACCCGAAGGAAAATGACGACTTTCGCCAAGGCGTTGGCTAGCTTTTTTATATGAGGATTGAGTTTGACAAGTTTTCCTCGAGAATCGACCTAAGAGGTGAAAGGCAAGTAGTCTAATCACTAACACTTCGTCAATTCATCACAATTCAAGAAATCATCACAACGGCTTGATAAACGGATACACGATTCACATGCATTTTGGGGTATAAGTGGCGGGATTTAGCTTACATTTTTGCAATTACATATACACTTAATTCGTTTGCGTGCACGGATTCATCCAAGCTGGGTATTAATGTCACCTAATATTTTGAGCACTGAATTCTAGCATAATTGCGCCTTTGCGGCTTTACTATGACACGTACCGATTAGGAAGTGTACCCAAAGTTTTATCTCCTTGAAGGATTGTTGAAATAAAATTGGTAAATTTCCTATTACGAAAAACAACCAGGGAAAAGTTATGCTTATTTACTTAAATCCTGAATTAGGATTAACAAAACAAATAGCCGAACCTGCGAGAATGATCACGCAACGTTTGTATGCCATTTACACTTACTTAGCTAATTTGACATATAACGGCGATTTTTTATTTTACACGTTTGCATTTGCATGCGAGCACGCATGGAAGTAACAATTCAAGCACGGGTAGGAGGACTTCCTGCGATTTCCAAACACCGAGAGGGGTTGAAAATACTAGGCGAAGTTTAGAACGTTTCAACGTAATTTTCAAACAAATGAGTTATTGCGAGGAAATCAAGGAGAAATCTGACCTAATTTGAGTAATTTCTTTCTCCGATTCAGTACTAACATCCTTCTGCATGGTATTGATTTTCTTTGCACTTGTTTCGTGAATTATTGATGAGTTTGAGAATGTACATACACATGCACACTCCTGCATTTGCACATTCAATCAAATTACACTAATAGCTTTGATAATTATAAGATGGAAATCATATTAATAATTATCACTCGCTAATCGCTTAGCCAATGATTAAGCAGGTATAACATAAATTAAGCAAGAATAAGACAAAATCACGTTGCATTCAGTAAGAACACGCAATTCATCAGTGCATGAATTAACCGACCAGAATAATGGAGAACAGACAGTTTAGTGTTTGTATTGGCCAGTAAACACAGCTGACTGGCAAGACTGCCCTACACAATGAACACGTGATATATAATAGGTGACATGCGTGGGGACACAAACTTCAAAGCTTCTCATCAAACGGGTTCTTCGATACAGCTACGGTATAGCTGCGATAAAATGGTTAAAGAGACCAACTAAGAGAACATACAGAAATCAATTAATTCAGCCATCTTGAGTTTTGTGAAACAAGAGAAAGAACCAAGATTGTCAAAAGACAATAATATTTTGACGCATTAATATATGAATTCGCGCATTATGCAAATATAGTAGTACATACGCCAAACTAATATTACACTGCGTGGATGTCGTGCATGTCAAGATACGAGTGCAGTTGTATTTTCAAATCTTAAACTTATATGGTTAAATTATATCTTTAAAATCTTCATTGAAGTTGGCCTGTGCCACTAAAGCGGTATGTAAAGTATGTATCGATAAGCTTTTCAAAGATTATCACAAGATTTGGGTGTGTTGATTATACACGATGTGTTAATGAGGACGGGACAAACTTTTGAATGCACACGTGCATAACATTATAGAAATTCAAATACGCAGGAAATTATATGTAATTATGCTACTGCAATTTACTTTTCTCACGTGTCCCACCCATAACAAATATCCATACCCAGCGCCATTACTTGCACAGGATCCGCCTATTTCCTGAGTCTAGTATCGATGAAAGCAGACTGATCGTCAAGGAAAGAAGGAGGTCTGCACTTGCATACAGTTACACAGGTTTACATGTTTCCACGCTGACTAATTTATTTAGACTGCCAATCGGGGTTTTTTCTAGCAACTGTCACAGAGAATCGAATTGGGTCGTTAAAAAGATGGATATATAGCTACACCATTTTACGCGTACGCTTACGATTTATCGCCACGTAATTAATGAAGTTAGTAAAAATTCCAAGTAGTGACACTTTGGTGCAAAAATTTTGGATTTTTGGAAATCCACATTAAATTATCATAATTTTACGCAGCTATTAAAATTTTTAGATCTCAATATTAAAATACGCGATGTTTATGTAATTTTATTGTGGGAAAATTCAACGATCTTCCCTCGATTTTCACTTAATTATCGTTTCAGGTAGTTAAAGAACCATATGCAGTTCGTGTACGAAATGTTTACTGCGCTGTACCCGGCCAGACTAGCAATCCGGCTTGCGCTATATATCCCTTGCTTTCCTGACAAAGTATTTGGCTTTTAATGGCAACTAATTGTGTTATTTTTATAACCATTTATAGTAAAAGATGTTTTTATTTCAATTTCTCACACCCTTTTAATCTTTGTGTTTGTTTCTTCGATAATATCTTTGAAGTGTTCCGTCTTGCGTAAACTGTTAGTCTCTTTACATTAGCTGTGCACGCAATATGCCTCTGTAAGGAAAAGAAAGTATAACAATCAGTAAATAGCATCACGAAAACATTTGGTCAGCATTTTCTCTTTTATACTACATTTCACTCATATATATTCATTTGCTATAAACTTATTATATCTTTCCGGGGTTATGAGAGATACATATAAGCTAGTTCACTATCTAAGACGATAAAACAGAAATCGATGTTTCGATCTCGTGGAAGGATGTTCGCTCGTCAAAACTCCGAATTTCGTATTTCTGTTTTGAGTCACATTTCAAGTAGTGAATGAATCCATATCTTTCGTGTACTGTTCCCTGCCGACTGTCTACACTGGCAACGTAAGTTCCAGTAGCTGCCTATATGCCCAAAATCATGTTTATGCTCACAAGCTTCTTTCCGTTCTACGGGTAATTAGGGTAAGGATTGTGAATTGTTTTGAAAACATACACTTGAAACATAACATTATGCCTATGGCTCGATGATTTCTTTGGTAAAATACTCAAATTTCCCCCGATCACTCGTGATTCCCGGTGTTGTCGAAAGCGCTCATTGTACTGAGCGTATACATTGAATGCATAGCTAGTTCCTTTATTTAATGCATGACATTTCATTATTATTAGAATACAGCATAGCATGATCGTAGTGAGCTTGCAAATTAGTTTCCCGCAAGGACGAAGTTGCAAACTCGTGCAAAAAGTTTTGAGATTCAGTATACCCCTCCCCCCAAGCAATATTGCCGCGATATAGCAGTCTACATTGTTTACTTCAGTAAACTTCACAAAACTTTTTACACGAGATTGTAGCTTCGTCCTCGCCAATTCGCAAGAGACATAAGATGTCCTCAACATTGTGAATGATGAAGGGGAAGGATAAGTCATAAAAAATAAAAATGTACGGGTTAAAATGAAAAAGACGTTTGAAACAAGTAAACTCAAGCAAGTGATGTCGCGTTTGGGAGGAGGGGGATATTATATATTCGTGTCATGCCCGACTAGTTTCTTTTGAAATCAAAATAATTTCAAAAGAAATTATTCGGGCAAAACTTGAATACAGGAATAACATCCCCCCAGCTAAAGTCCAAGTTTCGCTCCTGGTTTCATTTGGGATGAGTTAATACGAGCCATTTTTTCGATAGGCTAAGATAAGGCATGCCTGTTTGGAACTTAATATTTTGCCTATTAACGTTTTCACCTTTTTCAATTTCGTCGCCTGGGATGAAGTGATGAGAATTCAACCTAGTTTCATGAAAACCGGTTTCCGTCCTGCTGATTCTGTCGTTAATTGCTATAATTACACGCACAGCTCGATACCGGTGCCACTGTGGCATATTTCCCAGCGCGAGTTATGTTTATATTGCTAAGTGTAGTGCTGCGTGTGAAAACACGACCTTGCATGAGATTGAGACACCGTTCTGCCATTAACCATTGAGCATTGGTAAGGAGGCTCATCATTTTTGGCAGGAATGCAGTCAAATGTTTGTGAAAAATTAAAAATATGATTGACTTGTAATTTAGCGAAGGTTTCTAAATTCCTCATGCATACAGTCACTATTTGTGATACTGGTATGCTAATCAGGGTAACTAATTCTTCGAAATAAGTCATTGCGCTATACACGACGAAAGTTATTCCAGGTTGTTAAAAGTCTTCAATATTGCTCAATCCGGCTGACAATCAAGAACGATACTGTGGCCTACAACATTGACTTGTTGCCATGGTTTCTCTCCCTTTTTTCTTCTGCCTTACTATTATAGGGCGGCATTTTTACAAGGTTTCCATGCATTCTACATACTTGCGTCGATATTTTTCTATCACGTATGAAGTTTATGTGCTGTAGAAAAGTCATGGTAAGGCAGTGACGTGGTAAATGTCAGCTCAATAATTTTGGGGCATATTAGTATATTCGTAATCACAGACCATGACTATAAAAGCAATCGATTTAAAAAATTTAATTGTCCAGGCCACAAATATAGGAATGTTGGCCCCTGAAATCATCGAGCTGGCTAAGCCGAACCATAAGGGTTACCTGTGTGATTTATTTCATGTTTTGATTTTTATCAAGTGGCAAGATAAGACCTGGGCCTTCCACAGCCTCTAAAGGGAAAGTTGCGTGCAACGCAAAGGAGCACGGCATGCCATGCATTCCTATCATTCAGTGCGCGTTGGGTCAGTTGAGTAAGCGACTGGGGACGAGTCAGAAATAAGACCAAGTTGGTGAATTTCGCCAGGACTGAATTTCCAGTCAAGTGAGAAGCCTGAGACCGGAAATTATTGCTTCCTGTTTTCAACAACTTTTAGCTTCAGTTCAAGCGGTTTACAATGCCGACACGTCAAATCGTTGCAATGGAGAAAAATTAAGAGCCTATATCTCTTCTAGAGCGTTTAAATCAGTGATATAAGCTTCCGGCCGGACAATCGATCTGTCTGGTTGACAAAATAGCTATTGCGTACGGCATTCTTAACTTTCAACCAAACTCTCGGGATACACTCTGGTCGCATACTCAAGCAATTTAAAGGTCGAATTTTAGTCAAGAATATGGTTGGTTCAATATCCTTGAGAGGATTCATACATTCTCCTAGACAATACAGTCTCAAGACCCATTGTTTGGTCTGGTTTCATAATAATGTCATGCAAACGCAAGTTCATTCCATTTTCAAAATCATTCTACTAATAATCACATGTAACTTGAAACTATTATGCAGAGTCTATCCTCTCATAATATGACGTTCAGGATTTTCTAAAAGTAATCCACACTGAAATGATACTAGCTTATGGTACTCCTGCAATAACGCGTTCTGCAGATCTCGAAAGGATACCTGTATGGAAGCTTCATTTTTTAAATCTCCCAGCAATGACCCTGCAATCATTTCCAAAGACTTTTGTCAATACCCTCTCTGCTATAGTTGAATATTGTTGAATTACGTACCACGATCTCTCAGATCAAAAACTTTGCGAAAATTCATGAGAACTGTTAAGCTTTAATTTTGAAGTTTGAAGCATATGAAAAGATAAAATTGAAAACGTTCTGTTCATATTGTTTGAAGTATCGAAGATGCTATGTTTTTGTGTGCTTTTGAATGTTACCAACACTGGCAACATTAGTTCGAAATCGATGTTATGGTTGAGTTGAACTAAAATTTTTCAGCACTCTAGCTGAGACCAAAGACTTGATTAGAGACCAAATCAGACGCTTTCTTAAAATTAAATATTACGCAAAACTACATGTCGCATGATCGCATCCACGTTCTCGTAAACACGTGAATCAATGATGTAAGCACATGCTCAAAGCATCAGTTGCATTTGTTCCTTCTTTTTATGCAAATCCTGTTGCGGCAATACATTTGAAGGCAGACACTTTGAAAGCTCTCTTTGTCAAAGTACTTGTCATCTATCTCAGCAGTGGCAAGTGCTTCTTTTGGGAAACACAATTGGCACATGCGATTAGCGCATCAATTGCCTTTCACCGCGGTAAAAGGATACGGCGAACCTGGTGTTTAGTGTTTCGTTTGAGTGGAATTCTTTCAGTTGATCTTCAGGAGCTTTCACCCAGCTTTTTAAGTTTACCTCAAAAATCAAGAGAGTTATAGGCACGGCATAAAGGAAAGACGCTGCATATTGAAACGCAGCAGCGCACGTGCTATAATTATGGAAGCTAGAACAACAAGAAACAATAAAAAGCCACTGCGGAGGAGAGAGTCGACAAGTTGTTTAAAATGAATTCGGCAAAATAAAGTAAAGGACTTCAAGTGGTATATTAACTAGACGTACTAATGCAATTAAGAAGGCCACCGTGGTAAGCCATTAACATGCATTACCGGTTCATGTTAATTAAAATAATATTGCAGATTTAGTTTGGAATATTATCCCATATGTGTCATGAAAGCGGGCTTCTGATTGGTTCTCAGCAGGTAAGTTTTTTTCGAACTAACCTGCTTTTCCGAACTTACCCGCTTTTCTCTTTATCGATAAAACCGGCTTTCTGATTGGTTACAAAAACCCGAACTTACCTGCTTGCTGCTTACGCTGCCGTCCGCCTCAAACTGCTCAACAACAATGGCGAACAAAATTTAGCTGATGATTAAACCTACACTTTAAAGAACATTTTTGGGCTAAAGACGTCACAGAAACCACGCAAAAAGAAACGGAAAATTGTAAACTAAAGACAATAGAGAGCCTGATAAAGAAATATTAAGAGACCAATAAGTTTAAGAAGAGAAAATGTTGACAAAATACATCGGCGACTCGGCGAGAATCGGAAAACAACACAAGAAGATAAGTCTAGTATGGGATAAAAACCCAACTTACTTGCAGGTTCGGTTGGTTCGGGATTAACGCACCTCGGGGTCTGACAGCTGTCCGAACCTACCTCGCTTCGCTCGGTAGGTTCGAACAGCTGTCAGACCCCTCGGTGCGTTAATCCCGAACCAACCTCCCTGCAAGTAAGTTTGTTATAATATTTCGGATTCAATTCTTCCTTCTATGAATTAGGTTGATACCATGGAAATAATAGATGTAGAATGCATACTCGGGCACAAATCCTACTTTCACTTTTTGCTGGGAGTGGCGGTGCCCTTCAAAATCCGCCATATACTTTGGCCTGGACGAGCCAAAAGCCCTACGAAAGAATGGGAGGAGCCAAAAGCCCTACGAAATACTAAGAAAAGACAAAGTACGCAATGCAACAGTAACAATGACTAAAACCATATAATGATAATGTCGTGGCATGCAAAGACAGAAGTTATTGCTCAATAAAAATCACGGCCTCAAGTGCTTACATAGTGGAAATTCTATTTCATTCTATAGCCTTTGGTCCTTTCCATTACAGCATTAACTGTTCCACTGTCCCTATACCAAACCCGTGAAAACGTTCAAATTTCAAAAATGTTATGGCATGGTAATGTTCACTAAGTTAGTTTTACGTTTTGTGCGAATTCTAGCTGATGCGTATAATTATATTGCTGAACGTTTGAAATTTTAAAACGCACGGTAGTTTAGTGCCTCGAATACGCTCAAACAAACTCATCCGCTTACAACATACATGCAACAACAACCGTGTTACAGAACCGTCAAAGTTCAGAACATTTCTCTATTTTCGGCAAGTTTTCGTTTCGGCAAAGTGTCTTTGGGCAAAAAGTTCGGCCACCGTTTTAGCAGACAAAATAATTCTAATTGAATATACATAATGCTGCATTTCCGCATTTAATATTTAATATGCGGTTAATTATAGTTTTTTACTAATTCACACTAATGAAATTTTAGACAATAATCATGCGATCATTGAAAGTACAGTTTTCCTGTCACGAAGACCTAAATATTCTTCATAATTTCAAAACTGTTGTTATATACTCATAGGTATATGATTTAATCATATTAACTTTGATAATGGTTTGAAGTTTTTGGGTGACTCTGATGGCGTAAGGCTATCAATGTTTTGTAATAAAGCAATGTAAAGGGGATTTTAAAGCTGGCAATGACCAAATTCTTCTGGAGGTAAGCACAAGCTAGACGCTCCCATGTCGTTTCGCTAGCTATACACGATTACCTCTTGCCATCAGTTCTGGCAGCGAACTGTCGCAGCACATTGTCCTATTGACAACATAATACAATTCCAAACAGCGGCGTTAAGGGGGGGGGGATTTGCTTCGGGCCCCAGGCCCTGTGCCCAGACGGCCCTGATTGGAAGCAAGTTAGTGGTGATGGAAATGATGTCATAGAAGCAATCTTAACGAAGCTATCTCTGATGCTTTATACACTACTTCATTTTTTGCAAATTTAAATTTACTGTGAAAATGGTGGCATGCCGTTTTACCGTGATGCTTTGAGAACCTAAATTAATCTTAATACTTGCTATAAAGAAGTTTATTTTTTCCCAGGCATTAACAAGCCTAAATAGACGGACGTCCAGAACTACGTCCTGTCGGCTATACCTCCGTAGTTTAGTGCTCAGAGCATTGCACCGATGTCAACAAAGTGTAAGTTCGATTTCTCCCAGAGAATTTGATTGAAATGAATTCCACTCCTCACTTTAGAAACCATATATTAGTGATTTAAATTTGCATACAGCATGACCAAACTGTCGGACTGGCTTCGCTGCCGTCAGGATGTCCCATGAAAAAACTGGAAGCATCAACATTCAAACGTTAAGAATATACTGACATAATTAATTTCTTAATGGTCCCGGTTTTTTTTGGGACACCCTACACGCAGAATAATCAACAAAACATGCATGCACAGTATTTAAACATGCTATGTAAATTATATGAATTATTAAGAACCTGCAAGAGTTCAAAGAACACATAACATTTTGTCGTGTCCGGTTCAGTTATACATACACTGTATGACATCGTAACGTGTTAAAAACAAAAAAGTGTCCCACGACTTGCGGGCATGCGCGGGGACACAAACGTCAAAGTTTCCGACTCTAGTGGCTCTTCTTTTTAGTTCCAATTCTGTGCTCACAACACGGAATTTGCAAGTGCTTTGTTTACAGGAAATAAAGAACACTTTGGATCCCGTCCACACGTATCCGGATAAATTTGGAGATACAAAAAATTTTTTAATTTTAATAAGTGAATGACCAAGAGCAAATGCGCAAATGGGAACTTAGATACTTCAAATAGAAAATAACAATAAGCAGTAGACCTTTCAAGTAGTAGGCTCAATTAAACGCCTGCACAAGCGGTAAGCTGTTGAAATCTCCTGCCAGAGTTAAGCAGATTTTTTGAAAACGGAACGCAATCGTTTTAGTTTGGGCAGCGAAAACGTGCGTGAATATTTTGGAAGGATGACGTGTAACCATAAACAGCCCAGTCTGTGATACATCGTGAGCCGTCAACACACCACGTGTGCCTTTTTCAAAAAAGATGCATGGGAGAAACATGCGTATTCATGGCATTAAACACATTGATAAGTATTAAGTAAGATAGATACATGGAAAGAGGGATTTATGTCATATAAAGACTCCGAGCATCCGAGGTCTTGATATGATAAAATCGCGAATTTCGAGTCTGACTCAGTTAATTAAGTTTCATCTATTAAATTTTTATTCCAGATAACTATTGTATAGTAGAAAACCTACTCAAAAGTAGCACACTGAAATATATGTTTGGTTTGGCCATAGATTAATGGATGTACAGTTTTCTCATTTTTCATTCGTTTTCTTATTGATGTATAGTTTTCGTTTTGAAACAAAAGTTTTACGTTTTAATATGACGTATATTCAGCTCATATATTCAGCCTATGCATTACGAATTATACGATACATTATTTAAGAAAAAAAAAGGTGCCATTATTTTTGAAAACAGAAGGCAGGTTTTAGATGATAAGCCACAGAATTAAGAAATATAAAACATTTTACGTGTTGATTCAAATTTATATCACTGACGAGTGGAAATTCGAAAAACATGCAAGAAATTGTGTGGAAACATGGCAGGGCGGAGTGTTGAAAGCAAATTTCGAGTTTTTCCAATTACTAGTGTTGACATAACTGTATTTAATATATGATCTTCGTTCACTGTACAAAATCCACGCACGCGATTGGTTAAAATCAATCACGTGTGTTTTTGTTACCTGGCAACGAGTCGTTTGAGTGCAGTATTGACAGTAACGCACGGAAAACGTGCAGTATTAATTCAAAATGTCTTCAAATTTTGCAAAAATCGATGAAAAGAAGACAAAAAGACAGACTAAGCGGAGCATTGCAATACGACAGGTAAATAAACTAAGCAAAGACGTAGGCGTCGGTGGCCTCGTGCAGTATAAAATTTTTTTCGTTCATTGTACATTCATGAGCTCGTGTCTTATTTGTAAAAAAATACGAACTAAGCAGTCTCTAACCCATAAATATCAATAAGTAAAGAATGTTTTAGATTTCTTTTACAATATAGCAAAAATATATAAAACTACTTTAACGAACGGGCGCGGGAAATTTTACATGTTTACACGTTGGATATGTCAACGTACGCGGCTATTAACCAGTCAGCGTTCAGAATTCTCAAAAGTTATATTATAGTATGGATTGGAGCTAGCGGTACGCGTTTTCTTTTTTTTTGAAAACCTGTGAAATAAAACACTTTAATAAGCAAAATTTGCATTCTCTCGGGGTCTCTGCATGTTAGTTTTACAGAGTATTGTAAAATGTTCCTAATTATTTATGGAATGTCTTCACTATTTCAAGACGGCAGCGACTGAAAAAAATAGCAGCAATTACACGACATAAGACCACGTATTTATTTGGGGCAATTTCTATGCCGTAGCCGGCGTTGATACTAAACGTTGCCGGCGAAATTCGCCCTGTTGATATACAGTTAAACAGAAATTGTTTGGAAATACGACGGCCACAGGGCGGCGGTGTTTTCACACAATTTCGAGTTAGCCCATTTTCACAAGTGTTGATATAACTCTGTCAATGAATACGGAAAAGTTTTATATTTATTTTATTATAAAGCACAGAAATATAAGGGGAAATTTTCCGTGTTCGGACATTGAGTTATTAGATATCGGTATATCACATATTTTTAATACCTACCAATGATTAAACAGATTTGATTGTATCAAGCTGAAGCATATTAATTTTAATTAAACGAACTCTATATAAAAAACAATCATATCTTTATATCAAAAAATCTTATATAAACATTTAGTGATCACCAACACGCACAATGCGTCCACGTTTTCGGGAATCCTCTTCCACATGCTTGGTGTCGCATTTAGCTGTTGGGTTATGATGGAATTAGTTATTTATGAGATCAGATAAAAGATCACGTCAGATCGCGCGTACATTATTAGCGTTCCCAAATAAAAATTTCCTCCGGGGAATGTGTGAACCCGCGCGGACGCTCGACCGCAAAGCCGTTCTAGCGCTTCTACTATTGGCGATTTTTTCGCCATGTGAGACAAAAGAAAATTTTTGTAGATCAGATTTCCCGCGATTATAGGAGATAGTTTATCTGTCAGTTATTCCAAAGAAACAAAAATTTGTGTTTATTTACCGTTTTATGGCTATTCCTTCCCTCACTCAGACTGCCTAAAAAGGAGTATTTTTAAGAGGCTGGTTGTATAGAGCCACCAACTCTCCGATGTTAAATATATAGCAATCAGAGCAAAAAGATTTGTTTTAGACACTGCTTTGCGTACATAGAACGGGTTTTCTCCAAGCAGTGATATTACTGGTTGGGCAACATAACTGTTAACGCCCTCCCTGTTGCTTGCTGTGAATAATATTGTTGTGAAATATATTGTTACTTGGTGCATTATTATATTTTTGCGGGAGAGAAGCCCTTTTGTTTCCTGAAAATGCCCGGGCAGATAGCAGGTTTGAAAATGTTGTGATCGTCTTAACTTTTTATGATCCGAGATCAAATACACGCTAGCCTATGCCGCTCGTCGTCAATATTTGTACACGATTTAGGTATACTTTGATGTTTACCGTACATATATATGTGTTCACCAACAGTGCACTTTCTCCAAGTTCTCCTTTTGAACAATTTTTTGGGGAAACTATCATTTGGCGCACACGCGTATATATATAGCTACAAATATATATTCGAGCTTAATTAATATTGCAGGAATAAAAAAAAATAACGCTCGGGCGCCAAAATTCGGAGAGAAGAGACATATTTCAGTTACAGGAATTGATTACAGAATCGGCACAAAATGGTTAAACAATGATTAACATGCGCTTGCAATCTCTAGGTAACTTGCAAATTTGGCGTGCTGCAAGATACTTAGACAAGTCTGCCTTTTTCCTTACCAATTTTCTCGCCGGAAACGAACAACAACGGATCGGAACTGCTCTCCCTGAAACACAGAGTCACAGCTATATATATACACAGCGATTCCTGTCCGATCTTGATTATCCTTAGATTAATTTTCCCTTTGTTAGATAGACAAATTTGGTTAACAATATTTAATAATTTTGTTGCTACGCAGTTAGGATTACTGACATCACGAGACTACAATACAACCAATGAAGCAACCAGTAAGAAATGATGAATGCTTAATACTAAGCAAATCTAACAGCGCTGTTAATATAGCCCCAGTGGTTACCCCAACCAGAGTTAAATTAAATTTATCTGTTTGATCTTCGACGTCAAAGAGACAACTTTGAGGAAAAAAATCAAGATGCCTATCAAAAATTTAAGAGGCTTTACTCCTTGGCTTTAAAGCTGATTTTCATTCAGTGCAATTTGGCGAGCGCGCCTAATTTTGCGCTCGCTATATTTTCAAATATGTTCAATCATCGGCCATATCTAATGAAATTCATTCTATAATCGACAGCGCACATTTCAAAAGAGAGCAATCGCGCAAATGAAATCCGCGCGCTCGCTAAATTGCGCTGAATGGAAATCTTAGCTAACGATAAGACACATAATTTCTAGATCTAGATCTGTTTTTGAGGTGGTGCAAACCTAGCCTAAACAAAGTATACTTATATAAATGTCGATGTACTAGGCTTCTGCTTTTTTCAAGGTTACTTTTTATTGACGGGCGCCTTCATGATTTTTAGTCTACCCGCTCTATAATCTGAAGGCCTTTCTTAAGTATATGTACAGTTAAGCGATTCGGATATTTACAATGCTTTTAAAAAATGCCGGGGATTCTTCGCTGTTCAGGAACCAAAAAATTAATAATATTTAGCAAGATATGTTGATGGAGTCGCTCGGGGCTTTACATATAGCCGGGACAGTTACTGGGAGGCGCCGGCCTTATTGCGTTGTAGGCTTCGCTACGATAGAGTAAAACCTTGAAGAGGAAAACCTACTTTAAAGTGAAAGTTCAGAGACACGAAGATGCTTTCTTTGAGGTAGTGCAAAATGTTTTTGCAATGATGTTTAGAAAAACGACGGTCCTGAACCCGGTTAAGGCGTACTATCTCGCCATTATAAGATGACTGAATAAGACGAACAATACCAAGAAGCATATGAGCCTAGACTCCCATAAATGAGATGATTGTTTTAAAGGTATACTTTATTATTTATAATATAAATTTCAACGAATGATGTGGATTATAATTCATGATTAAACTAAATAAAATATTGTTAGTGACTATATATATGCATGAATAGAATCTTGAAATAGAATCATATAAGCAAACTTGTTATAGCGAAAATATTTATACAAAGGAAGATGATCTATCGTCATTAGTTCCGAAGGAATCTGGCACTCAAGTTGCACTTTCAAGCAATGTATATGTATCTGATCAACCACTCAGTGATGTCTGGGAATTGCGTGCTTGCGAATTCGTGGAGCTTCAAGAAATTGGGAAAGTATATTTGCCTCTCGCGATTTAAGGAGGCTTCTACGACTGCATGGGAAGCATCTTCGGGAGAGAGCCTGCTCCATCCGCCGTTACCTGCAACAGGATTACCACTGCTAACTTCTAGCGCACTGTCAGTCTCAATTGCTCCAAGAACACTTAACGTTATAGACATTTCCGAACCGTTTTTTTCGAGTGCCAAGTCCTGTCTCAATGCGTTGAAGAATCCGTGCAAGGCATGTTTGTTCGCGCAATACAATGCGAAATATGGGTAGGTTACCAACCCGAGTCCAGACGAAATGACCAACAAACGACCACGGGACGCTTGAAGACTCGGTAGGAATAACGTTGCTAGATCAATGTAGCTTAGCACATTGATGTCGAATGCTTTTGCAACGTCACTGAAGTTTCTGTCTGCCTGCCAGCGTTTTACTTCAAACAAAACGTGGTTTAAAACAAGCACATCGATATTTCCAAAGCGCTCCAATGAGTCCTAAAACGAAGAATGTAGTCGTTATTCTGTACTTATACGATCCTCAATGCTAATTTAATTATGGATGCATATCTCTTAGGTTTGTCATAATTTGGGTATTAGCAAGGATCATTACAAGAATTGATACGTATACACTGGTGTGATATTTTAGTGCTTAATATTCATTTTAATCACATCTTAAGGTAATATCATATCTAATATAAGAGAAATGCGATTGATAAAGGAAGTTTTTTCATTCATCTATAAATTCGTAAATGGTGTTAAAAAGGACTAGATAGAAGTATATATTGTATATGTGCATCAGTCTCGACAATTCCGGCAATTACCGATGACTAAATCGACAAGCTAAATTTTTATGTCTAATTTATTCTACTAAGCCATTATTCGTAAAAACATGATACAAAGATTTACCGGTAAAGTCAGGTATTAAAAAAAGGACTGCATCTATTTATTGCAACTACCTATACCCACAACTTCTCTGCAAGGAAATTGTATATTTCACTTACTTTATTGAACAATTATTTGCATATATTTGAGAAACATATGATTTATTTAACGATTACACGGAAATGCTTATTGGCAGGTAAAACAATTATTTAACTGTTAACAATTTCTCTTTTGTTGCATCCCGTTTGCTTTCTATTATTTCAAAGAAGACTGTAATCTTCAGCTTGAACCAGTGACAGTGTTTACTCAATTTGTGGGTCTCGCCAGGCGCCTTGTAATTTAAGAATACAAGATCGCCGCAGCGTTAAAGAAACATGGATAAAACACTCTAGGTTTTAAAAATCTTGTGCTGGTTGAAACATTTGTTTATCACAGTTCACCATTTTAATTGGGTGACAACTCATGGTCCCGGATGAAAACCCACCATATAATGATCTATTCGACTTACTTTGAGAAGGAGTCTATTATCAATTCCACCTCCCTGTAGATCAGCGGTCATGTAGCTAGCCGAGGCGGCGCCAAGACTCGAGCAGTTTTCGACAACTTTTCTCAAGGCCCACTGCCTTCGAGCTACGACCAAGACGTTGGCACCTTGTTCGCAAAAGCGGTATGCGATTTGCTCACCGATTCCTGACGATCCACCACAGATTACCACGTTCTTACCGCGAAACGTCTCGCTATTATCCCTAGCACGTCTTGAAAACAAATACCATGCCAGCATGGCTACAACGAACGCAGTAAGTTTCCAGTCTGATTTGAACATAGTTGATACTCGGACGATGAACAAATTGTAATGATGCTGAAGCTCCTTAGTGTTGCCCTTTTAATACATAGTCACATGGCCAATCATTTGCGGAGGTGTTGAAAAGGGCGTTGTCAGTCCTTGCGGTCATTGTACGTGCTCGACTAGATTGTCAGAGCCTCGAGGCATGGTTCAAAATGAGGTACAAAATTAGAACCATATGGACTAAACTGGACTGCATACTTAACTGGATTGCACACTTGGACTTGACTCGACTATTCAGGATTATTCCTTTAAAAGAGAAGCGATTTCACACACAAGATCGCATGGCATACTTGTCATACATGCAAATAAAGTTATGACAAACATAACAGTACTAACAACGTTAATAACGGCCGGCAAAGCTCTCAACGGAGGTAAATAAAAAATCAAATCGGCTGTCCAAAAATGACAACTCACAACACTCTCAACGGAAGTAAATAAAGCTCTCAACGGAAGTCTAGTGTCTGCAATGGATCAGCAGGCTCAAAGAGAAGTCTGTTTTGTCATCTGTAATGTATAATCCACTCCACATGTACAGATGTATCAAGTTTGCCGTTAATTAACTTCTTATTCATTACTTATGTCTCGTATAACGTCTGAACGCCAATCTCATAGTTGCATCGAACATTTAATTGTTCCTTGAATTTTTCCTAATTTTTATTTAGTCTACCTGATGATTATTATATCTTCAGAAATCGAAACACGCTTGTTAGAAAATGAATTGAACCAGACCTCACAGTTCATTCTAACTGCATGTTCAGTTCATTCCCACAGTCCAGTTTAGTCCAGCCCATGTTTTTACGATGTTGATTTAAAAAAAGAAACATGTCATCCCATGCGCTCTTGGACAGCTCTCAATGTTTTGATTTGCTCTACCAAGGAGGCAGATCATCTTCAATCGGGGGAATCGGCAACTGTGAGCAGTCATGAAATTCATCATCACGCATTTAATCAGTACTATAGTTGGTTAGAAGTACTCATGACATATGTTTATAATGGCAAGCTGATCGAACAACCACAGTCGACAGTACAGTAATAAGAAATTTTTACCAACTACATTGATAAGCGACGTTTTGGGCTTTTGGCTCCACTGATAGGCATGACTACCTTCCCGAGAATTTGCCCGAGAATTTATAGTAACTTTGCCACATTGGCAATCAAGCAATCAGCTGTTTATACTCAGATACCCAACAAACTAGGATACATCTTTAGGCTAAATTAAGGTGTATGGATTATTGGTCATGCTAATTCATTTCTCAAGCGGCGAGTTCATGGGATATATACGAAAACACTATATGCATTTAGATTTGCCTGCAAATCATTTGTTAAGTTAAGCAACATGTCAATTATTAATCTTCTTGTCAAAGTCAAGTCCGTAAAGCTTAATATGAAATTATCTATTAATGTCTGCAACGATATTGTTAAATATCATGCATAGCAATTTTTGCCAAAAATTTGTCAGTGCACTAACTTTCCTTGGCCATGCAGAAACGAACTTGTACGTAATCGAACTGTTTGCGGTGTAGAATAGTTATTTAATTACATGACTAGGTAGAGTATATGTTACTTACCATCTATGTTACTTATTGAAGAATATAATAGTCGGACGTGATGCTGGCTGGTATATTTACGTGGCCTTAATTGCTGTCAATTAATGTACCTGAGAACCGTGGGTCACATGTGGGAGACGGAAGATTTGGACAAACTATCCACTGTAAAAAAATAGCAAAATTTAGGATTATGCTGTAACAAAAAATAATGTGCTTTTGGGCTATGGTGTAACGAAATAGTCGTGCAAAAACTTTTAAAAACTGTATACTATACCATGCTATGCTATGCTACATGAAGATATTGAATGGTATAGGCAGTGGGTCTTCACACTAGCTTAGAACAGCAGTTTAATGGGAGGAAATCAGCTCAGGCTAATTTGCTAGGAAGATGGCGGCCGTAAAGACAAAAATATCAAAGGTTCGACAGGAATGCGATTTCTGTACAACAATATACTGTGGTTAATGTAGCTTATTTCCACGTTTATTTTGATCGCATTGAATATTGCCAGTTTATGTTATAGGTCATTGTCATATGGATATTGTCATGAAGACGGTGTTCTTGTGCTTTTCATTTTCACTATATAAAGGAATCAAGGTTTGTTCTTCCTGATTGATTACAGAAGAACACAGATTGTTTACTTGAATTTTTTATATCTACTTTTTTCGCTTGACTTAAATTTGCCCTTCCGTCCTTCCGTTTGGGTTTAACCTTATCCGCCCATTCGCGTTCACCCACCCGCGTTTTCATTCTCATCTCCTACATCCTCAAGATGTCGCACCAATATTTTTGACGAGCTATATTTGCGTTGTGATCCGCCTACATGCACTCATCCTCTTCTAGTGAATCTTTGTTTGAAGAACAGATGTGCAAGTATTATTGTCAAGATACACGTGCTGACAAAGAACACATGTATGAGTGTAAGAAACATGGATTATCACCAACTGATGAACTAGTGTGATTTAAAACCATATAAGCCCAAGGTAGCTGGTAAATTGATTTCAATCTTTAAGGATTCGGTGGAAGCTATCAGCAGAAACACAAAACTTGCACACACTGTCGCGTGCTCCGCAACTTCAGTATTTTTTGTTGAAATTACGTCAATATTTGGGCCTGGTCAAGAAATGAAAACTGACCAGTTATAAAATCAAAAGTAAGTCGTTCTTACTTTTAGGTGTCCATCATACACGAAATATACAGCTAGTTCAATAAAGATTGCCCTTCGAAAAGCCTCAACAGTAAACTATGAGTGCAATGGATGACCAGTTATTGCTTATTTTAACCCCCATACAGCTCTGAATTATTTCTTTGAAACAACATCGAGGGCACATATAAGAATATTGCGACGGCAAATTTACTTGTAAGTCCCCCAGAATTAGGGCCTATAAATCAACAATAATGCATATTTTCCGCGTCTATAGTCCACAGTTTATATGCTTTTGGCTAAGCAAGTTTATAAATGACTTAGCTGTAATGAGGCCCTCGACAGGCCTTTGCTCGAAACGTCGATCTAATTCTGTTTTTATCGTTTCATGTAGTGAATGAACCTATTTTCAACCTTCGTGTGCTTTTAACTACAGCACCTACGCTGGCAACGTTAGTTCGGTAGTATAACTCTACCTCTATATCTCAGCAGTCATATATGTACGCTGAGGCTGCCTCAAGAGTTGAGATTAGAAAAATATACATTGTTGACCGAAAAAAGACATTATCACCATCCGATTCGGATTTCACACCAACACTATTTTCGACTACTCAATTTGCATTT
Source organism: Muricea muricata (assembly GCA_963855995.1). Classification (NCBI taxonomy): domain Eukaryota; kingdom Metazoa; phylum Cnidaria; class Anthozoa; order Malacalcyonacea; family Plexauridae; genus Muricea; species Muricea muricata. The sequence goes on from OY979718.1 coordinate 37,529,412, forward strand.
GCATTGCGATCCACCCACGTGTGCTCTTATGGTTTTCAGTTTGAGGAACAATGTATATGTTATTTCAGGTACTGTACGTGACGATTCGAACATCATTAATCATAAATTTTCAGCTTCATGGCACGCGTGGGTTGTGAAACATAAGTAGTTAAGAGGTTAGGGTGAAGTGTTTAACTGGGCAAGTGTGTTGCATCGCCAAGACATTAATTTACCATTGATGCAGGTGATTGATGCATTGATGCATTGATGAAAATTGCGAAAGGTTGAAGAAAATTGCATTGAGATTTAACTAATTCACAGCAAGTTTTATACAATCTACCCAGGTTGTGACTTCAGTAAAAGACCAAATTATAAAACAAGATGGCGGATGGCTAATGTCGTTTGTTCTTCGATATTTGAGAAACTAACCATGTTACCAAAAAATTAACAACGGATGTTACATTTTATCAATCAGCATATTGCTATATACTTATACCAAAAAATATATCGCAGTTTTCCTCTAAAGAATTTCTTCATGACTTTCTAAATTTATTGTCGTAAAACATATTTCTATTTAGCTTTTAAGAAGCTATTTAATATGTAAACATTCCTAAACAATTAACAAAATTAACAAGTGCGAGTATAGACGTTGCCTCTCAATGCACACGACGAATGACACTGTTTAACATCAAATAAACAAATTAAAATCTATTTATTGTGCTGGTATACGTGTAGTAGTACATACGTGTAGTCATATCTGCATGTCTTGTGTTTTTGACATAATTATAGAAATTTATATACATAATTTCTGAAGTATCTAACACGAGTGATAAATCTAAGCACTATATATTGTAGAGTAAGATTTAGTGGATCGATTCGAGCCGTGTTTTCCATTCTTACGATCATAAACAATACAATAAATAGACCTTACCGTCAATTCTATTACTATCCAATTGCCTCGTTTTCATGTGGGTACTTTCCCTTAGTCTCCCCGGGCTGAGGGTGGATTTGTAATAGAGTTCGGACTCAGAGAAGGAGTTCAGTGCTTAATTAGAAAATATGGGTATATAAAAACGAGTCAATTTGGTAAAAAATACAATGGACGGTATAATTGAAATCTAGTAATGCAATGACGAAATTTCATTGGTCTTTGCTCATTACTCATTTACACGATACTTATTACTTGGAATACAAATGCCGTAATTCGCTTGTGGCAATTTTTATAAGTAAGCAAAAAATATTGTTCTACTTTAATCTTTTTCATTTTGTCCTACTTTACCGGATTATACTTTGCACGTGGTGTTTGCATCTGTTTGCATCCATAAGCATTTTGTTGAAGTTCTCGACCCTCCCCCATGCCATATGTCGAGGAACACGTTAACAATTACTTGTAATTAAGCCACGCAATATCAAGTCAAGTGACGCAAGACTAGTCTAATTTTGTAGCATTAGCGTCTATAGGGCAGGCAGGGAATATTGGCTCGAGAGCGGGACAGTGTGGGCGATGACGTATGTGAAATATTCTTGATATAATTAAGTTATACAATCTGGTGAGTCGTGGTATATTATTTTGGACTTAAGCGGAAATTCAGTCTACTTTGGGACTAGCTTGTAGCAGTAAATATTAAACCTTAAGAAACTGGCAACGTGCGTGAATCGCGATCGCATTATATGGCTTCTGGAACGTATGCATGACAACACTGCTAAGTGTTAATTCGGCATCGTATATTTACAGCTAATGAAATCAATCCTGCTTAGGAAGAGAGTTTGAGGCAAAGATAAAGAAGAGATAGGCATGAACATGAACAAAACGCGAGTCAAACGAACGATTTTTGAATCTGCACAAATCAACTATTTCGTCTTAAATACTGTAAAACTTGTATCTATATACATGCAGGGTGTATAAAAAAGTAGACAATTTTAAAATTGTTAGAAAATCACAATTTATCAAATCATTCCATAGATTTATGTTAGTTTAAATATTTAATAGAAACACACAAAAAATTTACCCTCGAAAACTGAAGAGAGGTTTGGAAAATCATTATTTTGAATGACTTGTGCAAACATGAATGAGAGCTTTACTGTAATTTGAATTAAAAGTTCGGCTCATTTTTTTACCACCAAGTGTCAAAAATTCAGAAAATTTGAAGAACATTAATTCCGGGGCAACAGCGTAAACTTTTTCCGTTTAATAGTCCTTTGAAGGGTTAGGAAGGAATAGTCTTTGAGCATTAAATTACGTTTTTACAGTTATACTTGGATAACATGGAGAGGGGGAGGGTTGTTTTTGGCCCACCAGTAGAGGCTCAAGAGCTGCTTTTATCACATACCTTGTAAATTTAGCTGGGGGGGGGAGTTGATACCTTTCAAGGGAATCTCTCAAAATATGCCTTGCTGAGCAATCAATCATGCACGAAATCATTCGTTCATACATGAGCTGCGAGTTAAACTGAAAAAAAAAAAAACATGTTCAAAAAATGTTCATCAAGCTTTCTGAACTTCTGATGCTTGGTAAAAATTTTAGCCCATTAATTAAATTGTATTCCAAAGCTCTCATTCTTTTTTGCACAAGCTAAGGCATTCAAAATATACAAGGCTTCCGGGAACCGCTCTCCCCTTTGCAAGGTTAAATACTTTTTGCGTTAGATTGGCCTGAAGATGCTAAAGTACTCTTACACTAACAAAGATTTACGAAATATTTTGATAAATTTATAGTTTTCTATTTTACCGGTCATGAGTTCTAGGCTAATGTGCTTATACCCTTTCGTACGCTTGACTAAACATGACCTGCACACGGATGGCAGGCACGCTGAGATAGGGCAAGCAGGGCTTTCAAAATGGAAGAAAGCTTCTTCCAAAAGACAACAATTGTGGGAGTGGGGAAGGTGGTGAGGACAAGTTTATGCAAATAAATCCTGCATGTCCTGGTGGCTACATTAATGTTTATAGGCGGCTTAACACATGCGTTTGTACTAGATTAAGGCGCGTCGTTTCCCATTACGGTCGCTGCGCTCACGTGGGGGCAAATTAGGCTGCAACGCACGCACAGACAAAGCGACCGTAATAGTAAACGGCCTTTACTAATCGACCTACAAATACAGCACTGGTCCCATGTTTAGTGTTTGATCGAGAATTAGTTTATTTCAGAAAGTTAGTTTCATGCCAGTAAAGATAACATACAGGCTAAGCACGGTGTGCCTAAGGAGTTAGTAAATGAACATATCGACCCCCGTGATACGGCCTGATACGCTTTACTTTGGAACCCTGTAACTTCACTTTAAATATACTTCAGGACTTTGCATTTACATATTTTAAACAAGAACGGCAATGTCTATGCAGCTATCGACTTATAAAACTCTTTATGGAAAAAACAAAGCTAAAACCCAACGCTGAATGTTTGCGTTCTTTTTGACTACAGAAATGTCGCCATTGTTGTTGTTGAAAAAGGTGCACGAAAACATTTAATGGTGATTTTCCGCCTTGTTTATCTCTCTGAAAAGTTTTAAAACTTGATAGCTGCATTCACATTTCTGTTCTTGTTTAAAATATGTAAATACGAAGTCCTGAAATGTATTTAAAGTGAAGTTACAGGGTTCCCAAGTAAAGCGTATCACGGATGTCGCGTAAACTTTAGCCTGCGTTTCCAGTCCATTTCTTAGATTGTCTGTGGTCCAGTTAAATGTTGGCAATATGATTATACTACGTCTACTATAAAGGGGGGGCGCTTACTAACACTAGTCAATTACATTGTAGAACGAAAATAGAAAATCGCTTAAAACGGCACCTTGACCAATTAGCGTATTGTGATACGAAATTTACGTAACAATAAGAAAACTAAATTTAACTTTTTTCTTGAAAAAGGTAAGGCTGACACAAATTCAGTCTATAGGTATTACTTCTCTGTCCGTTAGAAAAGATTCTGTTGCATCACGCTCGATGGACGCCAAATGATGTCAGTGTCATGCAAACAGCTACCTATCTACACTGCCTCTTGCGTATAACCTCTTTTCAGTTACTGACGTATGGAATTTTATCACCCATCTATGATGCGGAGTTATGCTTCATGCTGATTCGTGTTTGATGCGTGATTGGCGTCGGGGAAGGGGGGGGGGGAAACGTCTTTGATTGCCACCTTAGTTGTGAACTAACATCTGACTCTTCCACACTCCCTAACATTGCTTATCATTCGTGCAATGATTCATGGGAATGACATGAAAATTGTGTATGATGCAAAGGACCACGGGAATGCCCTGAGGCGTTTTGTTAGGAATGCCATCGCATTTCCATCATTCATCGCACGTTCCATCTTTCATAGCGCGTTGGAAAGCGACTAGGGAAGAGTCAGAACTAATATGACAGGTTGAATTTGTAATGTCCGCGCTGTAAACTTTCCAGGAGGGACTCCGCCCACGAATCTTTGGCAGATCGTTGACTTATCCCTTCACGCGAGGGCTATATAGGTTCAAGCGACATTGAGGGGACCCAATTGAGAATCGACCCGTGACCTAGGCATGTCACGCGAATTGTTTTTTAAAATTAACCACACGGCCAGCAAAGCCATTACGCAAGGCTTGATTGATTATTTGTTGAATCTGAACAAAACTTTTTGTCAAAATATTTGATATAGTATGTTTTGCTCTATGCAAAAACATTTTTGATTACAGACGTTCATTCTGGTTTCGAAATCCTTTTTGGTAAAGACAAGCAATCCCACTCTTTCTTCCGATGGCACTCCTTCAACCACTGGAATTTTCCATTATAAATCTGGAAAAAGCCAGAAACAATGAACAGACACGAATACGATTAACCAGTAGCAAAGCCAGGCCGTCATGCTAAGCAAATTTAAACTACTATCATTGTTCATTTGTTTAGAAATTGATTCCTTATATGGTCTATAAACACAAAAAAGTACCGGGCTATCGATCTACTGTGTATTTTTACAGTCATGCTCACTATCCCGGTAGAAACGACCAAGCCTGTTGTATCATTTCGTACATGCACATTGTCATCCTGTACAAACGCTAATTCCTTACTTATTATGCAATGCGTTGGTTTCAGAAGATCACCCGTGGATACGAGGGTCGTGCATGTCGAATCACGTTTATTGCATTGACGTCGGGACAAGGAGGTACATAAACGTTGATTTGAATGCTTATCTTGTTTGTGAGCTAAAATGACAGCTTGGTATAGCATTTTATTTGGCACAAGTATGGTTCTGCTTTTAACATGCCATACGACCATGGCTTTCGACATAACTCGCGGGAGCAGAGACAAATTTACGAACCCCAGATGTGTTAGTGGTGCTTGTAGTAATAGTTCGTCGCCGACCAACTGTGATGGTCTTAATGGCGCACATTGTGTTACTTCAAGATGTTTTGAATGTCAGTGCAATTTCAACAAACCAACATTTTATCAGAGTAATTATTGGGATGGAACGTGCGCTAAGAATGAAGAGCTGCTGGTGTCTTTAAGTAAGTGCATTGGTCAAATAATGTATAAACGTAAATGACAAATGAATTTAGATCATCTTTCGGAAGGTCAAGAGGTGGAAGTAAATAAAGATATTTGCCTTGAGATACACAATATAATCGATCAATTGTTCTTTTATGTATTATGAATTTATGAAAACGACACATGAAAAAGCCTTTACTCTGCGCATTGCTTGATCTTCATCGGTAGATACAAAAAGGTATCCTATTGGCGCAAACCAATATCAGTTTTATCGCTCGAGGAAACGATTGACATTCCACAAATGAGCGTACGATTAAACAATCAAATTATCGTCCTAAAAGCCATAAAAGTGATATCGCCCATTCAAAATTATGGAACAGGTTCAGCATATATAATAAATAGTCAAAGAGCTAGTGTATTCCCGTGGGCTTTTCGTGAAGAAAGCAAGGCAATAGTCTAGTTATGTTCCCTTTGACATAAGGAATTCGAAAAATGTTGTTGACAGTGCTGCAACCCGTTAGGGGTGGTGGTGTTTTTTAATGACGTATGTAATTCAGCGTGAAAACGAGGCTGCAAAGTTATTTTTGTTCATAACTTCTCTTAAATTCAACGAATCTCAACTAAATTCTCAGGAAATCATAAGTAGACCATCCTTAAGTGTTTGCCGGAGTTGCATTAGGCAATTTTGGTCACGTGACCAGCGCAGCATGGAAGCGAGGCTAAAATCAGGCGATGCTTGTGACTCTTGTTTAAGGGGGAAAATCTAGGAAAATCTGGACAAACCTTACCAGCATGCATCCCTTGAGCATTTTGCGTAAATTGGAAGCGGTCACGTGATGTAGCATGAAAGCGAGGCTCGAATGGCAGATGCTCTATTTACTGCTGTTTTAATAAAACAAACCCAAACAAACTTCAAGATACTTTACGCATACAGATATTATACCTTTATTATATGTATATGATTTTGGTATCCAAAGGATGCCTTACTGAGAACTGTGAATGCTTGACTACTCTGTTTCATAGAACTTGTAGTTATATCAGTTAACGATCGTGAACATAGGAAATTACTTGTGAATAACAGAACTGCAACCTATGTAATGGAATTAGTTATCTCCCTCATCATCATCTACCACCTCGTTGTGTACATTCTCGCACGGCTCATGATCCTCATCATAACAGGAACACAGATCTGTGCACTGTAGCCCAGCTCGGCGGCACTGGCAATGGTTACTGGCACACTGGGTCTTGCAGCCACATTTCACTAACTCTATTATCGCTTCTGGTGCTGGCGGCAAACAAGTCATAACTGGAATCCATCTGGAATCCATCCTCTTCCTTTTCCCAGCCATATTCCTCAGGAGATGGCATTATGGGGTTAGCAACAACATCGTTCGCCCAAACCATAGCCTAGTAGTGTGCTCGAAGAACCGCCTGTCTTAGTGCGCCAAGAGTCGGTGGGAGGTTTTCTGACTGAGCTTGTTTCTTGCGAAACAGCCGCCATCGAAGATCTTTCACGGAAATAAGTGATGTCTTAGGAATATAAAGCTGGCACACAAACTTCTCGATAGCTTTCATAAACTCATCACAGTGACGGATCCAGCGTAAGTCAAAATGAATTACCACAGCTCATTCTAGGATATATTTACATTTTGAAATACGTTCAAAGCAACTTCATTGGTTAGATTTTATTCTTTTGAAATTCATAACCTATGACATTGCTATAAAGTTATTTTGAATTTAAAATTGAGCTGCTGTAATTTATTTTGACTTACCCTGGATCCGCCACTAACTCATCAGTTGGATATGGTGTCGTACCTAATTCCAATTCCTCTGACATCGTCTTCCTCCATATTTAGAAACGCCTGCCAACAGAGGGGCTTTGCATGGTGGACAAAACTTGCAGTGTTGTCCGCACCACTCAAAGCATGGAACGGTGGAAGAGCAGCTGTCCTTGCTTGTCCAAGAGCTTCGACGATGGGTTCAAGGCGTATTTCTCTGCGGTTGCTTCGTTTTCCAGTGACAAACAAAACGTTGTTGCATAGGTCGCGGTACCTTCTAAGTGCTAGGACAAAGATATCTGTGTCTGGGGGAGTGAAGTTGGATCTCAGTTTCGCCATCTGATATTGCGTCCACAGCATGCAGAAGGATTTTAGTGTCCGCTTCTTCTTGACTACTTTGTAAATGTCTGACATCTTTGTGCGTGGCAACACATTTACTCGCCAACAAATCGACTTCCATGCTGCTCTGAAAAGTGGGATATGGCTTTTTCTGCGAGGAAGGCAGTCAGTTCCATTTTAGTTTTGCTATGAGACAGAAGCCTTTTCATCGGCAGTTTGGATATCTTCGTGGAATCTGTAATTTTGTAGTAGACCGAGTCCTTTCCTCCCTGCCTCTTCTCCCAAGTAGCCTGCTTCAGGGACATCGTCAGGTCATATCTGTCAAATATGACGCGCTTCTCATTTATCCTTCCGTACTTCTGTTCAAGTGTGTCGATAAAATGCTGAGCTAGTTGGGCACAGTTATGGATCCATTCTGGTTTATCCAGACACTGCAGTTCTGCCATGCCGTCAATGATGATTACTTTCATTTGGGACCCTGTGGGTACTGGTGTACTGTTAATGCCTTCTCCATTTGACGCTGCTGATGGCAATTTCTCCAATATCGGCAAAAATGCACTTTTCCTAGAACATCGTAGCATTGTTCCGTCTGCTGCGAAAATTGACCGAGGGACTACCGAGAACTCGTAGATGCCTATTGTCTCTTTCAGATCAATCTCGGGATGAGTTCTACAGACTACCAACAGCCGTGCAAATAGGGAACAGGAACAGTCCTCTCGTAGCTCTACCAACTTCCTTTTGCCAATATGGTGATTTTCTTAGCATTAGTCTTCCAGGTACCTAGCTTCCGTTTCTTTATAGTTGACCAAATGTTGATCTTGCCTGTTTTGATCATAATACGCTCCGTTACAAATGTATCGAACAGTCTCTTACCTATGATGGGTTGGTCACAAATGTCCTCCTTTATGCTATCTGGCATGACAACGTTCGTGACAATGTTGAAAAGATCTTGGCCTTCTTCAGTGAACGGGTTGCTAAACTTCTCTATGGTTTCTGTCAACATTTGTACATTCTTGTCTCCGCGAGACAAAACAGCCAAGGCATCACTATGGTGCCTCGTATAGGACTTCGATGCCACGCCCACCATATTCTTTGCTTGATTGGCAAGGTTTGCCATCTCCGGCGCTATGAGGAAAAACTTGGTTCGAGCAGCTTGTTTCAGGGTGATGCCCATCAGTCCTCCCGTGACTTTCATGGATCGATCGATTCACTTGTTCAAGTCCATGATCTGCTCCGATTGCACAAAATGGGACAACCTGATTCTTGTTAACCACCCAATTACCTGATAAGAACTCTGAGTAAATCTCGGGGTCAGTTCTTAGCAGCTCCTCCATCTCAGCAAGATAAAGTAGGATCATGCGGCTATAATTCAAGCGATCGTGCGCGAAGAAATATTTAGTAAAGCTGTGAAGGGCTTGAAGATGAAGCCCCCAATTTCCTGTGCGTACAGCGCGGGTGAACTGAAGCATCTCTGTAACCATGTGCATATACTGCCTCATTACTTTAAACAGGGGGATCTTCTCATGCTTCTTGTCAAACTGGGCCATCTTTTGAGCAACATCTAGATCATCGACAGCACGCATTAACGCCATATTTGCATCTACAAGATCTTCGTTTGTTTCTGTGCAACATGCATCGACGACTTGCGCTACAAGATCCGCTATAGCCTCGTAATCTGTTTGGGAACTTTGAAAGAATGCCTTCTGGTATAGTGCGAAGAGAGCTTAAAGAGTGAAAAGGTGTGCTGCCTCACCTCTCTTGACATGATTTCCTTCAAGAATCTTCTTGATTGTAGCTGGGCCATAGATGTCTGCTTCTAGCCAGCAAGTATCGAGACCACTGTCTTCTATATAGCACCCAATTGTGCGCAGTACGGCTATGAGAATGTGCAACTCACCAGGGCGGAGAATAAGATTATGTAGATCATTCTGGCCATCTGAGGTTGTATGGGATTGTATCATGCTGGCTGATACAATCCCATATCTAAAGTGATCACATGTTTAAAATACCTGATAGGTTTGGTGCAGATTTTCCCCCTCAAACAAGAGTCACAAGCATCGTCTGATTTTAGCCTCGCTTCCATGCTGCACTGGTCACGTGAGCTAAATTACCTAATGTAACTCAGGCAAACACTTAAGGATGGTGTACTTATGATTTCTTGAGAATTTAGTCGAGATTCGTTGAATTTAAGTGAAGTTATGAATAAAAATAACTTTCAGCCTCGTTTTAACGCTGAATTGCATAGGTCATTAAATAACACTACTTAACTACACCCCTAACGGGTTGCAGCACTGTCAACAACATTTTTTGGATTCCTTATGTCCCAGGGAACATAACTAGACTATTTCCTTGCTTTCTTCACGAAAAGCCTACGGGACTGGTTTGGAAGACATATGCGCCTAGACTAAAACCTTGACCGGATGACAATTTACTAAAATACAAAATAAAACGTATTCAGAAGAAATATATCTTGTAATAAACTCATTACTCGAGTTAAAAACAAGAAACGTCGATTGAAACTGTAATATTTCGGCTTTATTTCAAAACCATCTTCAGATAGAATGAATTCTGTCAGATGGTTTTGAAATAAAGTCGAAATATTACAATTTCAATCCTTTCTTCTTTTTAACTCGGGTATTGAGTTTGCAAGATGTATTTCTTTGGAATATGTTTTATGTTGTAGCTACATAGAATAATATATACTCGTGCCTTAACAGATTTTTACAAGCAGTGCATGTATACCGCTCATGAGATGAGTGAATTTGGCGTTTGCTTCAGACTTCCGACTCAGTCGACCTTCTCAATCTTATATCATAGTTTTGCACCTCTTAAGCTAATGCGTTTAATATTTAACATACAGAAATATTCTTTCACAATTCGAAAGACCAGACTCTTAGCTTTCTAATGCCACCGTTATTACAAAATTTGAAGAAAAATTGAGCAAATACAAATCAGATAAAAATTTCTTGTCGAAATCGTACTTTTTCACAGTTAATAATTAATTCAGTGAAAATCTAGCTGTACTTGCAGTGAGAATCTAAAATAGGTACTGGTCTTTCCGACTGCCAAAGAATGATTTCTGTGTATTGAATACGAACGCTTTCTGTATATGAACGCAATAGCTCACTTCCGAGTTTGATTACCTTTTTTACCTTGATTTGATTACCCTGTAGTCGTTAGGGCAATTTTAATTTTAACAGGGTGAATAAAAAAAGTAGACCCTTTGAAGTAGCCGCAATTCAAATTAGCCGCAGTTTGACAACTCGGATGCTTCGAACGAAATACACAAGGTTTTGTACACAAGATAATAGGTGAATAATAACATCTCAAGAATTCCCACGTGTGCAAGATCTCGTGGCATTTGTAACTAATGTGAGTAATGATTCGAAAAGCGGCACGAGATCTTAAGTTGCTGTTACACTGGGCAACTTGTGCCGCAGCTTGTCCCGCAATTTTGTTGCGACACAAGTTGCAAGCGAAATTGCAAAGTGTAACATGCCTCGCAATAATAAAGTCAGGCAACATTTTTGTTGTAAAAAGCAGTGCACAAAGTAGAATCAGGTTCTACTTTTTGCAATGATTGCGGGAAAGACGCAATGTATTCTCTAGCCTATTGCGCAGTGCAACATCCCTTTTGCAACTTGTCTCGCAGTATTTCTGATGAGCAGCCAATAAAAGCTCGCTATTTAAAATAGATCCCAGCCTCTGCTGAGATTGCAAGACAAGTTGGAAGAAACATTTCACAGTGTGACATCCCTGATCACGAAACTCCAGTTTTTAGAATAAACTCGTTGGAAGACAAGTTGCATCGTGTAACAGCGTCTTACACACTTGGGGATTCTTAGAACTTTGAAGCATTCCGAACTGTCAAATTAAGGCTACGTGCACACGGTGTCGTGTTTGAGCGTTATCATTCTGAATTATTTCAAAAAGCTCCCAACTTGTTAACATAATTTAATGGAAACCTGCATCAACTTCGTTTAAGGCTGCAAGTGAGAACTCCATGAGATGGGAATTTTTATTTTGACTGTTGTGAGAACGCTTGGAAACGACCTCGTGTGCACATAGTCTAACACAACAGATTTAATTCAAAGAGTCTACCTTTTTGGATACACCCTGTAGACTTATAAGGGGGTGTCAGTTATAAGGAGGGGGGGGGGGGTTGCCACGTATGCGTGAGATTTTCCTGTCCCGTTTGGCACTAGTATGGCAATATGTATTTTTTATGGTTGTATTGTTCCCAATTTAGTTATACGATATACAAAAAGTTTTAATTTAAACTCGCAGAATTATCGTAGAGGTGCCTTTGACTGCCACAAGCCGATTTCTTCGTTAATGTCCAGACTTCCTAAACTTCTGCTAAATGTGCCAATAAATAAATTCAAATAGTTACTTGTATCACAATGGTGCAAAAATGTCAAGGAAATTGTCAAATACTACAGTATCAGTGATATTACATATGCATCTTTCGTATACAGGTGACAGTCAATCATTTTTAGCGTACAACTCTGCTCGAAATAGATGCATAATACCTCTTGTCGATGGCGCGCCGGACGTCACAGCACAACCATGCAGTACAAGCAATATTCAACAGCATTGGATTTGGACAAAGTACAATCAACTTCTCAATTTACACGCTCTGAAATGTGTTCAAACCTCAGAATTAGAAATACTGGTTTTTGGACATAATTACCCAAAAGTATCGCTAACATCTTGCAATGCGTCTGATCCAAAACAAATATGGAAATGTGAGGGAAACAAACTGGTTTACCTTGCGTACGAGAAAGCGTATCTAAATTATGGCAACACAAAAACATACGTTATAGTCTTTAGCGGGAAACTTTTCTACAGTTGGTGGAAACGCTATCAGCCGCAAAACACATCATTATGTTCCTCAACATCAACATACCAAGGTAAGTCAAATCATCATAATTAGTCCTCGCACGTTGTACCAGATTGCATTTCATGCACTCGATGCAGAAGATCTTCGGCGTGGATTAAGCAAATCACAATAGTAAGTATAATAAATATTGGTGTTCTTCGGCGTGGAGTTTACATGCAATGCACCCTGGACGTTGTAAAGGTTTTCTTTTCAAGATAAGAAAATGCACTTGTTCAAATGCTCTTACGTGAACAGTGGTGTAGGTACGAAGGGCGAACACTGGACAGCAAACGCACAAACCACCCAGTATACTACATGGGGGCACATGCTCAACTGGGAAAATTTTGCAATAATGTTATTTGTATAGGAAATTACACGGTTCGAGAAGTATTAATGAAAAATCGCCCGCGTGTTTGGCGACATGTTCACAATATTATAAATTATTTACGGTATTATAAATATTTCGCCAAACACAAGTGAGATTTTTCATTAAAGTGCTACTGAAACGAAATTTTCATATTCTCTTTTTTACCATAATCCGTTTCTCTACGTTCTACTGATCATTTTGAGCTATCGCACACTAAATTCTGTCAACGAAAACGTATCTAAAATTGCGCTCAAAGTTGCCATTTTTGCTTGTTTTGATGCGAAATTGACTTTGCGCGCTTGACGTCATTTAAAGGACGGAAGTTAAACTTAATAGCTGTAAGCCTATATAAATACATATGAATTTGCAATGAGTCAACATGAGTTTTAGCCTACATATAATTTTTCTTTACGCAAAATGTGTAAATTAGCAAAACAAATTCCATGCATGTAGGTGGACCACACTAGCAGTCACTTTTAGTTCCTAAAATTGCCTTATAAGTTTACGAATACAGATAAAATTCTCGAACGATAGCTGCAACATCCTTCACGTATTTTGTGGTCTTAATCTCCATGCAGACTATATCAGACAAACTGTAACTCGCTTGCTCGAGAATGATAAAAAGATTATATTTTAAAAAAGTCAGTCTGTTAGGATAGTCTCTCACAGAGCGCTACGCTGCAAAGTAAATATAATGGCAAGTACCGCAAAAAAACCTCGAGGAGGGCAATACTGTGTTGCTGGATGGCCAGACGGGAAAAGTTGCACTAACAGCCTACTTACAGAGGGAGTATCAATGCATCGATTCCCTTTGAAAGACAAAGAAAGGTTAAATAAATGGACAGCATTTGTGCGAAGACATCGTCCAAAGTTTATTCCTCAGCAGTACTCTGTGCTGTGTTCAATGCACTTTGCTGATTCCGCATTTACAGTAAACGCAGAGGTCGCTAAGTCGCTAAATATGAGACGACACCTATGCCCTGATGCTGTTCCAACAGTAGATTCTGTACAAAATTTTTCCATGCAAGGTGATTTGAGTAACCGGGATCGTAGGATGGTATGTGCAAACTATAAACATATTTTCAATACAATATTCTCGTATGTCGGTAAACAGAAGTGCGAAAATGTATAAAATGTCACTTGTCGTCTTCAACAGGAATTGCGCGAAGTGTCTCGCATTGAAAGCGATGCCGATCCTGTCGCTGAAAATATTGAAGAGGAGAAGACCGAACAAATTGCTAATGTGCCCGACATGGCAGAAAGTATTAATTGGTACTGAACATACAAGCGATGCAGGACAAAATGAACGTACATGTAGTAAATGTGACGCTCTTGCAAGCAGAGTTATCAAACTACAGAAAAAAAATTAGTTGGCTAAAAAAAATCCAAACAGAAGCTAAATGACCGAATGACAGTCTAAACGTGGTATATATTTATTTCTTGATAGAGCTTGGATACTAAATAGCTACATTTGATAACAACATACTTTGAATAGAGTTAACGTCCGTCTTTTTACATGACAGTTTGAATGAATGAACTTGAAATTAGCATTAATTTCTTTTCAGGAACGTTTATGTTCTTGTCCATTTACATACTATTTACACATATTTTTTTTAAGAAAGTGGTGAATCAGACGCTGAAAGTGAGGATACTCTTTCTAGTACGGAACAAAATGAGTTTCATTTGACATTGATGACATCCAGGATATTATTGGTGATCTGGACAGTACTGATATGGACTGGTAGTATGAAGACGAACAATTTTAATCAGAAGAGGAAAACGTTGGACCCACTACATTCACTTACTCATTTTCATGGACTCTACGGCGCTTGTATGACCTTCCATCTTTGTGCTTTAAAAGTGGGCCAACGTTTTTCAAGACTGTTGGATGGGTCATAGCTTTGTATTCTTCATGAAGAGTAAAACAAGATATTTTTCAATGCTACCATCAAACGTTAGTTGATGTAGAGTAGGCCCAACCTCTCTACAACATCTGTATTCGATAGCATCCGACAACGTTTCTGCTCGACACAAGGTACATGCGCACCTATAAGTCAAACAGCACTGAAATCATGTATTTTATACGCATGATATTCTGTTTATTAACAACATAACACTGGCAAAATAACATTTTTAACATCTTTCTAGCATCATATTTAATAACTTACCATTTATCCAAGGTAACTGTTCCTTCGAATCTCGCTTCTAATGTTTTAGGGTCAAAGCCGTCAGCGTCTTTTTCGACAGACACAAAATTCTGTTAGTGTTCGCCGGCTGCGTTTGCGAGGGGCTCGTTTTCATACGGAGTCACAACTGAATTTACAACTAATACATCCTCATCACCTGAATCCATACGTAAATTTTCACTTCCCGACTCAGAGTGCTCGTTATCAAAACTCTGTTCGCTTTCACTGCTCGATGAACTCATGTTTATTCATGAATATACACAACAACACTAACAAAAGTCTAGCAAAGCTATGCTCACACATCAACTTCCGTCCTTTCATTTACGTCACATTGGCATCATATTTCAGGAGTAAAAATTCGCACGCATAATCCAACTTTGAAGCAAAAATTATCCGTTTTCCCATTCTTCAATTTTTATAAAATATATACCAAATTGATCAGGAAAGATTAAACTATTTGATTAAGGGAAAAAAACGGATACCCAAAATTTCGTTTCAGTAGCACTTTTCGAGAACAAGTGTAATTTCCTATTAATATCATTTTACTACATATTTCAATGCTGAACTTAACTGTTTTTGTGAATGAAGTGCTGTCGAGGGTATGTTTCGCAAACTTTCGCAATAAATACTTTCAGGTTTGCCATTTTCTCTTCAAAGAAACCTTTTCTAACACGAGTATTAATCCATCGAAAGTTTTTTAACCACCTTGTGAACATTTTTGTAAAAAAACTGCTGATTTTTTGAATATTTCAAAATAAAAATACAAAAATGTTGACAAATTTTATCACAAAAATATTTTACTACATGACGTATAGCTCGTTTCCGTGCCGATTAATTTTAATCGGTACACATTGATCTGTATAATACTGGATCACGCATACATAATAAAATTTTGAAGTCATCGCCGCCATCTTGGTACTCCAGGTCCAGTGCTCTTTAATTTGCGGGTGTAAGAGTAAGCTTTTAAGCAGCGTTTTCAATTTCCGTAAATTTCCTTAAAATAAGGAAGTTTATTTATCTATTGAAAATGCTGATTGTCCGCCATCTTTGGTACTCCAAATTCGTCATTTCTGCTGGCTTCACTTGATGCCACTGTATGCGTGATCCAGTATTATACAGATCAATGTCGGCACAATCTGCCGATTAAGGATTAATCGGCACACTTTTTAACCAATCAGAATCGAGTGAACTAAAAAAATGATATTATATAGATTATCATATGAGATGTGTGATCCTTAAACCTTGTCGAAGTAATTATTTTATTGGTTGCATTCTAAGGATCACATAAAATAACAGAATATTTAACTATTGAATATTATTGAATATGCAAATAATGCAACATGTGACGTCACATTGGATGTCTTTTGCAAAAGCTCCATTTATTTGGAAATAGTCTCAAGGTGACCTGATGATTAATCATGATTTACAAGTGCAGGTTCGATCGACTTATTTTCTATTGTTATATGATAAAAAATCTCATGGAAACTCATTATGCAGTGTTATGTCACACGTTGTATTACGATATTCGCATATCCAATGGCGTTGAATATATCGGCAAAGAACACAGTTACAAAAATTCTACAAAAGAAGTTATGCTGTCAATTGAAGTGATCTTTCCAATAGAATAACAAAATTTGTTTCATAAACGCTTTAATTGACCGAGAAATTCCCAAAATAATTTCATGTTTTTTTTAAACGAAAGGCTGCTACAAATACTCTGATGGTTCAAGTATGTTTACAATGACAAGTGAAGCTTTTAGTGAATGCAAGGATTCCTCAGATCAATGTGAAAAAGCAAAAAACATTTCAGCTCCAATTGAAATTACAAAACATCATTGTTCTCTTGAATGGAAAAGGACAGAATTCCTTAATTACAGTTTGTGGAGCTATCTTCCCGAGAAAGTCCTCGACATGAAACCCTTTCACCTGGTGAAACGAAACTCGAAAACAATCACTTTGAAGGTAAAAATAATACGTTGATACCATTGAATACAGTTTTTTAGGCAATACAAGGTTCTGGACAATCATGTTGCAGTAATTATCTCGATTTTTACATAACTATGATAATTGTTTTTGAACGTGGTGACAGGGTCAATTTCTTTTTTCAATATAGGTTCTTTCACTACATGACACGAGAAAATTATTTGTTACTACAAAGTAAATGTAGTGTATCGGTGCTTAGACACGGATTAAAGAAAAACAACAGTCCGCCTTAGTGTTTTTAAAACCTTCTTATTTCGTATATAATATTACCAAGTGAAAAGTAAACATTACTGGGAGGTTACTTATTAACTTAATGTTACTGCGCCTGTTATATATTAATAAGGGGTGGATACTACAGTAAATAGAGTTTACTTAATTAATATTATGGTCCTAGGAATAGATATTCTTTCATAGTCTCTGTTCGATCATATTGCAGCTGTTATTTCAGTAGGTTCGTTTATCATGTGTTTTATGCCATATACACACTGTCAATAATTAATTATTATACAATGCTTATGCAATCTCAATTTTGATTGGTTGATAGTCTACAGCCAATTCTCAATGTTACGCCACTTGCTCCGACATTGGAAATTGTCTGCACTCTGCAGGTAGTAATGGCGTCTTCGTCGAGATCCGCAACTATTTTTGAGGCTCAATTGGACGAACTTGTCGAAAACAAGTATGCCAAAAATAAAAAAAGACCAACTTTGTCAGCGGGGAGAGTTTTTGAAGCCTATACTTGCAAGAAAAGGACGACGAGGAACCAAAAACCAAGGCAGAAATCTGCGATGTGCTGTTGTTTATGTTGAAGCACGGAAGGCAGATCAAGTGATATCGGCTTTCGCATGATATCAAGATTTACCCAGACTTCGGTCAAAGTTATCTTCCTCAGCTTCGCTTCGGCACATAACTTTGACCTCGGTCTGGATAAATCTTGACATCACGCTTAGCCTCATCCAACAATTGTTAACTATTATGCAAATACAAACCAATGCCAGTCATACCAGTCGCAACTTACAATAACCTACATCAGTTCCAGTCAGGGTTGGATAAAAAAAGATTTTTAAAAAATGAAAATCTTCTTTTTTCTTTTATCAATAAAAGAAGATTTTTCAGTAATAAAAGAAGATTTTTGAAATATCAGTAAAATTAGAATGACATCACAATATGACATCATTTTGCTCCTCCAGTAATCCCGGATCATAAGGGAATCTTTTGAGGACATGTCAGAAGTTTGTCTAAAATGTAAATTGTAAAATCGTCAATTATCAAATATTAATTTTATGATTATAGACTTTTAAAAATAATAAAAGAAAATAAAAGAAAAATTAGGCTTAAAAAGAAATCTTCTTTTATTATAAAAGAAAGTAAAAGAAAAAGTAATAAAAGAAGAATTGCCAACCCAGAAACTGCTCTCATTAATATATATGATAGAGTATATAATAAACAATTATTGAATGAGATTGAGCATCATATCGAGAATTATCAAGGACGAGGTTTGCGTTATCACACAAACCGAGGCCTAGATAATTCTCGATATCATGCGAAAACCGAATTTAATAATTGTTTCATGTATTCAAAACAAAAAAACAAAGAACACGAAAATTTCATGCCAAGTTAATTCGTACAGCATTTTTTTAATGTTCTCTCAATGCAGCAATGTTCAGTTTAAAACAATTAAATGATAGTAATCAATCACTTAAACTAACGAAAATCAATATTTCCAGTGCAACTTGCCGTTCTGTTTTGTAGCTTCTGCGTAGAACAACTTTAAATTCGCTACCTGCTAAGTAATGTTTCCTGACGATATATTTGAAAATAAATTTATACAGATTCATTTCTCTGTGTGTGCTTTTACACAATCTTTCTTTGAGAACAATGTCAAATTTCTCCCTTGTGTAACGACAGAAAGTAATTTTAAGCCAGATGAAAACCATTTTTACTCTCAAAAAATATTTAGTTTTGGCGGTAATTTAAGCAAGCTACCGACCGTGCTAGGGGCTTGGGATCGACAGCGTGCAATAATATTTTGTTTTGGACCGAAGTTCGGCCCAAGACAACGTATTATACTACGCTGATCACGTCAGCAGCTAAAATAACGCGACGTCTTGCTGATACGGTAAATTATCCGTTGTGTTTTAACCAATCACGAACAAGAATAAAATTTGAATACATAATAAATAATATTATGAGCAAATCTTCCCCAGTTGGCAAGATACATTTCATACAGCTATAGCTTAGGTTATTGCATTATAGGCTATATTTGTACATCATGTTGGCGTAAGTCACCACTTATGTTTCAAAACTAGAAGCTAATCGATTACTCGCGTTGTAATGGAAAATAATGAAGCCATTTTTTCTCCGTAGGTAAACTTAGAAATGTCACAACACTTTCGTGGACAGATAATCAGATTACAAGTCCGTTGTGAAAATACAAGTTATGGCACACTGGACAAACAAACGGAGCAAATTACTCCTACAGGACAAGAACAAAGTGAAACGCACTGTGTTTTAATCAAATTTTCGGGAAAATTTCGACGTAAGTGCGTGGTTTGCATTTGCAATAGGTCTAGCCAAGACCTATAACTTTCCGTCTGGATAAAATATCCGTGTATTTATTTATAGCAGGTACACTTAAATATTTAAGTAAGGTCTGATCTATAACACGACGAATCGTAAGAAATGACAAAAAAGGGCTTTTCCGACACTGTTCCATATTGTAAAGTGTGTCGAAATTAAATCAAATGGTTGCGTGCTTTTATGATTTTCATCACCGGTTTAGCTTTGATGAAAGGTTTTTAAAACAGTTTATTTCTCTTATTTTAAGCCCGTTTTCCACTTCAACCGCATCGTGGCGAAACGTAGCGTATTCTATTGTGTCCATATCATTCGTTCTGTCTGCATGCCTGTTGAATGAAATACGCTAAGTTTCACTACGATACGGTTGCGGAAAACGAGCTTGAGTGACCATGTAAATAGTGCATGACATGCAAATTATTGGTACTTGTCTTTCGTACTTCAAACAATCCATTGCTCAAATTTAAGAGGCGACAGTATAAATTGCTAAACTTAATAAATGTAATCATATAAGTTTATCAATTAGTTTGCAATATTCGAAGTGAATACTATACTAGTAGTCAAAATAAGGAACTGGCGATCTAACTTTATTTCTTTCCTCTTTTCAGCTTTGTTCTCTGTTGAAGTAAGTAAGCTTTGAATACAGGTTGCCATTTGGTCGAACCAAGTTTATGAAACTGATGAAAGAGGTCATCTTGCTAATGCAATGGACCGATTGCATTATGGACAGAAGTTTGAAAAAAGTTGATGCAAGAAAATTCATTACCACAGCATTGAAGAGCATCCTAAAATTAGTAATATTGCAAAGTTTGGTCGCGAAATGTTGTAAAATGAGGAAAATATAGCCCTGCAAGTTTGCGAATTTTGTATACTTTTGTATTACGCACTGAAAATTGATACCGTTTTCTCGATGTTGGTATCAATTTTCCGTGCGTAATACAAAAATATACAAAATTTGCAATCTTCACAGGCTTACATTTTCCACATTTTACAACGTTTGGCAACCAAACTTTGCAATTTTACTAATTTTAGGATGCTCTTCAATGCTGTGGTAATAAATTTTCCTATTTCAACTTTTTTCAAAATTTTGCCTATAATGCAATCGGTCCTTTGGCGAATCATTTTGCTATATACGTGAAGATTATATATAGGTTCTATCAACCATGAGTTGGACTTCGATATTAATGACTGCGAACCATATAATTATTTATACTAAAATACGTTTTACCTGGTTTATATAGTTGCCTACTACTACACCAACTCGAAATAAAGCTCAAACAAACAACGGCTTTACTACCTCGACTACACATTTTACGGTATAACTTCATCAGATTGTAGTTTAGCTCAGCATACATGCAGCCATTTCAAGAATATTATATCATCAATAGGATATATCATTATACCACAGAATAGAAGTATAAAAAGAAGGGCCAATTGCGTTAGAACCTCTGACGTTTTTGTCCCCACACACGTCGCTTTGCGCATGTGCATTATGCAGGTTTTAGCCAGTCAATTGCATTTTCTGGCCTCTGGCTGTTCCGCCATTATTCTGGCCACTCAATAGCATAAAAATAGGGGAGGGGGGCATGTTGAACTGCTGAGTGGCCCTACTGTTTATTCGCTATCCTGTGATTGTATGCTGTAGGTTGTCTCAAAAAATCTCTACAAATAACGTGCAGACGGTCTCTCTATATGTCAATCTCTAAACATAATCCCAACTCATATAATCCCACTCTCATACGGCCTAAGCACTTATGATATCCCATGCATGCACGCGGATGTGCATTTTACACCGTGATTTGCCCATTTGCACAACATTGTACTACAACGACGTAGTTCCTAAACTTTAGCATGTCTGCGCATGATTTTATGCGCATGGCATTTCATGCGCAAAACGTCATCTTCTTGTACTTCTAGGACGTGCCCAGACTCCGTTAGTAATATCATTGACATTGAGATGAAAGCAATTTAAACAATAGATATAGTTTTATTTTTAGAACAATCCGCAGAGATATGAAAAACTAGATTCATTTAATTTAAATCTAGATAGTTTTGAGCAAGACGTCTAATCATTTGTGCCTAATCATCTATACCAAATTCACCGACGATTTTAATTTTACGAACTGTCCCCATGACCCATCCCTAGCCCGATACAACCATATGTCGATCCCTACAAATAATCCCATACTCATATAATCCTACTCTCATACGGCCTAAGCACTTATGCTGTCCCATGCACGCGGCTGTGCAAGTCCCATTTTAGACCGTGGTTGTCCATTTGCTCCAACATTGTCCTAAGACGCAGTTCCTAAAATTTAGCAAATCTGCGCATGATTTCATGCGCATGGTATTTTATGCGCAAAGTGTGTCAATAACGTCACGCTCTTGATTGTACTTCGACGACTTGCTCAGACTCCGTGAGTAATATCATTGACATTGTCATTGGGACGAAAGCAGTTTAAACAATAGATAGTCTTAATTTCAGAACCATCCTCAGAGATATTAAAGGTAGATTCATATTAATATAAATTTAGACAGTTTTAAGCAAGACGTCTAATCATCTGTACATAATTATCTATACCACACATAATCACCGACATTTTAGTTTTACGAACTCTCCCTCGCCCGATACGACTATGTTTCTGCTGCTGTTCTTCAAGACGGAAATTTTTTTTTAGTGTTAAATAACTTTTTACATTAGGGAAACCAATCAACGACAGTGTCCAGCTTTGGCAAGAAAGATCAAAACGAAAGCAGTGTATCAACATCTGTTGTAGTAATAATTGTTGTTTGTGTAGTTTTCCTCATCTCATTGGGTGCAGTCATTATGTTTGTTGTTTTTAAACGAAAAAGGTATTCTATTCTTTACAGTTTATTGGCTGTGCAAGATCAAACTGCAGCAAACCGTTTTGTCTCTACAAATTTAATCTATACCCCAAAATCATGCGTTATTTACAAATACAGCAAAACCAATGGCTTGTTCACAATACCCGTAGCACCATGTACATAGTATATATCGATTTATCCATTTTTGCTTAGTTGCTGTATAAAGAAAGCTCATGAAACAAGAAATGGTAAGCGATTTTTACAACTTTCAGTGTACCATACCATACCATACCATACCATACCATACCATACCATACCATACCATACCATACCATACCATACCATACCATACCATACCATACCATACCATACCATACCATACCATACCATACCATACCATACCATACCATACCATACCATACCATACCATACCATACCATACCATACCATACCATACCATACCGTAAAACTGTTGCATAATATGGGCTAATAGGCCTTATATGGTTGTTCTCTAAGCCTATTGAATACATTCTCTCACATCAATGCGAGACTTGGTGGCGAAGAAAATAGCCTTGGGAAAAATCTTTAAAGTTAAATCATGACAAATAAAACGTTGGTTAGGGTTTATATTCGCCATACTGAGAACATAGAATTATTACCGCAAAACGGAGCTGTACATTCAATCAAATAATTTTACTAAATAGATTTACGTAATTAATAATTTACATCAAAATTTATTGGATATGAACTGCAGAATGGTTAAGCTCCTGGCACGTTTCTAAAATGTTAGAAAAGTAAAAGACGGCATTGTTTCAGATTGCAGTACAAATTTTCTTCTTAAAAACATATCTAAACCTAATGACATCACTTTTCACGCCAAAAACCAAGCCCTGCAGTAAGTTCAATCTGTGTACTGAAAAGTTTACCCTGCAGCCCTTTTCAGACTTATACCACCAATGACATATTATATTTCAGACTTGTATGAAAGCACAACCATGGAGTATCATTCGGTCAGATCAGCCGCAACATCAAACCCCCTTTACTTAGGCGGCGATATACCTCCAAGTTCCAAAAAAGATGTATCCATGTCAGCCAATGGTGATCAACTACCAGAAGAAACAGCTGCAAGCGAATGCAATTTGTACGAACCTTATGCTGAGGATAATGTCTATCATGAGCCCGATAAGATTAACCATGACTATGCCAACCCTGATGGAATAGTACCAAAAAACACTATTTATGGCAATTTATAGACATATCCCATAATCCATGTATCAAGTTAAAATAAAACATACTTGAGAATGGATTACGAATGAATTGGAATAAAATTTCTCCGTTTAAGTCAACAATTACTCGCCGAAGGAAAAGTTTCATGATCATATATAGACTTCTTGGGCCAGTTGTTCAAAGCTGGTTTAGCATTAACCACGGATTAAAATTTAACCCACTGTTTTAGTTTGTGGAGTAACATTGTACACAGTAAGCGTGACTACAAGTACAGTAATGTGCAAAAGTTTAAAGCTGAACTCAGTTTTTGCTCTTATATAACAAGCCATATCTAACTCACAATTAAACCGATTACAATGAAACTTTTACACGAGATCCAGCAAAAATTTATCTGCAACCAGTGGCGGATCTAGCGTAAGTCAAAATAAATTACCACAGCTCATTCTAGGATATATTTACATTTTAAAATACCTTCAAAGCAATTGCATTGGTTAGATTTTATTCTTTTGAAATTCATAACCTATGACATTGTTATAAACTTTTTTTGAATTTAAAATTGAGCTGCTATAATCTATTTTGACTTACCCTGGATCCGCCACTGTCTGCAACTTGCTGCATTAAAGGGAAATGGCAACAAAAAATTTTATTGTGTCATTTGAAAGAGACTCTAAAACATTAAATAGAAGTCTATTGCAAAATTTTTATATCTGTTTTACTTCGGGAGAAATTCTCACCTAAATCAAGGAGCTGTCCGCCGTCTTGGATTAATTTTTCACCTCATTAACAATGTTTTGGTGACGTCACAACAGAGATAAGCCTGTCGAAAATCCTCCTAAATACCTACCAACAATCAAATATTGTTTGAAATCTTCCCAGTCCGAGCTGAAATCCGAAAGACTTGCTGTACATGCGGTTATGAGAGCATATTAACCATTGTGTCGTAAGAAATTAAAATCGCGTGATCCCAGTTGTGACGTATCGTACATATCTACAAACATCCAAGATGGCGCACAACTAAAGATTTCAAGTCAAAATATCTCACCAAATAAGGCAAATACGAAAATTCTGTAATAGACTTCTATATATTGTTTTGGAGTCTCTTTCAAATGAGACGAGAAAAATTTTGTTGCCATTTCCCTTTAAAATAATGGATATTGGAAACTGGAAGTACGTCTGTAGTATATCCATATAATGTATACAAAAATTCAAAACACAAATTACGCGAATTAATTTGATTATTAATTTTTTCATCGTGATTCTGTTGCAAAGTGGTTATAGTGTTTCAGAAATAAATAAAACCTTTAGTACGAAACGTGATTGCACATTGGATCACTATTGAATCAGCTTGTGAAACCTCATAAAATATAACGCTTCATAAATCTATTTATTTTGGGCGACGGTTATTGACATTCATCCTAAAATTGAACGTTTATGCTCCTTACAATGTCCGTATGCTAAAAAAGTTTCGGGAAAATGGGTTCAAATAGAATAGCATAAGCGTTTTAAGAGTGGCTCTTTTTTTTTAAGACGACTAGGTTTTGTCCAAACTAAAAACTACATGTTGCATAAAAATTTTTTAATTTTTTCATGAGCTGTAAATGTAAAATATAAACTTGGGGGAAAGTAGTAAACCACACTTTCGGTTGTAACCGACCTTCCAGTTGGCAATGTCCTTTTTTTAAAGTAGTAAGTTGTAGAAAACGTTTTGCTCGATCACATGTAAAAGTTTCATTGTAATTGCTGCAATATTTAGTTGTCAAAAAACAACAACAAAGTTGCCCAAAACTTTTGCACAGTACTGTAGATCATGCCATTTTCTTTAATATCATATTTGTATAGTATTACAATGTAAATTGACTAATGACACACCCACAAATATCACATTCACCTGTTTGCAAGTGAATGTCACGTACGCAGGGCTTTGGACAGAGGAAAATTGCGGTGGAAAACGGGTCATTAGTATTAATAAACAGTTAGCACATTCTGACAAATACGTATCCCACTCCAATAAATTATCACACACTGTAAAATACTTGTTACGAAACAGTGACATAATTTCCACAAAAATGCGTATTTATTCGTTGGGGTGTGTCATTAGATAAGTGGGTTGATTCATAGCTACTCGTGTAATGGAGGTTCGTGTAATGGGGTTACAAATACTGTAATTGACAACCCTTATTCGAGTTTATTTTAATATATACATAGCTTTAAAGCTAAATCTTTTGTGTGCATGGGACCATATTGTCACCACATGATTATATATAGCAATGTTCGCTTGTTGCACGTAAGTTGCAGCGCGACATTTCCTAACATAACATAATTAACAAAACAATATAGAAAATTTGAAAAACTAACTATTGTACAGACTGTCTACAATATATAAATAATAACTATTTTCTTTGCGCTTTACAGTTTACTACGTGCTACGCAGGTTATGCTACAGCAATATAACATCCCAACTTCGTTAGTACACGTTGCCAACCGCTTTGCTAGAATGTTTTGCTGGCCGTAATAACTCATTATTTAACAATTTCAGCCAAAGCCTTTTTGATGTCCAAGAAGTGGCGTTTAAATTCAATTCCATCACCCTGAAAAAGTTACTCAGAGTTTCAAAGTTGTCAGACATTACTTGATGCTTTAATACGTAATATCACATACCTTATGGGTTCGTATACCACAAGCGTGCTGCTAAATTTTTGTGACTTTTGAGTCTGACAGTTCATACACGCAAAGTGTATAAAACAGACTTGAGAAAGACGGCTTTCAAATTTTGTGCGTGTCTGTCAAAATATTTGTACACATAAGTTCGCCACAAAAGGCCCATTTGAACAGTATAAAAATGGTTGCGCGTGAGATTTTGAATCTACCCCTCATGGTATTCTTGATTTGTTGAATGAATTATTTGTTGTATGGATGCATGATTTTTCAAATTGACCAGAATAGAGATTTTTAAACGTATCATTACATAAAACTAATTTTCTTTGGGCAACTTAGAATTTGGAACATCGGACGTGCACAGCAAAATCCACAGGAAAGTTTTATAAGCACATTCCCTCATATCATCACGTTGGAAATCTTCGATTAAACAAATTTTCTGCAAGCAGTGCACATGTGACATTGGCTCAACAATTCCTTCAACTCCTGGATGCATGTAAAGACGTGATGTAAAATACCTTTGAAAGGCGAAAGTCGACTAAAAGTGAGTCACTCATTTCCATCAAGCAGGCCGTGAATGATAGGGGATTTCTTCGTCGGTCAACAGCAGAAATATTAATCTATAGAACATGAAAATTGCTTTCGTTATGATTTTATACACACACAATGGGGTCTCCTTAGTAGTTCATTGTATATAAAAAAGAACTACCGCGACAAGTTTACTGTCGTGTTGATTCGCTGTACGGTGGCCAATCGGTCAGTTTAGTTCATAGTATTCGAGGGGAAATTTGAATGGAACACGCGTCTAGATTATCTTCAGTGCAGATACATAGGCTTCACCAGTAAAATATGCGCACCGGAAAAAAATGTGCACCTTTCCCTTTTTTTCTTTGGGGAGAGGAGTAAATTAGGGGTGCACACCCTAATGTTTGCAATAACTGTTTCCTGAGAGTACTTCTCTAAAAATACGCTAGGCGACTCGTGCACGTCCACGCGACAAATATAAACAAAACTGTTTTAAACTGTGGAAACTGATTATATAGTCTACGGACACGTAGAAAGATTGTATGTGGAGACTTTTGGGTGCGATGTTATCGCAGTTTAGCTGCAATCAATATTATTTTTTTGCTTTGTTCAGAAGAGATTGTTTAATCTCAGTTTTTCGCGTTCTTTTCAGTTTACATGTAACAACGGGAAGTACGTTAACAAGTTTTACGAGATAAGCGTTAAAAATTATTCTTACCACTTTAGAATTTGTGACTTTGAACTGATATCTTCGTTTATCCAATACCGAACGAATTTGTTTCAGAGTTTTTTCAGCATCGTACTTCGAGTTGAATCTTGTCATTCGCTTTACTAGTCTTTGAAACGGGGTCTGAAAATAAAACATGAAAAACAATATCTTAATACACCAAAACCTTCCAGTCTGCTAAACGTTTAGCTATTTTGGTTGTACCTTTCTCAGTTTCGATCGTGATTCACGGCAGATTTTTGTTTTTATTATATCCGTGGATTATTCATTATTAACGCCACAAGCGTCAACGTGTACAACTATATTAGGTGCATGTATAAAAAAAACCCCTTAAAATGAAATTGAAACTGAAAACTGTTGTGTGAATTGGACAGCTCTGGCTGCTTGTTTTGAAAATACTGAAGGCCTTATACATGCAGATGGGAATAATTAATGTGTACATAGATTCCTGTGTGTTTTGGTGAATCGATAATTCAAGGTATTGATTAATGCAACTGGTTGCAGCTAAATTAAAGTTCAAATGGTCTAGTTATCTGATACCCCTGTAAAAAGCAAACTTTAAGGCTACAATCAATGTGCGATTGATGAAGCATTCTTCGGGTACCTGTGAAGATTGTGTGGAGGGCGACTGACTAGATAATAACATGTGATCTGGATGAACTGGTTGGGAAAACCAAATACCACCATCATCCCCATCATTTACATCATCTCCAGTACTGTCGAGATCAAATTTGTTAAAACGACGGAATTCTGGTTGAGATGCTGATATCTGATCACTAGAACATGTAGATTAAATAAGACGTTTGTAAAATTTACAAGAGCAGTTCCAAATATTTTGCAGGAAAAATTCGAGGTTTTTTACTTTCGAGGTGGAAGACAATTTGTTGTTCATCTTCATATTCGCAAAAATCCAATGTTTGGTTATTTTTACTTACTGTGGATCCAAGATACTATCATTGCCATTAGCTGAGCACATTCTTTTGAATGGTTTTAGGTAGGAATCTGACGGAGAGTTGGAAGGGGAATGTTTATTTTTGCCGAAACTCCGAAGGTACCACTTGTGATTCTTAATCTGTTTTACATTGTAGCGTTGTTTTGGATCTTCTTGCAAGATCTTGACAAGTAAGCCTAAAATAACGAACATGTAATTGGACGGTAACATATAGGCAACAGATTTTTTGTGCAATATTTAAAACACGAGCAGGAGTGACTTATCAGATTATATCAGATAAAGCACAAATTGCAAATGGCTTTAAAAATAATCCATTTTATACCCATTTTGTCAGGATGTTCGCGAAAGAATTTTCAAAATTTTCGTATACAGTATTTTGTTCCATATGAGTTTTTTTGATAGGCCTTTTGTTACTGTCTTACTTGGAAGAATATAAAAATTTTGTTTGGTATGAAAATAACACAATCAGTGACACAATTCAGCATAATGACTTTTAAAAACCTTCATTGACTTGAAAAATAGTCAAGATAGTACTCCTGAATACCTAGGCCTGGGTGTTAATCATAGCATAAAACACATGCAAGTACTGTATACAGGTAGATTGAGTTACTTTACATTATATATATCACATGGAAGTTATATTGTCATTTTAATTGACCTTAACTTAATGCAATCAACAAAATGGTAGAAAAAAATTTGTTTTATAAAGACTCTAACAATCTAACAACGTCCTACAATCAGTTTAAAAACTACTGTGACAGAACTTTGTATTCATCTTAATGTTGGAAACTTTCGATCCCCCGGGCCCCCTTTTCAAAGTTGTGCCCATTTCTATACAATTTGATAAATTCGGTTTTTTCAGCTTAAAACCAAAGAAACATTTTCTAAAAACCTCCTAAAAATTCTCTGTGACTTAATAGACACAATTTTTTTACACCGTTGCCACCCATTTTCAGCTTTGGATTATTCACGTGGTTGGATACCATTTTTCTGGTTTGCGTTAGAGTATATTACGTCAAAAGAAACCAGTCATACGAAGGATGACTACGATTTATTAACTCGTGCTTATACGTCTTAATGCGTCTTTACTTTTGTTCTCCGTCGCGCTGGCGCAAAGTCTAATATAATAGTAGCAAGGCATGTGAGTGATCTTAAAATGTGAATTGGGTATAAACAAACGTTTGCTGATTTTGTCTATTAGGGAAGGAAAATATGCAATAAATTCCAAGATACCAAAACCAGCATTGTCAGCAATGCATTCCTAAAAAAAACATCATGCACAAATACTAAACTAAATTATCATGCAGGCGTCTACCCTAGTACTACCCTGTTAAATACACAAGTAACAATCACTATAATCTACTGAACGTTTGAGCTTACAATACTTACCAAAGGTAATAGCATCAATTTTATTCCAAGGCGTAAAATGGTACTTCTGCAATGTCCAAGCCTTGAATTCACCACACTTACTTGATGGTTCATTCCATGGTAACTCTTAAAAAGACATAATAGCTACACACTAACAACACTTTCCTCTACAGAGGCTTTTTGCTAATTTGAAAAATACTTTAAATAAATTAAATATTAACTAGAGGTTTAGAGTTAAAATGTGAGGGCGCGTGGCGTGATGAGAAGACTGAATCTTAAGTTTTGAAGGAAGGTTAGAGCGTGGGCCCATCATGCCCCGCGCACTCACCTTCTCATCCTAAACCTCTAGTTAATATTTAATTTTTTATTTAAAATATTTTTTAAATTAGTAAAGAGAACTAAAGAGTGCACTGAAAAGGTTATTGGCTAAAAGTGCAATAAATTGTATAGTTTGTGCAATTGTATAGCATTTGTCCTGTTATATCCGTGATGAAATGGATGAAATGTTTCTGGCGAGTGAGTGGGCAACGAGGACATACATCATGCCTTATTTCTATTTCAGAACCAAAAGGCAATTATTCCTGCCCCTGAAGCGCGACATTAGTAAAAGCTAGTGCATTCTTCAATACAATCGAGAGCATCTCAAAAACCATTTCCAGTATTATTTTCCAATATTTACTATTAAAAATTTTCCCTGCAGTAAAAATTTCCCTTGTTATATCTGTTCTTCTTTTTCTCAGTAGTAGAAATTTTCAAACAGATACAAACTGCAGGAAAACTTTTCTGCACAAACACATCCTTTATTGCAATGTATGAAGTGTTCGCTACCTCCGGCCAGCATGGCTACTAAGATAATTCCACACGACCACAAATCTGCTGGCTCTGCAGCATAGTCCCTTTTGGCAAAAACCTATGTGAAAATTAAGAAAATTCAGACACAACGGTAGTCCCTGCCTGAACACAGGCAGTCTCAATTTTACCGTTTTGTAGGATGGGTAAGCCTACAGTATATTACATGTATGCACGAGTAAATGGTGAATGGTATCGGAATGGTCATGTTTACCAAACTGAGCAAAAACAACAGTTCACTTGAAAATCTTCTACCAGCATTAACATTATCACGAACAATGAAAGTTTCGTGAGCCAGGACTTTGCCTTTATTCTACAGCTACCCAAAATTTTTCTTTGCGGGCGCTCCACAGCCAATCAAGATTACTTCCTAACCTGCATGTCACTAATCATAATGAAACCGGCAAATATTTACAGGGAGGCTAGCAAACATTGGTAACTCTTCTTTCATCAATAATTTTAACTGTATTTCAATATTACATTGCTTATTTTGTCACAGACATTTTTTCTGGGACAAACTGTAGAGTTTTAACAATTCATACATGTATATGCTACCGAACAAACTGTCAGATAAGACTATTTCCCCCAACAGTTCCTATTTCGTACCGGACAATCTCTGTGTCCTAAAAACTCAAAAAATATAGGCGAAACTAGTTTCGTAGATCGTATACGCAAACGTTGAGTAAACGTAAGCCAGTTACTGCATGTTGCAAATTTAAAACTTCGTACAGTATCTCTTGAACTCCAGGTTGCGGCTAATGTGCCCCGCATGCAAGTCCCATATTAGTCGCACTCGCAATCAGCATTTCGTAAGATCGATCTCAGCCCTCAAACTGCACGTATAGCCTTTGGGGACTTAACATATTTGTGATATTTGTGATATTTAGGACATTTTAGGAGGAACTCAAATCTAAGATGCACTATAGTAACCTGTTCATGGAGCAAAGAGTTCTGTAATGATCACAGATTTGAAAAGGCTTGTAAATAAATATTCTAACACAAAACACCTTCTTCATGGTCTTTTTGGCGCTTTAAGGTACCAGAACTGACGTCATCTTAGTTAATGAAAATGAGTTTTCCATTGTTTCGTGATTCAAAAACTACCCAAACAACGTCAGTTCCAACTCAAACACGCAAAAAGACCAAGAAGATAGAGTGCTTCTCTAAAATAATATATTGCATTTTGTCTTAAGTGTACCGCACTAAATTTTACAAATATCTTAAATCCCACTTAATGTTCATGTGCACCTTAATAAGTCTACAGATATTACAAAACTTCGCTATCTTTTATTTATTTTATATCCAATACCCATCAAACTTTCTTGAGCTGGTCTTATTAGGCGTTGTGTAATACGCTGTCTATACACTCTACAGGACGATCTGAATCTCTAAGCAATACCTCAGGAGCAACGTAAGGTGGAGTACCACAACATCGACCAAGAGATCTTTCTTTCCCTTGATGCCGAAATACAGTTGCCAGTCCAAAATCCGTTATCTTTAGATTGTCTACAAAAAATAAGGAAGCCGCATACAATGCAGGTACAGTATGTGCTTAAATTTCGCGTGCGGGTTGAAATAACATATAGGTCTGAGGAACATCGTGTCACTTTGCACCAGCGAACTGCGGACCAGACGGTCGGGCATTGAAACTGTTGTAAATCAGTAAACTACACTCAAATTTTGCTTTTTTTGATCGATATTTTTGTCTATATTCGTCTACACTCTTTGAACAAATAAATTACAAAATGTACGAAATGTTCTTCCAAAGCACATGTTTTCTCCACGCGTGCGTCACACGAAGTCCCCACGATTACGTCATTCAGTACAGGAACGCAGACCGAGGCCCAAAGAACTTTCTGCTGCATGTGTACCCTGGCATACTGTATGACGTGTGGCCCCACTTGGAGTGAATAGCTAATAAACTTTCTGTGTATACATGTGGCTGGTACGGATACATGTGCCTGTTAAATTCAAATAGATTGTACTTTCTCTATATAATAATTAATATATAACGTCAAAAAACGTAAAAATGCAACGTCATGCGTGGCTTAGCCAAACGAAACTAACCATCTTCATCCAAAATCAAATTTTCAGGTTTCAGGTCTCTATGGGTTACGCCTCTCGTATGAAGATATTCCTAAAATAGAAAATTAAATGACACGAAATATTCTAGAATCAGAATCATATAAAATTATTCGTGAAGTGATTATCGCTGTGCAATTTATTTTTGAAAAACATGATGTTAAAAGGACTGTTTGATCGTCAAAAACGTAGCTGTGATGCAAAAAATTCGAAATTGCGCTAAACGAAACTGTACGACGCCACTGACGAGATGTATTTACTGTTCGTTGATTTTATCTAGCTCGTACATGTAGTGCCCTATTGCTCGCAAGAGATCAATGCAATATTTCCAAGCATTAAGAAATTACTTTGATTATTATGCCAAATTACATACCACACCATCCAGCAATTGTCTAAAATACTTCTGAGCCTGCATTTGGGGCATGCCAATATCAGGTTCTAAGTACAAGAAAAAGCAATTTAGTAAGAGTGCAAAACAACTAAAAAACAGACATGAATTTATCAGTAGTTACTGCCAAAAAAATACTTCAAAATAAAGCATGTAATAAATTCTATTATACGATATAATAATCGGTATATTACGTAATAATAAATATGATTCTCATAATTCCCTACACCCTCCCCCCCTGATGTTTTTTCAAAGTTGGGTTTTTTTCAAAGTTTTTCTTTTAAGATTTCTTTTCCGGTTTGTAACGTATTCCTCGTTCTTTAAACTATTCACAAAAAATTCGAATAGCAATATATCATGACTGATGTCTTATCTCCAGCTTTGTTTCGAAAAACTAAGAATGGGCAGTGCAAACACAACTTGTGAACACACTTGTTACAACTTGTTTGCCGACTTGTAACAACTTATGGGTTTTTGCACGTGTACGAAATTCCACGCCATGCAACAATTTGCCTGTTTATGTTATCAATTTGACCTTCACCATATCAATCTTGTAAAGAGTACCGTGAATTGTGTTTTGTCAGGTGCAATGTCACTAACAATGTCACTATATGTTATCCATGCACGTTATCCATGCACGCATGAATGTTTACATGGCTAGGTTTGCCCAATCCAGTCCTGACATAACCTTACCAATTTTGTCAAACAGTTCTCCGCCTGACGCATATTCCAGGAACAAATATTGTATGTCGCCAACTGTTCTGGTACCATAGAAACGAATAATATGCACATCTTGCAACATACGGTGAATGCACACCTAAAGAAATAATTTGCATAAATTTATCCCGTACTTCACATATTTGAATCACTCCGCTTGTCCGTAGGGCGTAGCGGAGCTTTAAATACGCCACCTTCCGTTTTCTTACTCGGCAATGTCGAAAGCTTGGGGTACCGGTCATGGTGGTAATGCTGATATTGCCGTGTAAGTCCAGAAAAACACATATTTAAACTTGTTTTTAGCAGAATATCTAAACAAAAAGCACATTTTAACATGTATACTGAAATATCTTAACGACAAGAAGGTTCTTCGTAGAAAAATTATGATGAAAATGTTTTACAAGGACAAATTTTTGAAAACAGGTCATTCCATCCTTGTATTTAAATACAGAGTTAATTCATTCAAAACCAACACACAGAGAATATTCATTGTAATATCAAAAATTGAGCGAAGGTCGAAAACGTCTTAATCGTTCTTCCGGAAACTATTTCACTTTTCACTCAAAGATCTTCGCTTGTGCACGTTATTTTTTTGTTTCGCAGATATTTGAATTTAATATTTATTTTGGAGCTGTCAAACACTTGTATCAGTGAAGAAGCATCTCTTTCTCAACATTATGCAAAATTTTCTTCATAAAACTCTAACAGCTGCGTATTGCATTACATTCTGTGTCGACACAACGCAGGTCTAATTTGAGTTACGCTTTAAAAATGGATTTAAACGTTTACATCCAATGTATTTTCTTGTACGTTGTGAACATAGTCTTTGCTTTTTCTGGGGTCGTTTTAAACACATTGGTGATAGGGAGCTTTTGGAAATCATCACAACTTCGAAAGAAATTATGTCATTTCATGATCATGCTGTTGTCGTGTTTCGATTTAGCTGCAGTCGTAACTGGCGATTTATCCAGGAATATTGGTTTATCTTATCTCTTGGTTAAGGGACAATTATGATTCGTTACTAAAGATGGGCATTTATCTAAAATCTGTGAGTGCATTTCTTGAATTTTCTTGTCTCGCTCTGCTCGTGATCATCGAACGATATCTTGGAACGTATTATCCAATTTTTCATCGAACATCAGTAACCAGACGCAGACTCCTTACTCTCCTTGCTATATTACTCGCCACAACAGCTGTCAAGTGTATAATGTCTACAAATGATGTCTTCATTTCCTATTCTGTGACTTTAACAATTTTCACATCCTTTTTTCTTCCGCCATTTATGCTAGTCAACTTTAAATTGTTTATCATTGCTAGAAAAGTGCACCGTAAACGGCCAGTGTCACCAGAAATGAGAAAGGCGAAAAATTTGAAAAACATTTCTACAGCTCTATGGGTCGTTGCCTGTCTTATTTTACATTCCAACCAGTTTCCACATTGCCTTTAATCTTACTGAAAAATCTAAGAACACTCAAAGATTGTCCGGTATTTGGGCACTCACATTTTGCAGCATAAATTGCACATTAAACAGCTTGATCTTTTTCTGGAAGAACAGAGTTTTACGCGCAGAAGGAATAAAGATACTAAAGGCGATGAAAGGTCGTTGGGTATGTTAAGTGAGAGTTAAATACCGAGAAGGAGGGCTGTATGTCATATACAGCCCGCGAGGACGCGCAGCGTCCGAGGGCTGTATATGACATACAGTCCGACTTTCGAGGTATTTAACTAACTTATTTTATTTTTGAGGAGGTTTTCTAATAGAATCTTTCGACTTTAAACAATTTAAGTCGAAATTCGTCGAGATTTTCCACAAGTTTGATCTAATTATTTATTCAAGGGCTGTATCTGAGATACAGCCCGCGGTACATCAAAGAAACCCGACTCAAATATAAAATAAGCAACAATAACATTGATCTACTCTGTTTCACAATAATCTGGTACAGTTACATTTTAATATGTTAAAATAATAAAACATTTAATCGATATGTGTGCTTGCAATACTGCACGATAGTTACATCGCAAAAAAATCACGAGTTGTTGAAAAAGGGATTAAACAATGTCGTGATGCCCATATTGTTCAATGTTGTCAACAATATTGTTCCGCATTGTTACACCCGATTGCGGGCTAGATTCAAGCTCGTTAATTTGTTCAGTACTGCTGACAACATTGTCAATCCTGTTTTCAAGAACCTTCAGAAACTTTACGCGTGTGTATATATATAAATTAATATGGGCAAAAAGTGTATGCGAGGGGAATTAACTGGCGTTAGCGTTGAAACTATTTGCCGTTCGCGTTTTTCGGTATATATTTCAGCTTCACTATTTCGCCTTTACTTCGCTGTATTTTCCTCATTCAATCAGAAATATTGAAGCCTAAATTCATGGTCTAATTGTTCTATAAATACGCCTATGCCATGACGATGCATTCGAAGTGTTTTCGTATTTGTTTTGGATTTCTTCTTTTTTCAGCTACAAAAATAGTCCCAAAAACCATCATTGATCAAAGTTACACAGAAATCTCAAATGTGGGATGCATTTTTAACTGTTTACTGCCAGAAATATTTCCTAAAATGGCCTTGGAATACTTAGATATTTGTTCGTAGAATGGCGTAGTCATATTTATTAGTTCTTGGACTAAAATGTTCATATGTATTCTTCCTAGACGTGCAGTTGTGCACAATGCACAATGTCACTGAAATATCACACGCAATGACTACCCATGGTCACTCCATATTATAAGTGGTTGAATTAGCTCCCACCTAAATATTACCATTTGCGTTCAACCGGTCAGCGTCCGAATTTTTCGCGTTTGTTCACGCTACAAACGTCATGATTCTCAAGCGAAACGTGTACGTTTGAGCCGCTAAACTGTTACGTTGTTTAAAAAATGTTTCATGTTTGCGAAGGAATTTGATCAGGTTTTGTGCATCTGAGTCTCAGGTTTGCAGGTTTTTACGTAATGTTTTATTTTTATTACAAATCATTCCCGCGCAAAATTTCGGACAGCCTATCATGGATAAAATTATATTTACAATGCAATGGGAAAAAAGTCAAATATTCGAAAGGTTATTCTTCAGGAGTGGCCCTTACAGTAAACTGCAAGAAGGTGACCTTGAGTTAATCGAAGTTTTAAAAGTGCATCCGCCGTCAATATCACTCTCTGAAATTATACAAGAGTTACAAGATCCAGAAATTTCTATGTCGGCTATCTCGCGCGCCATTAAAAACAAGCTACCTTCACATAAACAGTACGTATACAAGGCAAAAAACATAGATAGAGATTTATCCCGAAAAACATGTTCTACACACAGCGTTTCATCAACTGTCTTTCATTAAAAGATCTACATAAACTCAATTTTTTCAATGAAGCTAGGATAAAAGTTCCTGGCGTACTAGAGCATACGGACACAGTGTTAAGGGGGCACGCAGTGTTGAAGTGATAGAAAACACGAGTCTCTGAATGAAACAGTGATTAGAAAACACGTGTCTCCGAATAAAACATTGAATATGCTTGTTTCTCTTGAGGACCGGTTTATCTCACAGCATTGTTCACGTCGGAGGGACCAACACTGCTGCTAACATGGAGACCGGTCGACCATGTTTAGATGTGGGTGGCATTGCTGTCATGGACAACTTGTCCGCCATCACTACAATTAAGGCGGAGAGATTTTGGAAGACTCCTTCCTACTCTCCGTATCTTAACCCAATTGAATTGTGTTTCAACAAGGTTAAAACTGTTTTAAATGGATGGTTGAAGGATCTCCTTCACACAAATTGAATTTGGCAGTTGCAGAACAGTCGACACTATTAACTGCACGCGACATGATTGGATTTTAGGAACACACATCTTATCTTTTTGTTAAATAAACATTATCGCGTTAAGAAGACGTGATTAATCACACCCATGTTTTTATCAAAAAAGCAACTCGTTGTATTTGATTCGTTCACGTTGGCTAGTCATCATTTTTCTATAAATTAAGCAACATAAACAACTTCCTCACTGACACATCGTAGAAAATCCTTATCTAAGTAAGTTCGTGCCGGCGGCGTTGCTGACTATTTGTTAAAAATGAGTATGAGTCTGCCTGACCTGCATTTTTTTTATCTTTAAGTTTTACAGACAACCCTTTTACAGACGACCCTTCAAATAGTCGTAATTCCAGTCGAGAATCATACTTACAGTTGAACTCTCTTTAAACAGAAAAATGAGAGTTTAATTGTTTTGGAACTGTCATAGTAATAAATCTAAAAGGGCATCTACTTCTTAGCATTATGTTAATTTTCCTTAATAAAAACTTTAACAGCTACATATTGCTTCGCATTCTTGTCGGCACATCAGAACGTTTAGGTCTTAATTGAACTTTAAAAATGGAATTAAACGTTTCCATCCATTCGATGTTTTTGTGCGTTGTGAACATAATCTTCACTTTCTCTGGAGTCATTTTAAACACGTTGGTGATAGCCAGTTTTTGGAAATCGTCACAACTTCGAAAAAAAATATGTCATTTCATGATCATGCTATTGTCGTGTTTCGATTTAGCCGCAGCCGTAACGAATCATCCAGGAATACTACTTTATCTTATCTCTTGGTTAAGGGAAGATTATGGTTTGTTACTAAAGATGAGAATTTATCTGTATTTTGCAAACATATTTCTTGCATTTTCTTTCAATGTACTTCTCGTGATGAACATCGAACGATATCTGGGAGCGTATTATCCAATTTTTCATTACACATCAGTAACCAGATGTAGACTGCTGGCTGTCTTTGCAATACTGCTCATGCCATCAGCTGTCATGTACCTACTTTCAAGCATTAGTTTGGTGGTTTCTGGTGCAATATTTTATCTGATTTTCATTGTCTTACATATACCGCTATTTGCGTTTGTCAATTTCAAATTATACGCCATTGCTAGAAAAGTGCACCATGAACGGGCAGTATCATCAGGAAAAAGAACATCAAAAAATTTGAAAAACATTTCTTTGGGTTTATGGGCTGTTGCCTGTCTTATGCTATCGTCTATTCCGTGTAGTTTCTACATTGCATTTCATCTTGCTCAGGCATCTCCAAACACTCTAATATTGTCTCACATTTGGACAATCACAGTTCACACCACGAACTGCACATGGAACAGTTTCATCTTTTTCTGGAAGAACAAAGTTTTGCGTACAGAGGGAATAAAGATACTAAAGACGTTGAAAGATCGTCTTGTGGGATCTTAAGCGAGAACAATCAATATTGATCTATATTGTGTTTCATAATAATCCGGGGAGTTACATTTTTTATCATAATAAAAAAAGTTTTTCAACTGATTTTTACGTTATAGGCTAGAAAAATCTAGATATAATAACAATCAATAAAATAAACAATAATATAGTACGATATTTTTAGTGGTATGGATTAATGATAAATGTTGATAACGTTCTCATTCGGGTGCCGCACTACTTCACCAAAGACAGTTCAAAAATTTTACTATTAATTGAAGCAGTTTTATTTATTTAAAACGCACTAAATTAAAAACTAAATATCATAAAACATTACGAGACAACTGAACAGATGCTTAATTGAAGGCTGAGCTAAATTGCCAAAAACCGGTTGTGAAATTCAGTTCAAATAGATAATACAAAATACTTTGTCGACAAGGTGAACGTACCACCACATTGTTCCCACAAGCCTGTTTGAAAGGCAGTTGTAGCTGTTGTCCCCTGCGTCCGTTCTGCCTCTACCGCCTTAAGCGTTGAAACTCGCGGGCAAAGCAATCGTCAACGTGTTTACGTTTGTTAAACGTAATCAGCAGCCGATCGTATCAAAGGCGTTCATGCAATGTACAAACTTGTTTTATATTTATTTATTTAGCTTGGCTTCTCACAAAATACATCAACAAAACAAAATATTAAAAATATAAAGAAGCAGGGACACCACGACAGTTTGAACGCTAACGACTTATCTACACTGGGGGTACAAGCCAAACGCCTTTGATACAACTGGCCTCAGACGAACGCATTCGTTTCAATCTCTACATTTTTATACTTTGGAGAAATATATTTTACACAATTGATTGTAATAAATAAAAAGGAAGAACAAAACCCACCAGTGTGCACAATTTTCCCAGCTTGTTTTTACTTTCTCCGCAGATGGTTGCTTTCTTTATGCCGGAAGATTAAAATTTATTTTTGGAACTGTCAAACAATTTAATTGAAAAAGCATCTGTTTCATAACATATTGAAAATATTTCTTCATGAACTTCAACAGCTGCATAATTTTATTCATTTGCTTTTTATTTCCTGTCGGCACAGCATTAAAAGTTCAGGTCTAAATTCTAAAAAAATAGACCCAAAAGTTTTCATCCATTTGATATTCTAGCTTGTGCGTTGTGAACAGGTAATTCTTGCCATTTCCAGAAAAAGATAAAACTGTGCAATGTGAATGTCCAAACGGTAGACAATGTTAAGGCCTATCTACACGATACGATTTGTTGCATACGATTTTTACTCTGGTATATGTGATCGAGGAAACACGCGTAAAAAACATCAGATTTCGAAATTTCGCCATCAGTGAAGGAGTAAAAATCTGACATCAGCGCTCGTTTCCATACGCAAGAGTAAGAAATTATATTTACATTGTAAAACATGACAAAAAGTAATAATGTTGTATCACATTACTCAAGTTGGAGTTAAATTGCTGAACACATCTATTAATTTCAGTATATATAAATAACGAAAATCATTTGTCAACAAGGGAAATCTAACACCCCCAGTGTAGCACCGCGCTAGGTTTGGACACGGTTAATAGACCTAGGTCTATTAACCGTGGTTTGGACGACGGTGGTAATGTTTAACACCCCCCCCCCCCTCCCCACGCACACGTACTTGTTGCGACTTCGATGAAACACTGTACCGTTTATGTTTTGGAAAAGAAGTACATGTAATTAATGGTTTGCTATGTGTAATTTTCGGTATCTGTCCCTTTTTATTTAGAGCTGTCAAATAATTCCTTTAAAAAGCATCTATTTCTTGACATAATAAAAATATTTCATCATAAACTCTAACAGCTGCATATTGCTTTAAATTCCACGTCAGCAAATCATAGAGCGGTCAGGTCTAAATTCAGGTCCAAAATGGATTTAAACATTTACGTCCAAACGATATTCCTGTGCGTTGTGAACGTAATCTTTACCTTTTCAGGGATCGTTTCAAACACATTGGTGATAGCTAGTTATTGGGAATCGTCCCAACTGCGAAAGAAATTATCACTTTTCATGATCATGGTGTTGTCGTGTTTTCACTATGTTTCAGTGGTAACACACCATCTAGGAATACTCCTTTATCTTATCTCTTGGTTAAGAAAGGATTACGATTTGCTAGCAAAGATGAAAATTTATCTAGATATTTCTGGTTTATCTCTTGGATTTTCCTGCCTCGCACTGCTCGTGATGGGCATCGAACGATATCTGGGAACGTATTATCCAATCTTTCATCGCACAACAATAACAAGGTGCAGACTATTAACTCTCCTCGGAATATTACTGATCGTAACAACTGCCGGGTTCATAATTTCCAGCATTAGTTTGGTAATTTCCACTCCAGTGTTTTTAATGATCTTCATCACTATGTATCTTCCCCCATTTATGTTTGTCAACTTCAAATTGTTTATCATTGCTCGAAAAGTGCACCTTCAACGGGGAGTACCGCCAGGAAGGAGAACGCCAATAAATTTGAAAAACATTTCTTTGGGTTTATGGGCTGTCGCCTGTTTTGTGTTGTTGTACATTCCAAACAGTTTCTATATTGCATGCAATTTTGCTGAAAAATCTACAAACACTATACGATTGTCTTACATTTGGGCATTTACATCTGCCACTGCAAATTGTGCCCTCAACAGTTTGATCTTTTTCTGGAAGAACAATGTTTTACGCATACAAGGAATAAAGATACTAAGGACGTTCAAAGATCGTCTTGTCGGATCCTAAGCATGCAGTAGGCATCATCCGATGTGTCTCACCACAATCTCGTACAGCCATACGCGTATGGGGGGGGGGGGGGGGGTACAGTGTTAGTTTGAATTTTACTAGTGCTACAATGTTGGAGAAAACTTGTTGAGGCACTCATTGAAATGATGAAGTCAAGCTGCATGTGCACTCAACAGTTTGATCCTCTTCTGGAAGAACAATGTTTTACGCATACAAGGAATAAAGATACTAAGGACGTTGAAAGATCGTCTTGTCGGATCCTAAGCATGCAGTAGACATGATCCGATGTGTCTCACCACAATCTCGTACAGCCATACGCGTATTGGGGGGGGGGGTGTTACAGTGTTAGTTTGAATTTTACTAGTGCTACAATCTTGGACAAAACTTGTTGAGGCACTCATTGAAATGTTGAAGTCAAGCTGTGAATGATAAGAATATTCACAATTTTTACCAGAACCCCCCTCCCCTCCCCTGGTCCAATGTTGACACAATTCAAAAGCCGCATGTCTTAGCAAAGGAATATATTATTCCCACAACATTGAATAGGGAAAAGGGGGCGAAGGAAATTCTAAAAACCCTAGGAATATTACATATGATTGCTCAAGTGTCTCTAAAATTTTGTCCAAGATTGTAGGCTAATTCATAATGTCAATATATAGTGGAGAGTTAGATTTGTTTGAATGGTATTTGTTTTATTGTCAGCTTGCGGTCTTTCTTTTTAATAAATGTGGGTTTAGATCATAAGATAAGGGACTGCACAGCCTAGTCCGAGACTCTCTCTCTCTGTTTTCATTGCCCACAGTCTCATAACTGCAAGCTACTGTCTGCATTTTTAGAACTAGGATACCAAAAAATAGTTAAGAGTTGCCTTTTTATTTTTCCTAAATCAGCACAATCAAGTCCAAATTTGGATAGATTTAGAAATAAGCCTACCGGAACTGCTATATTAATTTTCCAAGTTCCTTGCAAAGCAGTATTAGCAAGAAAATTATGCATGATAGTTAACCAATACCACATTACAATAACACGAATACAAAATAAAAGCTGCTAAAATTAGATATAAAGTGTTACATGTTGCAGAGTAATCAGCACTGAATATAATTAATGCATGCACGGGCTCACTTAATTGTTACAGCATATACATGTTGGTGCTGTGATGGAAAAATTTTCAGTAGCTTGGTAGTATATAGTGATCAGGGAAAACTAAATTAAGGCAGTCAAGTAAAGTGTATATTATCCTTCCAAGAGTACAAGCCATGGGTTTACTCTGGGTTGTCAGACTCTAGGTTAAATGCTACAGGACACAGTAATTGGCCCACACTTTAATTGTTGTGACCCTGCCCTTGTAGAGAAGCTAATGAAATAAAACAAAAAATACAACAGAAATGTAAAATGCACATGACACTCATGAAGAAATCTGTCCATTGCCATTTACAAGAGAAACAAAAAAAATATGGGCAGGAGGTCTGTAAACTCCTGCCCTCTCCCCTATTTTTTTAGTTTCTCTTATGTACATCTAGGACAGGATTCTGTCTGCTGAATATTAATCAGTGCTGATTGCCAAGTTCATATCGTGATCACAAATCACACTCACTTTTTTATCATGCACTTTCTTCATTCAATGTTTGAAAAAAATTAATGACACTTGGAGCAAGTGTATATTCATTTCTTAAAAAACATTAGTGAGGATGCCACAAGAAATGTGAACTGCTAACATAGGTATGTAGCCATTACATTTAAAATTACATACATCTACTGGCCATGGAACTGGATTGTAAGTTGAAAAATGCCTCAAATATGGTCTTATAAGTCAAGTGCTAATGAGACAAGCCTGCTACAGACTCCGGTGGGGAAAGAGAGGGGGGGGGGGGGCAATAGGCTGGGCAAAAATTTTTTAAATATAGCTAAGTAAATACTTGGGAGTTAGTAAGTATGAGTAATGTAAGGTTCAAAAGTAATAAAAGAGTAATGTTGTGAGCCAATTGATTGTGCTTGTATCATAGCTGCAAATAATAAACAGTTTCCAAAATAGCCGATCACAGAATCTTTTAAATTGATACTTTAAACCAAGCATCTTTAATTGTTATCACTCAAATTCGGGAACAGTTTCAATACCAAATTCAATAAACATTTCTATTGTTCAGACGTGATTTATAAACAATCAGTTTGTCGCACAAAAAAATGGTAAAATAGCAACGAACACACATCACATGGAACTGCTACATTGTATATTAAAGTGCATTGTTATATTATGTTTAAAAAATATTTAAGCAAACCTCTTTGCGAATATCATCAGGGCATACAACCTGCTTCAAATTGATGATTTTTACAGCAACTGCCTCCTGAGTGGTTTGATTTATAGCCAGCTTAACTCTGATGAAAAATACATGTTTCATTAATGTTTCTTGATACAACCACTGATA
Source organism: Muricea muricata (assembly GCA_963855995.1). Classification (NCBI taxonomy): domain Eukaryota; kingdom Metazoa; phylum Cnidaria; class Anthozoa; order Malacalcyonacea; family Plexauridae; genus Muricea; species Muricea muricata. The sequence goes on from OY979718.1 coordinate 37,573,660, forward strand.
GTCTTATAAAATGAATGTCAATGATATTAAACTTACTCGCCAAATGCTCCTTCCCCTAGAGTTTCGACAAAGTTCCAGCCCTCTACAAATGCCTCCATGATATAATCTTTTCTTTTCTAGCTACAAGAACAACCTTATTGCCTCGATCAAGATCATAATTTCATTGATCAAGGTTGATGTTCTTACATCATTCCACCATTTTAGAATTTCACTTGTTTCCCGCCAATTTCCGCCATCTGGTGCTTCCACATGTTGTAATTACAATTTGATTTTCAATATTCACAAATGGCGTAAGTATTAGCGGACTGCGCAACCAAATCTGGAGCGTAGCATGTCCCAAACAAGTGGGACGGGGGTATCAAATCACCTGCGCGGGTACTCTGTATAGGAGAATGCCCGGATCATATATTTCATGCAATATATAATTAGGTCGCAGCTGTTATAAACAGCATAAAAGCGTATAACACAAAAAAATTTTGGGGCAAGTTAAATTAAACAGGACGTCACATATCCAAAAAGTGTGCATATGTGTATGGTGTGAACTCATCCGCGCTGCACGCGTAGGTTAAAAATAAGTGAGCGGTTATGACATCGTCTTCAACTCAAAAAGGGCTCTACGGCGTGAATGTTATAAATTCATTAAATAATGCAATTATCTCCGGAAAAATACATCAATTCAAAATGTCCCCACTTCCATACAGTGAATGAACCCACAAAATTCATGCAAAATCTCCATACAATGCTGGGGTATATCGTGGGCCACATTGAACGACAGTATAGGCCCAAATATAGTTTTCGCAAAAATGGTCAGAGCACTAGATTAAGAAATCTAATGCATCCCCCCTTTATATTTTGATACGCCCCGATTTTTAGTACTGGGTGATGGATGGCGTCAGACTTTAATAAATTTTCGACATAATCAGTTCTATATGACGTTTAGTGGGGTACTTTAAAGGGGAGTTATTCTTGCAAAACAAGGATGGTGGCTTAAAAGAAGGCTGCCTTGATTTTGTCACACATTTTTCGTTGGTGCGGGACGGGCTCGATTCTTAATAATAGTTACATTGCCATTCACTGGATAGACTTTTAAAATACGCATTTGAAGTAGATTGAACTTGCACGATCCCACCTGCATGATTTTTCCCAAGTGAACTGGCCCTGCAAGCACGATTTTTTTAGGGTAACTGACATAAATTAAATTATCATTACACAGAGAGCGCTCATCGGTCGTGGATAAGAACAACCTGTTGTTGATCTAAAAACTCTGATCACCGTATAGTCTAGCTGTCAACGGCACAATTGTTCTGCGCTTTAGTGATAAAGCATGAAACTTTACAACATGCAACCTCGTTCCCAGGGCCATTCCTGTATTATGTACATTTGTCATTGGGACGGCGGGAAAGGCCCTGGCGTTAGCTGGAACACTCTGAACTCCTATTGGTCAATGCTTTTTCCGCAATTAGTATTAATTATAATAATTATGCATGAAATCGACATGCAAATAAATATGGACATAAATCCTACGAGGCCCTGTTAGGGGTTTTAGGTATAAGGTATATTTACCCAAAGTATTTTAGTTATAAAGTATAAATAACGATAGACTTTTGGGTATAAAGTATAAATGATCACTGGCGTTATACTTTTTGGTATAATAAAAACTGACCACAAGACATTTTGTGTCAGCTATTCGAGGCATTTGGGAGCATTTATTTGTCAATAGTTACCATTACTGATCGCTTCTAATATCTCGGCAGCCTCAACCTGAATTTGCAGAGTTCAAGTTCCACGGCGGTATTTGTGAGAATATAAAATCTGCTAATCTGTGTTACTGCTACACGCTTTTCGGATTATAGTTGCAATTAAACTGTCACATTCTCGCTTCTACACTGGAAACTTCGAGCAAAATGACTCTCTAACTCTCTGATATCCAAAGAATGAAAGCAACCCAGTAAATGCTTTTGCAAGGGGTGAAATAGTGTACAACGCAACTAAAAGAAAACAAGGGTTGCTGGGGTACTTTTGGGTATAAATGTGTCTGCCATTTTAGGTATAAGGTATAAATGACCTCTTAATAATAGGTATAAGGTATATTCAAGACCCCCCTAACAGGGCCTCTCCAACCGTAAACACGCCAAAAAAGTTACTTAAAACACAAACATCGAAAATTCAGCCGATCATGTGGATGCGACACTGAAAGCCGGTACATGACCAACGTGTATTCCATGACCATTTTGGTCGTTAGACGCTCTACTAGTATACATGTAGGCTGGCTATTGCCATAAAACAAAGTAATACTGATGATAGAAAAATTACTATGAAACTTCCTTTTAATATTATACGAATATATAATGAATTTCAATGTTTGATTTGTAATTTGAAGTATTTTGTTGCATATTTTTACAGAAACCGTTGAGCTCTAAGAATTGTGCAAAGGCGCACATTTATATCAATATGAATATGAACATGGGTTATAAATATGGGTTGATAATAGATATATAATGGAAATGAACCGCTCGCCCGCGTGTATTTATCGTCCATACGAGAAACTAAAGTCTAATTTGGAATTATACTAATTTGTACTTTAGTTCAATACGTTTTTCCAATACTTAATTTGCCTTTATACTCAAGTCAGTAAGACGTAACTTACTAGTGAAGTTGCTTCAGTACAAAATCAAAGTAGTTTTAGTTATCACTACAAAGAGGAAGTTGGCTGGTGATTTTATGACCTGGCGGCTACTTGTCGTGGAGCAAGGAATCGCCGAAGGCGTTAGTTACAGGGAGTGCGGGTCATACCCCTGCAAAATATTATCAAGTATTGAAAGCAAGACAAAATAAAGATTTAATATTCGCTATACTGTGATACTACCGTATGAATAAACGGCTTTAGAGATACAAGTTAATAAGATATACCTAACAGAAATAACTAATAACTTAGTGGATTGATTAAAAAGTACAAAATTTTTGCATCTGGATTGAAGTTCAAGTAAATTATGAAATATTATGTATCAACTTCACTTCACTGTCACTGTTATGTGATTTTGCCACTTTTTGAATCCATTCTAACCAATGATGCGGTGGATGATGTCTACCGACAATTCATAATGCAAACAAAGTTACGCTAAATTGATTGGTTTAGAAACCTGTTAATAATTAATCAAAAACACGACGTTTTGACGTTAGCACACGTCATCATCAAGTGAATAAAAGAACAAATTTCATTACTTATATTTTGACTTAAAACGTTCAAGTGCTAATAAAAAATGTAAAGTTCACTAATAAAAAATTCAAATATTCAAACTGAATAATTTGAGTATTTGTACTCCTTAACTTGAGCTCAACTTTAACTAAAAGGTGTATCAAAAAATGTCCCAAATATAAATAAACATCTCTTCTAAATTGGATATTTTTGAGAAATTACGCATACCAACTGCAACCAATGGCTAAAATAGGACATAAGGTGTGCATCTCAGTCAATTTATTTTTCATATGTTCAATTTTGTAAGCCTTGCGCACAAAAATTTAAAACGAAAAATGATTTTTTTTGCGTCGCAGCAATTAAGAAATGTTGTTATTAACCCGTAAAAATTTAAAAAAATAATACGCAGTTAATACCGACGCACGACCTCTAAAAATCCAGTATTTTGCATTTCGCGCTGTTTCAAAATGCGTAATTGATTTTCGCTTTGTCTTTGTGTCTAATTATGTGTTTAATTTCTGCACGTGCTCGACGTTGCATGAGATTAGCTCATTATTATCAATTGTGCATTTTTTAGCAGCACAAAATGAAAAATACTGGAATTTCAACGGTCGCGCGTCGGTGTTTACTACGTATCAATTTTCGTAACAATTTTTACAAATTAACAACAACATTCCATATTTTGTGGTAGGGAGCGATTGTAGAATACCCGTCCATTTTTTCTAAAGAACGAGATATCGCTGTAATGACGTAATATGAGAATATGGCTACACAGTGATGGGTAGCTAGTGGACGGGTATTCTACAATTTAGCCCACCTGTTAGTTGTGATACCCTTGTTATTACTTGTACTTTTTAACTCTGTATATGTAGTTATAATTTGTCCTTTTTTTTACTTGATTTACCGCAATTTTATGCAAGAAATTAGAAGGGAGTTTACGGTTTCGGTCGTTCTCGTTGTGGTTCGTTTACGGTTTCTGTCGTTTCGGTTTCCGTTCTTAAAAGAGACCCACTTGATAATGACGTGTGCCAACATCGAAACTGGGTGTTTTATGAAACGTTTTATTTACATTTTCTTCTAAAGTTTTCTTACAAAATTATCCCCTTTGTTCATTGTTAATTATATAATTTTAAAGAGGTTTTTTAACATTTATTCTGAAATTTTATTTATCTGAAATAGTTTTTAGGAAACCATATATTTTTTCGTATTACCCTAAATGATAGCATAAAAAGCATTTTAAAATACTTAAAGGCATAAACCCACTAAAAACAAGTATGTCTTCGCAGTACCATTATGTGGTCATTTATTCTCCCACATAGTCTTCCACAATTTCCAGCAATTTCGACGCTGCATCAATTGCAATCTCTGCTTCATCCTCAGTAAAGGCCATGCCTGGAACTCTATGAGATCGTTGACGATTTGGATATCGAGTACTGAGATAATAGTCCATAACTCGTTTTGCTAATTGCACCGTCTTTTTCGTTGTTTCAGTTTTTTCCTCGACTTTGTCCCCGAGCGCTCGCAGATCGTGAGACTCAAGTAATTTATTGGAAATTCCACAATTGGCAAACAGCAAAGCCTTGAAACATTTCTCTGCCACCTGTTGGCTCTGGAAACAGGCGAGAGAACTAAAAGGCGGGTCAGCTGCAAGCAACCACTTAGCACTTTCTAAATCAATTTTACATTGCTCCACCCAACGTAATGCTTCTTCCCGGTTTTTTGGAAACTATATTTCAGGATCACCTTTTCTGAAATACAAATGATGTGGATAAAATTTGTTTTCGTGGAAAACCCGTTAAAGTGTGATACTCGTTTCAGAGCGTATAATCAGCCTGAAGACTTGCCCTGCTTTAAAAATATTTCTGTATTCAATGGGTGTATGTGAAAACAATGAATTTGCAAGAAAATAAATCAAGATAAACAAATACAGTTTAAACTTGCATAGCATGAATTCGAGGCTATCTACGCTACAGTTACAGTAATCCTAATCGTGATCACCAATTACATTGTAATTTCTCACAACTTGATAGAAATGCAAGCTTTTATATACATCGCTATACGCATGTTTCTTACCTTGAAGATCCACCACCACCATAACCACCACCACCATAACCACCACCACCACCACCACCACCACCATAACCACCACCACCACCACCATAAACACCACCCCCATAACCACCGCCTCCACCGGCTCCACCACCACCTCTACCACGACCTACATAACCAGAACCACCTTCCTCTCCAACCGCATCACTTTCATCCTCACTTTCCGACTCAGACGACATGTCGTCTTCAGAGGATGTAGCATCTGCAGCACCTTCTGGAGAACTTCGAGTAACTTGAAATTTATCCAACTCTCCAGAGATTTCACTTGGAAATGAACACATCAAGATTGCAATTAGTGCATCCATTCTTTTTATAGAGTCTCCTAAAATATTGTTGATGTAACCAGCAACGCGTGGTCCTAATTTGTGCGATTCGTGTTGCAGGTACAACCACCAAGTATCTTTTTCTTCTGCTGCGTAGCAAATATCTTCTATGTGAGACAAAACTTCACCAGAATCGCGGAGGATAAGCTGGAGCTTAATGCTGTGACTACCAACACATTTAATTTGAATTTTCGCCAATTTCTTCGCTCTATTATCCAGTTGCTGTGGATCTTCGCCAGTGTCCATCATTAGCCGTTTAAGCCCTTCTTGTAACTCATTCGATCTAAATAGGTTTTCGAATTGGTTTTGAAATTTGCATACTCGACTTCCTACAGCAGAATCACAAATTGAAACTTTGTACTCCGGATCGATGTCTTCTCGAACAAGCTGCTCAAATTTTATCGGCCGTAATTGCTCTGGTAAGGCATTGATGTAAACGTCAGCATCCTTTTTAAGCTTGCATTCTTTAACTGACAACAAAATTGGGCATTGGAGCTTCTCAATTTCGTCGATAAAACGCGACGAAACGTTGTAAATTAGTTCACTGGATTTGAAAAGCTGTTTACTTTGACTTGGTAAATATAGCTCATCGATTGTATCGGCATTTGCACGTTTTAATTGCGCTTTAAATAGGAGTTGCACAGCCCACTTAACTTTACTTTCTAGTTCGGTTGACAGCTTATTTTCTCCAACCTGTGCATGTATAGCATTGAGAATGGTCGCCATCTGTAGAGGTTGAATTTTTTCTGGTGTGCCAATTCGTTTCAATAAATGCTTAAAAGCTATTAACTCCTCAGGGACAGGATAAAGAAACGGTCTCAAATCACACTTTTCTGGCAAGTGAAACGACAACTGCTCCGCTTTAAGAAAAACTTTGTTTTCGCTAAGAAATATGCACGGGACATCTCGAAGTTTGACGCCAATATCGACGCAAACGTTGTTGCATTTATCTGTTAAACCACTGCCGCAGGACTTTGTAAAGTATGATAGGAATTCGTAAATGGACGTTGTAATTTCATCTAGGAGAACATAATCAGAAACAGCGTGACCATTGGTAGCAAATTTGGTAGCAAGGTTTTGTAGATGGTTGACCACTGTTGTATGTGGTGGTGTTCTGCAAATTTCTAGATCTTCTAATCCAGAGACTTTGTCAGCTCGTACCGATTCTTGGAGTAATGAAGCAGATGTCCAGGTGAGTTTTCTAAAATTCCAAGGAACCGCATTCCTAAATTCGATGAATAGCGGATAGCCAATTCTCGGATAGTGGTATTGCTCATGCATCATTGCCAGGCCTTCCTCCACTTTAGCTGGAACAATAAATTTGATCCTTGATACTTGCGACAAGAAGTCTTTTCCTCTTAAACATTCTTCGTTTGAAAACAAACATTTTACTAACATCTCGGAACGTTTATGTAGTCTCGTGTCAAAGGATGAAAGACGTCCGCCTTGGGCAACCATCTCACAAAACGTTAGGAATAACTGCTGTGTGATGTCCTTGCGAAGGCCAATATCTTTAAGAAGGTCTAACCAAGCAATGTCATTGAAAGGCGCGGGAGGAAATTTATCGCAGTCATCTTCAAACATTACCTTGAACAATTCGTTGGATGGGTCATAATATTTTGCAGCCAAATGAAGATTACCATGTTCGTCAGGAATACAAGGACTTTCAGACATAACTTTCAAAAATCTTTTTTTCTCGTCTGTGTCACTACGTGGAAATTTGCTGTGGACTTCATCTTTGATATAAACTAAATGCTGCATTTGGCTGTCACGGTTAAATACATTAAAATGTCTGAAAACGAATTCCACATAAAATTGGGTAATATTTCGATCAGTCTTGACACCGAGGTCTCGGTAAAGTTTCTCAAGAACAGGTAAAACTTTGGAATCGAGAAAACAACAATTTGCCTTCGTTTGGAGTTCACCAAGCTGTTGCAATGGGACGCCTGAAGGAACGAGAACATGGGAATAATATCGACTCTCTAAACTGACAAATCGTCCATCTAATGCTTTGTGAAATGGTAAATCTTTTATTTGTCGTAGTGTTGCCAAAGATCGTTTGCAATTATCTTGTACAAACTGAAGAAATTCAAAAATATCTTCATCATGATCATTCATTTCTGAGACGTTAAGCTTTTCTGTCTTCATCATATGGTGAAGCACTTTCAAAACGTCTGAACAATTATGCGGATGTGATACGTAACGATCGGTGATCGCTGCTTTCCTTTCGATAACAGATTTCGCTAGACAACTTTGGTTTTCGACATGATGGGTAGTATCATTCGCAGATGAAGTAGATGCATATTTCTCTTTAAAGGTAATTTCCTTGTTCAACACCGGGCATTTCAATTTCATTAGGAATGTTCGAATGTTTTTTTGCCGTTCTGTCTCGGTCCCTGTGACCGTCATATCCAACACGGTGGTTGCATTTTCGATCTTCACAAGTTTTCTACACGTTGTTGGAATCAAGGGCCATTTCGAAAGGCATTCTAGCGATACAAAATCACTACGAGGTTCTGGCTTTGCGTAGTTTTGCAAGAAATCCCATAATCTTTTGAACCATTTTTCAGATAGAATACCTATGAGTGGGAATTCCGTTACATTTTCGTCAATTATTTTCAAAACTTGGGCTGTGAATATGGAGGGGAGTAAACATTCCATATCTTTTACTGTGAACACGCGAACGGTCTTTCCTGTTTTATTTGTAGCCAACGAGAGAATTTGTTCAACAATTTTGGAGTGAACAAACCAGCGAGAATGTTCTGGAAACAAATCGCCAAATTTGGAAAAAAATGGAGGCTGCCAGGAATCGAACACTCTGAGGTACCCATCTTGCGTGAGAAGTAAAGGGAGCCCTTCCAATGTTGAGCTAAAATCTTGACAATAACGGATCAATGCCACCAACTCAAAAACGTTGTGGAACACTGTCATTTCCAGTTTTCTTGGAAGTGGGTTAATCTTACAATTGGTGCTTTGCAGAAATCCAACAACGGTTTTTGGAGTAACTTCTTTCGGTTTTCGGTTTGCTGAGGAAAACCCACGATATAACCAAAAAGGACAGTAAAGTAAGACAGGGACACCAATTCGTATTAACAAATACAAAATGTTCTTCTCTACAGGTGCATCAGGGGCATAATAATTCACGAAGTATACTTGGTCATCTGTTAGCCATGAAGTGCACTTCACGTGAACTGGTAGCTTAGGCGTTTCATTAGTTGATGGGAAAAGAGTATTATTTGACTCGTTTGGGATTAGTAATGGCAATACTTCAGCTTTTCTCTGTCCCAGGCAACCATACAATTCCACGGCGAGAGTTTTCCAAGGGGAGTCAGTTTTAACTGCTGGAAATAAAGCATGGTACCATTCGAGGTGAGGATCAGCTTCATTGTCGTCAAGATACTTCCGAGCTGCCATGATCAAAGAAGCATAGGCAGGTGCTAACACGCAACTTTTCATGAAGTAGTTCCACTTAGATTTTTCTCCCTGGCCATCTGTTTCTTTCCATAGACCTCGTCTGTGTCTATCAAGGGCGAAGTGGCCGTTGACATGAACTGGGAGAGACGTGTAGTTCTCTGGAAGCGGTAAGAAACAATAGACCATGGCATGCAACGACGCTGATTTGGCTGAGGATGGTGATTTCCGTAGTCGAGCAGCTAAACCACCACGTGGGAAAAGACCAAGCTTACGGCCATCGGGAATTTCAAATTCAGGTTCATTGCCATCAGAACTGGCTTTTTTGTTAATATATTCAGTAGAGGACCCAATGCATTGTTGTATCAGCCAGCGATCAATTATTTTCCCGTTCTCTTTAACTGTAAGATCATAGGTAATTCCGTGCCACCCGATTTCCGCTGTCGGAGTACCTTTTAAATCGCGGATATTTTGTGCTATTTTTTCACGCTTTGTTTCATTCTCTGGAGCAATTACGGTCTCTACTTGATGTTTACGACAGAGCTTGTTACTTGGACCAATTTCAGAAAAGGTTATTTTCTTAATATGGTTTAGAAAGAGCAAAGATTTCTGAGCTTCCTCTTGAAACGTATTTAGAATCTTACTCATATCAATAGGTACTTTAGATATCTTTGATTCAAATTGACATCTGAGTGGAAAACGGAACATTGTGGAGCCTTGTAAGTTAAAATGTTTGAGTAAATATCCATCGAGTGTATCCGAGAAATCATTCCGAAATTGCTCATCAATTGGAGAGAACATTTCCCCAGGATCTTCGGAAATTGCAGCGACAGCATAGCGACAATGTGGATCAAGTATCACAAGGGTATTGTTATCGGTCAGGAAGCTAGGGCAATCCGTGAGATGATACACTGAATTAAATCCAATTCCATATTTTCCAGTCATCTCGGGGCTATCTCGTTTCCCTCCTTTGCCAAGCCTTTGAATTCCTTCTAGGTCCTTTCTTGTGAACGGTTTGTCATTATACACACAAAGCGCCGGTCCTTGTATTTCTTGAGATGTTTCTTTCTTTGTTAAAACTTTCTCATTTTTTAGAGTTCGGGTGTCATAGATGAAATGTATCTCTGAAGCTTGAGCATCGTCGGCGTTCTGTACGAGTTCCTTTATTATTCCTTCTGCTGGATACCCGTCCAAAATTTCTTCCAATCGATCGAGTAACGATTCCTTTTGCCCAAACGACACACCAATAGATTTCGAATATTTCTTCAATATGATATTTTTGAGCGGTTTCGCGCCAAGAGCATGGGCTTTTTGTGGCGGTATCTTCTCGTGGACTTTCATGTTATCACCTGTATCCTGAAGCCATAAACTTAAGTTTACAACAACATCTTCGCTTTTGCGTAGAACTCTGTTGGTGTCTGGCAGAGGAATTTTGCCAATGTGTTCCATCATAGCGGGTTTTTTGACGTCTTCTATTTGATTGATGAAAAATACTGCAACTTGAAACTGGCCATTGGTCAGAACACGTCCCTCGTTGTTCCTTTGTAGTTCATACAGGGCACGGACATAATCTTCTTCATCAAACCGGTTCTTGATTCCCACGGCCTTTAACAATCGTTGATAATTTTCATAACGGTTTGGAAGGGTAAATAAAAATGGTGCTCCATTCCCGTTGGATTCAAAAGCCACCCTGCTGCTTTGGACAAATTGACCTTGAATGAACAGCCAACTTCGCTCGCGCAGCGCGTTCAAATTTTTTTGTTTTCTTTCGCCTTCTTTAACGATGTTGTTGAAGAAATCGTACATTTTACAGCAAATGTATTCAATCATTGACTTTGTGTTTACATTACTCCTATCAGCTCTTGTATTCCAGAACTTGATTGCTTCATCCAATTGACAAATTACATGTTTGATTTCAGGCCGTCGGTTTGCAAATCCTAAGAGATACTTTACTTTGGTATTTAACTCCCCAGTCCCAGTTTGGTCAGATGTATCAGCTATGTAACAAGACGAGCCGACAAGAAAAGCATCTTTTGGCAAAAATACGTCCTTTGGCGGAAAAAAAGTAGGAAATGATTGGTCTGATCCTTTCCAAGGTAAAGGGTAATCTGCTGAAGGCTTTCTTTTCACTGGAATGAATCTAACGCCTTCGAGATACTTGCTGTAATCTTGGTCGATCTGCATCCTGTCCACATGCTGATTGACGTATTTCATTAATTTCTGCAAACGTTTAATTCCCATGTAGTAATCAAGTTTACTAATGGACAGAGCTCTTTCGTGAATATCTTGCCATTCCAGGACTTCGACCATACCAAGTGATTTCAAGACATATAACCGGTTACTATCACGCAGTCCGTTCCCAAACGGAAGACGATGATCTTCCTCCGAAAACAGCTGTGCAGCACCACTGTCTGGATGAATAAGATTGCAGGGTTTTCTCAAAATATTTTCATGTTGTGATACTGCAACACACTTGTGCGCTTTGAAGAGTCTGGAAAGAGATTTATTCCCATCCATAATGCGATCTAAGCCAAAACACACAATAGAATTTCGCTGGGATGACGGGAGTTTCTCAATGTTTCGCAAAAAGTAGCTCTTCATAAAATTTGTCAAGGTCAATGTACGACTTTGTACGACACTACGTCGGTCAAACGTTTTCAAGGTTTGCAAAACATGGCAGGGAATGTGAAACACGTGCTTGTTTAGCGATACTAAAACTTCCACTGCATTCTCATAGATTGGATCCAGATCACCATCCAATATGAAGCCATCGGTGATATTCAGCCACTCTCCATTGCTGAAAAACATCTTATGTTCTTCTTCCAGTAATATATGGCAAACCGTTTGAACGAACATTTCCCAGGATTTCATATCAACGACGTCACAATTTGGCCATAAGGAGTACCAGTTTTTTTGCATGGATGTTTTACATACTAACTTCACGAAATCAAGGAGTAGGACATAAGCTCTAGCCAACGCGTCTTGCATAAGTGCTTCATTCCATTCCACCTCAATGGGTTGACCTTGGACGTTGGTTCGTTTCCATATCTCCACGCGATTGGACATGACAGCAAAGGAACCATTGATATGTACAGGCAGCCCGGTCGAAATAGACAAGGGCAAAAAACAAAACAGCTCTCCTTTAAATTCTTCTGAATTCCCGTGGATAGGAAATGCTGCTCCACCACAGGGTAACAAGCCATGGGATTGGCCTTCTGGTGAGCGAGCAATTTCAAGCGACGTGTTTTTTCCGCTTGCAGACGCAACAAGCCATGTCTCTGTACCGTTGTAATCACAACTGCTCAGTTCTGTCGGTTTATTTACGACGTCAATGGTAACATATTCGAGGTTCCACGGATATTCAATGCTGACGTTTTTAGAATCACGGTTCTGCTGCCACCACTCGGAACATTGCTTAATGAACGGTTCTTCGTTCTTCTTTCCTGTGTTTCTGTAGACAATTGATTTATTTACGGAGAGTACTAACTTCATTTGGTTAGGCCTACCCAATCGATCCAGTTCATAGAGCTCGACCTTCTTTAAATGTTGTGAAAATAACAGGAGGGTTGGTGCACATTGGCAAAGACTAGAAACAAGAGCTTTAATTCTCTGTCGATCATAACTAGTGTGACTGATGTCGCTATTGATGGCTTGGAGTGCTGTTCGGAAAGGAAATCGAAACAACGTTCCATTATAATGAAAGGTTCCACCTGAATGCATTGTGTTACAGTCAAAAATACCATCATACAGTTGAAATTGATCTTGGTATTCCAATAACAATTCTGTATTGTTGCCAATGTCAATAGATATTCCAGGGCGAGACCTTTCTTTAATACGATCACGTAAATGGTTAACATTTGGATCAAAAATTGTAAAGTGCTCTCTGGTGAAAAAACTTGGTACATCTGTAAGGTGATAAACAGCGGTAAATCCAAGTCCGAAACGGCCGATTCTTGAGAGATCTTTTACCTTTGTTTGTCCTGCTAGCTTAGCGATATTTTCCAAGTCATCGTCACTGAACACGGCATCATTGTACGCCCAAAGTGCTGGACCTTGGCATTCAGCCATGTTAGCTGATAATAGACTGCCAGTTGCACCTTGTCTCCAATCAACCAAAAACTTGACTGTTTTAGCACCTGCATCATCAGCATTTTGTATCAACTCTTTCAGAATACCAACCCCATCTTTATAATCTTCTAGAATTTTTCGGATAGCTGTAGTAATTGATTGGTGAGGTCCAGTTTGCTTAAACAAGCCTGTTAGAAAAAATATTTGCATTGGCAAGTACGTTTAGTGTGACAAGGGTGGCGGCTTCTTGTTACCGCATTGCCTGGGAACACGCGCGTAGTGAGACTTGTTACTACTCAAGCAGTCTTAATAATCTAATAGCGCATGCTCATAAATCATAAACGGTGGTAGCAACTGAGCCCCAAAAATGTAGTAAAAATTGTTCATGGAATTTTCTGGTGAAAGTTAATGGCACTACATCAAGGACATCGACTACAACAGCGTTTCGATTAGCAATGTGTAGTAAAACGTGATGAAGCGCTATGAAAAAGGAATTTGGTACACAAGCTATATATCCAACAAATAAAACTTTTATGTGTATGAATCAATACTATATACTATAATTTGTATAATAACTATATGCAGTATAATATTTTAAGTTTTTTTGAATACTTCAGATATTGAAAAGAATTGTCAATTTTAGCAAATATTTTTTAGCAAATTTTATGATTTGAAAAACGCGCCACATATGGGACGTTGATCTTGTAACAGTCTTTTTGAAACAAAATTTACAGTAATGTAGTAAGTAGGAAACACGCGGGTTTGTATTCTCTGACGTGATGTTATTGGATCAATTTATATATAAACTAGGGATCCAAGGATAGTGCAAAGTTTCTGAAAATACATTTGACACTAAAAATAACTGAGGAGATGTGTGGCTATACAAGTTATATATTAATTTTCGCTTATATATTACTTTTCGAAAGCACCGCGCATATTTTAGACTAGTACACTTTCGGACCAGTGAACATTCAGACTGGCGAACCTTCGGACTAGTGACCTTCGGACTAGTGTAAGTAGTGAACCGTAACCCGTTTAGGTTTATAGGGCCATAATATATAGTTGATGCTGTCATGCTGATATAGCTAAGCAGCTAAACAACGCGTCTGATGCTCGCTGTCAAAATAGCAAATCAAAAGCATATTGTTTGTATTATAAAGGTCAAATGTCGACATCGAGTCAACATGCTATAATATAGAATATATTCAATGACAATGCCTTCAGTTTCAAACATTTTGCTAGCCTCCGACACGGCTGATGTGAGCATTCATTTTTGTTTTGTTGTTAGTTGAAAAAATACATTTTGTTAGGCAAGTGTTTTCGACATTGAGTCAACATGCTATAATATAGAATATATTCAATGACAATGCCTTCAGTTTCAAACATTTTGCTAGCCTCCGACACGGCTGATGTGAGCATTCATTTTGGTTTTGTTGTTAGTTGAAAAAATACATTTTGTTAGGCAAGTGTTTGGGCTGGTATTTTGCGAATGAATCATATAAACAAACACTTCGCTAGTGTCTGACTGTAATTAAAACACGTTCTCGACGGGCCCTACCAAAATCGGTCACTAGTGGCGGATGACTTTGCGAAATCGTATCTCGGGTTCAGTATAAGCTATTTGCACCAAATAAACACCAGATTAAACGCCATTTCAATAGCTTTCAATTTAGACGTTTGTTTGTAAGTTTACTACGCATAAAAAGCGTTTTTGCTCTTTCAAATGCAGCAAATATGTGGTATGCAAATAATATACACCGGGATATCTCAGCCGAAACAGTACATATATGTTTCAAAATAACACCAAAAATATGGCTGCATTTTTTCTACATTTTAAGCTAAGTTTCATACGAAAATACTACAAACTAAAAAAAATACAGCGAAATCTAAAATATTGCGCGTTAACTTTGTTTACGTCGAAATATTAATTACTAAAATTATTTTGACTTTCGGCGTTTCGCTGCAAAAATCCATGCCATCCTTCATTGTATCTTCCTCAAAATACCACTGAATGAATCGCTATCGTTTTCCCAAGATATTTACCGCTTTTGAGCGAAAAATATTCAATATTGAAGACGCTACAGCGACTTGCAGCGAATACGTGAATGTACATGCGCTTTGTTGCGTCGAACAATAGCCGCCGACCAGCGCTGAAGTAACTCGGTTTTTATACAGCTGGACTAAAGATATTAATATCCCCATCAACATGCATCACTGAACGTAAATACAAAAATATATTCGATTGAAACGTATGTTTATATTAATTTATTACGTTAGCCTGTAGGCCATTGAATACTTGATTTCCACTTCGCTCCTTGTATTCACCATTACGAAGCGCTAAATCCATGGCAAACACGTCATTTAACCGTGTTTTGGTTCTAAAGAAGGACGAATGGGGTGTTCCGGAGGAAAGAACTTGAAAATTCTGAACGGAAAATATTGTTTAGAACAATTTGTTTCTTTTTTTTTAAATCCTACAGGCTTGGACAACAACCACATATAAGTCCGTGGGAGTCGTAGTATTAATTCATACTGTTTCAAAATTTTGAAAAATGCTTACTGCAAACATTTTGAAGTAAACGACAAAATATGCGTGTATCATCGCTCCCCCCGGAAAGTTTACACTATGACTGACTGACTGAGTCACTCACTGACTGACTGATGTGAATTTTCGCCACTCATCACAATACTGCAAAGTTTCTTTGAAACTTTGCACTAAAAACATTCAAATGTTTTTTTTTATAAATTGATCCAGTAACATAACGTAAGAGAATGCAAACCAATCACATCGATTTAACAAAACAAAGTGGCAATCAGGGGCCGGTTGTATAAAAAAAGTTATTAAAGTTAACCATGATTAGTGGAAAAGTTAACCATGATTAGTGGAAACGTCGACCAATCAGAACAACGTATTTTGCACTTAATCACTATTTACCTACAAAACAGTGATTAAAAAAGTTATTAAGTATTGCATTTTATATAATACCAGACAAACAGGACAAAATGGGAAGTATAATAAGAAATTAAATTAAAGACCATAAAATTGTTTATCACATACTTGTGCCTTTGTCAGGGCGATAAGCCGATAACAGGGTGACATAGAAACGATATGTCCCGGCCATATCGTTTTTTGTCCCGCTGCAAAAACAAAGATGGCGTCCAATTGCAAATCGGTAGTGAAAAAGCAATTAAAATATGTTAACCGAAAGATATCTGCAGCTATGAAAAGAAAGTTATTCTTGGTTTGTTTTTGTAAAGTTCTAGCTGTTTAACGTATTTTTTACAATGTTTTTGCATTCATTTTAAAATGAAATCAAATGATTTATAATTTGAAAATAAAGTCTAATTTTCGTCCCTGAATAGCTCTGATAAAGGCACAAGTATGTGATAAATAGGTGATCACATTCGAGGCTAGGTTATCACATTCGAGGCTCTCGTTCGCTGCGCTCACTCGTGACAAAATACAATATCACCCCTCGAGCGATAAAACTGATATCACCTGGTCCCTCATGTGATAACCTATACTTATGCCTAGGTATACAGCATAAAGACAGTTGAGCCGCGAGCAATAAGTGACGAAAATGTAACATATATTAATTAAAAACTGTGCATATTACACAAATTTAAAAACATGATGCCAAGGAGACAATTAAACTTTTGAGTATATGACCGTGAGGCAAAAACTGACGCTACTGGTTTCACTATGAGCCATGGGCAATGAACAGCAAATGCATCTCATTGGTGACGTAATATTGTTGCAATTTTGGTCCAAAGCATAGGACAGTTATTTGCATCACAGCCATGACTTTTAGCGATTAAACATTCCACTTGCATCATGTTTTTAAAAAATAAATTGCATTGCGATGATCAGTGCACAAATAATTCTATGATTCTTAGAGAACGTGTTTCCAGTCCATTTCGTGTCATATATCCACTTTCATTATATCGCTAAAATAAAGTAATAGTTTGCGCGCACCTTTTCTGCTACGTTCGGCCATTATCTATCCAGTAGTAGACATGTCACGTTTGGAAAGATGCCAATATTATGTAATTGATAAACTCGAGTACTGTATTAACTCCTATACATCCCAGAATATGAGCGGTTATTCGGATGGATTCAGATCTAAAAATTTAAGGTTGGTGTTATATAGCTATCATATGTTCAATCACACACCACGTACACAATCCATGATTACGGAAAAGATACCGGTATACACATCTCAAAATGCATTACCAATATCAAGTGGATATTACTGAATAAAGGCGACACAAGCCCTAATGATGAGAAAATATTTTAGCACAACAAACAAATCGACCTTCTGTCTTACGTCTATCGTTCAAAAGACGTCAATTCGCTTTCTTTAAAGATTTTCAACCGCAATGCATTGTATGCATTGACCCGCAATCTTACCGTAATCGTAGATTGTCAAGACGCACAAGAGTGACTGACAATAGTGCATTAAAGCCGCGGTGGCGCGGTAGACCAAATTATCTCGTGCTGTAGCATATATGTACACATTTGGGTTATACGGTTGAACTCCTACCATAGAAATAATAGCAATAGACACTTCCCGAATTTATTATGTGGGCATAAAAAACACTTCTTTTCAATAGGCTTCATACCCCGCCTCGATTTCAAGCTATTGTTTCGTGTGTCTATATAATGCGTATTTTTTTCCCAGGAAAAATTTTGCCTCCACAAAATAGTAGATTTCAAGATGTTGTTGCTCGAAGAGTAAATACAATATGGCGGATTTCAAAGGGGACGGTCAGTAAAATGTGAAGATATGATTCCTGATCGAGTACGCATTATATATTAACTTCTTATCAACCGAGCGCGAGGTCTGTACAGAGAAATATCGGACCGAGGTTTTTTTGGTACAGACCGAGCCCGTAAGGCGAGGTCTGTACGGAAAGACCGAGGTTAATAAAAAGTTTATTATATGGCGTTTGGCATTTAGAACTGAAACAAACAAAGAATTGCGAACATGACTTGGCCCAACATAACAATGAGATAAATAATAAATTACATAACTTTTTAAACCTGTTTATGAATAATGCCAATTTATAATAATGCAAGGTCAAAACGGTTGCAAAAATACTAAAATATTGCAGTTCACTTTCGGCATTTCTCATGTCAACAGTCTTCATCGTCGCTGTCAATATTGATTCTATGCTTTTTTTTCTTGAACAATCTTGACAGGCCCATGAAATATTTGAAACTGGCAGTTTGCTCTCGTACATGGCTTAAATTTTTAAGTTTTTTAATACGGGAAAGTAATGGACAGGCGAAAGTGTTTCTCAGCCAATCAGCGTGCGTCATTTCACCGGAAGTCAAGTTTGCTATATAATATAATAACATTCGATTATTTTTTTGATGCACACACAACAAAAATAACTTGTATCATCATAATCATATAAACCTAACAAAAAAACTACATAAATTATTATAATTAAAAGCTTTGATTCTTTGAGTACTAGTAGTTTATTAGTTATTTCTGCGGTTGGATAAAAATCTTGCAATATTATGATGGTTGAAAATCATCTTCAACTACTCTTGGCCGCTGGGCTGTACACAGATCGAGGAGGGGGCAGAGCAGGACCTGAATAAGTAATTATCAATTTGTAAATTTTTCTTTAGCCAGTTAAAACATTCGAAATTAAAACTACTTGGCTGTTAGCAGAATCAAAGTGGTACAAAGAGGGGGGCAGAGGTAGAGCAGGGTCAGAATAAATCATTTTTCATTTGTAACTTTAGCTAGTTCAAACATTTGAAATTAAAAGTTTATTAGGATTGCGATGCTACATGTTATCCAGCAATAAATAAAACGCTGACATTTCTTGACGATTTCGCCTGGAAGTGCGTGTGGTGAATGAACGCGCGAGCCTAGATGAATAAACAACGCTTGAGTGTACTGGAAGGCTGATAGGCTTCGTACGCGCGTGTAATATTGATCCAATGTCTCGTTACTTCCTTGGCAATCTTCGCAAAATTTGTACACTTCGTATAGCCGGTGTTACATTGAGCTTTGTAACTGCCATATAATAGTCATCGTCTTCGCCTCAATGAGGTACCTGCCAAAAAATCTCACGAACTCGCCTGCCTGCTTGCTATAAAAGCAGAGCCCGTTTCTTTTTCTTGTCAGTGATGGCGTCAGCAGCCAAACAGTCCATTTAGGGCCATTATTGGCTCCTATCTCCGTGTCAGGATCGAAACAATGGGTTTACCAGAGAAGCAGCGGCCATCCTCGTCGTCAATGCAATATTTATTCAAAACTGAATTTTTCTTATTTCAACGCTCACTAAAGTAATCTATAATACTTCGCTCATGCCTGCCCTCGCTGTCCTTCCATGTGCCCCCGTGTAAGAATTCATTTATTATAAATTATGTTAATGTTGAACGTGTCGATGTGTACTACCTCCGAAAATGGCTACTGGCTTGAGGCCTTTCAGACCTCTTCAATCTGTTGGGTTAAATTGAATAAAAATTCGTAAAAGGTTGGAATGGTGTCCTCCTTTTACAGTAGACATTCAGAGCAGCGCATGAAGCAACGCCTAATAACTGTGGCCATGCCCCGTGCGTGGTAAGTAGAATCTCATCCACGATGCATGGAGAGTCATGATACGCTCACAGCAACTGCTGTTTGACTTGTTTGTTGTTGGGAACGAAAATTCGGTGGTGATTGGGCAGGTCGTGTTATTTGTCAGCGTATTTGATCAGCCTATGTTCGATAATGCAACGTTTTAATTTTTATCAATAAGTTATACATTTGTATGTACGTGAAAATGTGTGTATGCCTATACACAGTATATATACGTATATAGTAAAATTATAGTTTTTTTATCAACTTTATTATATTTATTAATTCACTGATGTAAAATAATCACGCAATTCAGTTATTGTAAACTGCAAAGTGGTTTTCTTAATAAATCTTACTCTACCTTTACTCTACGGTTCTCTAAGAGTTAGGCTTTTTGCCTGTCTGCTTTCGATAGTGATGCTTAACAAGGTGTTGTTGCTAAGGTGCTGACATTGATTATTGAAAATAGGATCACTACGTTGGTGCTGGGCGAATCCTTGAGCAGCAATCCCACT
Source organism: Muricea muricata (assembly GCA_963855995.1). Taxonomy (NCBI): domain Eukaryota; kingdom Metazoa; phylum Cnidaria; class Anthozoa; order Malacalcyonacea; family Plexauridae; genus Muricea; species Muricea muricata. Next base: position 37,593,863 of record OY979718.1, read on the forward strand.
TGCTAAAAGAATGTCAATATCTGTTTGTAGGTCTGGTGCGACGTGCCCTGCAGGGGATTCGGTTTCGTCCTTGGCTGCTTCCGCAAGCAAGCTATGGGGGCTGATAAGAAAAAAAAAGTGTTACAGATAATAGGTGCAGTGTATATCAAGAAACATCCGTTGGTGGCAGAATGTTGACGTGGTGGTGACTTTGAAAGTCCAGTGGGTGCCGAGAAAGGGCGTCGGGGAATGAGTTCTTCTGACCTGGGTGATGTCGCAGTTCAAAATCGTATTCTGCAAGTACTGTAAGGAAACCCATCGAGCTAGTTTGCCTTTCTGTGAAGCGGTAGACGAAAGCCATTTAAAGTTGGCGTGATCAGTTTTCACGATAAGGTCGTGACCAAGGAAATGTGGTCATCATTCTTCCATGGCGCAGAGTTCCTGTTCTCGTGTGTGCCAACGCTGCTGTGTTGGAGTAAGAGAATGACTTAAAAACTGTAGTGGTCGGAGCTGGTCTTTACGTCTTACGGTCAATACGGCGCCTAAACCTCTCTTGCTGGCATCAGTGCGGACATAAAAAAACTTTATTCCAATTAGGATATTGGAGCAGCACGTCAGGTGCTAGGAACGTGGTGCGCATGTCGCTTTCTGGGGATAGTTTGAACTTGTGACCTTTCTTTATAAGTTGACGCGCGTTGAAACGTACGTTGGGCGAAATTGGGGATGTGGTGTCGATAAAAGCCGACCATGCTCAGAAATATCTGAATTCCACTTTGCCAGACAGATGTAGGGAGGTGTTGGATCTATTCAGACTTCTTAGGGTTTGGTAATCGCTCGTTGACTGCGAGGATTTGCCCGGGAACTTCGACAGTTTGCGCAAAAAATGTGCATTTTGAAGGCTCAAATTGTATGCCGACTTGAACAGTGCGCTGAAAGATTTTTTCGTAGCGATATAGAGCTTCTGCATAAGACATACGTTGCGTGCATAAGTCATCAACATAGGGCATACAAAATCCGGGTTCGGCATCGGAATGTCCTGACACATTACCCATCAGGTAGTCTGCGAATGTAGTTTGAATCACATGTTGGAAAGTGGCTCCAACCGTTTTGAAGCCGAATGGCATTGACAAAAATTTAAAGAGGTCACAATGGGTGACAACGGCGGATTTCTCGCTGTCGTTAGGATGGAGTGGGATTTGCCAATAACCACTGGCAAGGGCAAGGGCAAGTTTGGCGAATAGCTTCTCAGTGCTTAACCAATCTAAGATATCGTTAACACAAGGAAGAGGAAATCCGTCGCTTTTGGTTACGCTGTTTAAGGCTCGGGTAGTCTACGAGACCTCCTTCGAGCACCTCAAGGTGACCTTGATGACTGGATAATGCGCCGGCTTAACATGTCGTTAATCTGTTGGTGAATTCCTTGCAACTTACTTTCGATAGGGCCGGCGATACTGTGGCATTGCATCACCGGTGTTAAAGGAGTGGTAGATACCCTGAATGCGGCGAAGCGGTGAACCGGGTATTAGAAATGCTGCTATGTATTTGGAAAAAAGGACATTGAAAGCATCCATAATATCTGCTGCGACGTGGGAATATTCTTCGTTGGCAAGACGAAGTTCTTGTTGACAGAAAGGGCTACAGAGGGCTGAGATGTTAGTTACCCCATACACGACCATACCTACAGTCGTTCGATTCAGATCAAAAGTTTTGTACGAGGATGACCAGGTGTGTAGAGTTTGGTTGTGCTGTGCAGCATCGTAGATCGTTCAGGTGTCTATACTACAGTGATTAAGCCGGACGTAAGTGTTCTCGACAGCGTCGTCCAGAATCTCTTGCTGTTCGTTAGACATGGAGTACACAGTGGCGTAGGTCATTAAAGTAGGAATTTGGCTATCTTTTTGTTGCATTGGACGAATAGGGTTATTTCTAAACACTTTTGAAACAATAGGATTGGTTTGGATAGGTTGGGGGTAGCCGAGGAATTTTTAGGGAATATCGTTGTGGCATGGACCTCGGACAGTTTGCAAGGCTCATCAAGCACACAGATGCCAGGTTCGAGTTCATGCTGTGGGTGTAGGTGGGTATCATGCAAGGTAAGAGGGATGTGTTGGCTGACCAGTTAGGAGGTAGGTAACAACAGCTTGTGAGTCATCAGCATTGGGTGTATCTTTGGAACCATGTTTAGCTGCCAAATGATTTCCACCAAACAATAGGGGCAATAAAAGGTTAGGGACTACCAAACAACATGTAATGTTTCTTTGCCAGGCAGCTAAAGAATAAAGAATTCTTGCACTACTGCAGCTTGAAGCATATTTGTGCTGTCAGCCAGTTGCACAGGAACTTTTTTGCCTAACATTCGAGAGATAAGTTCATGTCTTTTTTTATTAGACATACTGGGCATGCTCTAAACTGCACAGAGTAACTAAGCAGCAGAAGTCATGTAGTAACTGCGGTTTGCTGAGGTAACAGTGAATGCACGTATGGTTCGCTTTGAAGTAAACAGAGTTCAGATCGATCATTGACTGTCGGCATTGAGAATAAAGAGGGTGAGGGTTCCGTTGAGGGCGGAGATATAGGTATCTCAATGGGGTTAGCAGTTTAAGCACTGGTGAGGTTGGGTTGTGAAATATGTACTTGTTGGTGTTGTGGTTGGATGACTTCCCATGGTGTGAACCAAAAGCAACATTCAACGCATTTGGCGGCAAATAGAGCTTGGTCGAGGGTCGTATAATCGTCGGATTTGACGAGCACTGCAAGTGGCGATGTAACTCAGGTTTAGTTTTTGAAAGAAAAAGGGAAATTACAGGACGATGATCCATTTTAAGTTGATCAAGTTTCCGCAAAATTTTTGGAAATCGAAATACAAATATCTCGATAGGTTCAGCTTTGCCACAAGGGCAGGGTCACCACAACAGCGTGAGCCAATTACTGTGGGCCCGTAGTACCTATCCCACCCTGTCAACTTTCCCTGTGGGAGGAAACCGGAGTACCCGGAGAAAGCCCACGACTTTCGGCAGAGCGTTGACTATACTCTTTTCTCACGAGGACAGGGTTCGAGTCCACCATACTGGAGTGTTGGAAGTGAACTTTGATTTCTCAAAAACGAGCTCGGAAGTTGGTCATTCGCCAGAGCACGCTTGTTGTAATAAAGTCAGACGCGCCAGCCAACGCGTCTGAATGAGCAGTTTGTTCGTTAAAAATCTCCAGAAACTCTTCCATATTTCCATAGCTAGACGGTTCATAGCAAAATTGAGGTAACTGCAGTAAAGGCATCCGAAGTTGAACTGAAGACGACGAAGATTGTCCCATGGATTGTTGTGGATTTGAAAGAGCATGTGCGAGTTTAAAAGCGAGTACCTTTACGTTTGGGGGTATATTAAAATTTTTGCCCAGGGCCCTCAAAATTGTCCGGGTGGCCCTGCTTATCAGGGTTTATTTCAAAAGCAATTATACCAATACAAAGCTCTTCAGGCAAAAAACCCGAAACATCGACATACCCCCTACCACCAATTAACGCTCTAGTTTCGGCCTTAACAAGACGACCAAATGGAGCTTATGAACCATACATGTACCCTCTAGTTACTGCAGTTAGACAAACCCCAACTAATAATGATTAGTATACACTCCACCATGGACTATTACAAATCCAGAGTTTTGATTGGCTTCTTAATAGTCCATGGTTGAGAAAAACAACAAAACAAAGCTTCAAAATGGCGTTAAATCATTGGTTTGCCGAAATCTTCAAAATGGCGTCAAATGATGGCCTTCGTTGACTACTCGCTGATAGACAACTCCACGTCATTGTCTAATTGTTAAACAGTTATTGCCTGCCTGCCACCTGCACAAAGTTCCTGCTTATCGCTCCCTTCAGAACTATGGTTGGCCACACGCTGTTATAATAAATATCTATTGCCGGTCATTTCAATTCAAAAATTCCTGGTCAAACATTCAATCTCTATTTGCATACAAAACCATAGTGATAGGTACTTACAGTCGATTGAAAACGCAAAGTTAGGGGAAGCATCCATACTCAACTTGCCACGAAAAACGTCAATTTGACGTTTCTTTTCCATACCCACCCACCCACCCTAGAAACGTCAATCCGTGGCAACAAAAGAACAAGGTGAATACTGGATTTTTTATTATGTTTCCTTCAATATAAATATATGACTTTGAATGTACCGTCTGGCGAAATAAGGAAGCTTGTTTGTTTTGTATATTCCTTGATTACAAAAAATATTGTGCAGGTTTGTGTCGCGTATATCAGTTTTAATAAAAGTGCATATCACAAATGGAATTATAAATTATACGAAACATCTTTATATCATTTTTTTAATGCGCCAATCGTCAGGAAAATATTCGGAGACAATTAAGAAACCACTATGACACACACACAATGTTGTGGGAGGAGGGTTGATGGGGAGAAATGCTCCAATTCTTATATAATTATAAACTGTGGTCAAATTGCCCCCCCCCCCCCCACAGACTCACAATTATGATTATGCATTATGATTATGACATAATTATGTCCTCAGGGGGTAATAGGTCCCCCCATGTTGGACCTTGCCCAAGGGGTAGTAGCTCCCCGAGATGGGCACTCTCAATGTCCAAGGGGTAGTAGATCCCCGTGATGGTCATTGTTTACTTAAATGTCCAAGGGGTAGTAGATCCCCGTGATGGTCATTGTTTACTTTAATGTCCAAGGGGTAGTAGATCCCCGTGATGGTCATTGTTTACTTTACAATACATTGGTTTGTGTGAGTCTATGGGGTTAAGGGTGACCTTTGGGAGCACTACATCCCTACAAATGCGCAGCATGCGCATTCCCCATAGACGAAAAACCTTCCCCCGGAATGTTAAACCAGATTTTTGGTTGTTTTGTTCCTTTTGTTAAAATTGCGATAATAATAATAATAATAATAATAATAATAATAATAATAATAATAATAATAATAATAATAATAATAATAATAATAATAATAATAATAATAATAATAATAATAATAATAATAATAATAATAATAATAATAATAATAATAATAATAATAATAATAATAATAATTTTTTAGACAAGTATGATAACGATAATAAATTTATTAAAGAACGACGTTTCGAAGTCATCTTGACCTCATTTTCAAGTTCAAATGATTGCAGACCGTTACTTAATTATAAATAGCGTTTACAAATAATTGCGCAAGCAAATTAACTATTCGTCATATGCGAAAGTTTCAAAATTTAAGAGTTCTAAAGCGTTCTTAAGCCTCTAATTAACATAGTTACAATTAATAATCAAACATGCAAATTGACAACAAACTAACAATCCGACAACAAAATACACAAAACCGTACAAATATGCTAATAGAGAATGTTAAGTAAATAGTTTTGAACGAATCGAGTCCGATTGTTTGTTTAAACTAGGTTTAAGCTCTTTGATAAATAACATTTCATAAAGTAAACATTCATATTTCCCCCGACATTTTCTCAACACCTTGAAACTTTTCTCTATATTCTTCGCATCTTCACCATGCTGTCCCACCATATGTTCCCCGACAACCGAAGACTTATGTTCATCAATGCGTTGATGTAAGTGCCGGCAAGTGTAACAGACATAATGAAAAATGAATGTGATCTGTGAATGTGATCTTAAATGTGATCTGTGCGACGCAGATTATGTCGGTTACACTTGCCGGCACTTACATCAACGCATTGATGAACATAAGTCTTCGGTTGTCGGGGAACATATGGTGGAACAGCATGGTGAAGATGCGAAGAATATAGAGAAAAGTTTCAAGGTGTTGAGAAAATGTCGGGGGAAATATGAATGTTTACTTTATGAAATGTTATTTATCAAAGAGCTTAAACCTACAGGGGGAGGACCGAAAAAAGTGGCCCCCTATGAAGATAGGGTTTTTAGACTATAATTTTGTAAAGCGTGCGGAAAACGTAGAGAAATTCATAAACAGGACTGTACAATTACCAAACATGACCGAAGGACTAACACTTTTGAACCTCAAGTGTAATTTTCATCACACAAACAGATAAATAATAGTATGTTTTGTGATTAAATTGAATAGTTCAAATGGCTTCCCATCAACCGTTGCTGCAGTTGTTTGGCGGTATTAAAAACGTTTTCACGTAATGAACACGTTAACAACTCAACATTACGTCACATTTGTACAATTTACAATGCCATTGTCACATTAACTTAATTTCTCGTTATCGTGTTGTGTCTTATTTTCAGTACTTTGTTGGCATTCCCTTCGATTTAATAACAGCTTTGCATCTACTACCCATGCACTCCACAAGTTTTTTCAAGTATTCGTCATTTATTTCGTTCCATGCAGTTTTAAGAATTTGGAAAAGTTCAACGATCGCAACGATCCCAAACACACAAGTGGAGTTGTTTCCAAATATCTTGCAAATAAGAAGATTGATGTCATGCGATGGCCAGCTCAGTCACCAGATTTAAACCCTATTGAAAATTTATGGTCTGAATTGAATCGTAAGACCAAAAATAGAAAACCAAAGAATGAAGATGAACTTTTCCAAATTCTTAAAACTGCATGGAACGAAATAAATGACGAATACTTGAAAAAACTTGTGGAAAGCATGGGTAGTAGATGCAAAGCTGTTATTAAATCGAAGGGAATGCCAACAAAGAACTGAAAATAAGACACAACACGATAACGAGAAATTAAGTTAATGTGACAATGGCATTGTAAATTGTACAAATGTGACGTAATGTTGAGTTGTTAACGTGTTCATTACGTGAAAACGTTTTTAATACCGCCAAACAACTGCAGCAACGGTTGATGGGAAGCTATTTGAACTATTCAATTTAATCACAAAACATATTATTATTTATCTGTTTGTGTGATGAAAATTACACTTGAGGTTCAAAAGTGTTAGTCCTTCGGTCATGTTTGGTAATTGTACAGTCCTGTTTATGAATTTCTCTACGTTTTCCGCACGCTTTACAAAATTATAGTCTAAAAACCCTATCTTCATAGGGGGCCACTTTTTTCGGTCCTCCCCCTGTAGTTTAAACAATCAATCGGACTCGATTCGTTCAAAACTATTTACTTAACATTCTCTATTAGCATATTTGTACGGTTTTGTGTATTTTGTTGTCGGATTGTTAGTTTGTTGTCAATTTGCATGTTTGATTATTAATTGTAACTATGTTAATTAGAGGCTTAAGAACGCTTTAGAACTCTTAAATTTTGAAACTTTCGCATATGACGAATAGTTAATTTGCTTGCGCAATTATTTGTAAACGCTATTTATAATTAAGTAACGGTCTGTAATCATTTGAACTTGAAAATGAGGTGAAGATGACTTCGAAACGTCGTTCTTTAATAAATTTATTATCGTTATCATACTTGTCTAAATCTATATCAAAAAGTTTATTGATAAAAATAATAATAATAATAATGAAAACTTTATTGAAATATACATTTTACTTATTTATACAATTGTAAATCTCACTCTTATTAAGGTAATTTACAACTGGCTACATGAATCACATAAAACGACAAATACAAGTACTAATAGTAGGAATAATGATTTAAATGGCTATACATGCAATGTTTTTAATACTAATACTTTAAGAGCTTGGGTTCAGCCCATTCTTTATTTCTACAGCAGAAAATATATTAAGTTCCTCTGACGGCATAGGACATTATCTTCTTTATACAGTATCGTTGATGGTTTTTATCTAGTCCTAACGTGTCTAACATTTCTAACAAGGTACGGCATTCTTTGTCAAATACACCCAGACAACTAATTGATAAGTTCACAAATTTAACAGACACATAATTATCCTTCATTTCCTTAATTAAATCCTCGTATTTAGCTTTCTTTCCTTCAACGTTGTTATGCAAGTTAGTTTCAAAGCCAACGGTGAGTTCAACAATATAGAGTTTATCATCTGGGGTAAGTAAAAGTAAGTCAGGTCGATATGTGTCACCAGTGATGATTGAAGGGGTTCTATAGCCAGGCAGATCAGCATACATTTGAGCTGCGTATGTAGTCTGTAATGTTTCAGCTATGAAATTTAAAATCGAATCGTGTCTCCACGTAAAGCGTTGAAGGTAAGACTGGCATCCAGCCACTACATGTAATAAAGTTTCAGGGCACAAACAGAAGGAACATTCTGGACTGAATGATAAACCCCATCTTGTAAGATTTTTGCGGGTAGGTAATGAGCTATTTATATAACGGACGGTAAAGTTGAAAATGTTCCTAGGTAGTTTTGATTGAGCAGTAGACCATAGTGAGTTTAACTGTAAAAGTGAAAACTTAGCAACGTAGAAGAAGGACCCCTGACAGATTAAGCGATGCTTTAGTTTATCTTTTTGAACCGAGTGAAATTCTTTAAGAACTTCCTTCGTTGAATTATAAACATCATACTGAATGTTAGTATGTTGGTTAGTAGATTTCCAGAGTTGTTTTATGGATTCATTAGGGGACGTTTTCAAAGCATTGCGCAGAACTGTCTGGCATTGGATAAATTTAACAGATACGGGCAAAACATTCAGGCCAAATTTGTTGTTGGTAAGAAAAATGTTACTTAAAGTTCCAGAAACCGGAATTTCAAGCCACTTTCGAATGTACTGATTGACAACAGAATCGATGGATTGTATTACCCAAGTTTTAGTCAGGTTTGCAACTGTAAGGTTTCAAGATAGCTTGGATAGAACGTAGCGGTTGTAAAGGAGGAGTTTATTTCTTGGATGCAGAGGAGTTTTATCGATATCAGACATCAGTTCCTCTACGACAGACATTAATTCAGATTTATGCATGTTGTCAGTCATATCAAAGTCAAAGAATCTACCAAGATATTTAAACGATTCCCCAATTGCAATTGTAGGTATATGATGATGGTTAATGAAGAGTTTCGGTAAATATTGGACAGATTTAGTCAATAGTTTCTTAATTCCAAAGGTACTGCACTTTTCCACTCGTATTAAGATGTTTGACCATTGGCACCAGATAGTAAAGCGGTTTAATAGATGCTGGTTTTCCGACTCTTGTCCCGTAATGACAGCTGCATCGCCAGCAAATTGAAACCAGTGAATTGGATTAAGGAAGTTTAATGTAAAACCAAATTGACGGTATTTATCGACCTTGATGTGTTGGACAAAGGTATTAAAGCACATGTTAAACAATAAAGGGCTGAGACAATCGCCTTGCAGTACGCCACGTCCAAAAGTAATAAATGGAGTACGGAAATCAGATGTTATGACAGATGTCTTGAAGTTGGTATACAAACTTTTTACAATACCTTTAATATGATCTGGGACGTGATGATATTCAAGTACAGATTGGATTAAGTTATGATGCACTTCGCCAAATGCATTTTTCAGGTCAAGGAGAGTGATTACAAGAGAACGTTGCTTGATCCTAGCTTTGTTTATAATGTTGGCCATTGATGCGGTATGCTCTAAAGTACCTGAAAGATTGGGTGTGAAACCTTTCTGTATATGATGTTCGATATAGTTATTTGAGTCGAGAAATGAATAGATTGAGTTACGGAGACATGATGTAAATATCTTCAAAGGGATTGATTCCAGGGTAATTGGTCGGAAATTAGAGGGGTCATTCGCTTCGCCTTTTTTATGAATTAGAATGGTGCACGCTTTTTTCCACACCGGACAACCAGACAGTGCGTATAAGTTCTGTGACATAGGTTCTAAGGTAAGGACAGCGTTTAAAGCTTATTATTGGGAGCTGATCGAGAGGGCAAGGAGAGCCAGATGCTTTCATCTTACGTATTATAGTTGTTATTTGTTGATAGGTTGGCGGGTCAAGGTCATACTGGATTTGCGGGCGAGATAATGTAGGTATCCAGCTGGGAATTCTAAATAATTTTGTCGGATGTATTGCAAGTAATGTTTTTCTAAAATGATCGGTGCAATCTTGCATGTTGAAGGATGGTAGTACAGTCCGCTTACTTGCAAGAACGTTCTTAACATAACCCCAGAAGTTACGCTCGAAATATTTATCATGATTGAATGACTGATCTTGTTGTCTGTTTGAGTATTATTACTGTTACGCAAATTATCTCGCAATACACGCGAAACATATTTTATTTCTGTAATATCAGGGTTGGTCGATAACGCTTTCTTTAAGTCCTTCACTGTATGATCTTTGTATTTATTCTCTAAATTTTTATCCGGAATGGCTTCGATGTGTCCATAGTTACGCGCAAAATAGTCATATATTGTGTTATTTAATACTTGTATACTTGTGTCCAATTCTTGCGATTAGATTTGCTGTAAGCTCACCACCCGTAAGATCTAGATCTTCTTGTGTGTTATTTTCAGCAACCTGCTCTTCAAGATCTGCACACAGTTCGTTGTTGAGTCCATTTATCACGCGACAACTTCGCTGGTGCATCTTTAGTCCCCGAGTCCCCTTACAAATCTTTCCACAGCAACATTTAACAACAGAGTGATTAGGAATAACAACTGTAGGTGAATTCGCCGCCGGTAAATCTCTCGTTGTTTGATCATGAGAGCTAGGCTGCTCTGCTTGATGAACACGCTGTTTACAACGCCATGAGTGTCTTCCAATAGTGGTAAAATCTTTGCCACAGAAAGAACCATAGATACACTAGATAGCGCATCTGCATATCAAAAGTGAAGCCAAAAATCTCAGCGGTTTCCCCTCATAACAATAGCTGGCGGCCATATTGGTCGTTCCCACTCATCAAAAAAATGCCAAAAAAACACTACTTTTCTGCATTTGTGTATTAAATACTTTTTAGCTGCATAAAACAGGATTTATTGTCAACTTTGTCCATTTCCGCAATACAAAATACCCAAATTATCATGCTCCGTGTCAACTCTGTGGGAACGACCGGCGCCTGCGATCTGGCTTCAATTTTTGCCTGCCCACAGAGTGGGATACACCATCTAGTGTATATGAGATATCTATGCAAAGAACAGACGGCGCATAGGAGAAACATTGCCATAAAACTTGAACGAATCATCATTAAGCACCTTTATACACAATATTTTATATATAAAAATGTGATTCATGTACGAAACTTCCAATAAAACTGCAGGCATGTACAGAGCACGTCTAAGCGGCTCTGCTCGATGTCGATAATAATAATGATAATAATAATAATAATGATAATAATAATAATAATAATAATAATAATAATAATAATAATAATAATAATAATAATAATAATAATAATAATAATAATAATAATAATAATAATAATAATAATAATAATAATAATAATAATAATAATAATAATAATAATAATAATAATAATAATAATAATAATAATAATAATAATAATAATAATAATAATAATAATAATAATAATAATAATAATAATAATAATAATAATAATAATAATAATAATAATAATAATAATAATAATAACAGTTCTTAGTACGCATCTTGCAATGCCTCAATGCCTTTACAAATTACATGGAATTAAAAAACTCTATATTACACTATATATAACTGTAATGAAATAGAAACTGCTTTGCCAGGTGATGGAAAAACTAGCCGTCTGAGCATTACCATTGCTTTAAATACAGCTGGATTGTCGGGAGGTCAGGAAAAACCTGCAATACAGGAAACCTGAATGGGGCCGAGACAACTACCAGCAGCTTCCCCACAAAGCTTCTAAATTACAACTTGATGATTAAGCCATTGATAATAGAGCAAACAGAGCTGACCATCCCTGCATTTCTTATTTCTTCATGTTTGCATTTTTAATAGTTTAAAATCTAGTCATTGGTTAGGCAAAAACCAAATGCGGAGTATTTTCCAGTTGTCTTTCATATCATGTTGTTAAGAACTTTAGAAAGAAAAGTTTTGGTGCAAATCACATAGTTGTAATGTAGTTTTAAATTGCACTGATAATATTGATAATACTGATTTGATTGAATATTGCCGTTGCAACAAGATAGTTGCTATATTGCAAAGATCAATTGGCCTTGGTCATCAATTAGTATAACTTTGAAAACATAGTAGTACTATGCAAACATGCAATTTATCCTATAGGAGCTGTGTTTTTTGCAATTGACAGGTTGCCAGTTTTAATTATATTGATTGTGACCACATATAATGCATGGTGGTATAAATGGGTAACAAGCTTTATGCCATACATATAGAGAATTACGCGAGGTAAACGGGTGAAATAAAGATCGTATTTTCATTGTGGAAAAGCGAATAAGCGTTTTCATTGGCCGTACGATTTTTTTCACTAGTGAAAATTTATCGTATCAGCATTTTGATTGGCTATACGGTTTTTCTCACTAGTGAAGAAAATCGTATTGTGATTTTGCTCACAACATGGCCGCCGTGTTGGGGAAGGAGCGAAAGGGTATTTGGCTTTTATGTATAAAAGAAGAAGAGTTTCCCCAATAAAAAACATGAAACGGAAAGAAGAACAGCTTTGACTCTCTATTTAGGCGAAATAACGAAGAAACAAATGGTATGATTCTGTTTTGAGAGTTCAATATTTTGTTTCGACATTGTTCGCCTTTGACAGGTTTCCAGTTTTAAAATAATCTCTATATGTTTGGCATAAACAAATTACTGCATGGTTGGCTCGTTTGTACGATTTTTATTATGCACTTGTTGTGAAAGATTGCTACACTCACTCGTTCGCTGCGTTCACTCGTTCGTTTAGCAATCTTTCACAACTCGTGCATAAAAATCGTAAGCACTCGCCAACCATGCAGTAATCTCTATGTATCAGATATACCAGATAGCTCTCTTTCCTTAACCATAGGGGCCGTCAACAAATTTAGTGTGTAGTGTTTTGTGTGAAGCAAATATGAACAAATTTTATTCAATGAATTATTAATTAAAATTGAGCTCAAAACGCAGAAAGACAGGATTAACATTAATTTTGGGAAACAAAGTATAAAGTACATGGTCATATAGACTCTGCAATTGCCCAGGTTTGCCGAAAAAATGAAGCATTTTTTCTAACTGGCAGTAAAATCCCAGTTTAGAATTTAATACCCCAAGCCAAATTCAAAACTATTTGCGTATGTGGATTCACATAATATACAGTGCTGAATCTTCTGATGAAAATTACATTTATATCTGGTTTATGATTAATCTTGGCGCAGAAAAATCAAATCTTGTATTAAGCATTAAAATTCAAATCCATATTGAACCATACATATGACGACAAATATGCATGGAAAAGGCTTTCCAATGCATTCTAATTTGTGACGTTGATATAAACACTTGAACTTTGAACGTCATCATCTTTGGCGAATCAAATGTCAAATTCACAGTAAAATATAAGTCGAATATATCAGATTATTTAAATAAACTTTAGACCCGAGTTTTATCACAAATGACAAACTTTACCCATTGTGGTTAGATTTTTTCATCGAAATGTGCACTAGAAGTTTGAATAGAACGGAATACTTACGATACCATAGTATAACTTGCGCGCAATATGATAATATGTTGATAGGAATGATAGCTAATGTGGATCTCAGCCAAGTGCTCAGCAACTCTTCCCGGCGGTGTTTCAATGTTGTTCCAGTTGTTACCCATAAACTTTGACTTATCGCGGTACTCGGTGAAATGGCAAGACAATACTGTTACCATATAAAACAAATGAGACGAGTATATACAGGAGATTCGCCGAAGACAGATCCCACTCGCACATATCGACTTCAACGTCAAATCCTTCCCTACAACGCTAGATTGTACCTTTTCTTTGAGAACCCACAAATCTTGATCGTTCGTTGTGTTCCCAATTTACTTTTAGCTCGGTCCATGCCTTTTCTTTGTTAGGACTTGAAAGTTTGTGAAACTGTGACCTTTGTCTTGACCCTTGTCTTATACGCGAACGCTATTCATAGTGTTCTGTTTATAATCGGAGGAAAACTGAATTGGACGGGAAAGCACTATATTTTTGTCTTCAGACATACTCGGCCGTGCAAACAGCGTGTTAGCGTCAATTACTCAAAATTTCAAAATCTCTTGCCGCAGAGGTCAGATGCCTTTGGTTACATGAGGCAGAATGAAGCTTACTGATCCAAACAGGAAGCTATGTAGACAAAATGGTGCAACCTGATTGGTCCAATTTTCCTAGACATATACAGAGGGATTTAGACAATGGTTTTTTGTTACGACAGTTTGTGCTAAAGGCACGTGTATGATCATGCGGTTCCTGGACTGACCTTTGTACCCCATTAGTAAATGAATACTAAATGAATATCTGACACTTTTCTGGTTTGCTATGCTTATACATGAATGTAAACCAGAGTTTCAATTCAAAAAGAGTTCGAAAAATGTGAAATTTGGACAATGTTTATATTTGGTGGCCCACCTTTGTTATGAGCAGAACCGATGCGCAGAACGGACTGTAACCCCTCTTTAACTTAAGTTTATAATGCTGTTACACATATAAACTAGCTCCACATGCAAAACGTCAGAGAAAATAACTCACACACCCACAAACGTCAAATTGACGTTTCTCGTGGCAAGTTGAGTATGGATGCTTCCCCTTACACATCGCACGAGCGAACTTTTCAAGTTGCTGGAAACATTGGCCAGGGATTCTTCCTGCTTCGTTTTAAAAGGACTGGCCGTAATACTGATAATGATACTGATGATATTGGCAACGTTAGTTCGAGATAATTATCAACTATATTTTAAAACGAAATGCAAAAGCGACATTTGAATGCCTGAATGCGAAAAAAACATTAATCTGTAGACTATATATATAATTTCACCAGCAATCGCAATTCTGTAACTTGTGTTTCCGTCATGTTTATACAAGCGAGTCTGATGTATATATGCATACATGATTAGATATATGGGCGTCCACACATTTCAAATAGCTATATAAAAACAACGCATGTACTGTATGACTCTCGAGTTGTTGTAAAACATTATCTACAAGCTCGTTCCTATTTTCGAAGAATGGCATTGACGATATCATTAACATATCGAAAGTATTTGCTTTGTCTTTCGTCTGTGAGACATAATTGTAATGGATACTTGAGAATGTTACTACAAATATATAAAATTTAACTCGCATACAAGCCTGTCAAACCTAACTACAGTACATACAACACTAAATACAGCCTGATTTAGCTCCTGCGAACTGACGTTGACATTATCAGAAATGAAGTAATTGCAGTTACACTATCTGAGACAGGCCTAACATACAAAGAAGAAGAATACTTCAGTGGTTTGAACGAAGCCAAATGTTTCATTCGCTGACGTTTTGTTTTCAACGCGGATTTGCCAGCCAGTACTTTATAGCTTTTAAAATTGTAAGACAAGTTAAAGTAGCCTACCTCGCAGTATAAGATACAATTGCAATTTAATTTCATTCGACCCACTAGGCAAAACGGCACACGATTTCAATTCTGCAGCTGCATAGGCGTACGGGCCGGGGGGGCAGGGGGGTCAGCTGCCCCCCAAAAATTTCTGTGATGTAGCTATTCGGGCAAAAGATTCAGAAACGTTCGGGCAAAAATAGCTCTATCATGCAGTGTGTATGAAAAGTTGAAAACTAAATTTTAGAATTAACTTTGAAATTTCTTTCGCATTGTAACATGAAGTATAGCAGGCCAATTCACAATGAAAACTTGAAATAACTTTGTATGTGATTAATAATAAGTAGTGACACCACAGTTTGCTTTAGTTCCTGTTCAAAAACTGCTGTATTCAATAAAAATTGGACGT
Organism: Muricea muricata; assembly: GCA_963855995.1. Lineage (NCBI taxonomy): Eukaryota > Metazoa > Cnidaria > Anthozoa > Malacalcyonacea > Plexauridae > Muricea > Muricea muricata. The sequence continues at coordinate 37,609,541 of OY979718.1, forward strand.
ACTAGAGAGATTAAGGTAAGGTAAAAAATAACAGTTTTTTCAGCTACTATCTGTACGATTTAATGTCTATTTTATTCGCACAGAATTCTAATTTGAATTTTTGTGTCATCTTTGCAAGTCAATTAAATAGGCCTACTTAGCGATCTCAAAAATTTGAATGCAAGCAAAGAAATGAAAATCAGTTAAATCGCCTCCACAGTTGAAAAAAAGCTGACCAAAATTAGCATAATTGCGAAGTTTAGTGAAGAAATATTGTATAATAGGGATATTATGGACATGTAAAATTTCTACAGTTTATAAACTGCTGCAAAAGTTGAATGAACACCCATTTCCTCCGGATGTATATGTATTAACATACCGTAGAAAAATGTATGCTAATATATACGCATAGATGAATGCCAATAAATATATGAAATTTACAAACTTTACATGGCTATAATATTCCTATTATAAAATATTTCTCACTAAACTTTGCAGTTACAGGAACTTTTATGTCGCTTAATAGGTTTTTAAGTGCAATTTCAAAGTCAAGCATTTAAATATCACGTTTTTCAGCCATGCTAAAAATTTTAAACTATATAATGAAGCCCGAAATAAGTTGAATAACAGAAATGTTTTAAAGTACAAAACTATAGGATTGGCGTCGTTCATTGTAAAGTTATTATTGCACAGTTTTTCCAGGTTTGTGGGTAACATTGTGACATGTCGGCTAGTAACGGAAAAGCGGTGCGTAAACAGCACTATCGTCAACGAGTGACTTGCCTAACGTGCAAAAAAGAAATTGACTCAACTATAAAGAAGGTCATATAAAAATGGTACACAAGGGTGAAAAAGTAAATTTTAGCGTTGTGGTTGACGAACATCAGCTACAAATTAATAGCTTCTTCGTTAGCAGTGCAAAACCCCCTAAGCGTCCTATGGTTAATGCGACTACGAGTGAAAGTACTTCCAGTTCGTCGATATCCTGTTCAGATATTGCACATGATGCACATCCATTGGACAAAAACGGTAATCAAAATCAGTCGTCAGCCAAATTACAAGATCCAACAGAGAAGATCACTGTTGTACAATCTCAAAAATCAGAGGACGCAAAAGAAGTCGTTGAGTGTCATAACCAGTCATCAAACATCTTATCAGACTAGGAAATATCCTTCGATGATACCAAGCTAAATCAGTCCCAAACCCCATCATCAAACGTGCAAAGTTCAGCTGAAATTTTCACCATTAATCATTGGTCTCAAGAATCAGTGGAAGCCTGTTGTAGCAATGAGCCTTCAATTAAGTCGTCGAGAACCTCTTTTAACTTGCACGACTCAAGGGTGGGTTTTCAAAGCAATCAGCCTTCAATACCTTCCTTAATGTCACCGCGCATGCCTAATCATCCTATACTGAAAGAATACAATCGAAAGAAATTCGGTCATGAAAAATCAAGCAGAGATTTTAATCCCCAGTGGTATAACACGTATCCTTGGATTAGCTATAATATGGAACAACGTCATTTTGTATGCTTTGCGTGTCAAGAGTTCATGGCAGATAATACGTTCATTTTAGATAATTGGAAAAAAAGTGACCGACTGAAAAAACATGCAAAAAGCAGAGTTCACAAAGACGCAATGGCAAAGTGGATTAGTTCAAAGATAAACGAAAACCACAAAACATCGGCAATGAAACAGTTAGTGGAAGCCTACCAAAAAGATGTTCAACGGAATCAGGAGTATTTGCGTGTTATCATTACCAGCATATTTTATACTACACAGCAAAGCGTATGTTTACGAGTGCATAAAGAGAACAGAAAAAATATCTGTGAAATGTCTGACACAAACAGAGGTAATCTATTGGAACTATTGCACCTCAGATGTGAAGACATTCCCTGGCTTAAAGAGATGTTGCAGAGTCAATTAAAGTGTCACGCCCAGTGGACGTCGCCATCCATACAAAACGAAATTTTGGACATCATTTCCAGCTTTGTTATTGAGGGAATTACTCACGATGTGCTTTTAAGCCGAAACTTTGCTCTAATTATGGATGAAACGTCAGATATTAGTCGGGCAGAGCAAGTATCAATTTGCTTGGATGGCAAAACATTGGAAACATTCGTTGGATTTTTTTCAACGGAGTCAACTGAAGGGGAAATTCTTTTTAAACTTGTAAAGAAAGTGATCACTGAGTATGGTTTAAAGTTGGAAAATATTGTGGGTGAATGCTTCGATGGTGCATCCAATATGAGTGATGTCCGAAAAGGCGTAGCAGCAAGAATGAAGGAATGCGCACTGCGAGGGGTTTATGTACATTGTTACGCGCATGTTCTAAACTTAGCACTGCAAGATACCATGAATGATGTGGAACCACTCAGAAACGCTTTGGGGACATTACAAAGCCTCTACAATTTCCTAAAAGGAAGTACGAACCGACATGCCTTGTTTCACTCTTTTGAGGTAGATAGTGATCACCTTGTTCTCACGCTTAAGTCTCTTAGAGACACCAGATGGTCTTGCCGATGGGAAGCGGTAAAAGCAGTTACCGAACAAATGTCGAAAATTGTCAAAGCTCTTCTTATTTTTGCAAATGACAAGGATAAGAGAACGTACACTGATAGCCGTGCTCTTATTAATGCCATTTGTGACTTTGATTTTGTATTCGGTTTGACCCTTCTAAAGGTGATATTGTTAAATACAAACAGTTTAAGTAAATATCTGCAAGGAAAAGACATTGATGCTATTACTGCCAAACGTAACGCTGACCTTACGGGAAGACGCTGCGGAACTGTCGTAATGAAAAATGCTTTGAACTCTTGTGGAACAGAGCAAAAGTTATGTCCGATGAAATAAAGGGTAACATCAAAGAATCTGATTTTGTATTTAAAGAAGCAAGAGCACCTCGAAACAAACCATCTCGTCGTTTGCAAGCACTTATCGGTGAGCCAGCATCTTCGAATACCGCGCATGTGATCTCTCCCCAAACGCATCATCGCATCAGTACATTCTATCGATCCCTGGACTAAGTGCTCAGCGAAATGCAATCACGATTTGAAAGCAACGATCAAGAGATCTTGTGTGGTTTGGGTGACGTTGTGCTCAACGAGCACCCTTCAGATAAAAGCTTTGAAGTAGTAGCACTCAATTTTACAAAGTTGATAAAGAACTTCTTGAAGTTGAACAGAGCATGTATAAAAACTCGTCAACAAGGATATCAGCTCTTGAGCAAAAACCGCTGCAGGGATTGTCGAAAGAATGTTTCAAGATGGATTATGTGACCTACTACCTGTGCTATATGAGGTGGCAACCAAACTGGCATCCATTCCCGCCACATCAAGCTGGGCTCAATCCTATCTTTGCTCAACAATGGGCCAGAAAAGATTATATTCTGTTGCACTGATCAACATTGAACGTGCATACGCTAACCTTACCATCAAGAATGACATCGCTCGAATAATTGACACTTTTAGTAAACGACATGGACGAGACAGTTATTTTTTTAGGTAACTTATTTAGTAGGTCAGTTGAAAATTCGGGCAAGTGTTGTTTGCCCCCCCAGTTGAAACGGTGCCCCTACGCCTATGCATTCGCGAGCTTTTGTTCGCATTTCATCGAATAATATTTAATCATACTCTGTCGAGGAAGACCTTGAAGTTGCTTTTGAGTGTAATTACGTTTTTAAATTATGTACAAATTTATTTCTAAATAAATCCAATTGAGTCTTTTGCAATATCACAAATAACAAAAATGGGTAAGGTCAAAACTTGAGCATATAGTAGGTTTCTGGTGCTACGAATTTTAAAAGCCTATGTTTTTGTGAGTAATAAAACATTTGAAAAATAAATGTGTGTTGAAATCAGCCTTCTCTTATACTCGGAGAAGACCTTGTAAATTCTGATCAAACATACATTTCCAAATTTAATGACCCAGCTATATGACGTTCAATATATATCATTGAACTAAACAGATCACTATTTAAATCTCAATGTCGACGAACAATTTTATTGCTGAGGCACTACAGACACGATAAGTATTAAATAAATGGAAATGTTTTTCGCTGATTGCATAAATGACCACGCAAATTATATTTTGATATGATAAAACTTATACAGCACGTTAATAACAGCAGCCTATATATAGATGCATGTGCGCATGGCAATAGTGTCTACCCGGTCGTAATTCAACCACAATCACTGCAACAGCAGAGCATGAGGTATATATATACAAATCGGTGATACTATATCTTGATGGTCTGATTCGAAGATACAGGGTTTTAGCACTTACGGTCTGGGGGCCGCTTCTACCCTCCCCTATATTTCGAACCAGAGGTGGTGGAGTTGTGATACAAGACGGTTGAGGCAGTCAATTCGATGTCGTTGCCGAAAGGCAACGGCATTTGGTGGGTTGTCGAGGCCAATTGTGCGAAGCCACCCGTGCGCGCCATCCGTGTGCAAACTTTTATTACAATACCCCGGTCCTTTTTACCATCGTTATACATTTCCAAGGCTAATCCTTCGAAGGTAGCAGAATTCCTGACACCTTTTGGAACCTTTTAATTTAAATTGATTACGCTGGCCGGCGTACAATCTCTTATGACGCTTTTCAATAGCCCTAATGTAAGTGGTAGAGCGTAATTCTTTTCAATTATTTATCTGGGGTTTTTTCGCCAAAAAAGATGGCTCCCACCGTTAAGAAAAACTATAGCATTTTGAGCACGGTTTTCTGCTCAATTTTTTTCGATGGTTTTTTAGAACTTTTATTTTCTCCATTTACCAAAAATTTTGCCAGTGCGGTTAACAAGGAAATAAAAATTTTTCTTTATCAGACTGTATGATGAAAAGAAGTAATTGTCAAATTGTGACGAATTTTTTTCTAAAAAAATTTGCAAAATAGACGAAAAGATACTTTGGAAAGGGTTATTAATTCTTACACAAGACGAAAACTATTTAATGCATGGCAAGGGCAGGAATTGATCCTACCCACTTTTGTAGGGTAATTTGTATTTGACCACTGCATTACGTTGGTTATGCGGCTTCGGCAAGTTGGTTGAAGTTGTCTATACGTTCTTCTAGCCTATGCTTAATTCTTGAAACTGACGAAATCCAGAACGATTTTTATCAAAGGTAGGTATTGCTCCCGGACTCAGTGATTGACTCTGAAGGGATACACATGGTCTTTACCACTGGACTATGTTAGTTACCACTTTCTATGTTAGTTACCACTTTGACTGGGTTAAGAATTATTATAGATATACACGCTAGATTAAATCAAAGTTATTCGAAGCCATTCGCGAGCTTTTGTTCGCATTTCATCGAATAATATTTAATCATACTCTGTCGAGGAAGACCTTGAAGTTGCTTTTGAGTGTAATTACGTTTTTAAATTATGTACAAATTTATTTCTAAATAAATCCAATTGAGTCTTTTGCAATATCACAAATAACAAAAATGGGTAAGGTCAAAACTTGAGCATATAGTAGGTTTCTGGTGCTACGAATTTTAAAAGCCTATGTTTTTGTGAGTAATAAAACATTTGAAAAATAAATGTGTGTTGAAATCAGCCTTCTCTTATACTCGGAGAAGACCTTGTAAATTCTGATCAAACATACTTTTCCAAATATAATGACCTAGCTATAGGCGTCCAATATATATATCATTGAACAAAGCAGATCACTATTTAAATCTAATTTCGAAGAACAACATTATTGCTGGAGCACTACAGAGACGATAGGTATTAAATAAATGGAAATGTGTTTCGCTGATTGCATAAATGACCACGCAAATTATATTTTGATGTTTATGATAAAACTTACACAGCACGTTAGTAACAGCAGCCTATATATAGATGCATGTGCGCATGGCAATAGTGCCTACCTGGTCGTAATTCAACCACAATCAGTGCAACAGCAAAGCATGACGTATATAAATACAAATCGGTCGTACTATAGTATCACCGATTTGTATTTATATACGTCATGCTTTGCTGTTGCACTAATTGTGGTTGAATTACGACCAGGTAGGCACTATTGCCATGCGTGATCATTTGCTTTTCTTCTTTTAAAATATCTGCCTGTACTTAGGGGAAACAGGCAGATCTCTGGAAACAAGAAAGGCTGAACACATCAGAAACGTTAAGGAACATAATAATGGTTCAAACATCGAAAAACGTGCAACGCGAAAATCATTGACACAGGGAATTTCCGTAGTCGCCTAACACTAGAAAGTCTAGAATCATGGCATACAGCTGCCAAACACAGCAATGCTGATAACAACTCAAAACCGCTTCCTCGACAATGTACAATCTTAATAAAGAAAACATAGTATCACCTTATCGTATTTCACAGTGCACATGTATACACGTCATATCTAGCTTCATTTGACACTTTCACAGTTTACTGCAATCATTATAAATATACCCGTTGAAGGCTACAGACTGGTGGCCGAAAGCTCGTAAACAAATAAATATATTTTAGTCAGAGAACGTCTCACCCTTTTCATTTATGTCTAATTGACACATCTACGATTTTTAGTGGTTTATATTGTTTAACCGTTTCTTAAAGCTCATTTAGTGAAAAACGGGTAAAATAGGGCGAGTGTAATAGCCCTCGCGGTCTGGTGGTAAGGCAATGTGGCGGTAAATAAACAACGCAGCTGAACGATAATTCCCTTGCTCTGAATTCTTTTCTTGTTTTAGAATTAATTATAGGCTAGAGAAAAGCCCGCTTAAACAATTTAAGTGGCAAGCGCGTGATAGCAAACATATATAGTCTAGTGGCCAATGCAAAATGTCTCAAGTCAACGAGTTTTTGGTCAAACCTAATTGCCCTTGTCACAAACCCCATAGGTTTTAGTCTGGGGTAAGAATTATTATAAATATACACGCTAGATTAAATCAAAGTTATTTGAAGCCATTCGCGAGCTTTTGTTCGCATTTCATCGAATAATATTTAATCATACTCTGTCGAGGAAGACCTTGAAGTTGCTTTTGAGTGTAATTACATTTATATGCACAAATTTATTTCTAAATAAATCCAATTGAGTCTTTTGCAATATCACAATAACAAAAATGGGTAAGATCACAACTTGAGCATACAGTAGGTTTCTGGTGCTACGAATTTTAAAATCCCATATTTTTGTAAGTAGAACATTTGAAAGATAAATGTGTGTTGAAATCAGCCTTCTCTTATACTCGGAGAAGACCATGTAAATTCTGATCAAACATACATTTCCAAATTTAATGACCCAGCTATATGACGTTCAATATATATCATTGAACTAAACAGATCACTATTTAAATCTCAATGTCGACGAACAATTTTATTGCTGAGGCACTACAGACACGATAAGTATTAAATAAATGGAAATGTTTTTCGCTGATTGCATAAATGACCACGCAAATTATATTTTGATATGATAAAACTTATACAGCACGTTAATAACAGCAGCCTATATATAGATGCATGTGCGCATGGCAATAGTGTCTACCCGGTCGTAATTCAACCACAATCACTGCAACAGCAGAGCATGAGGTATATATATACAAATCGGTGATACTATATCTTGATGGTCTGATTCGAAGATACAGGGTTTTAGCACTTACGGTCTGGGGGCCGCTTCTACCCTCCCCTATATTTCGAACCAGAGGTGGTGGAGTTGTGATACAAGACGGTTGAGGCAGTCAATTCGATGTCGTTGTCGAAAGGCAACGGCATTTGGTGGGTTGTCGAGGCCAATTGTGCGAAGCCACCCGTGCGCGCCATCCGTGTGCAAACTTTTATTACAATACCCCGGTCCTTTTTACCATCGTTATACATTTCCAAGGCTAATCCTTCGAAGGTAGCAGAATTCCTGACACCTTTTGGAACCTTTTAATTTAAATTGATTACGCCGGCCGGCGTACAATCTCTTATGACGCTTTTCAATAGCCCTAATGTAAGTGGTAGAGCGTAATTCTTTTCAATTATTTATCTGGGGTTTTTTCGCCAAAAAAGATGGCTCCCACCGTTAAGAAAAACTATAGCATTTTGAGCACGGTTTTCTGCTCAAATTTTTTCGATGGTTTTTTAGAACTTTTATTTTCTCCATTTACCAAAAATTTTGCCAGTGCGGTTAACAAGGAAATAAAAATTTTTCTTTATCAGACTGTATGATGAAAAGAAGTGATTGTCAAATTGTGACGAATTTTTTTCTAAAAAAATTTGCAAAATAGACGAAAAGATACTTTGGAAAGGGTTATTAATTCTTACACAAGACGAAAACTATTTAATGCATGGCAAGGGCAGGAATTGATCCTACCCACTTTTGTAGGGTAATTTGTATTTGACCACTGCATTACGTAGGTTATGCGGCTTCGGCAAGTTGGTTGAAGTTGTCTATACGTTCTTCTAGCCTATGCTTAATTCTTGAAACTGACGAAATCCAGAACGATTTTTATCAAAGGTAGGTATTGCTCCCGGACTCAGTGATTGACTCTGAAGGGATACACATGGTCTTTACCACTGGACTATGTTAGTTACCACTTTCTATGTTAGTTACCACTTTGACTGGGTTAAGAATTATTATAGATATACACGCTAGATTAAATCAAAGTTATTCGAAGCCATTCGCGAGCTTTTGTTCGCATTTCATCGAATAATATTTAATCATACTCTGTCGAGGAAGACCTTGAAGTTGCTTTTGAGTGTAATTACGTTTTTAAATTATGTACAAATTTATTTCTAAATAAATCCAATTGAGTCTTTTGCAATATCACAAATAACAAAAATGGGTAAGGTCAAAACTTGAGCATATAGTAGGTTTCTGGTGCTACGAATTTTAAAAGCCTATGTTTTTGTGAGTAATAAAACATTTGAAAAATAAATGTGTGTTGAAATCAGCCTTCTCTTATACTCGGAGAAGACCTTGTAAATTCTGATCAAACATACTTTTCCAAATATAATGACCTAGCTATAGGCGTCCAATATATATATCATTGAACAAAGCAGATCACTATTTAAATCTAATTTCGAAGAACAACATTATTGCTGGAGCACTACAGAGACGATAGGTATTAAATAAATGGAAATGTGTTTCGCTGATTGCATAAATGACCACGCAAATTATATTTTGATGTTTATGATAAAACTTACACAGCACGTTAATAACAGCAGCCTATATATAGATGCATGTGCGCATGGCAATAGTGCCTACCTGGTCGTAATTCAACCACAATCAGTGCAATAGCAAAGCATGACGTATATAAATACAAATCGGTCGTACTATAGTATCACCGATTTGTATTTATATACGTCATGCTTTGCTGTTGCACTAATTGTGGTTGAATTACGACCAGGTAGGCACTATTGCCATGCGTGATCATTTGCTTTTCTTCTTTTAAAATATCTGCCTGTACTTAGGGGAAACAGGCAGATCTCTGGAAACAAGAAAGGCTGAACACATCAGAAACGTTAAGGAACATAATAATGGTTCAAACATCGAAAAACGTGCAACGCGAAAATCATTGACACAGGGAATTTCCGTAGTCGCCTAACACTAGAAAGTCTAGAATCATGGCATACAGCTGCCGAACACAGCAATGCTGATAACAACTCAAAACCGCTTCCTCGACAATGTACAATCTTAATAAAGAAAACATAGTATCACCTTATCGTATTTCACAGTGCACATGTATACACGTCATATCTAGCTTCATTTGACACTTTCACAGTTTACTGCAATCATTATAAATATACCCGTTGAAGGCTACAGACTGGTGGCCGAAAGCTCGTAAACAAATAAATATATTTTAGTCAGAGAACGTCTCACCCTTTTCATTTATGTCTAATTGACACATCTACGATTTTTAGTGGTTTATATTGTTTAACCGTTTCTTAAAGCTCATTTAGTGAAAAACGGGTAAAATAGGGCGAGTGTAATAGCCCTCGCGGTCTGGTGGTAAGGCAATGTGGCGGTAAATAAACAACGCAGCTGAACGATAATTCCCTTGCTCTGAATTCTTTTCTTGTTTTAGAATTAATTATAGGCTAGAGAAAAGCCCGCTTAAACAATTTAAGTGGCAAGCGCGTGATAGCAAACATATATAGTCTAGTGGCCAATGCAAAATGTCTCAAGTCAACGAGTTTTTGGTCAAACCTAATTGCCCTTGTCACAAACCCCATAGGTTTTTGTCTGGGGTAAGAATTATTATAAATATACACGCTAGATTAAATCAAAGTTATTCGAAGCCATTCGCGAGCTTTTGTTCGCATTTCATCGAATAATATTTAATCATACTCTGTCGAGGAAGACCTTGAAGTTGCTTTTGAGTGTAATTACATTTATATGCACAAATTTATTTCTAAATAAATCCAATTGAGTCTTTTGCAATATCACAATAACAAAAATGGGTAAGATCACAACTTGAGCATACAGTAGGTTTCTGGTGCTACGAATTTTAAAATCCCATATTTTTGTAAGTAGAACATTTGAAAGATAAATGTGTGTTGAAATCAGCCTTCTCTTATACTCGGAGAAGACCATGTAAATTCTGATCAAACATACATTTCCAAATTTAATGACCCAGCTATATGACGTTCAATATATATCATTGAACTAAACAGATCACTATTTAAATCTCAATGTCGACGAACAATTTTATTGCTGAGGCACTACAGACACGATAAGTATTAAATAAATGGAAATGTTTTTCGCTGATTGCATAAATGACCACGCAAATTATATTTTGATATGATAAAACTTATACAGCACGTTAATAACAGCAGCCTATATATAGATGCATGTGCGCATGGCAATAGTGTCTACCCGGTCGTAATTCAACCACAATCACTGCAACAGCAGAGCATGAGGTATATATATACAAATCGGTGATACTATATCTTGATGGTCTGATTCGAAGATACAGGGTTTTAGCACTTACGGTCTGGGGGCCGCTTCTACCCTCCCCTATATTTCGAACCAGAGGTGGTGGAGTTGTGATACAAGACGGTTGAGGCAGTCAATTCGATGTCGTTGCCGAAAGGCAACGGCATTTGGTGGGTTGTCGAGGCCAATTGTGCGAAGCCACCCGTGCGCGCCATCCGTGTGCAAACTTTTATTACAATACCCCGGTCCTTTTTACCATCGTTATACATTTCCAAGGCTAATCCTTCGAAGGTAGCAGAATTCCTGACACCTTTTGGAACCTTTTAATTTAAATTGATTACGCTGGCCGGCGTACAATCTCTTATGACGCTTTTCAATAGCCCTAATGTAAGTGGTAGAGCGTAATTCTTTTCAATTATTTATCTGGGGTTTTTTCGCCAAAAAAGATGGCTCCCACCGTTAAGAAAAACTATAGCATTTTGAGCACGGTTTTCTGCTCAATTTTTTTCGATGGTTTTTTAGAACTTTTATTTTCTCCATTTACCAAAAATTTTGCCAGTGCGGTTAACAAGGAAATAAAAATTTTTCTTTATCAGACTGTATGATGAAAAGAAGTAATTGTCAAATTGTGACGAATTTTTTTCTAAAAAAATTTGCAAAATAGACGAAAAGATACTTTGGAAAGGGTTATTAATTCTTACACAAGACGAAAACTATTTAATGCATGGCAAGGGCAGGAATTGATCCTACCCACTTTTGTAGGGTAATTTGTATTTGACCACTGCATTACGTTGGTTATGCGGCTTCGGCAAGTTGGTTGAAGTTGTCTATACGTTCTTCTAGCCTATGCTTAATTCTTGAAACTGACGAAATCCAGAACGATTTTTATCAAAGGTAGGTATTGCTCCCGGACTCAGTGATTGACTCTGAAGGGATACACATGGTCTTTACCACTGGACTATGTTAGTTACCACTTTCTATGTTAGTTACCACTTTGACTGGGTTAAGAATTATTATAGATATACACGCTAGATTAAATCAAAGTTATTCGAAGCCATTCGCGAGCTTTTGTTCGCATTTCATCGAATAATATTTAATCATACTCTGTCGAGGAAGACCTTGAAGTTGCTTTTGAGTGTAATTACGTTTTTAAATTATGTACAAATTTATTTCTAAATAAATCCAATTGAGTCTTTTGCAATATCACAAATAACAAAAATGGGTAAGGTCAAAACTTGAGCATATAGTAGGTTTCTGGTGCTACGAATTTTAAAAGCCTATGTTTTTGTGAGTAATAAAACATTTGAAAAATAAATGTGTGTTGAAATCAGCCTTCTCTTATACTCGGAGAAGACCTTGTAAATTCTGATCAAACATACTTTTCCAAATATAATGACCTAGCTATAGGCGTCCAATATATATATCATTGAACAAAGCAGATCACTATTTAAATCTAATTTCGAAGAACAACATTATTGCTGGAGCACTACAGAGACGATAGGTATTAAATAAATGGAAATGTGTTTCGCTGATTGCATAAATGACCACGCAAATTATATTTTGATGTTTATGATAAAACTTACACAGCACGTTAATAACAGCAGCCTATATATAGATGCATGTGCGCATGGCAATAGTGCCTACCTGGTCGTAATTCAACCACAATCAGTGCAACAGCAAAGCATGACGTATATAAATACAAATCGGTCGTACTATAGTATCACCGATTTGTATTTATATACGTCATGCTTTGCTGTTGCACTAATTGTGGTTGAATTACGACCAGGTAGGCACTATTGCCATGCGTGATCATTTGCTTTTCTTCTTTTAAAATATCTGCCTGTACTTAGGGGAAACAGGCAGATCTCTGGAAACAAGAAAGGCTGAACACATCAGAAACGTTAAGGAACATAATAATGGTTCAAACATCGAAAAACGTGCAACGCGAAAATCATTGACACAGGGAATTTCCGTAGTCGCCTAACACTAGAAAGTCTAGAATCATGGCATACAGCTGCCGAACACAGCAATGCTGATAACAACTCAAAACCGCTTCCTCGACAATGTACAATCTTAATAAAGAAAACATAGTATCACCTTATCGTATTTCACAGTGCACATGTATACACGTCATATCTAGCTTCATTTGACACTTTCACAGTTTACTGCAATCATTATAAATATACCCGTTGAAGGCTACAGACTGGTGGCCGAAAGCTCGTAAACAAATAAATATATTTTAGTCAGAGAACGTCTCACCCTTTTCATTTATGTCTAATTGACACATCTACGATTTTTAGTGGTTTATATTGTTTAACCGTTTCTTAAAGCTCATTTAGTGAAAAACGGGTAAAATAGGGCGAGTGTAATAGCCCTCGCGGTCTGGTGGTAAGGCAATGTGGCGGTAAATAAACAACGCAGCTGAACGATAATTCCCTTGCTCTGAATTCTTTTCTTGTTTTAGAATTAATTATAGGCTAGAGAAAAGCCCGCTTAAACAATTTAAGTGGCAAGCGCGTGATAGCAAACATACATAGTCTAGTGGCCAATGCAAAATGTCTCAAGTCAACGAGTTTTTGGTCAAACCTAATTGCCCTTGTCACAAACCCCATAGGTTTTTGTCTGGGGTAAGAATTATTATAAATATACACGCTAGATTAAATCAAAGTTATTCGAAGCCATTCGCGAGCTTTTGTTCGCATTTCATCGAATAATATTTAATCATACTCTGTCGAGGAAGACCTTGAAGTTGCTTTTGAGTGTAATTACATTTATATGCACAAATTTATTTCTAAATAAATCCAATTGAGTCTTTTGCAATATCACAATAACAAAAATGGGTAAGATCACAACTTGAGCATACAGTAGGTTTCTGGTGCTACGAATTTTAAAATCCCATATTTTTGTAAGTAGAACATTTGAAAGATAAATGTGTGTTGAAATCAGCCTTCTCTTATACTCGGAGAAGACCATGTAAATTCTGATCAAACATACATTTCCAAATTTAATGACCCAGCTATATGACGTTCAATATATATCATTGAACTAAACAGACCACTATTTAAATCTCAATGTCGAAGAACAATTTTATTGCTGAGGCACTACAGACACGATAAGTATTAAATAAATGGAAATGTTTTTCGCTGATTGCATAAATGACCACGCAAATTATATTTTGATATGATAAAACTTATACAGCACGTTAATAACAGCAGCCTATATATAGATGCATGTGCGCATGGCAATAGTGTCTACCCGGTCGTAATTCAACCACAATCACTGCAACAGCAGAGCATGAGGTATATATATACAAATCGGTGATACTATAGCTTGATGGTCTGATTCGAAGATACAGGGTTTTAGCACTCACGGTCTGGGGGCCGCTTCTACCCTCCCCTATATTTCGAACCAGAGGTGGTGGAGTTGTGATACAAGACGGTTGAGGCAGTCAATTCGATGTCGTTGTCGAAAGGCAACGGCATTTGGTGGGTTGTCGAGGCCAATTGTGCGAAGCCACCCGTGCGCGCCATCCGTGTGCAAACTTTTATTACAATACCCCGGTCCTTTTTACCATCGTTATACATTTCCAAGGCTAATCCTTCGAAGGTAGCAGAATTCCTGACACCTTTTGGAACCTTTTAATTTAAATTGATTACGCTGGCCGGCGTACAATCTCTTATGACGCTTTTCAATAGCCCTAATGTAAGCGGTAGAGCGTAATTCTTTTCAATTATTTATTTGGGGTTTTTTCGCCAAAAAAGATGGCTCCCACCGTTAAGAAAAACTATAGCATTTTGAGCACGGTTTTCTGTTCAATTTTTTTCGATGGTTTTTTAGAACTTTTATTTTCTCCATTTACCAAAAATTTTGCCAGTGCGGTTAACAAGGAAATAAAAATTTTTCTTTATCAGACTGTATGATGAAAAGAAGTAATTGTCAAATTGTGACGAATTTTTTTCTAAAAAAATTTGCAAAATAGACGAAAAGATACTTTGGAAAGGGTTATTAATTCTTACACAAGACGAAAACTATTTAATGCATGGCAAGGGCAGGAATTGATCCTACCCACTTTTGTAGGGTAATTTGTATTTGACCACTGCATTACGTTGGTTATGCGGCTTCGGCAAGTTGGTTGAAGTTGTCTATACGTTCTTCTAGCCTATGCTTAATTCTTGAAACTGACGAAATCCAGAACGATTTTTATCAAAGGTAGGTATTGCTCCCGGACTCAGTGATTGACTCTGAAGGGATACACATGGTCTTTACCACTGGACTATGTTAGTTACCACTTTCTATGCTAGTTACCACTTTGACTGGGTTAAGAATTATTATAGATATACACGCTAGATTAAATCAAAGTTATTCGAAGCCATTCGCAGCAGCTGCGTTCTGTCGAATATTCAGTCGCCATCACAACTCCAGTCTGTACCTGAGAGCCTGTCCTTGTGGTCTTGCGTAAAGTAAGACGAGACGTTTCCGGTATTCCACGAAGCATTATGGCGACTTCCAAGAATCCAGTTCCAATTGTGGCCTGTATACAGCTTACATTTTCGAAGCTAAACAGTTAAGTTAGGGGATTTGCAGTTAGCGTTCAGTTTTTTTACTGGTTCAGGGCATGGTGGACAACGGGGTTGTGATTTTCGTTCGGTTCCAGTCTAGTAATATACAGTTCAAAATGATTGAAAAGCCGAATAATTTCATTGTTATTTAACATCAACGTTTCGACTAATATACACTCATCATCAGGATACTTATGAATGCTAAAGTAGAATTGCAAAAAACTATATACGTTACAAGCAAAGCAGGTGTCAGATGTCAGTCGATACAACTCAATTTATTTAAATATAACTAGTTCCTTATAAGGGTTGCCTAGCAAGTGAGTTACCCTACTCCAGTTGTTTTATAGGACATGCATGCAGGTACCCCAGCAGTAGGAGCTATCGTTTTGTCTACATAAGCCAGGGTCATAAGCCATTGTAAACGCGTCAGGAAGGGTACATTTCTAAAGTGTGTTAGTAAGCTCAGAAATATCCTTATAAACTTAGTAAATCAACTGGTTATGGTATTCTTCATAAAAGAATATATTTGAGTTAAAATAAATTACACGTTTTCGATGTATTTTCTGTTTAAAGTATTTTTGGCTGTGTATATTCATGAGCATTTTCATACTGCAACATTGTTTTGATGTGAAAAAGGGTTCTTTTTCTCGCATTTTGGCCGCTGTAAAAAGTACGCTTCGGGAAATAAACTTCGTTTACAATGAAGTTAATTTGATTTATTTTTTCCTTTAGTATTGTTGAGTGGGGTTTAGCTTTTGGGTACTTTTATTCAGTTTTGAAATTTCGCTTCACTCCTAGACTTGTTTCACAAAATAACACTTTTGGAATTCAGTTGGACCATGGTCAAGATATCGTAAAATATTATACCTCAAATTCAAATTGCCCAATCAAAATATCGTATTTCTACCACGTGGCAAGGTGGTTTCGCGAGGTATCTCACTTTAAAAGGGAGATATCCTCTATATCTCACTTTTAAAGTGAGATATGCTATATATCTCAGGCTGTCATGGCAACGCTTGTACACGCAAGCACAGATTGGCAAGTTTTCGTAAACAAAAATGGCGGAATGTGCGAAAAGTTTGATGAACTTCACGAAAAATTATAAAGTATTTTGGAGGGCAAGGGCGTTGAAACACAAATATTTAAAAAATTAAAAGGAATTTTCTGTACTTCTCGTTATAAAAATAAACAAAGATCTGGCTATTTTGTATTTTAGAGCATCATATTCGCGAAGGTATGTTAAACTTAGTTTTTGATTTTCGGTATAATATGTATTTATAGACCCTCCGCTCGGGGGATTCGGCGAAATATTTCCTTCAGTGATGATATTTCCCTCGGGAAATATCATCACTTCAGGAAATATTTCACTGAATCCCCTTCGCTCCAGGTCTATAAATCATAAATGCCGCCCGCTGCTGCAGCTAATCAGATTGCAGGAAATCAAAAAATATCATTAGACAATTGGCAATGGCACAAATAAAAAAATAAAGCAGCGTATTATGTTAGTTTAAAATATCGTTTGTTAATTTTGTAATGCCTTGATTGCTGTTTTTAGACTTTCGGACATTGAACCGTTCGGCTATGAAGTTCCCCAACAACTTTATCTAGGAAAAGGTAGAACTTCACTAGTATTTCTTTGCATCTGTGTCATGTTTTGTTCTATTTTGACTTCAAAACTTTAATTCATGAAACCTTTAAAGTCTTACGCATCCTTTGGCGTTTAGCTTGAAATTCTTTAACTTTTTGGCAAAGCTGGTCAATTTATTAATCGCTAGTTTAATCGTATTAACTATAGAAGCCTAACTAAGCTAATATATTGAGGATTTTTTATCAATTTCAAGTCAAAAACTTTCTAAAAAAGCTTGCTGACGGTAACTTGTTTAAAAAGTACGAGACAGTCAGGGGTGTTTGCATTAAGAGTAATGAGTGACGAGTAATGATTAATGAGTAATGATTTTTTTGCTTACATTATAAAGAAAAACCATGAAAACATTGATTTCACTGACTCCTTGAGACTTCAAACGATCGTCTCCAAAGTGAATTAACATGTTCGCAATAATAGAGTACTAAACAAACCTGCTACTGCTGTCCTGTAAAAGTTTATGATAAATTTTCGACGATTTCATTATTTAAATTCAATTCATGCATACATGAAAGTTTGTATGAATGTTATTCAAGAGGTAAATACCCCAAAGGTGTCAGCGGAATATTACCAGAAATTTTCAACAGGGCGAAAAGTAAGTTAATTTTTGTTTAATATTTCAACCCAGACTGGAAAGTTTGTACTGCGCAAGGGATTTCTCCCTAGCGCACTTTAGACCCTTGGCTGTCTGCATATGCGCATTTTTAGAAGACTGGTGCAGATATGCGCAAACTGCAGCACAATCAGCGAAAAATATTGACACTATGACTCAATGAGTTCAAACGATTTCGCTGAAGATAACTAGATATTGTTTTAAACATTCCTTTATTGAAATTATGGTGAAAATTGGTTCTGACACACACATGTATGTGCAATTTTCAAAATTTATATATGCGCATGTTTTCGGTAAACGATTCTGTCCTCTTTGCGCATTTTGCAAACTTTCCGGTCTGGATTTCAACTTTATGTATTTTTTAATTTTGTCATAAAACATGGCTATTTTTATTCAGGTCAGCTCTGGTCAACCTAGGTAGTTACCGTAGTTTGAGCAGGCTCCATTTTGCGTATATTCAACTAGCCAACGTGTTTGTACTGATCTTAGGCCAGGGCCTACACAGTGTACATACGTAAAAACACACTTTTGTGACAAACTGCACCAGACTTGTACCAACAACTGGTCACCGGCTGTTCTCAAATCCCAGCTTGTTGGCAATTGTGAATGGCTTGTTGATAACTTGCTACAAGGTTGAAGATTGTTGAGCTCAACAAATGTGTACCAAAAAGTGGTTCCCACAATATGGCGGTCGAAAATTTATTATAAACTTTTACAGGACAGCAGTAGCAGGCTCGTTCCCTAGTATTCCACTATTGCGAACATGTTTTCAACTTGGAAACGATCGTTTGAAGTCTTAGTCAGTGGAATCAATGTTTTCATGGTTTATCTTTATAATGTAAGTAAAAAATTTCATTAGTCATTAGTCATTACTGATTACTGATTACTCGTTACTCGTTACTCGTTACTGGAGAGCTCAAGCAAGGAACGTTTTTGACAACACGGACGTCATTAAGACGAAAAGCAAAACTGTGATTGGTTACAAATGTTATATCATTACACATATTTCGTGCGGTCAAAAACGTCACTTGGTTAAGCTCTCCAATCTGAATACAAACACCAGACAATCAGTCGCCTCTGGGAATTAAAAGTAACAAAGACAAACGCTTTTAAGCGGCGAAAATAACCAGATTTGTCACAAAATTATTTCTAAGAATTGCTAGAATGAGTTTAGAGTGGCAAACGTTTTCTAGATATTATTGTTTCCACATGCAGTCTTAACTTGATATGCAATGTGTTTCTGCTTCTGTTTAAAAAAAATAGATAAAGTGCAAATAGTCAGTGCTCAAATTAAATAGGAAAACTTGGAATTTTTGCCAAAATATCATCAGAATTTTGCCTTTAAAACAAAAGCTTACAATTAATTTTTCAAAATAACCTGGAAAATATTCTGATAAATTTTGAGTTGTACCATTTAATTTGAGCGCGTATACAGACTACAATCATGAAAATAATATACTGTATGTAGAATCCTTATAAAAAGCATGTGCTGTAAGTATTGTTGTAGGGCATTTGGTAAAAATATTAGTATTCACTTTCAAAATACCTCCACTTCTCCCCAAATACAATGTTGACCATTACATGAACTATTTTGTGTGAAGTTATGCGAACATCAACATTGTATTTGGGGAAGGGGAGGGAGGGGGGGCATTGTGGAAATTATTGTTTTGCCTACTAATTAATTTCCATGATTGTACACGGTGTCCCAAAAAAAGCGGAGCTCTGCATTCAAGTTTAAATTTTAAAAAGAGTATTAAGCAGTGAAACTAAAGTGTTTTCTCGTTTAAAAGTGTATTCATTCAGGCTTCTTTGGTTATGTTGTCTATGAACTTTGAGCGAATGAGTCACAGTTATGGTACATTAATCAATCGCGATTTTTAAAAACTGAGATAGCGCTTTAATTACATCATATGTTCACAATCTGTATTCAAAGTGGCTATCTGGATTTCATGTCTGGAAGCTAAACATTCATCTCATTTTTTAATTATTTTTCGTGATTTGTTGATCTTCTGTAATAAAAGTGCGTTAGGGGCAGTGACCAGCGTGAAGTAAAATTGTCTTAATAAGACAGCTCAAAAGAAAGTACTAATCATGGTCTCATGCATTATATAAGTCATTAAATTGGCGAACAACAAAAACCTAAAACTAGAGTACGTGAAGTATTGAATATCACCTTCAAGCCGGTGTCACGGTAAAATCGCTGCAAATTGCACTGTTGTGTCAATCTGAGTTCGAGATATTCAGGAATTCTTGGAGTCTGATATTTTTTAGTTTCTGCGAAATAATAGTTATGTTCCGTCTCTCGCACGAAAAAAATAAAGCCTGAAACTTAGGTTAAGCCATGCCTGTTTAATAATCTGTTTGTCTCGATTTGCTGAAGTGGTGAGCGCGGAGTTGTCAGTTCTGTGAAGACTTTGTATCCTTGAGAATCCCTTGAGTATTTAAAAACTTAAGTTTTAAAATCAAAGTGTAATCAAAGTGTCTTAGCAAAGTGTAAACTTAATACTGAGTCTGAAATATAATTAAAGCCAGAGGGCATTTAATGCATGTGTAACAAACTATTTGTTATTTGGTCGCAACATTTACACTTTAATGCGCTTAGCTAAAACGTTGCTTTTAAAACATCATTGGTACAACGCTTGAGACTATGAGAAATGTTTATATTGGCTCATACTTATTATTTTGCAGAAACTAAAAATATCAGACTCCGAGATTTCCTTAATATCTCGAACTCAGATTGACACAACAGTGCAATTCGCAGCGACTTTTCCGTGATATCGGGCTTAAAGCCGACAGCATTAAGAAATTCCCGACAGTTTTCGTACGTCACCTCGTACTCAGTTTATCCCATATAAACACAAAAGGTGCCTGAAACTATTAAATATCGAGCACAACAATTTTCACTTGTTGTCTTAAGACTCTAAGTTTAGTATATAGAAACTTTATCTACTTTTATTTAAAAACTGCATGCTATTTAAAACAAATACGCAAAAAGTCTTTACTAATAATAATAAAATTTGTATTGATAATGACATTAAACAATGTAAATTTTATAATAAAGGATTTAGGTTTTTCTACTGCGCCGTAAAGTGGTGCTCCGTGCTCCGTAAATGATGCTCCGTACTCCGTGCACCGTACTCCGTGTTTTACTAAAAGCCGTAGATAAATGCTAGTTTGATATTTCAAGGCATATTTTAAGTGTTTTAAGATTTTAATTCACTTTAAACCGCCTGCCTGGGCTTCCATGTTCTATACTTATGCATAGTAAAAAAAGTTTGCTTAAAAGAATGCTTAATAAGTATCAGGTGTTTAAATTAGCTCTATATGCGGTGCTAAATCCGAAAACAATGGCAATATTAGGTGCAAATGACTGTTGTGCTAGCGTATCATTGCACTCGCTTATCTTCTGTCCACTCTACTATACTATTTCGAGATACTATTTCGAGCACGAATAGCAGTCAAAGTTGCCGAAAAAATATCTCATCATGCATGTTTGGACTGCTTGTATACCAGATTATGAATGCGTCAGCTCAAAGGAGTGCTCTAGTAGATCTAAAAAATGTACAAAATGTTCCTTTTGCCTTAATAATTCTGATTGTGGTCGTGATCAATACTGTATGAGCAGATGTCGTTCTAGTTGTAAAGGTAATCCTTGCAAACTGCAGTTATCCATTGCACTGTAGAGCACCAGGCGAATGCTGTCGCACAGGAAAATGTCTCAAATGCCCTGGTACTGGATGCGCTTCAAATTTTGAGTGCACTTCAGGAAAGCACTGCTGTATAAGAGAAGGTGATAAAGCAGATGTAATTCAAGCTGCATAGGCGAGCCATGTCGTTACCATGGTGACTGTGGTGGTAATGGGGAGTGCGCTTTGACACTGGTCTCTATCTTCCAAAGAGTTAATCGAAGTTTGCCTAAACATATGGAAATCATATTTTCTGTTTGAACACAATTCTAACAAATAGTGGGAGAATAAAACTTTCAATTATAAAGACCGCCAGTAGAGCTATGGAATGATCTAAATTAAGCTTTACACGTGCGCGTAACTGTTTCTATGGCGAAAGTACTAAAGAAATACGAGTGTTTTTCGTTAGCACAACCTTTCACCCGATAGATGTGAAAGGACTTGATCCTTTAGGGTAAAATATATTTCAGCGTTCCAGGAATCGAACCTAGAGACGAATATGCAGTACTGTTGATTCTGAACATAGTTGGAGCAGCCTAGTAAGTGGTGAGTTTTCTCTGGGTACTCCAGGTTCGAATCCAAAGACTCGTTTGTAGTCGGTTCGTAGTTCTAGAATAAAACATTTGGTGATTTGTGAAACAGTACTAAATTTGTCCCGACCACGGCCGCTGTTTTTATTTTTTTTGTTTTCATAATAAAAGCCAAATGAAAATCACCGAAGAAAAAACCAGATCCTTGCAATGAAGAAATGTTCCTAGCAAGGCAAAGATCTGGAAAAAAACTCTGGTGATTTTGTACAGCCGAATTTCCGCACCCCGGGGGAATAACCCAGCGTCATTTAGCCGAAACCGAAATATAAAAACAACGAGAACAACGACAAAACCAAACCGTTTATTTCCTAATTAAATACAACACAAAAATATAAATGGTAACCATAACCTGAATGAAACAATGCAAGAAAAAAGTTAGCAAGAAAGAAAATGTTCAAAAATTTCTCAGCCGCCATATTTTTGTTCGTTCAGCAGCGCAAAAAAAAATCTACTAACAGCTTGTTAGGATCAGCAATTAATCTGGAAAAAACTCCAGTTATTTTTGTACACCGAATTTCCGCACACCGGGGGAATAACCCTGCGCAATATAGCCGAAACCGAAACCGAAATTATAAAAACAACAACAACAGCAACAACAACAACAACAGGAAAACAATCAAGTTTATTTCCTAACTAAATACAACATAATATATATAATACACATAAAGTTACAAAGACATTTTTTTATACGCCATATTTTTTCCGCTATTTCTCAGTCGCCATATTTTGCCGTTCTTTTACTAACAATATTTTAGGGTTAGTCACTAACCTTCTGATTTTTCAAGAAGACACATTGTTAGTATCATGTTTCCGAAAACAATTAAGAAAATGGATCCAACTTCTGAACATATTCCACAATGCAGAAGACGTAAGGACACTTGGATATATTACGATAATTTTTGATGTGTGCATTTACGCGTTTTACATGTCTACGCGCTTGCTTTTCGCTCCTAGCCTTATGCCCTAATTTGTTTCTACCCTAACGCTACCCTAACGCGGCTTATCTGGGCGCAGCGCAGTACTGGGCGCAGTCGAAAAGCCTATATATCAGCACACATCTGTTTGGGTACTCAAAAGTAGCCAAACTTGGCGTTGCGTTTTAATTTTAAAGTCTGATTTACACTGAAAAAGTCTCTCTAACACAGTAAAAACTTTGCATAGATAAATTCTACATCTTGAAGAATTTAAAAAGTCTTCAAACGGAAAAAAATTCTGTTATTAACACCAAACCAATTTCCTCGAAGATTCCATTTAAAACATAAAATTCATCCACGCAAAATTCCTTCATGCTGTGATCACACAAACGTTTATAATGTCAACCAGACTTATGTATGTTAACGTTTAAAACTTCACTTGAAGTTTGACCGAGCTAATGTACGATCAGTTAGAAACGGCCGGAACGAAACATGGAAACATTCTACGTTTCTATGACAACCGTACGTGAGCTTGATCCATGGAATGTTTTCGTTGCAACCATGTTGAAAAAGTTAACATACAACTGAACTGACCATTAAATTTTTGTCGTTCAAAGATGAACTTGTTCACAAAGCAAGACAAGAAAACACTCCATGAGGCAACTAACTGTTTATATTTTAATGAAAAAATTCCGGCTGATGCAGCAAAGAATTAAGTCAGTCCCCTGTCAGGAGACAGACCACTTCTTACGTTAACAGTTGGCTCGCGTCTTGATAACTGCTAACGTCTTAACAAATTGAA
The DNA here is from genome assembly GCA_963855995.1 of Muricea muricata. Classification (NCBI taxonomy): domain Eukaryota; kingdom Metazoa; phylum Cnidaria; class Anthozoa; order Malacalcyonacea; family Plexauridae; genus Muricea; species Muricea muricata. The sequence continues at coordinate 37,633,181 of OY979718.1, forward strand.
CCAGAAGGCTTCAGTTGAAGGAAAATAGAAAACCTATATTCCAACCAAGCTACTTCGTAGTCAATTTGCCGGATTAAAATGGCTTATTTTATCGACGTTTTTTCTTTTTGTCTTTTTGTTTTTTAATTCGCCATATTGTTTCAACGTTTTAAGCCATTTTATGTAATTAGTAAATGTGGTGTGTCGCGCAACTGAACTATCTACAATACTCTAACTACACATGCACTGTTCGCCGCGGGCCCTAGCCGCTGCGCATTATAATACCCCTGAATATGGCGTCTCGTCATGCCCCTAACTTAACCTAACCTAGTGCGTGTCGCACCTATGAGCCACAATAAACAGGGGTTGACTCACTTACATCTTTCGTTGATTGTCTGCGTTGTCCCACACCAAGAGAAACCTAGACACTGGTAGCGGACTTCGTCATGGAGCTAGCCCAGCTAACCAATGTGCATGCTTTTACCTGCTACGGAAGATTCATTGAAAGGGGCCCCCTCTTCTTCTTGTATTTTACACAGCATCTCTCTTCTTACAGGTACCACTTGTACCTTCTAAACTATGGGTACCATTTGTATCCTCCTAACCCCAAGGAAAACATTGCCAGTTCTTATGAAGTGCCTTCTACCTCAGGTAAATTATTTTTGGCACGTTTTTCATACAATGAACTTATTAAATGCATCGAGATGAATCTACGTTAAAAGTCTGGCAAAGCTTTACTTGCACACATCCTAGGTCTCAACATCCTGTCTAAACTAGGGCCGGCGCGCGTCGCACCTAACGCTAAAGCCCGTTTTCCTTCAGACAAATCTGTTCGTGCAAAGCGAAAACGAGAAGCGATTTGTCGTCAATAACTATGCGTCGCCAAATTTCTGTTTTCGCTTTACACAAATAGGGTTCGTCTAATGCAGAACCGACTTTACGCACTTAAGTTTATATTCAGAGAGGGTATAGGAAAATATTGGCACAATTCGCTAAGCCGAAATGCTAAGATGCAAACACAGAAAATAAACTTATAAACTCACTCAGTACTGCAGGTCTGTCGTCGCCGTTATCGTAGGTATCCATTGGACGCCACCAATTATTTTAGATCTTAACTTTGCCAAATTATTCAGCTCAAAAAAATTCATTTAAAACATATCTGCGTTAAAAACCTCAAAATCTGCATCAAAATGCCGCCGGGTAAAACGCTAGGCAAAACCAGGCAAACGAAAAACTGACCACAAATCAAAGTTTGGTCTCATTCCAAATTAATATTTCCAGGCTTGCTGAAGAATAATTCCAACCTCATACCGCGGACAACAAGCACAAACGTAGGTTGGCCAGACCTAAACCTGCGCTGGCTGTTTAACGAGAATCAATTGAAAGGACTCGTCTGCAAGTCGGGAAATCTCGATTCGAAATAATACCACCCCTCGACGAATGAACAACCGGTCATCTGCGAAAGTTTTATCTGGCGTTTTAACCTTTGCCAAAATGGTGTAAATTTTAAAATTTTACTGCGAACATATCTTAAAAAAAATTTAAAGAAGAAACCTGAAAAATATAGTTTTTAGAAGAAAATTCCATGTTTTGTTCGAAAATTTTAGCCGAATTTTTTATCTTTAATTGGGGCGACCGTTGGGATTTCTCTTTTGTACTGGCTGGCTGGCTAGCTGGTTGAATGGTTGGCTGACTGGTTGGTAGGCTGGCTAGGCTGGGCTGGAATTGACTTGACTTGGCTTGGCTTCGCTACTGGCTCGCTAGGCCCAACTCTTGGCTCAATTAGTTGCCTTGGCTTGGCTGGCTTGGCTTCACGTTGACATGCGTTAGCTTGCGTTTTCTTGATGCGTTTGCTTTTTATGAACTGACTTTGCTTGACATGGCTAAAGTTTGATCATGGGCATAGCTTGATAATGGCTGAAGGTTGACTATAGCTGAAACTTGATGATGGCTGAAGCTTGACCATGACTGAAGCTTGACCATGGCCGAAGCTTGACTATAGCTTGATATAGCTTGCGAGATGGCGCAGCTTGGTCTGTTGGCGAACTGGAAAATTCTCAGGATGATTAATAATAGTTCTTGCCCGTTCAAATGGCTTTTTGCGTATTTTATCCCGTTTGTTTTCAGCTGGTCGTCTTCGAAAGGAGCTTATCGTATCGCCTCTTTCTTTCACGAAGTCTAAAGAAAAATACACATAATATCAAAACATAGAACTAATTTCATCGAATTTAGCCTAATGAAGTTATAACCCAGGGTTTAAAGCTTAAAGTTTCATTTAAACATCAAACAAGAACATTCAAACCGCCCAACTCCTACCTTGTGGTTGCAACTTCGCCAGGCACGAGGCGATTCTCTGCACGAATTTTCTTCAAATTTCTCAGCTAAAACAAAAGATGAAATAAATGTAAGTCAATGACTTCAAAGCAAACTCGCTAGTAAAGTAAAATATAGCTGAAAAATCAAGGAACAGTTCGAACAGAGCGATTTCAAGTCCTCGAGAATTCCGTACTCAAATTTCAATCCATCTTGGTCTTCAAGCAATTGACTACACATCAAATTCATTCAACATTTATTATTAATCAAACAGCTAGCGATAGACAAAGTAACTCATAGTTACCTAGTTCACTTCTTGTCAAAGCACACTTGGACGTTGTCTAGATAGGCGTTTTAAAAAGCTTCTTTCTTCTTAACTTCACAGGGCAAATGCGGTCCAACCTTCGAGTCATCGTGTTTAAGTCAGGGTTGCCAGATTTCTTGAATAATTAAGCCAAACCATCATTAGTGCTGTCACAAAAACAAAGAAAACAAAAGGCAAATACAATGAAAAACAAAGAGCATTGTTAAAAGTTTGGCTAATTTATGCATGCAATCTGGCAACCCTGGTTTAAGTTTGCTGCAAATTTGCATTCTCTTCTACTCCTATTCCTTCTCCGCGGCTCGTGATTGGTTGCGACTAAAAGCATTGATTGGTATGAGTACACAGGGGAATAATGTTTAGGACTGTCGAATCAATCCAATCAATAGTTAATGATGCGTCTCATTTACGGAGCATGGAGCACAGCAGTAGAAAAACCCAAATCCTTTATGATAAACTATATATTGTTTAATCTCATTGTTTAAGGTCTGTTTATACCGCAGTTATTAGTCCAAGGCAACTCAAATTGCACAGGGTGCCCCACAAAAAGCGGACACTATTGAATTCAACTATTGTTAGAATTTGAATGGCGTAGCAGTATAATTGCTCCAGAGTGCCCCAGAAAAATGGACACTGTTGAAATCACTTATTGTTAGAACTTTGAATAGCTTAGCACTAACTTCTAGGCTATTCAAAGTTCTAACAATAAGTGATTTCAAAGCGTCCATTTTTCAGGAGGTACTCTGGAGCAATGATGGGACACCCTGTCACTGTACAGTATAGGAAATGACAGTTGGGCCACTCAGCAGAGCAACAAGGCGCCCTATTATTATTATGCAGTCTCACTTGCTGCCACCAGCCAGTTCAGCGTTCTTATTGCCTAGAAAATGCAATTGACTGGCTGGCATTGAGTGGCTCTACTGCCATTCCATATACTGTGACCCTGTAGATAAAGGCTATTAGTAAAACACGGAGCACGGAGTACGGAGTACCATTTACGGAGCACGGAGCATCTCTTTACGGGGCAGTAGAAAAACTTAAATCCTTTATGATAAACTATACATTGTTTGATTGTTGTGTTCGATATTTAATAGTTTCAGGCACATTTTGCGTTTATATGGGATAAACTGAATATGAGGTGACGTACGAAAACTGTTTGGAATTTCTTAATGCTGCCAATCGTGTAGGTACGAAAGTCGAAAACAACAATAAAAACCTTAACTAGAGTACGTGAAGTATTGAATATTCAATACTTCACGTACTCTAGTTTTAGGCTTTTATTGTTGTTTTCGTACCTACGATTGGCAGCATTAGGAAATTCCCGACAGTATTCGTACGTCACCTCATATTCAGTTTATCCCATATAAATGCAAAATGTGCCTGAAACTATTAAATATCGAGCACAACAATTGTCAATTGTTGTCTTAAGACTCTAAGTTTAGTTTATAGAAACTTTATCTACTTTTATATAAGAACTGCATGTTATTTAAAGCGAATATGCGAAAAGTTTTTGCTAATAATGATAAAACTTGTAATAATAATGAGATTAAATAATGTATAGTTTATCATAAAGGATTTAGGTTTTTCTACTGCTCCTTAAAGTGGGGCTCCGTGCTCCGTAAATGGTGCTCCGTACTCCGTACTCCGTTCTAGCTACTTAGTGCAACAGCAGAGCATGTCGCATATATATGCAAATCGGCGATACTACTCATGGTCTGATTCGAAGATACAGACAGGGTTTTAGCCATCATGGTCTGGTTGGGGCCTTCTATCTTCCCCTATAATTCGAACCAGAGGTGGTAGAAAACTGGCGGTGAAGGCAGCCGCATTTGGTTGGCTTTCTGAGCCAAATGTGCAAAGCCATCCATGTACCATCTTTTATAACAATACTTCGTCCTTTCACCATCGTCATGCTCTCTTTTATACCATCCCTAGGCTAATCTTTCGAAGCTAGTAGAATTCCTGACACCTTTTGAAACCTGCTATTTTAAATTGATTACGCTAGCATGTAATCTCATATGATACTTCTCAATATCCCTAATATAAGTGGTATGGTGTATTTTTTTTTCAATATTTTTTTGGGGGGTTTTTCGTAAAAAAAGGTGGTTTCCACCGTTAAAAAAAATTATAGAATTTTGAGCACAATTTCTTCAGCAGAATTTTTTCTTTAAATTTTTTCAATGACTTTTGAGAATGACTTTTAAGAATTTTTTAATGACTTTCTCCGTCTACCAAAAGTGTGATTATGATAAATAATAAATTATGATAAATATATAGGCTAGATTAAATCAAGGTTATTTGAGCCCATTCGCGAGCTGCTGTTTGGATTTCATTGAATAATATTTAATCATACTCTGTCGAGGAAGATCTTGAAGTTGCTTTTCAATGTAATTACATTTTTAAATGTATCTACAAATTTATTTTTAAATAAACCCAATTAATTAATTCCTTTGCAATATCATGAATAACAAAAATGGGTAAGATCACAACTTGAGCATACAGCAGGTTCCTGACACCTTTTGAAACCTGCTAATTGTAATTGATTACGCTAGCATGTAATCTCATATGATACTTCTCAATATTCCTAATATAAGTGGCATGGCGTATTATCTTTTTCAATATTTTTTTTGTTTTTTTTCGTAAAAAAAAAGTTGGCTCCCACCGTTAAGAAAAATTATAGAATTTTGAGCACGGTTTTTTCTTAAAATTTTTTCGATGACTTTTGAGAACTGTTTTTTTGTCCGTAGAGAAAAAAAGTGGGGGTGTAGCTATATATATACTAAGGAATGTATTGATTAGAGAAGAAGGCAAGATCTTAAGAATGCTAGTGTCAAAAGCATGTGGATTGAAGTATTAAAAATTCAAAAAGTTCTGTGGTAGCGGTGTATTATAGGCCACCGAAGAGGTCAAGCTATTTTCCAGCGAATTTTGATGAAACTTTAATGATACGCTTAGAGAAAGTGCAAACGAGTTAAAAGAAATCATATTCTAAGGAGATTTCAACATTAACTTTCTAAAAGCGAGTGAACGTAAAAGAGTTTAAAGAACTAATCAGACTTTATGGTTTCAGCCAAATTATTAAACAATCAAACTTGGGTGATCAAGAAATGGTTGGTTGCATACGTAAGCTAAACCATGCCAAATTTATTACAAAGGTTATAACATGTCGTAATTACTCGGCTTATGAGCCTGAAGTGTGAAAGAAAACGTTAGGACAGTCAATTGGCAGTCATTATATACTATGAACGATGTTAACAAGGCATTAGAGTACTTTATCCATACTGTTAAAGCTATCTTTGACCGTCATGCGCATCAAATGGTTAAGAAAGTAAGAGGAAAACCTTGTCAATGGATTAATTCTGATGTCAGAAAAACAATGTCATCTATGAAACTGAAGGATAAGAATTTCACCCTGTGCGTGGTCTATATCGGTGTTACCAGTTCTGTCAAAACTATTGGAAAGAGCTGTTCATGGGCAATATCTTAGATTCTTAGAGGATGAAAAATATTTTAGAGACCGTCAATACGCACATAGAATGAAGAAATCAACAAGTCTAGCTGTCTACGTTGTCTCCAAGTCGTAAAGAGTGAAATAAAAATACTTTACTTTGCATACATTTTATATAATTATGTCTGCTTGTCTACTAATAAGAAAGCTCATTTAACCATTTTTTAACTTTATTTAAAGCCTGATAATTCACTTGACATTCAAAACAAACCCTTGGGAGATGTACACACCTCCGCAGGGATCACTTCATCTCCTGAAATTTTGTGCACCTCTCCCAAAAATTTTTGCGTCTTCCCTAATAAATGTCTGCCTCAGCAGATATTAGTGTCTATTCTTAAATAATTTACAACGTATGCCTGAACACGAATGAATGGTGTAGTCGTAAACGATTTGGGGCGTTACCTCTTGGTCTGGTACAAATCTTGCTGTAGTCTTTTCCAAAAATTTTTCCTTAAAATGAACACAAAAATTGGTTAAATCAATTATTTACATTACGTTACCAACTGTGAGAGAGTGGTCTAGTGGTAAACGGTGTGAGATGCCATACTGGTTAGTCTGGTTTAAATCTTGGCTAAGTCTTTGGATGAAAGTCTTAAAGCCTGAGTATTCTTTATACTCTCTTTCCGAAACAACCACGATGCAACTCCTGATATGTTCTTTTCTCGAAGATAATACGAGATAATAATGGACCGGCAAAACTTCCAATGACAAGAGTATTTTGTTTGAAAAGAACAAAAAGACACTTCATGATAAAAAGAGTTTCATTCGTAACAAGACATTTGACACTTCAGAGTTCAGTGTCTCGCTTCTTTTTTAACTCAACATTTGACACACCACAATGAAGTGTTTCGATTTTTCTTAACTCGAAACACAATACAGTTCACTTTCTTACCCCACTACAGTCACGTGTTTGCAATAAGCCCCACCAATGAACATTGTTGTCTTTCGCGAGATTTGAGATCGCACCTTTGTATTACGAATGCACCGCATAATCCATTATGACCCAATGTCAACGGCAAGGTGCAACAACGTCTAATCCAATTTAAGTACACGCGCAATACATGCATTTTCGTAATTTATGAAGTTAAGTTAAACACACCTTTCCCTAGCTTGTCGTCCCATTTAAAAATTGCCGTCGCTCTAGCCCTACCCTAACCCTAACCCTAACCCTAACCCTAACCCTAACCCTAACCCTAACCCTAACCCTAACCCTAACCCTAACCCTAACCCTAACCCTAACCCTAACCCTAACCCTAACCCTAACCCTAACCCTAACCCTAACCCTAACCCTAACCCTAACCCTAACCCTAACCCTAACCCTAACCCTAACCCTAACCCTAACCCTAACCCTAACCCTAACCCTAACCCTTACCCTAACCCTAACCCTAACCCTAACCCTAACCCTAACCCTAACCCTAACCCTAACCCTAACCCTAACCCTAACCCTAACCCTAACCCTAACCCTAACCCTAACCCTAACCCTAACCCTAACCCTTACCCTAACCCTAACCCTAACCCTAACCCTAACCCTAACCCTAACCCTAGCCCTAGCCCTAGCCCTAACCCTAACCCTAACCCTAACCCTAACCCTAACCCTAACCCTAACACTAACACTAACCCTATTTTAGAACTACTTTATTTTACTTCATTTTACAAGTATTTTAGGGTTAGTGTTAGGATTAGGCTGAACAAAATTTTTTTAGTGTATAATTTACATCATATATTCAAGCATGAACGAGTAGTGGTCTAGTAGTATCATATTCCGTGTTTAATTCTCGGTAATTGCAAATATTTTGCCTTAAAATGAAGTAAAAAATTAGTAAAAGTCAGTAATTTACCTGGTCCTGTACAAGTATGAACGAGTGGCTTAGTGGTGCAAGTTTTGGTCAAATTTATCAGTTAGATTGGTTGAAATCTTGATGCAGATTGCTGCGAACGTTTTGCCATAAAATGAAGTAAAAAATTGGTTTAAGTCAATATTTTACCTCTCATCACAAATGGGCAAGTGGATAACATGAACGAGTGGGCTAGTGGTACAAATCTGGCTGTGCAGACAGTTGAAACCATTGTGGCTTGAAATGAAGTAAAACATTGGTTGAAGTCAATAATATACCACCGACTGTACAAGCATGAATGAGTAGTGGTCTACTGGTACATGATTTTGTGTGAATTACCAGTTAGATTTGTTTAAATCTTGCTGCAGAAAGTTGCAAATATTTTGGGGTAAAATTAAGTTGAAAATTCATTTGGTTAAAGTCAATAATTTATCGATCAGAATGCAAGCATGAACGAGTGGTCTAGTGGTACAAGCTTTGGTGGGAATTACCTGTTAGATTAGTTCAAATCTTGCTGCAGACAGTTGCGAATATTTTTGCTTAAAATGAAGTAGAAAATTGTTTAAAGTCAATGATTTACCCCTCTTTATACAAGCAGAAACTAGTGGTCTAGTGGTACAGGCTTTGGTGTGAAATAGTAGATGCATGAATTCCAATCTTGCTGTGAGACATTTGAAAATTGTTTTGCTTGATTAAAATGAGGTTGAAAGATGGTTAAAGTCAACAATTTACCTCGCACCACTCGAGGCTCAATAAGTGGTCTAGTGGTACGAGGTTTGGTGTTACGTGCCATTTAGATTGGTTCAAATTCCGCCTCACATACTTGCAAATATTTTGCCTTGAAATTAAGAATAAAATTTTGTAAATTCAATAATTTACCACCCTCTCCACCAGCCTGAATGAGTGGTCTAGTGGTACAGGGCTTGGTGTTAATTCCCATTTAGATTGGTTCAATTTCCACCTCATACTGTGGCAAATATTTTGCCTTGAAATTAGAAATAAAATTTGTTAAAGTCAATAATTTACCACCCTCTCCACCAGCCGGAGCGAGTGGTCTAGTGGTGGAGGCTTTGGCGTGAATTACTAGTTAGATTGGTTTGAATCTCGCTGCAGACAGTTGCGAATACTTTTGCTTAAAATAAAATAACAAAATTGTTTAAAGTCAATGATTTACCAATCTCCATACAAGCAAAAACTAATGGTGTAATGGTATAGGCTTTGGTGTGAATTAGTAGTTACACTGGTTCAAATCTCCCTGTAGACATTTGAAAATCGCTTGGCTTGATTAAAATGAGGTTGAAAAATGGTTAAAGTCAATAATTTACCTCACTCTACACAAGTTACAACAAGTGGTCTAGTGGTACGAGCTTTGGTGTTCATAGCCATTTAGATTGGTTCAAATTCCGCCTCATATTGTTGCAAATATTTTGTTTTGAAATTAAGAATAAAATTTCGTAAATTCAATAATTTACCACCCTCTACACCAGCCTGAACGAGTGGTCTAGTGGTGGAGGCTTAGGCGTGAATTACTAGTTAGATTGGTTCGAATCTCGCTGCAGACAGATGCGAATATTTTTGCTTAAAATGAAGTAGAAAATTGTTTAAAGTCAATGATTTACCCTTCTTCATACAAGCAAAAGCTAGTGGCGTAGTGGTACAGGCTTTGGTGTGAATTTGTAGTTATATTGGTTCAAATCTCGCTGTAGACATTTGAAAATCGTTTGGCTTGATTAAAATGAGGTTGAAAAATAGTTAAAGTCAATAATTTACCTCACTCTACACAAGCTTCAACAAGTGGTCTAGTGGTACTAGCTTTGGTGTGAATTGCCATGCAGTTAGATTAGTTCGAATCCCGCTTCATATTGTTACAAATAATTTGCCTTAAATTAAGAATAAAATTTGCTAAAGTCAATAATTTACCACCCTCTGCACAAGCCTGAACGATTGGTCTAGTGGTACACGTCTTGATTACGTTAGATTGGTTCGAATCTCGTTGTGCAAGCAGTTGTGGCACCTGTTTTTGCTTGAAATTAAAAAGAAAAACTGGTCAAAATCAATAATTTACCACCCACTACACAAGCATGTACGAGTGGTCTTGTGGTACAGGCTTTGAAGTTAATAAGTAATGAGATTAGTTCGATTCTCTCTGCAGACATCAGCCTGCCTGCAGACCCTTACTTATTAAACATTTTTATTAGGATAGGAATAAATTCGGTTCAAATAATGCATGGCCTTGGTTACAAGCTGACGGAATTACATGTGTCACATTTGATAAGTTTTTATTGAAAATGTCTAATGTCCGAACTGCCCCCCCCCCCCCCTTTGGTGGCTTGGTCTTCTTGTTACTCGGAAATTGTCGACTTATTTGCGCGCTGCTGTGGGATTATTCCGTTGCCGTCCGGAGTTTTCCGAATGTCGAACTTCTTTCTCGTGGCGAAAATTACCTCGAAAATTTCTGTTGAAATTCTACAAGTTTATTGTCTAAATCCTCGTTCAACTTCAAGGTAAAATGCTTTATTTTACATGTTTGGTTGTAGCAGAGTATCTCTTTGGCTATTAGGGATTGTTTTTGGGAGCAACAAGCTCGAACTGAGCGACATATTTCGCTTTAAACGTTGCACTTTTTGAACTGCTTCGCTTTATAGGTATATTTTATATGGTACATTGTTGTAATTATTCGTTTAATCATATTCTAATAATGGTATGCTAGGAAGGGTCGAAAATTTACAGGTTTTTTTTAGTCGTTTAAAACCAGGCAGCAGAGTATGGAATTTGCATACCAGAGATATTTTGATGTTGCCCTAGTTGCACAAATTCGTTATTTGACAAAAATTGGTCGCAACTGTGTGCAAAGTACTGTATGAATGGTATTGCATTCAGTCATTCCCATATTAGTACACCAGACTGAAACGTTTTACAAAATTGAGTAGAAAATATATAGAAGATATCAAAATTGCGTGCCTGATATCCCAGACTCCATTCCATGCAAGCATGAAGACACTGAAGATCTTCAGCATGGATTTAGCCGAACAAAATAGTAAATATTGGCATACATTATGTATGGCGTAGAGTTTACATGGAATGCATCCTGGCTGATATCCCAGTTGCACAGTTTCCTCCTCGTATTGCACTGGGCATGAAAGTGTTTCTCTTGCATATCTGTTAACTGGTTACACATTCTTGCACACCGGTCTCATAAAAAATGACATGTCATATTCACATGTAATGGGTATATTTTGGCATGAACAAAGATGAACTTACATGTGCATGCACTGGCCATCTTCTGCAGACTAGAACACAAATTCATTTGGTGTGACAGATAATGTGACATTTCAAAAAACCTTAACAATGTACATACTAAGTGAGAGAAATGTTGTAGACTTCTTAATGAGTATACAGGAAGTTCATGGAGCAATCATAGTTACTTGAATCAAAATTTGAAGCAACTTCAGAAATGAAATTATGCAATGTCTTAAAAATTACCCAGAGTTAGTGCAAGAGACCATTAGAATTTTGCCAAGTCCTTTTCAAATGCAATAAAATATTTCGTGGCAGACCCATGATAAATTGATGAAGGGACTGCGCGTAAATTACTTGAAAAATCCCTTAAAATTGTAACGTAAGCAAAATTCTCATAAATCTTTCTAGATATATGGTGAATTTTATGCTTTCCTGAAGAATTGTTGATGATGGAAAAGTGGTTCATTCAAAATCATAAATAACAGATTAACAGGTATATAATGGTTACGGTTTTGTCAATAGAATGAATTCTGAAAATTGCTGTTGATGTCAGTTCATTTGGTAACATTGAGAAGCTCATTTGATCAACTCCGCAATATTTTTCATAAGTTCTCCAAAAAAAAGCCCAACTTTCTGTTATGTGCCAATCATTAATTCATTATAGTCATGTTTCAATTTGTCCATGATTTTACCCATTTGGCCTCACAATGGCTCTTTTTAGGTGCTACCTGTCGTCATTCAGAACCTTTGTATTTTGCATCGAAATCAGTTGAATTTTTGCATGCATCACTGCACCACTAGTCTCTTATGAATAAACTAACTTTGGAGGGGTGTGCATTCGTGCATTACCAAAGACTTGAATGGACTTTGTTTATCTTCTGCCATTTTTGTCCATTATGATTTAGTCATTTTGCATACAAAATTATGACTAACAGTGTTGTTACAATAACATACGGTTCATTTTATTTCTAACCAATAATATTCTTGAATTTTTAGACCTATATTGCAAGTTCCAGTGCCTTTGAGGGCGTTCAAAACAAACACTGGTGATGGAAAATGTTTAAAAGGTCTGTATTTTATAACTTGTTTAAGTATGAAATGATTTGAAAATTTTATGCTTACTTGTGACAAGTGGCAGTGCCAATTTAATGACCACAAAGAATGTGCAATGTCAGTATTAGTTGATTCAAAATACTTATATTGTTGGTGGTACCAGCTATAGATTTTATCCCAACTGAATAGAAACAAAATTTCATGCTGCCACAAATCATGGGAACACATCTCATTTTCAAAACATTTTCCATTTGAAGCAAGCCGAAAATGATAAACTGAGTTTGTTTTGAAAAAACATATTGCATCTTGTAGCATGGTAATATGTTTGAGATGTTCAGTCTGGATTTTTCAGTCTAGATAAAGCTATTTCTTCAAATGTTTGCATAAATTTTAAATAAGTTCTTTGTAAAACATGCATGTTCTACCCTCTATTTTCTTCAAAAGACAAGCAATAATATTGTACTGTAATGATACGAAAACAAGAGCAACAAAGCATTACAGTTTTTCATTATTTGTCTTTGCCATATTACTGTGTTTGTCTTGAGATGGTTTTTTAAGAAACCAAAATATTTTATTATGATTTTAAATATTTTTGGTGCCAACACAATTTACTTTTCAGAACTTGTTTATCAAAATGAATAAAAGGAAAATATACTTTGGTTTACTTGATCTACCATCTCAATCATCTTCTGTTTTATATGAATGTATACTGTTCAAAATGTTTATTTGAAAATCACAAAATCTATTCTTTAACTGCCTATATACATATAAATATCTCCTTAAAGGTTTGAGCTAACCCAAGAAAGTTTTTTATTTGCGCCCAATACTAATTACCAAACCATGGGTTTTTACTGGGTAATCCGGTTCCATTCACAGAGAAAGTTAAGGTTAGGTGGGGGACTAATGCTGTTGTAGGGATTCGTTTGGCAAAACTAAGTAATTCAAACCTGTTGATCTCTCCAGTGAATTGAAAAGAAAAACCAAATTGTTTTGTATAATTTGTCCTTTTGAAACTCTTTTACACACTAAACTATTTATAGTCCGGCAGGTTTTGGGGTACCAAAAAGCATGTTTACAGTGCTTACCATATTGAGGGACAATTTCATTTTGGTTGTATCTTGTTCCTTTAAGATTAGTAAGTATGTTTCTGAATGTTGGCCACGTTTAACTTTCTTGTGGGCTCTTGCCAAACATTTTTCTGCAATATTACTGTAAAACTGTTTTACTGTCAAAAAAGATGATATTTCAAGTTCAATTTTAGAAAAAATAACTTGCATCAGCGGAAAGCTCGTAAAAAACTAAATATAAGACATATAAATGCCCACCCTAATTTTTCCAATTCTTAGTGAGTTATCAGCCTTTGAAAGCATTTTTTATGCTAGTGCTCAGGTTTTTTGTGCGATTTTAGCATTTTCTCGTAGTTTGAACGATCAATAACTTGAAGGCCGTTTGAAAAAGTGAGGTGGCCATTTAAATGTCTTATATTCGGTTTTTTACGAGCTTTTTGTTGATGCAAGTTATTTTTTCTAAAATTGAACTTAAAATATCACCTTTTTGGACACTAATACAGTTTTATGGTAATATTGTAGAAAAACGCGTTGGCAAAAGCCCACAGGAAATTTCAGTGCGGCCAACATTCAGAAATATACGTACTAACCTTAAAGGAACAAGATAAAACCAAAATGGAATTGTCCCTTGATATGGTAAGTATATTGGCCTCTATCTGCCGGACTATTAGGCCTTTTATGCTACAAAATAATTTAATCATGCAAAAAACCAACAAACCTTGTGATTTTAAAAAAAACATTTTGAAGCGTTTAAACAAGTATTTGCTTAAAAGTAGGACTTGTTTGAATTTGAGTTGAACTGAAGCACCAAGACCTGATTTTGCATTGATGACAAAACTTGCCACGCAGTCAAAAGGAAAGATCTTCTTAAGGAAGTGAGCAGTGTTGCAATAATTAGTCATAAAAAAATGAGCAGCCAATCTCTATCTGATATACAAATGCGAACTACTTGGAATATGAAAATGTACCAGTGTTTCAAAGTTTTAAAATTATGACATATTTCCTTAATTGATTTTCGTTTTCACTTTATAGTGACTTATGTTTTTGGAAATTTTGTCTTGTTAGGCAATTGAAATAAACTTTCAACAATGCATTAATTAGTTTGCTTCAGTTTAACTTTACTTTCAAAAGTTCCACTCTGCAACAGTGGGAATAATGATATAAGAAAACAGATTTACTTGGCTTTTGAACATGGTCTTTTCAAGAAGTAAGTAAAGATAAATCTATACTTCAAATAAGTGCGTTTTTACCTGACAACAATAATTTTTAGTTTAAATTGTCCCTGAATTCCCCAACAACCAACAATTGTTTGAAACATTTGATGTTTGAAATTTTGTAGCTTGATTTATTTAACATTTCAGTATAACTGGGTTATATTTGTTCATTTGAGTAATTCAAATGGCAAAGACATTTCAGGATTTAAAAATAGTCCATGAGCATTTGAAAAAAGCTTTGTATAAAAAAGTATCTCATTGTATAAAAACCTAATAAAAGAATATCACTGTTACATTGATATTTAAAGACTTGTACAGTTAGCTAAAATATAATGGAAACGTCATTTTGGAAGTAAAATAGTTGAGAGATATATTTGTGGAGCTTCATTTTTATTGAAAAATAGTCTTAGAAGGAACAAAAATAAGAAATGAAATTTTTCAAACTAAAGTGCTTTTGTATCAACTTGATTAAATATATTCTGTTTCAAGTAGAGGTAAAATCTGTTAGATTTAGAAAAACACAAAATAATTAGAACGTTTTCGACTGAAACGTCATCCACATTACAGTTTCGCTAAATCCAAGCTCGTTTATATGTTTTAAATTTAATATTTTCAGCAACAACGTCATCTCTATTTAGGTTAAATTGTTGTCAGGTTAAAAACACCATGAGAGAATTATATGGCTTTAAGATTTCATAAAGATTCACTAGAAAACAAACTCTCTTTTTACGTTAGAAATGATTTTTTTAAAAGTAATTTCATTGCAAGAAGTTTATAAAATAATGTCAATAAATATTTCAATTTTTGTGACATTTGCAAAAATTTGATTCGTGGGATTCACTCCAAAAGACAAGCCTTATTTTTTAATAACATAAAGCTTCACAATAAATGTTTTATAAAGCATGTTTTGTTTGTCTTATTTCATCTTAAAGCCATTTATTTTCTCTAATTGTGAAACAACTCTGTAATGTTTCTTCATCAAAGTTAGGGGCTGCTTATATGATCCCGCTTACCCGGTATTACGTGAAGCGTAACATGATTTTGAGGTATTGAAATAAGTCATAATTTACGTTGTAAAAAATGTTTAATCCTTGATTGCTTGAGATTTTCGTTTTGCCGAAATATGAAGTAAAAAAATGGTGTATATCGGCATTAATTTTTGTTAAATCTATCTTTTTATTGATCAATGCTGAAATCATTCGAACTTTGGTCGTTTCGTTTCATAAAATTACATTTTTCAATTCCTCGAGATCATTTTACGCTTCACTTAATCCCGGGTAAGCGGGACCATAAAATCACCCCCTTAGTATAGAGTTGTATCATTTATCTTGAAGTATAAATGTTTATCTTGAAACCTTGAATTAAAACCAAGTTCTTTCCCATTGTGTTTATTCACTTGTGTTGAGCGCAATGTCAATTGTTTTCTTTCTGCCATGTTCTGTTTTCTTCTATTGTTACTTGAATAAGTACAAGTTTGTGGTAGTTAATCTCTTTTTATTGTTGTTCAAATTGTAATGTGTACAAATTCTATTCAATAAATTGTTTACAAAATTTACATGTGTCCTCCTTTTAATTAAAAATTCAATTCCCATGGGAATTGAGAAATTGAATAAAAAAAACCCCCTACCCCGGCCAGCTCCCCAAGTGCTACTTCCACCTAAGTAGAAGTACTTATACATATAGTATTAAATACTTCTACTTAATTACAGTGAAAGTAGCACTCGGAAAACTGGCCGGAGTAGACGGCGAAGAGAAAACCAACCTTGCAAATGCTGATGCAAATTGCTAAGTTGATCTTCTCCAGAGAGCAGCCGCGCATACCTAACAAATTAAAACAACTGACGTTAGTGACTTAAGTACTTAGCATGCAAATTTGATTCCCAAAGCCAAAATGACAAGTGCCCCCCGCTGATCCTACCAACTTCCTACCTGCCTCAGTTCTAAGCTGTCTTTTTCAGTCCTGAGCTCCTGCATTCCATTCGTTACCCTCACTTTCCTCCCCCATCGCACAGTCACTCACAGCTGATAAACCCACATGCACCACCACCACCCCGACTGCCACCCAAATACGAAAATTAAAAGAATTAAAATTTTGGTAAAGTATGCTATGCCTACTGAATTTAATTTATTCGGACATTTTAGGCCAAACAGAAACATCAAAGATCCCATATACACAGGTAAACTGTCAAGTATACAACACTTATCCTGCATTTTGTTACTAATAAACTAGCAGTTATATGTCCCTAAAAATATCAATTTTAATAGAAAATTCTATACCAAGCTTGAAACTTATCTGTTTTGTTGGGAAGAATTATTGATTTTGGTTTTTTATCATACTTCTAAATTTTTAATTCCTTTAATAAGCCTATAACCCCATGCAACTTACACACGGCGCACACCCTCGCATTCCATACATTTAGCTAATAAATTACGTTATAAACAAAAAAGCAAAATAAAAAATAAATTACGTTATCTCTAGCTACTTAAACCCACTTAATCTGAGTTTTTGATCGAGTTTCAAGATGAACAACCTTAGCTGAAAGGGCATGGGCTTTGCGTTGTGCTAACTGGTCCGAAGCAAATAGAAACCTAATCGTTACCAATGTCTGAGGCTGGGTGAAATAAGCATGAGAATACAAAGAATGTATAACTCAACTATAAGAATTTTGGTATAGAATGCAAATCAAGGACCGCACAGCTAGGTACAGTACAAATAGATCGAAATATGTTAAGACTTTACCGTAATTTTCGTACTTATTTAACCGAAGCGCCTTCATTGGTATGGTACGACGCAGCTGCTCTCAAACCACTTGCGCAATTTGCTCTAGTGCACAAAAACAATGGATTAATTGTTCCATTGTTCCTGCTTGCCAAAGCAAACCGGAAAGCACCAAGATACTTATCATATTTAAGTCAAAGAGGATTCTCGTTATTAATTTAAGTCTCCACCTTGAATTACCATGAAAATAAAGCAAGCTGTATTCCCATGGGAATTTGAAATGAGCAAAAAATATAATTAGTCCAGCAGATAGAGGCCGATATACTTACCATATCGTGGGACAATCCATTTTGGTTTTATCTTGTTCCTTTAAGGTTAGTAAGTATATTTCTGAATGTTGCCCGCGTTGAAATTTCTTGCGGGCTCTTGCCAACACGTTTTTCTACGATGATGATGATGAAAAGGTGATATTTCAAGTTCAATTTTAGAAAAAATAACTTGCATCAGCAGAAAGCTCGTAAAAAACTAAATATAAGACATTTAAATGGTCACCTCGATTTTTCAAGCGGTTTTCAAGTTATTGATCGTTCAAACTACGAAAAAATGCTAAAATCGCACAAAAAACCTGGGCACTAGTATAGAAATATACTTTCAAAGGCTGATAACTCACTAAGAATTGGAAAAATTAGGGTGGCCATTTAAATGTCTTATATTTAGTTTTTTACGAGCTTTCTGTTGATTCAAGTTATTTTTTCTAAAATTGAACTTGAAATATCACCTTTTTTGACAGTAATACAGTTTTATAGTGACATCGTGGAAAAACGTGTTGGCAAGGGCCCACAAGAAATTTCAACGCGGCCAACATTCAGAAATATACTTACTAACCTTAAAGGAACAAGATAAAACCAAAATGGCATTGTCCCGCGATATGGTAAGAAAACATGCTTTTCGGTACCTCTATCTGCCGGACTAAATGAATAATACTGATTTTCATGCACACGTGTATGTAACTAATAAACAAAGAAATAGTATATTCCCCTGGGAATTTTAATCTGATAATAACACAATACTTTTATTCAACGTGAATCCAACATAATAAGTGAGATGCTTTATTTTGTTTTGTTTTCAGAAATAAGGACAATGTTCATTCAATTTGCATGCGTGAACGTATTGTTTCTTTCAAAAAACACTGTCATTATTGACCGCTATATTTTCACGTGATTTTTTAACTTGAAACTTGACACCAAACGAAAGTGTTATTTTCAAAACTTGGAAAATCTTAAAACATTCCATATCGTTATTTCTTCACAGGCATTAACTCATGAATCAACCTGGTTACTCAATTTGTCTCTTTTTTTTCAACCAGAAACAATTTTGTCAGTAAGAAACAATAAAAAATAACCTAATCCCCTCTTTGATTTCGTAATGATAAGTATCTTGTCTGCTAACTTGTAAATTACCACTACTTTCAATTCCAATGTCACGTCTTCTCATTCTTGAATATTGTTATTGTTTGTGGGTCAATGTCATACAGGATCCTTCATTGTGATCTTTTTGTTTTACGTTTCTTTACATCCCATCACCTTTTGAAAGAAAAGAAACGTTTAGATCACAATACGCTAAATTACAAGCTATGCTATTGTAAAAATATATGCACAGAAGTGGAAAAGTCGTACTCAGGGGGCGGAGAACGCGGATCATTGTCGCTTATGGTAATCTTCCACTCAAAATTTGCAACCCTTTCCATTTAGAAAATATAAAAACCGAGTCATTACACTGTTTTTAAAAATTCGCTTAGTTTTAATCAATATCTGTAAATCGGATAAAGATTTTACCCTGACTTACATAATCTTTAAGTTTAATTTTGTAATCAAATATCATTTATATCTTTGAGATTATGGAAGAATACGAACGTTTTCATCCAGACATTTTATAAGTACGATAAAGCATTCGCATCCGATCTGTGTCGGATCTACAACCTCTAGCGTTTGTAAATCAGATACAGATCAGCTGCCAAGCTTTATCTGATATAGAAATGTTGACCAGTATAGGTATTAGTTTTAGTATAATTTCGTTAGTGAATAATGGTTTGATTGGTTGCCTGACTGGTAAATATGAGGCATTATTTACTTGTTGGCATTTTTTCAAAATGGCTGCTAGTGAAAATGGTTTTCATGTTTTATACTTAATTAACAAAAACAGAGCGTTACAACGTCTAGGGCTGGGGTGATATTTTCTGAAATGGGGGGGGGGGGGCAAAAAACAAAACTGCCCAGTATTTTGAACCTACTACCCGATTTTTGTTTGCCGATTTTATCGGGAAATTACTGGCCACGACCAGTTACTTCAGCCTTCTTATTGGCCAGAAAATGCAATGCCTGGCTGAGATAATGGTAATGACATGTGACATGCGTGGACACAAAAAGTTCAATTGAGTGGTCGTACTGTTCATTCCCTATACTTTGATTTAGTCGGTCGAAAAGAATCAACGGATAAAAATCTCGTCCGTCCGTCCGTCTCAAATCGCGTAAATGGTCAAATGAGCTTCTCTATCAACTTACATTGAGAAACCTTGTATGTACTGTAGCCCTGGACTGATCATTTAATGTTGCATTCTCTAGTTGGAAACCAAAACACAAAATTCGAACTGGAACTGAGAAGGAAACGGAGGGCGAGAAAAGCGTACCCGGTAAAGTGAGTACAAATATTATATACTTAGTCAATAGTCGAACGCGTTTGTTTCATGGGGTAAATCTAATTATAATTGCATTAATTCGAACTAATTTAAAAATGAATCCGGTACGACGTAATAGTTTAGAGCAAGTCAAACGTCGCTTTTTTCATGCGCCAAAAGTAATGCATAAAGTGCCCTAGTTTCTTTTTTCCCCGATCATCCTAAATACTTCACATTAAGCTGTTGTATACATTTAGATAGACATATTAAGTTTGTCGATTGTCGAACTCAATTGTATTAGGTTCGGCGCATGAAAAAAAAGCGATGCTCGATTAAAGTCTTTTCAATAAACCTACATTCACTATATCTTTCAATCGTCGTGGCTTCCATTTGGTTGAAGCATCGTCATGCTGTCCATGGTTTCATCAGATTGGAACTCTATGTGTCTTTTAATATATAGAACATCACGTCGGTCCATTAGGTAACAAGCTCACTCATATCCAGTCGACCATCATAAAATAAAAAGAAAATTCTTAATGTTACAAAACACCAATTCAGAATACGTATGCTGGAAACTAAAATTTAGTTTCCAGTATTTCAGAATAGGGTTCCTAAACGGATATTTGATTGTGAATGACTTTGACAAACCGTACATTGCGATAGAATTTTCATCTTGATATTTTGTGATGGACACGATTAGTAATTCACTTCTTTCCCATCTTGTTCTGTCCTTGCTTCATGCACTGAATTTTTTTCACTTGGAATCCTTTCAAAAGATAAATAATTATAGCATTAATTTTACATCAGTATTACAGAAGACTAAGTAATTATTATAGGCGTGGAATACCAGGGGATTGTCAAACGATAAAACTCCGAGAGGACAAAAATTCATGGACAAACGATATTGGACAAACTACGTATCAGTGAACTGTATAACATAGGAAACCAACTAAAAATGACTCCCAAAAATGTCCTCGATTTCCAAAATTTGGGTTACTCTGTCTCATTGCGTGGTGGCAAATGGTAATGAAATAGCATATGGTGTTCTGTTCAGGATAAGGTCATTCATGCATGCATGCAAGATATGTTGGAATATTTTAGGTTATTTGCTGGATAGCGTGATCCATTCATGCGGAATGTTGCGAGACAAGGGTCAAGGAAAGGCTGAGTGTCTTTGTACGTTTTCATTACAGTCGAGCAACATCCCAGGTACATGGATGACGCTATCCTGATAAGAAAATTATCTAGTAATTGATTTATACAACAACAATATCAGTGAAACACGAGTCAACGCCAGGGAATTTAAATTTCTCATGTAGGATTGTGTGACCTGGCACATTAATGTCCAAGTGGCGCAATCTTCGGAGCAAGCGCCTGTCACCTCTGAGGTCATGGGTTCAATCCCCACCTCAAACTTGTGACATCCATGTGAGGAGTTAATCAACGCTCTGCCAACAGTCGTTGCTCCGGGTACTCCGTTTTCAAAATGTTGAAAGGGTGGTTGGAATTATGAAATCAGGTAAAATATCAGCAACTTATTAGTGCTGCTAGGGCCAGGTAACAACGAGGCGGAATTAAAACGAGTCGTGTTTCACTGTAGTTATCATGTAAATGTAATTGGATGTAAAAAGTATTGGATGGATAGTGGGAGAAAGAAGGGTGCAAACAGGATAAAGATTGAATTTAGGTGACAAAAGGGGATGCTACTCTAAAAGGGGTAATTTGAGTAAGAAGTGTGTGAAAAGATAAAAATTGAAGTGAAATCAGGAGGTAATACCCTGGAAGGGCTAGTGTAAGAAATAAAGGGGTAAACGGAAGATTGGATTTGAGAAAAGGGAGGGGGATTTAATGTCGAAATTAAACGAGGGCCTAAAGTGCAAGGATCAAGAAATTCAGATTTGTATGTAGTTCAAATGAAACGCAGTACATGCATAAGTCATGCAAATACTTATGTCAGTTAACATTGGTCTAACATAATGAAATCTCATTTGACCCTAGCTAAGAATTCCTATTAAATTTGAACTAGAAATCTGAAATTCCAATTTCTTGTATAGAGTGCAGTGAATAAGTAGACACAAAAAGTTTTAAAGAAAAAGTAACAGCAGAAGGAATGAAAGTAAGTTATAATAAATTCCCATAAAAAGAAATTACTTTAGAGACATGTTTTTCATGTTAATAGAAAGGTTACGTCACTGACAGAGGATTTTTTTTCGGGGGGGGGGGAGAAAAACAGATAATGAAATATTTAAAATATTAAAATAGTTTTCGGGGGGGGGGGAGAAAAACAGATAATGAAATATCTGTAGTTATCATGTAAATGTAATTGGATGTAAAAAGTATTGGATGGATAGTGGGAGAAAGAAGGGTGCAAACAGGATAAAGATTGAATTTAGGTGACAAAAGGGGATGCTACTCTAAAAGGGGTAATTTGAGTAAGAAGTGTGTGAAAAGATAAAAATTGAAGTGAAATCAGGAGGTAATACCCTGGAAGGGCTAGTGTAAGAAATAAAGGGGTAAACGGAAGATTGGATTTGAGAAAAGGGAGGGGGATTTAATGTCGAAATTAAACGAGGGCCTAAAGTGCAAGGATCAAGAAATTCAGATTTGTATGTAGTTCAAATGAAACGCAGTACATGCATAAGTCATGCAAATACTTATGTCAGTTAACATTGGTCTAACATAATGAAATCTCATTTGACCCTAGCTAAGAATTCCTATTAAATTTGAACTAGAAATCTGAAATTCCAATTTCTTGTATAGAGTGCAGTGAATAAGTAGACACAAAAAGTTTTAAAGAAAAAGTAACAGCAGAAGGAATGAAAGTAAGTTATAATAAATTCCCATAAAAAGAAATTACTTTAGAGACATGTTTTTCATGTTAATAGAAAGGTTACGTCACTGACAGAGGATTTTTTTTCGGGGGGGGGGGAGAAAAACAGATAATGAAATATTTAGTAATATTAGGTTTTCTTACCATCTCGAATGCTTTTCAATCTCCTTTTTGGACGTGGATTCTCGTATCACATTTGTCTCGTGGTTGTCTCCCAGTATCTCTGGATTATGTAAAATGTAGGCAATATTTTAAGGTATGAAAAATTAGAAACTTTCAACCAACTGAAAATATCTGTCTGACATAATTAATGCCAAATCGTTAGTTCGAACTAGTTGTACAGCTAAAAGACGCAGACTTGAGATAGAAATTATCTTACCTCAAAATTAAAAGTTCTGTTTAATTAAGTGACCAGTTTTCCATTTCAAATGGTTCTCTTACGCCGAGCTAGAGAAAGCGAGAGAAATCGAAACTGAGTTATATTATTACATTAAAGTGATTTTTATTTGATTGCAGAAAATTGAGATTGCGACCTGGTATGCAGCCTGATTTTTATCAAAAATGTAACATTTAATAACTAAAATATTTACCATTTAAATACGCAGAATAATTAAAGTGTACTAGAATACCAATATTGTTGATGCCCACCTTCACTAGAACGATTTTAGTTGCATTGATTTTAGGAGAAGAAGACGACGCCATCTTGATTTTAAATTCGTCCGACAACACGTTATATTTCTTCTCAATTTTTGTCCCAATTCTTCGTCATTTTGGTTCGATTTTCATCCACATGGCTTCTGTGAGGCTTTTTTGTTATTTCTGCGTAGTAAATCCGTATTTGTTCTCCTTGAGTAAGGTATTTTCAAGACCCGTTGCTTGGACATTTCTCATCGTGGCAGACATATATTTTCTCGAAGCTTCTTCTTGGACTACCAGCAGCAAATGACGTCAGATAACCATTGTCCGCCAACAAATACCCGTATGTATAATCTTCGATGTTCTTTGTACGAAGCTCAAAGTAAGATTTTATTGCGAGAATGAAGTGTTTTTTGCCATTTTTTTACTCAGATGATTCTCCAATTACCTTACTTCTAGTTTAGTTACTTTTTTCGTAAAAGAAACGCCGGTAAGGGGCGTTTTTGTAATTTTTTTTATTTGCATGCTGATGAACAAGGAAAGACCCGTTTAAGTTTTTGTTTGCAAACATCTTCCCCTCCGTGGCCGAGAGGTAAAGGTAACTGTCTTCCTGATTGTCCACATCGTTTGACTTTGATTTTGGGTGGTTCGTCGACAGGCCAAGTCCAACTTAAAATTCTTCACTCGCTCAATTGGACAGACCGGTCGACGATCCACCCAAAACTCAAGTCGAAGCTGGGCGTGGAGTACAGGAAAACACCAAGCAGTACCGCGAGGTCAAGGAGGCAAACGTTATTTGCCCATTGTTTTTAACTGATATTTAAGCAAATTTCCTTAACTTGACTGTTGGGGACAGACCTGTAGGTTGGTGCTTTGAAGACTTCTCGTCGTTATTTCCCTTCGCTTAAGAAGACAAGTCTTCGTCGAGAAGTAACGACGAGAAGACTTCTAAGCACCACTAAACCACTACACTGTAAAACTACGACTACAGTGTAGTGGTTGACTAAACCACTACACTGTGCCAAATACATATGAGAGACTTCTTCCAAAAGCTTACGGTACAGAAGTATGAATGCGCAAAGATGCGCAAACACTTTAGAGCCTTTAAAACAAGTGTTTTCTTTCAGGAAAGTGTTAAGGACGACAACGCTTTCTAAATCAAAGCCGTGTAGTCATGTTTTAAGTTGTTTAGCTATGTTTTATAGCAAGGTCTTTGCAAGAAGCGAATCCGAAGTTTGCTTTAACTTTACGTGGGCCTTTCTTCTGTCTTGATTGCGCTTTATGTGCCATTGTGTGCAGTGTCCTTGATGTAGGAGTCATTTATTAATGGCCTTGGGTTTGATTCCCAAACACTGAATTGCTGTCTTCAGCTCTTTCAAGTATGAGATAACTTTGCAACAGGATGGCACTACGTTGTCGCGCATTAACCAATTTGTCAACACGTAACTGACGCCGCAACAACGACAAACTTATAGTACATTCTATAAGCCAAAGCTTAACGCAGATATGATGATCCAATAACGTGGAAATCTGTATGTTTGTCTTGTTGTTGACAAGTCTCGTAATATGTCTCGTCAAATATCGTGTTGTTATTAGATTTGTGTTCGTTGTATAGTATTCGCATAGTCCATGGGACCGTTGTAATTGGTGAAAACTTTAGCGTGCACCCTGCCATTGTAAGATATATTATATGTTGTCGTAAATTTACTGTAAAATGTTGCATGTTAGTTGGCAAAGTTGAATATATAGATCGTGCGTGCGTTTCAATTTGTGTCATTCAATGGTTATATACAAGCTGCGAGCGTCAAGCTTTCTCGTTGATAGGAAACTGTTTTTCTGAAGAGTAATAGGTTTGTTTTAAGACAACGACATGCATATACTCTGCAGTTTACTTGTGATATAACCTATAAAATGCCTGGTTATATTCAAGCTGCGAGCAGCAATCTTTCTCGATAGGAAGAAAACTGTTTTCCCCGAAGTAATATAAGGTTATTTTAAAATCAATGAGATGCATATAGTTTACTCTGCAGTTTATTTGTGGCATAACTTATAAAATGTGCATGGCTATGTAGAAGCTATGAGTCTCGATGCAAACTTTCCTGCATGTTGGTAGTAAAATGTCTTTATGTACGTGTCATACTTAGTGCCATCTTGTTGCAATGTTATCTCATTACTTGAGAGAGCTGAAGACTGCCATTCAGTGTTTGGGAATTAAACCCAAGGCCATAAATAAATGACTCCTATATCAAGGACACTGAACGAGATGGCAGATAAAGCTCGATCATGAAAGAAGAAAAGTCCACGGAAAGTAAAAAGTTATCAATTTTCAAACGTCGAATTCGCTTATTACAAAGACCTTTCTATAAAACATAGCTAGCTAAACAACTTAAAAGATGACTACACGGCTTTGATTTAGTAAGCGTTGTCGTCTTTGGTTATTTCCTGAACAAATTGCTTTAAAGGCTTAGAAAATGATCCATGTTTTTACCGTACGCTCTGGGAAGAAGTCAGCCATATATAGTAGAACCACTACGCTGTAGTTCTAGTTTTACAGTGTTGTGGTTTAGTGGCGCCTTTAAATCTTCTCGTCGTTATTTCTTGACGAAAACAACTTGTCTTCATGAACGAAGAGAAATAACGGCGAGAAGTCTTCAGTGCACCAACCCTACAGACCTGTCCCCAACAGTCAAGTTTAGGGGTTAAAAACACTAAGCAAGTAACGTTTGCTTCGCGGTACTGCCTAGTGTTTTCCTGCGCCACGCTCAGTTTTGACTTGAGTTTTGAGTGGTCGTCGACCGGTATCCGTGCAACTGAGCGAGTGACGAATTTTAACGGTTGGACTTGACCTGTCGACGAACCACCGAAAACCAAAGTCAAACGATGTGGGCAATCAGGAACACAGTTACCTTTCCTCTCGGTCACGAAAGGCCAATGAAATCACGGACTGGTCTTTTCTTGTTCATAACCATGCAAATAAAAAAAAACAAAATACGGGCGAATTAACTAAGTAAACAAGAAGGAAAAAAGTAGATGAAAAACTTGAGTTAGAAATGATGCCAAAAACACTTCGTTCGCGCAATAAAATCCCTTTTTAGCATCG
Organism: Muricea muricata; assembly: GCA_963855995.1. Classification (NCBI taxonomy): domain Eukaryota; kingdom Metazoa; phylum Cnidaria; class Anthozoa; order Malacalcyonacea; family Plexauridae; genus Muricea; species Muricea muricata. The sequence continues at coordinate 37,659,671 of OY979718.1, forward strand.
GGCATGGAATATTAAATACTTTGGCAATGATCATCTGACGTCATTTGCTGCTTATCTGCGATGGAAAGGCTTCGCTGAAAATCTTTGCGCTTGGACGGAATACTCAGACACCAAAAGTCTTTTAAAGTCTTTAATGTGCTGATTGATTTAATAAAAATGGCAAAGAAGATACAAGGAAGACATCGAGGAAATTTGAGGTAAAATGACGAAGAAATAGGAAAAAATTGCGAAGTAAACATAGGACACCTACAACTTGGTGTCGACATGTTCCGAGAAAGTTTTGCATAGCTAAATAGTTCTGATATCAGGAAATCTTAAAGGTTAAAATGAGAAATGGGAGTTGCCTATTTTTTGCTGCGAAATTTGAATTTCAAGTACTGGGCAGGGATTCATTGGCCAAAAAACAAGAAACTGGGAATGGGATTAAGATTTGAGCACCACATTCGCTGGTACTATGCGATTTTGTTATTATTATTATTATTATTATTATTATTATTATTATTATTATTATTATTATTATTATTATTATTATTATTATTATTATTATTATTATTATTATTATTATTATTATTATTATTATTATTATTATTATTATTATTATTATTATTATTATTATTATTATTATTATTATTATTATTATTATTATTATTATTATTATTATTATTATTATTATTATTATTATTATTATTATTATTATTATTATTATTATTATTATTATTATTATTATTATTATTATCATTATTATTATTATTATTATTATTATTAATATTATTATTATTATTATTATTATTATTATTATTATTATTATTATTATTATTATTATTATTATTATTATTATTATTATTATTATTATTATTATTATTATTATTATTATTATTATTATTATTATTATTATTATTATTATTGATTAACACAGCACGTACCAAGCAACGATCTATTGTTATTACATTACTCGATCTTAAAAATGCATTTGGCGAAGTCCATCATAATCTTATACACGAAGTCCTTGAATATCATCACGTTCCTAATCACATAAAGAACCTTATCGGCAGTCTTTACACTAATTTCCAAACTTCCATCTTAACTGAACAGTTTAACACCCCCTTTATTACAGTCGGTCGTGGCGTTCTTCAAGGCGATTGTCTTAGTCCTCTATTATTCAACATGGCATTCAATACTTTCATACAACATATAAAATCTGAAAAATACCGTCAGCTTGGATTTTGGAAATTAAGCGAAATTGGCATCCCATGCAATCCTATCCATTGGTTCCAGTTTGCAGACGACGCTGCTGTCATCAGTAGCCAAGAGAAAGAAAATCAAATGCTTCTTAATCGTTTTACAATCTGGTGTCAATGGGCTAATATGATTATACGCGTTGACAAATGTTCAACATTTGGCATTAAAAAACAACTAACGAAATCCATCCAATATTTGCCCAAGCTTTTCGTGAATAACCATCTTGTACCCAGAATCGAAATGGGCAAATCTTTCCGTTACTTAGGTCGCTATTTTGATTACAATATGTCTGACGAGGAACACAAGTCCGAACTAGTTAAAGTGTTTAATGACATCATGAACAAAATTGATGAGCTACCCTTGCACCCGAAAAACAAAATTCTTTTATACAGTCGTTATTTGCTGCCAAAAATATCCTGGAATTTTACTGTTTCTGATATATCTAAGACATGGATCTGCGAAACGTTAGACTGTATTGCGTCCAAATATTTCCGAAAATGGCTTGAACTTCCTGTCTCTGCAACCCTTAGCAACGTGTTACTTCCACAAAATAAATTTGGTCTGAATATTATTCTCCCTTCGACAAAATTTATCCAGTGTCAAACTGTTTCTCGGGTAGCTCTAAGATCTTCACCGAACGTAGATATAAACAATTTATGGGCGGTCACGAGCACCAACAAGAACATACAGTATGACATTTACAACGACACAAAAGATGTTCTTAAGGCGGTTAGAAAAGAGAATGAAGAGAGACTCCAAAACCAACTCATTTCGCAAGGTTCTTTCTTTTCAACTATCCTTAATAATTCCACATCCACATTCAACTCCTTATGGTCATCCGTTCAAAGCAAACTTCCGAAAAACATCTTTAACTTCACTATCCGGTATATCAATAACACACTTCCGACAAGAAAAAACCTATCAAAATGGGGACTATCATCGACATCTGATTGCTCTTTTTGCTCCTCACCCGAAACGCTGCTTCATATCGTTGCTGGATGTGAGACATACTTAAATGAAGGCCGGTTTACATGGCGACACGATTCTGTTTTAAATTTCCTCGCATCCACTCTTACTGCTGTACAAAATTCCAGACTTTACGTTGACATACCTGGCTTTGTGAACCCATCTGTTCTCACCGGCGACAATTTACGACCTGACCTACTTCTAGCGATTGAGAACGAATGCCTATACATTCTCGAGCTCACTGTAGGATTTGAATCCAATCTACAAGTCAACGCCAACCGCAAACGCCAAAAGTACCTTGATTTAATTGAAGAGCAGAAAACGAAATATGATAAAGTCAAGTTTATTAACTTGTCCTTGAGTACACTCGGAGTTTTCAGTCGATCAGCGGAAAATTTTGACGAAATGCTGAGAAGTCTAAAACTTGATGCTCAATATAGTAAATATATAAAAAAGAAAATAGTGAATATGTGCATACGAACATCGTATTATATATTTTGTACACGAAACAAGGAGTGGGATAACCCAAAACTAATGACAATATAATCATTTTAAAATAATTTTTGAAATTATATGTTGTAATATGTCGTCAATTCATGTAGACATTGATAAGCTACCTGTAAAGCGAGGTTTATCATTGTAGTTGTATATCATCTAATAATCAATAAATAAAGTTTCCATTATTATTATTATTATTATTATTATTATTATTATTATTATTATTATTATTATTATTATTATTATTATCAGGCACACACGTATCCAGCTTTCCTCTATCTACAAAGTTGCATTCAACGCTGCGGGTATCTTGTCACGAATTTGGAATTAAATCGGTGTAAGGAACTCTTGAAGGAAGAGGGTTAACTTGAATCTTTTGATCTGGCCTACTTAATGACTAAAGTTTAAGTTTGTGAGGGAAATTTCTCTATTTGGCTGTTATATTGGCGGTCGAAAAGATGGGTGGCGAGCGACGTGGTAGTCTGATATGGTTTTGGTTATCCTGCTTGATAATATGTTTGCTATTTGGCTTCAGTAAAGGAACGATTTGCACTTATTGTGGCAAAGATTTCAAGGTTCTTGGTCGCCATATTTGGCGCTGTAAAAGTAGGGTAATTATCAATTCATCAATTATTACACCTAGCAACAACCCCTCAGTTTCTACGCAAGGGTCAGATTATACCGAAAGTCCAAGTCGTTCATTAGTAAATTTGAACAATAACCATGGGGAAATCCCATCCGAAGCTTGTGTTACAGATTATGACACTGAATTGCAAAATGAACGTCCATCACTTGCGCACATAACAAGGATATTGATTGTGCTTGGGGCAAGAAATGTAAAGGCTTAAGGGGATCGAGAGCCCATCGAAGATTTTGTTATGTAAACACCACGTACTTTCAATTTAGACTCACTATTTACATCAGAATATTATAATAATTCAAACTCTCCTCCTACGCAATCGTAGCATTTAAACAATGATGTTCAAGATGGCAGCTGTCCAACAAATATCAGTGCCGGTTTATTTAATGACAAAAAGCTAGTTAAGAGTGGAATAAAGCTGCCGAAATCATCAGCCGAATGGGAAGAAGCAAATTTATATTTTACCGGAGCATTAGACTAGCGGCGAGATTACAGATGTAGACTTTGAAATTGGCAAATTACAGGATGAAATTTATAACTATTTTCAACAAACCTCAGGCGTATTTAGGAATGTTCAAAATGATGTGGCGATGAAGAACTTTCAACAAAAATATAACCATCTCTCCCGTAGACTTCTAAAGAAGCAGATACGGTATTTAAAGAGCCTGCAAAATGCTGAACTATCTACCGAAATAAGATATATTAGTAAACTTTTAAGATTTAAGTACAGTAAAAGAACACATGTTTTATTGAATGTCAACGAGCATGACGAGCGGATGACCCAAAAGTTTTGGAAGTACTGGAAAGAGATTTTCGAAGATGATGAGACTACTCTGCCCGATTTTGATGAAAAAACATGTGCAGATTTCTTTAAGGCTCATTTAAAACCTAATACAATTGATGCTAACTTCGAATTCCCAATATGGATGAAACGTCTGCATACTCCGTGTCAATCCTTTAATGTTTCAGCACCATCTTACTCTGAAATCACGAAAATAATTAAAAGAATGAAGTCTAGCTCCTCGGCTTGCCCTTTTGATCAGATTAGTGTATTGACTCTCAAAAACTGTCCAATCCTCCGCACAGCTCTACATAGGATAATAGAACATTGCTGGAAAACTAAAACGGTACCTAGAATTTGGAAACATAGTTTTACGATTTTAATTTATAAAAAAGACAGTCCTAAAATTCCAAGTAATTTTCGGCCAATAACGCTTCAACCTGTTTTCGCTAAAGTCTATTCTGCATTAATTCGTAACCGTGTCTTTGATTTTATGGATAATAATGATTACATTGAAACAAATATACAAAAAGGATTTTGTAAAGGTATCTCGGGAACCGTTGAACATACGGAACTTCTGACATATTTGATAAATCATGCAAGATTAAATCAAAGACAACTTATAGTTACGATGATTGATTTAAAGAATGCGTTTGGTGAGATAAATCATCAGTTGTTGAAATCAGTTGTAGAATACCATATCATCTTCCGGACGAAATTATAAAACTGTATCTAGAATTTTACCATAAATATACCATCTCAGTTGGGACGAAAGAATTTGTTACTGATCCTATTGAAGTTGGCAAAGGGGTGTTGCAAGGCGATTGCCTCTCTCCCCTGCTATTTAACATGTGTGTTAATACCCTGATAAAGTGCATAGAAAATGATCGGCTACGCTGTTTTGGATACTGCTATTTAAACTCCATAAAACCGAGACATTGGTTTCAATTTGCCGATGACACTGCTATTGTGACCGCAACAGTAGAGGATAATCAATTACTGTTGAATGTTTTTGCAAGATGGTGCAGTTGGGCTGGATTATCAATTAATGTGAAAAAGTGTTCGACGTTTGGTATTAAGAAAAGCGGGTCTAAATCGACTCAGTTTAAACCCTATCTGAAAGTCAGTAACAAAATGATTCCACCAGTTGAAATGGGCGAATCTTCACGTATTTGGGGAAACAGTTCAACTTCAAAATGGAAAGATCTCTGATTGAGTGTGAGTTGGAAAGTGAATTAGTAAAGCTTCTGGAGAAAATACACCAACTTCCCCTTCACCCCAAGAACAAAATTATTATTGTAATGCGATATGTTTACAGCAAGTTAAGATGGAGACTATCAATATATGATATTTCACAAACGTGGGTTGTTCGAAACTTGCATGACAAAGTAATACGATATACTAAGGATTGGTTACACTTCCATCAAGGAGCAAACCTAGGACACATCAAATTATCGATAAGCAAGTTTGGCTTCGGCTTTCAACTCCCATCGGATGTCTTCAAATTCTGTAAACTGAGCATGAGTGTAATTTTTAAAAAGTCAAAGAACAAAGAAATTAGAGCCCTATTTAAAACCACGAGCACTTCAAATATAGCGATTGATTCTGTAATTGTAAACAATGAAGATAATCCTAATCTTGCTCTGAAACATCAGATTGAAAATAATGTGCTTGAACATTTAGCAGGGTTAACAGAGCAGAACGCTATCAGGCAACATATGAAGATGGAAGCTACTTCCAAACAAATTTCAACATGGAAACAAGTTTGTGATCGCTTACCTACTAATATCTTTGTCTTTATTAGACGAGCACTTATATTCAGCCTACCTAATAACTCAAATTTACATCGATGGGGCAAAATAGATTCTGCTGCATGTGATCTGTGCTCCTTACGGCAAACACAATGTCACATGTTAGCAAATTGCCCAGTGGCAGCTGAAGAAGGTCGATATACAGGGAGACATGATTCAGTGCTTAATACTATATTACTGTACTTGAATGAGTTAACATTCTATGGGTATACGCTTTATGGTGATTTACCAGGTTATTTTCATCCTAACGCACTTTTCCGATCATTGCGCCCAGATATTGTACTCACAAAGAACGATGACATCTATATAATAGAACTGACTTGTTGTTTTGAAACCAACACGAAGAAAAGTAGAAGATATAAGTTGGAAAAATATAAAGATATTGAGAACGACTGTAACCGCCAGTTCAAAAATTTTCAAAAGATATTCGTTGAAATAACAACTCTTGGACTGATAACGCATAACATCAAGGAGATATACCGACTTTTCCAAGGAACTAACATAAACGTTTCAAGAATGATAAACAAGTGTATGGAAGTGGCAGCACGTGCATCATTCTACATTTATGTCCGTCGAAACAAAGCGTGGACACATCCAAAAACATTAACATTTTATTAGATAGTGTGCCTGTTAGACTCTGTGGACTGCCAGGCGTTTCGTCTGAGATAAACGCAGTGTTTACTATAGTCTATTGATATTGTAATTTACTTAATTTTTCTGTAATAAAGCTTTCATTATTATTATTATTATCACTTTATCTCTTAATTTTCACTTTATTGGTCACTTGAGCTAACAGTGAGATACGAGACTAACCTTAGAAATAACATTGAACGTAAACAATCTAAATACGCACTAATCAAATAATAAGCACTAATTCAAGATCAAATGAATCATTTCAAAACAGTTAAATTTGTTAATTTATCTGTTAGTGCGCTTGGTGTTTTTGACCAGGAATCGTCTCCTTTCATTGAACTGCTTAAAAAACTGAATGTAGATAATAACCATCAAAATTATAAACATCGCTGTAAGATCAACGTACTACATCTTTTGTTGTCGAGACAAAGAATGGTCGAATCCGGATTTGACGACAATTTAAATTAATTTTTATATACTTTTATATAGCCATTATATTGTAGTCATCCAAGTAGGCGATTGTAAATTACCTTTTTAAGCGCGATTTGCAATTGTTTGTACATAAGAAAAAACTATTCAATAAAGTTTCCATTTTTATTACTATTAGTAGAATCATACTTGTATGCTGTAATTTGATTGGCTACTCTACTCGCTATCTATTCATCATTGAGATAGCGAGTAGCGAAACAATCATCTTTCTAGAGATTTCCTTTTTAAGAATTTTTAAAAAATCAACTTTTTGTTGGATATTTCATGCTTAATCTTTGATTCTACTGAAACAATTAGATTACTCGCTCTCAATTTCAATGAGATGATAGTTGATTCGCCCTCATCAAGTATCACCTATCATAGAAATCTCAAGCTCGTGATCTAATTGTTAATTAGAAAAATCACTGATCTTGTAACCAGAGGTTAAATTAAACCAGTAATAAAAATAAGATATCAATACATTAATACTATTAATGACAATTTAATTTCGAAATAAATTGTGGTCAAAAAGACTTCTTAAAACGTTCTGTTTTACAAAAATAATTATTATATTTACATTTTATCCTCAAATCATATGTAGCGGCGGATTTATTAGCTAGAAATTCATCAAGTGTTTGAAGGTTCTCATGCTTTAAAAAGAATTGTTCGCATAAAATCTCTCGCCGGTCCTTCAATAGTGGAATGATGATAAGTTCTCTTGCCTCAATGTAACTAAGTTTCGGTAATATGATCCTTAACGCACTTCTTTGAAGTCTTTCAATGTCATCACTCAGATATCCTGAGAAATTAAAGTGCCAAACTTGACAAGCATGCTCCAAAACGGGTCTTATAACAATAGTATATACGGTTGATAACGTTTTTGTGTTGGCGTTAGCTCGTTTCAGTAACCTAAGCTATACAATTAATCTCTTCCCTGCTTAGAAAAATCAAGCAAAAATACTCTTATGGCACATTTTGACGCGTCGGTTTTCTTAAAAGGTGATGTACCAAGCTAATTAGATTATGGGTCGTTGGAGAATTTTTCAAAGAAGCAAACTGCCTCTTGTCGGTTTTATTCTTGATTAAACTAATCAACCAATCGGATACAAATGATTCCAAATTTTGGACAAGGTAGATGTCAATGAAATAGGACTGAGATCAGTTGTGATATATGCAGGCACTGATGTTTTGGGAATCGGAATAACTTGAATTCCGCTTTTTTCAATACTGTAAGAACATGTTGCTGCTGTAGTGCTGTATCGAAGCATTTAACGGTGAGGCAACTGGCAAGGCTTAGACATACGCGTAATTTTTAAGGACCCAATTTGGTATGCCATCTGAGCCTAACGATTTCGAAATAGAAATGTTTGAGACAGTTTGTCAAACACACTTTCTTCATGAATAATAAATTGAGGTTTGATGTAGAATTCGTTAAATTCAAACTGATTTTCGGAAGGTCTGGTTGTAATGGTATGACTTAATTGGTAATGGATGTAAAGAAGTCGTTAATTTTATTTACTAAAGCATTCCCAGAATTAACAATTTCATTATCTAGAACCATGGACGATATTGCCCTTCTCTTTAGGTACGCAGCAAGTTGTTTCATGCAATCCCACCACTTTTGGAGGTCAGGGTCAGATTTAAGCTGGTCCATTTTCTTATCGAGATAGCTGGACATCAGTTGTTTCCTTTTCATGTTTGCTATAATTACGTAAATAGATGTACTTTTGGATTTTCCCATTATGATACGCTTTTTGCCTGTCTTTAATAACTTCTTCAAATTCAGGCGTTACCCATTAGCATGTAGTTTGATAGATTTACATGGAAAGAAACACTCCAGCCCAGTATTCATGAATTCTTCACATGCAACAGAACGATACAAGGTGGACCAATTATATTCGGCTAAACATTTTTCGAAAGCTGCTTTATTGACATGTATATTACACCTAATTTTCACTTTATTGGTCACGTTTTTAGCCAGACTTCCGTTTAGGGTACATACCACAGAGTTATTATCGCTTAATCCGATAGGGGAAACTGCACCAGTCAGACATATTCGTGAAGATTAAATCTAGGGTAACGTTTTTCCTTGTGGGTTGCTTGACGATCAGTTTGAGCCCGAAATGTCTAAGTAATAATGAAAATGGACATCTATTAATGTCACCGACCAGAAAGATTCCTGCATTTGGATGTTTTGTAAGAGCTAAGTCTAGTTTCGAGGTGATATGTTCGATCAGGGCATTATTGTCATTAGCTAGTGGATGATAAATAACACATACTATCAAGTATGAAAAACCTCGAGGATATTTATACGGTCTTAAAATCGAAACATTCATCTTGTAAATCAGGCAACACTTTAAAAGGAATAGATGATTTAATATATGCACACGCACGTAAGCCTTCAAAAACATTCTAATATAGAAAGACTGTGTTTCGGAAAAATTTTCTGTAAAACTTCAATCGACGACGTGTTTTCATATATTCCCGCGTTCTCATTTTCCTTACTCGTGTCGCTTCGTCGGGCCTTCAGGAATGTTTCGGGCTCGTCGAAATGATCCGATGCGTCAAACTATCTTGTGATCGATTGTGTCTTTTCGAGGTCTACGTCATTTGCCGGTGTGTCTTCGGTGCTTTCTCGGTCTTCAGACTTTCCGTAATCGTTGTCGTTCGTGTAAATGCTTGTCAGGCCGTCGTTATATTCTATATAAAGTTCATAAAAGGAAAGAGATGCATGCAGTCTTGGTCAAAATAAGTATGCTGTCTATCGATCATTTATCATGGAGTCCATTATATTAGATTCGCTTTGTGAAGTAAGGGGAAATACGTCATAGGTATAAGTCCTTTATTGGAAACTATCAAACCGGGAACAATGGATACGTCCAGAGTGAGTCTTGTAGCATTCGCAAATGATTTGGGAGCTAATGCATCTCAGAAATTGGTGGGATAATGTTGTGACATCTGCTCCTTTGTTGGGGTATCATCCAAATGCATCGAAGTCGTGGCTTGTTGTAAAGTCCATAGAAGAAGAAAAAGCAAGAAAAATCTTCGAGGATACCAACATTAAAGTTACAATAGACGGAAAAAGTTACCTTGGTGGTTACATCGGAAGTGAGAGTGGTAAGGCCAATTATGCTCAAGAATTGATACGCTCTTGGTGCAATCAATTGACAGTATTGTCTGAGATTGCAAAATCAGAGCCACAAGCAGCCTATGCGGGATTTATGAGCGGCTTCATTCATACATTGACGAACCACATCAGAATAATGCCCAACATCAAGCAGCATCTTTTGATATTGGACGATATTGTGGACCATGTTTTTATTCCAGCAATTAATGAGGGACATATTTGCTCAAAAGATGAACGGCTTCTTGTTTCTTTACCGGTAAAGTAAGGAGGTTTGGCAATCCCTATATTTTCAAATGCTGCTCAATTTGAGTTTACCAACTGTTGCATGGCTAGCGAAGAGTTGGAGATTAAATCCAACTGGATTAACCCTAAATCCGGCCGGATTAACCCTAAATCCGGTCGGATTTATGGTTAATCTGGTCGGATTTAGTGTTAAATGTTGCCGGATTTAGGGTTAATCCGATCGGATTTAGGCTTAATCCTGTCGGATTTAGGGTTTAATCCGGCTAGATTTAGGGCTAACCCGGTCGGATTAAGAGTTAAATCCGGCCGGATTTAGGGTTAATCCGATCAGATTTAGGGTTAATCCAGTCGGATTTAGTGTTAAATTTGGCCGGATTTAGGGTTAATCCGGCAGGATTTACCCTAAATCCAACCAGATTAACCCTAAATCCGACGGGATTAAGCCTAAATCCGGCCAGATTTAACGCTAAATCCGACCGGATTAACGCTAAATCCGACTGGATTAACCCTAAATCTGGCCGGATTTAACCCTAAATCCGACCGGATTAACCCTAAATCCGGCCAGATTTAACGCTAAATCCGACCGGATTAACCCTAAATCCGGCCGGATTAAACCCTAAATCCGACCGGATTAACCCTAAATCAGACAGGATTAACCCTTAATCCGGCGATATTAACCCTAAATCCGGCCGGATTAGCACTAAATCCGACCGGATTAACCCTAAATCGGACCGGATTAACCCTAAATCCAGCTGGATTTATGGTTAATCCGATCGGATTTAGGCTTAATCCAGTCGGATTTAGGTTTTAATCCGGCCAGATTTAGGGCTAATCCGGTTGGATTTATGGTTAATCCGGTCGGATTTAGGGTTAAATCCAGTTGGATTTAGGGTTAAATTCGGCTGGATTTAGGGTTAATCCGGCCGGATTTAGGGTTAATCTGGTCGGATTTAGGGTTAAACCGGTCGGATTCAGGGTTAAATCCGGCCGGATTTAGGGTTAAATCACACCTGATTAACCCTAAATCCAGCGAGATTAACCGTAAATCCGACAGGTTAACCCTAAATCCGACAAGATTAACCCTAAATCCGGCCAGATTAACCCCAAATCCGGCCGGATTAAACCCTAAATCCGGCCGGATTTAGCCCTAAATCTAACCAGATGTACCCTAAATCCAACTGGATTAACCCTAAATCCGGCCGGATTAACCCTAAATCCGACCTGATTAACCCTAAATATTGCCGGATTAAACCGTAAATCCGACTGGATTAAGCCTAAATCCGACCGGATTAACCCTAAATCCGGCCAGATTTAGGGTTAATCTGGTCGGATTTAGGGTTAAATCCGGCCGGATTCAGGCTTAATCTGATCAAATTTAGGCTTAATCCAGTCGGATTTAGGGTTTAATCCGGCCAGTTTTAGGGTTAATCCGGTCGGATTAAGGGTTAAATCCGGTCGGATTTAGGTTTAATCCGATGAGATTTAGGCTTAATCCGGTCGGATTTAGGGTTAATCTGGTCGGATTTAGGGTTAAATTTGGCCGGATTAACCCTAAATCCGGCTGGATTAAACCCTAAATCCGACCGGATTAACCCTAAATCCGGCCAGATTTAACCGTAAATCCGATCGGATTAATCCTTAATCCGGCCGGATTTAACCTTAAATCCAACCAGATTAACCCTAAATCCGGCCAGATTTAACGCTAAATCCAACCGGATTAACCCTAAATCCGGCCGGATTAAGCCCTAAATCCGACCGGATTAACCCTAAATCAGACAGAATTAACCCTTAATCCGGCGGGATTAATCCTAAATCCGACCGGATTAACACTAAATCCGGCCGGATTTATGGTTATGGATTAACATGCGATCGGATTTAGGCTTAATCCAGTCGGATTTAGGGTTTAATCCCGCCAGTTTTAGGGCTAATCCGGTTGGATTAAGGGTTAAATCTGGCCGGATTTAGGGTTAATCCGATCGGATTTAGGCTTAATCCGGTGGGATTTAGGGTTAATCTGGTCGTATTTAGGGTTAAATCCGGCCGGATTAACCCTAAATCCGGCCAGATTTAACCCTAAATCCAACCGGATTTACCCTAAATCTGTCCGGATTAACCCTAAATCCAGCCGGATTAACCCTAAATCAGACAGAATTAACCCTTAATCCGGCGGTATTAACCCTAAATCTGGCCGGATTAGCACTAAATCCGACCGGATTAACCCTAAATCGGACCGGATTAACCCTAAATCCAGCCGGATTTATGGTTAATCCGATCGGATTTAGGCTTAATCCAGTCGGATTTAGGTTTTAATCCGGCCAGATTTAGGGCTAATCCGGATGGATTTATGGTTAATCCGGTCGGATTTAGGGTTAAATCTCGCCGGATTTAGGGTCTAATCCGGCCGGATTTAGGGTTAATCCGGTCGGATTTAGCGTTAAATCTGGTCGGATTTAGGCTTAATCTGGTTGGATTTAAGGTTAAATCCGGCCGGATTAAGGGTTAATCCGATCGGATTTACGGTTAAATCTGGCCGGATTTAGGGTTAATCTGGTCGGATTTAGGGTTTAATCCAGCCGGATTTAGGGTTAATCCGGCCGGATTTAACCCTAAATCCGACCAGATTAACCCTAAATCCGACCGGATTAAGCCTAAATCTGATCGGATTAAACCTAAATCCGACCGGATTTAACCCTTAATCCGACCGGATTAACCCTAAAACTGTCCGGATTTAGGGTTAATCCGGTCGGATTTAGGCTTAATCCAGTCGGATTTAGGGTTTAATCCGGCAATATTTAGGGCTAATCAGGTCGGATTAAGGGTTAAATCCGGCCGGACTTAGGGTTAAATGCGACCGGATTAAGCCTTAATCCGGTCGGATTTAACCCTAAATCCGGCCGGGTTTAACCCTTAATCCGACCGGATTAACCCTAAATATTGCCGGATTAAACCCTAAATCCGACTAGATTAAGCCTAAATCCGATCGGATTAACCCTAAATCCGGCGAGATTTAACCCTAAATCCGACCGGATTAACCCTAAATCCGGCCAGATTTAACGCTAAATCCGACCGGATTAACCCTAAATCCGGCCGGATTAATTCCTAAATCCGACCGGATTAACCCTAAATCAGACAGAATTAACCCTTAATCCGGCGGGATTAACCCTAAATCGGGCCGGATTAGCACTAAATCCGAAAGGATTAACCCTAAATCGGACCGGATTAACCCTAAATCCAGCCGGATTTATGGTTAATCCGATCGGATTTAGGCTTAATCCAGTCGGATTTAGGTTTTAATCCGGCCAGATTTAGGGCTAATCCGGTTGGATTTATGGTTAATCCGGTCGGATTTAGGGTTAAATCTCGCCGAATTTAGGGTTAATCCGATCGGATTTAGGCTTAATCTAGTCGGATTTAGGGTTTAATCCGGCAATATTTTGGGTTAATCCGGTCGGATTAAGGGTTAAATCCGGCCGGATTTAGGGTTAAATCCGACCGGATTAAGGCTTAATCCGGTCGCATTTAACCCTAAGTCCGGCCGGATTTAACCCTTAATCCGACCTGATTAACCCTAAATATTGCCGGATTAAACCCTAAATCCGACTGGATTAAGCCTAAATCCGACCGGATTAACCCTAAATCCGGCCAGATTTAGGGTTAAGATCAAGAATCAAGACAGCACTTCTCCAGTTGATAAGGAACAGTATAGGAGTTCGAGGAGGAATATTATTAAAGCCAGAGACGATCGTGACAACATAATCTTACAACAAATACGTGAAAAGATGAATCCAAAAAAGCTCAGAGCAAATGATTTGAATAGAATAAAGAATGCATCTAGCTGGTTGACAATGTTGCCACTGAAATCAGAAAACTTTCTGTTGAATAAGAGAGAATTCTACAGTATAATGCACTCAGCCTTAGATATCGTTGGACACCAAAGTACTTGCCATCACTTTGTCCTTGTGGTAAGAGATTTGATGTCGACCATGCTGTCTTGCATGAAAGGTGGATTCATTTACAAGCGACGCGGTGATGTACGAGACCTTTTGGCAAATCTGCTGAAGGAAGTTTGTCATGATGTTCAGGTTGAGCCTTATCTCCAGACCTTGACGGGAGAAGTTTTTAATGGTGGTGGCAACTCATCTGATGAAGCTCGTTTGGATGTCAGTGTGCGCAGTTTTTGGCAAAGGGGCAACGTGCATTTTACGATTTAAGGGTATTTAACCCTTTCGCAAAGAGTCATTTGAACCAAAAATTGGATACGACCTTCAAAAGTAACGAGAATGAAAAGAAGAGACAGTACAACCAACGCATCATAGAAGTTGAGCATGGTTCCTTTACCCCATTAATCTTTACACCTTATGGGGCAAATGGCAGAGAAACTGAGCGATTAATTGCTGAATTAGCATTGAAATTGTCCGAGAATAAACAGTTGGAATATAGTAAAGTAATGCATTGGCTGAGGGCAAAGCTGTCTTTTTGTCTGCTGAGATCTGCTGTACTATGTTTACGAGGCCAATAAGCATGTACTATGCTTACTAGGACAATAAAGAAACACGTGGGCTGTGACATTGGTAACATTGAGATTTTGAATGTAGTTGGGAGAATTGAGTGATTAAATTACGCGTAATAATTATTTTAACCTAATACTGGGTCGTGTGATCGCCAAACTTTTTCAAGAATTTGCCTTAATTTTAATGTAGAGTAGTTTAATAAAGATTATTTTTCCTTTATATAAAACAAAATGTTGTATGTGTTAATATTTATCTGAAAATTTTTTAATTTAAAAAGTTTGTTTGGTAGCATCATAGATAGATGTTTGGGAGGGGCTTTTTTGTTACACGTGCTGTTTTTATTGTTAGTATATGTACCTTATTCGTACTTTATTTCGCACGGCTTTAATTTCGCGATTATTTGAAGGCAATTAATATTTGGAGAGACTTTATTTTCGCAATGTCGCAAAAGCTTTCGCCGTGCAAAGAACAAGATTCTGTTGATTTCATTTTCTATGAAAATGTGAACAACTTTGTAAATACCAGTCCATAGACCATAACTATATATACGATACATGAACATCTGAGGCAAGCTCATTAATACCACTGCCTCTGTTCTTCATATACATATAGTTTTTACAGCTGCTGTTTATCGTCATTATTGCAAAGTAAAAGTTTTAAATTCATGAGCATGGTATCTAATTTCGCGAGCATAAGTTTCGTGAATTTTTTATTTGAATTTTTTTATTTGAATTTTTAATATGACGCTCGAAAATACTAAATAGCCAAATCTTTGTTCATTCCTATAACGAGAAGTACTTAAAATTGCTTTTAATATTTTTAATATTTGTGTTTTCAACGTCCTTGCACTCCAAAATCTTTTTGGGATATTTACTGTATCTCACTTTAAAAGTAAGAAACAGTCATATCTCATTTTCTAAGCGAAATGCCTAGCGAAATCACCTCATTACCTGATAGAAATACAATTTTTTGATTGGACAATTTGAATTTGAGTAATAGAACAACGCCGGCACGGTTATAGCTAAGTTTTTCATTTTATGAAATTGTAAATAATTTCATAAAAAAATTATAAAGAAAGAATGAACAACAATGACAAAATTTTAAGAACAGAAATTAACAAAATGATAGGAAAAGCCAAGATTAAATATTATTTGAAATATAACAGATTTGAACTTGCAGAAAAACTTGGTACTCAAAATCTAAAACCAAAACAAAAAGCGTGTAAGAATTATTAAGACTGGCGAAACATATCCGAGCATGTCAAAAGCCGCAAAAGCACTTGGAATAAACACATCGAAAATATATTTTTTAATTGCCACAGAAGAGGCTGAATTTTTATAACTTATAAAAACGCAAAAATGTTTTACAATTAAAAAAACTATATAATAAAGGATGAGTTTTAAAATTATTGAAAAGAATCAATCAAATCGTGTTACCAAACTTGACTACATTTTGACCTTAGCATTCGACGAATATGTGAATTTACCATTTAAAGAGGCTAGGATTAAAATATTTAGAAGTTTAAAAAATATAGAAATATACAATTAACATTTATTAGATATACTTATGATCTTGAATACGTGAGATATTCTGATGGTTTTTCTAGAACGACTAAACAGAAAATTGATGGTCACATTCCAAAAGATTATATATCAAAATTCGGAATGGTCATATATCAAAATTCGAAAATGAAATTAAGGATAAAATTGAAAAAGGTTTTGATATCTTATTATTCGAACTTAAAAATTCGAAATGTATAGCTAAAGCACACATTGTGGAAATAATTATTATACCAAATATTATAGAAAGACCTTCGTTAGGAAGTGACATTAAAAAATACTCTGTTAAACTGTGTCATAAAATTAAAGAGATGAATTTTTTATAACTCAAAAGTGTACAACACCCTATTCCTTAACCTTGTCGAAAGTTACAAGGACCTCCAATTCCATCTCCACGACCGAACAGACCACGCCGAGGATTGAAAGGAACTTTTAACTACGATAATGATTCTTTATCTATTACGGAATCATTGCAAAATAATAAAATTGTAAATTTTTTACAGCGTGGAAGTCAACTCACCTACGCATCACAACGAGATATATTGCAAAAATTTCTACTAAAGAAGACGATTACACCAAAAATGGTAGAAGAATATTCAACACAAAATCCACTTCAACAACAACAAGTTCAAATAGATACCCGCTTTGGATCCCAAAAAGAACAGTAAAGGACTTCCTTTTTTTGGACCAGAACAAAACCACGAAGACAGCCTGGAAGTACTATTATCAACGGGGAAAAATTATCAGCACTTCAAGCATCGGAAAAGTACCCAAAATTAAAAGATTATCTTCAACCAGAAAGAGAACTCAAGAAGAATTCCTTATATGCAAAACTACGAAAGTTAAACAGAGAAGGAAAAATTCCCTTAGAAACAACCATCATTGACCCTGAAATTAAATTAACACGAAAAAGGCAAATTACAAACAACATTGTCGTTCACTACGAAGCTGCCATTAACGTGAATATATCTCCCACAGATTTTTTGGAACAAAAGAAAGAAACTTTAATGAAATTTTTTGAAGAAAAACCACAACATAAAATTCAAATTGCACTTATTGGTGTAATGCAAAAAATAGAACCAGCAACTGGAGCTATTTTAGTTGAGGAAAGTGTTCCTTTTCAAAACAGGAAAGAATTTTTTCCTCAACAAATTTAGAGGATCTGATTAAATCAATGAAAGCAAAAGTTTCAAAAGCAAAAGAAAGCAAGAGTCTTTTCTACATTTTTAAGAAAGGGAAGTGGATGGACTTTATAAAGAGCGTTGAAAAATTAGAAATTACAACATCAAAATCAAGCCCATTAAAAAGATCTTCCCATTTTACACTTCCAGAAAAATTAAGAAATATTAAGAGATTAGTTAATATGAACAACAAAAAGGATAACGAGTGTTTTAAATGGGCTATTACCAGAGCCCTTAATCCTTTGGATCATAATAAGGGAAATATTTTAAAAATTTTAAGAGAACAGTCCAAAGAACTTAACTGGGATGGGATTGAGTTTCCTACTCCAAATAGCAAAAAATTTTATAAGAAGTTTGAAAAGAATAATACTATACGACTAAATGTGTTTGGGCATGATAACAATAAGATTATTAATTCCATTAGATGTTTCACCAGAACGTTATGAAAAAGTAATTCGTATACTTTTCATTAAAAACACAAAACCAAATAGTCATTATTGTGTTATCACAGACATGTCAAAATTTGTTGGGAGTCAAGTTAATGAGCATGAACATAAAATATTTGTTTATGATTGTTGTTTAAATTATTTTGGACCGCAAAAACTATTAAATGAACATCTTGAATATTGTAACAAACATGACGTAGTAAACACCACATAATTCAAAACCAAGCGAAAACATACTAAAATCTAAAAATATTCAAAATACTTTTGAATGTCCAATAAAAATAGTATTTGATTTTGAGTCTTGTTTGAAACCCACACGGTGAAACTAAATTATATCAAAAACATACTCCATCTGCTTTTTGTATTTACGTTATATCGCACGTTGATGGATTTTCTATGGATCCTATTACGTATGTAGGTGAAAATGCTGCTGAAGTGTTTGAAAGAAAAGATAGAAAAAGTGACAAAACAAATTTACGAAAAATTTAAGGTTTCCGTTCCAAAGATATTTGACAAAGCTGCAGAAGAGCTCCATAATAGTCAGAATGAGTGTTATGCCTGTGACGAGAAGTTTAGTTCTGAGGAACGGGGTTTAATGAAGGTGAGGGAGCATTGCCATTACACGGGAAAGTACCGAGGTGCACTTCACTCAAAGTGTAACCTCAGGTTGAGACGTAGTAAGACCATACCAGTATTTGCAAACAATTTAACAGGATATGATGGTCATTTGCTCATAACAAGATTATCAGACACGCTGGGTAAAGTAAGTTGTATACCAAATAATGAGGAAAGATATAAATCCATTTCAAGGAGTGTTCTTGTTGATATTATTGTTAAAAATGACAAAGAAGTTTGAATATTTTACAAATTAGAATTTAAGGACACGCTCAATTTCACGAAAAACTCCTTAGAAGGTCTTGTTAAAAATTTAGACAAGTCACAGTAAAAAAATAGATTTAATGCTTCGAAAAGAAGTTTACCCATATGAATATATGACAGATATTTCTAAGTTTCAAGAGAAACAAATTCCTTCAAAAAACAAGTTCAATTCAATGTTACGTTGTGGGGAAGTTTCAAAGGATGAGTTTAAGAAAGTAAGACCATCAAAAATATCTGATGAAGATTATTTTTTCGCACAGAAAGTGTTTAAAACTTTTAATTGTAAAAGCTTTGGTGACTACATTAATTTACATTGTTTGTCTGATGTTCTTCTTCTTGCGGATGTGTTAGAAAATTTTATATAAACGTTAGCCTTAAATTAATCCATCTTATTACATTTCCGCACCAGCCCTTGAAATGGATGCGACGTTAAAAGTGACTAAAATTGAATTGGAACTTTTAACCGACCCAGATATGTGTTTGTTTTTTGAAGATGGTATTAGAGGAGGTGTTTCGACCATTATGAATAGATATTTAAAAGCCAACAGCCCTTACATGGGAAATATCCGTGGTAAAACCCCAAAGGAAATTATGGTAGAATTATGAAAAAGAATGAACATAGAACAGTAGTTTTCTATTGAAGCTGTGTGTGAATACTTTCCTGACTTTTCTGAAAAGGAAATAAAACCCTTCGTAAGAAGATGGAAAACGGAGAAGTTTTTAACCCGCAAGAAAAAACAACCTACTTCCAGTATTTGGATGCAAATAATTTATACGGATGGACTGTGAGCCACCGCTTTCTACAAGAAATTTTAAGTGGTTAATGGAAGATGAGATTAACAGCATGTTGGAAAATTAAGTGTGCACATTGGAGGTGAATCTGGAGTATCCAAAAGAGCTTCACGATTTTTTCACTATTTTGGAAAAATTATTTCAAATATGTTTTGTAAGAAGTGTCATAAAAGAATTACCAACAAACTTGTAAAAAAATTGTGGATGTGGAGATTATCCAACTGTTTTTAAAACTGAAGAAATGATTTTAAAACTAAAAAAATAAATATGGTACTGACAAATATTTGAAACAAATGGAAAAAGAAATGAAACAAATAAATGCATTTCAAACTTGAAGTAGCTTTGTTTTTCGTGGATATTATTTTAATTGAATTAAATATTGATGTAAAAGAAGTGCATGATGGAAAACAGAATATCATTCAGATAAAGAAATTTTATAATTATACGAACATAAAATTTATTCTTCAATCTGATTTTGTTCTGGTGCTGGAATGATTGCCACTTTTTCATATTCTTTTAGTTTTGACTTTGCAAATGCCCTTGAAAATTTACTTCCGCTCCTTAACGTTCACCAACCAAATGTAATCCTGTAACAAATTTTCTTTAAACATTAATATCTTCGTTAAACAGATTTCCATTATGTTGTATTTGCAGTTTATTTGGTTTACAACCCATTTTTGTAATACAAAGTTCCAACATAATGGTTAAACCAACTTGATCACCATGTTGGTGGTAACATCAAACTTAAACATGTTGTGATCACCGTTTAACACGTGTGCAATGCTATTAATGCTGTTAAGAAAAGTAACCGACGAAGTTAGTGGCTGCTCAGATGTTATGGGTAATGTTAATATTGACCTGCTTTTATGTCCGTGTGTGTCAAAAATTTTTTCTTTGTTAACACATCCACATCCGATGGTAACATATTTAAGGCCCATATTTACGTTCACAGGAAACGGACAGTTTGTCCACGTGTTGGATTGAATTATCGTGTTTCTACCAAAACCCAACAGCGGTGCGAGTGTTTTTAAATTTAAATTTTAGTTTTTGAAAAATATTTTACACGTATTATTATGAGCATTACGTTCCAACATAATGTTAATTTCTTTAAGTTTTGTTTTAATCATATCAAATGTCCAATATCCAACATCGAATGTGATGTTACCTAATAATTATGTTATTATAATTTGAAAGAACATTCCTAAAGCTCCAGTATATCGCAGCATTTTTTTTTGTAATTTTGGGCTCAATGTGGGTGATGATAAACCAATCCAGATAGATTTTATGATTATCGTTGTTTAACATTAACGTTAACTTGTGCATTTTTTTTAAACAAAAAATGTCTGATGATATTTCAAGAAAGCATTTTGGAGAAAATTTTCACAAGGCCATGAAAAATTCTAAGTTAGCCGTTGAACGTGCAAAGCAGGAGTTTAAGGAAAAATATGCCAACGCCGACATTACAAAATTTACATTTAACGCAGATTTGAATAAGAGTGGAGACGTTACCAAAATTTTCATGACATATATGTTTAACGAAAATGAAGGTTATGACATTTACATCCAACACGTTTAAAAACCAATATCCCGTTGCGTTGTATTGGTCAACGCGCATTTGGAGTCCAAGCGGAAAGGTGCAACCATTAATTTTAACCACAAATTCACTTCCGTACAACGTAACCAAGTTTAACATTAACGTTGCTGAAACTGGCAGTTTTTTGAGTAACTTTGAAGAATTAAATACGTCGCGGCAAGGCACCGGAAAGGACATTACCAAAGTTGCTATTGATCGGCAGGATCCTTATTTTGCGTCTTTATTAGCTGCAATTATCATATCGCACAAGGGTGGAATATGCAAAAAACCATTTAACTGGTGATTCTCAAACACCCAAAATTATTTTAAGTATTGCAAGATATTACGTTTACTATCACATAAAAAGGTTTCTTTGAGACCCCAACAAAATGGCATCTTACATTTCAAACGAAATGTTGCAACTCGTAGAAACAAATCTTCAAACTAAAAAAATATGGGTAAAAAATTTTGCACACACCCGAGCAGGCTTTGGTGCGTGGTTAAACAATCAACCAAACAAACATGATGTCAGAAATTCAAAGTATAGAATGAATGCAAACAACTCCGGTGTTTGGGGTATCGAGTACGAATTAAGAGGTTGAAAGAATTAATTGTGAACAGAAGTGATGATGACTGGATGAGTTTTATAAAAAGTAACAGCAACGCTTCAATGGACTAACAAAAACAGGACAAAAGTTATTTCAAAACGCTATTGAGTCCTACGTTTACCGCGTGTTGGGCGCTCAGGTGCGAACACGCTGGCCCATTATTCTTCATGGAGCAAAGTCTCTTCAAACACAAGATATATTCCACATTCTCGTACAAAATACCATTGCTCACGACGATCAAGTAAAACTCATTTCCAACATGAGATTGGCTATCAAGGACACCAACGTGGTACTCAACATGGTGATTGCTCCAGATTTAATACTTATTCCATGAAACATGATTATACTTAAGAAAAAATTAAAGGGATATAATAACGTTCTTACTATGGCAATAAGCGACATGAGTTTTGGTATGAACGAGAATATTAACTACGTTGAATCAAAAGAAGTTGTTGAACCAAAACAAAAAGAAGTTGTCAATCAAATTTTTTTCCACTACTCATAGTGAAAGAAATTTGTATTTGCTGGGCAGTGCAGTAACGTCAAACCTTATTACAGAATATTTTGTATTGTAAATAAATTTGTGTTATCCACAGAGGATAACACAAATTTAAAATCTAAAGTAATAGTTTGGTTAATGTAAAACCAAAACCAAGACCAATCACACCCATTGCGATGAGCATGTGGTTTTCCACTTCGTTCGACGGTTTGTAAAAATTATCCAATTTTTGGTTCTTCGTCATCGTTTGAATTATCTTGTGCCACACGTAAGTTGTGTAACGCTGTGTTGACAGATTCCAAATTTTTGTCGGCGTCGATTAACTCCTGTCAAAGTCTGGCAATTTTATTCTTTTAAAAAATTTGTCTTTCTTACAAATTCTATCTCTCAATGTTGAATTTTTCCGCGGCTCTGTTATGTCTTTTCATTTCATCTTTGTAACCATTTTCTTCTAACTTTTTAATCAAAAACCCAGCTCCTGCGAATGCCATGGCATTAAAAATTCCACTTGCAACGGTGCTTGCCATAATTTATTCACTTATTAAATGCTTCTTTTGGCACAATTTCCTTCTTTTGGGCAAACTTAACGAGTAACGCCCCAACTCAGACGGCCGCTACCAGTTTAAAAATTCTTTGCGCTGTTATTGGAACTCCGAGGTCATCCCTAAATAATTTTTACTCGCCACTGCAACACCAACGGCTCCGAGCGTAATAAGTCCGGCATTTATTCATTAACTCTTCTTTCGTGAAAGACATTCTCTTACTTTGTTTATTCACCAAAAGTGATTAAATTAGAAGCTTTTTTAGGTTTTTCAGGTTGTTCAGATTCTTTTTTAGGTTCTTCTTCTTTAGAACTAAAAAAATATTTATACCCTAAAAATCTTCCAAACACGGCAACGTCACAAACTGCTGCAGGTTTTATGTCAAACTTATAACATTCTTCTGTTTTTAAATTTTTTGCTCTCTCCCTTGCTTTTTTGCTTTTGCTTCTTTTGAAATGAGTGCAAGTCTTTTACCTTGTTCAACCCTTTTTGGGTTTTAATTTTAATTTTTTCTGTTTTAATCTCTGCACTAATTCTGTCTTCCATTTTATTTATACACTTTTATATAAAGATGGAAGACACTAAAGTTATCATCGAGCAGGAGTTAAGGAACATTTAATACGACCCTACCGTTGGTTATCTATCTGCGGAATCGTTATACCAAAAAGCAAACGGAAAGGGGGTAAGTGTAAGTAGACGGTTGGTAAGAGATTGGTTAAAAACTCAAGACACAAACACGAGATACAAACCTGCTGTAAGAAAACATAAATTTCAAAAAACCTTTGTAAAAGAACTTGCAAATTAAATGCAACTAGATCTTGTAGATATGGGTAAATGCAAGAACAAAAACAAAGGGTACTACTGCATACTAACGGCCGTTGAAGTTCTTAGCCGATGCGCCTTTACAATCCCCGTCTACAAAAAGGACAGTAAAAACATGGCAAAGGCTGTCGGTCTACTGCTGGATAAGTTTAAGACAAGGTTTGGATAGTAACCAAACGTAGTCCAGTTTGACGAGGGAAAAAAGTTTTATAATGTTGGTGTTAGACATCTTCTGAAAAGTTATAACGTTAACTACTTTTCCAGGAAGTCCGACAAAAAAGCAGCCATCGCAGGAAGGGTTAACAGAACCTTAAAAACCATGTCGTGGAAATATTTTGACAGTAAGGGAACTTAAAACTGGGTTGACGTGCTAGATGAACTCACTATAATAACTACAACACCACCAAACACAGCAGCATACTCATGAAACCCGAAGATGTAAACCATTCCAACATTAACTTGGTCAGAGTTACGCTGTATGGTTCGGCTTTAGGCGAGCTGCCGTTAACGAAGTTTAGGATTGGCGATACCGTTAGGGTGAGTAAGAATAAGAGCATTTTTAGTTAAGGGTACGAGGCTAACTTCACAGAAGAGAAACTCAAAATAGTAAAAGTATTCAGAGGTGATTCTAGCATGTATGAGATAGAGAATCATGAGGGTGAGCCCATTATCAGAAAATTCTACGAGGATGAGTTATCTGCTGTGGACAAAAAAGACAACACGTATAGGATAGAAAAAGTACTCAAAAAGGAAAAAGTGTGGCGAGCACGTGGTAAAGTCGTTAGGGTACGATAGCCGATCATGAGTGCCGATAAAAGATATTAAAGACACTGAATAAATAGATGATAACTTTGAAATGGAAAACTTTCAAGACCGGCTTAACCGGCCTCGTGATCCGCAGGAAGAGCAAGAGGAAGAAGAAACCGAATTGAACGACAGGAGGGAAAAAAGTATTATGACTATTGACACATCAAATCCCAACTTTAAAACTGAATCTGGAAAAATTTTAGATTCGGACACTATACCAACCCGGAAAATGGTGCTGCTGTAATTCGAAGGGCGTATATGGAAGGTAAAAAAAAGCCTTCTTAGGGAGTTGGGTTAAACCTTAACAAAGACGACGGCAAATTTTCTGAGCAGGTGTTTGAAAAATTAAAAGTAAAGGTAAACGCCAAGGGTAAGGTAACAGAGCTGAATACTACGGAGCCAAAATTTTAATTTTAAAAGGTATTTAATGGTTTATCCGGATAACTAGACAAATTATATGAATCTCTTATAGATGAGTTTAAAGAACTTGCAGTAGCAGTGGTGGAAAAAGGAATACCGGACGTGGAAGTAAACGATGAACTTTTCAACTCTGTGACAAAAGACAGCATTTCAGAATTGGAATCATATATTGATGAAGCTGCTACCAGTATAGAAAACCGCTTTGCTAATATCAAAAAGCAAGGTGATTATGATGATGATAAGGTAACCATTGCATGGCAAAAAATAAGAGAATTTAAAGGAATTACAAAAACAGCAGATCATAATCTTGACAGCGGCGCTTTAAAAACACAGGAAATTTATTTTCGTGATCTTGCAAAAGTTGCAAGAGAAGAACCCAACAAAATATTAGCGGCATTATATGAAGAATTTGCTAACGTTTGTGAGATATAAGTAGATGAAATGAGATTAAGGCAAAACTAACGTCCTCAAGAGCGAACAAGCACAAAGCATAGTTGAAGAAGAAGCACAAAGCATAGTTGAAGAAGAAGCACAAAGCATAGTTGAAGAAGAAGCACAAAACAAAGACCTGACCAGGTTTCAAAGGTGTAAACAGTGGGCCAAAAAGAATTTGCGTGAAATATCGGTGGTATCATTACCACGATAGTCATGGGTTTTAGAACTGTCGTAAAAAAGGGTGCCAGCGCAGCTTGTAAATTTGCGAGGGCGCTCGCCAATGTTAGAAAAAAGTAGCATCATTGTTAGGTGCACTTTTAAATTTAGCTACTAAAATTATAACAGTCGGTGCAAAGGGTGTTGAGTTTTTGTGGAAAAACCTTTTGGCCTATGTGCTATATAAAGAAAAACATACTAATAAATGAACAGGGTGGAAAAACTTCAAACCGGTTACAAGAAGACTTCGTTATCATCAATCAAAGGGAAAAGAACGTGTAAAATTACATCACTCATCAAGACCGAAGCATCACCTGGAGATACCTACTACGTTCCAATACCCGCATTAGGACCATCACAATGCATTAATCGTGACACATTATCTTTGTCGCATAATGTTGAAAACGGAAACACAAATTCGTAGTTTTTAAATAATCTTGGAACTTCAAGATTATTAACAAAAAAACTTCTTATTCTCATCGAAGACAAGGTTGTCTACGAGAACGCTGGAGAAAGCATGTTGGAGATCTACAAAGATCTTTGGAAATCCGACAAAAAAATAAATAACATGGCGGAATACGGATTGGTCAACGAAAACATTAGAAAACTAATGTCAAAGGACGACAGCGGAGATAAAACAGCCAAAACAGATGGTGTGCTTGATCTAAACATTGCTAACCTCTACGAAAGAAAAATGATCCCTTTGGGACAAATTTTATGCGATCATGGACTATACGCCCCGGACAGTATGAGTGACTTTCAGTATAGAATTACACTACCAGCACCTAGCTCCATCATGAAAGCTCAGAGTAGTGAGTCCGTGGGCCGTTGCAAGTTAAAAGACATGCAACTCGAGTACGAAACCATAGAAAGCGAAATTAAAGTTTGGCACAGGAAGTAAGATCCAGTTACGAGGTTAGAAGATCATTGGCATACGACTACTCAACGTTGTTAAAAATGTTGTTCTGGAGCAAAAGCAGCACAAGGGAAGTTATTGACATTAACATTCCAAGAAGAAGTCTTAAAGCGGTTATTTTGCTGTTTACCAAACCAGGTGCTGAAGATAGTGAAAATAACCCATTTCCAAACATTACAAAGGTTAGCGTTACGGTGGAAAGAAATCCCAACGACATTTACAGCGACGCTCTCGTGCAACGTAAAATATATGACGAAGTTCGAAGATACTTTGGATTAAAAGATGTAAAAAACAACGTGTCGTGTTGGGAATACTACAACAACAAGTTTGCCATGGTCATTGAATTCCGGACGGTGGACGACGACACGGTGGTCGGAAGCGGAAGAAGACTCATGGGCACTAAGACACGTTATGGTAGTTGCAGATGGGTTGGTTAACATCCGGTTGAAAAACAAATACAAAGCTTGGAATACTAAATGAAAACTCCATATAACATGATAATAATAGAAATGACGGGTTGTTGGAAAAACTTACTGTCTCCTAAAAATGTTGGAACATGAATATAAAGAACATTTTGATGATATTTTTCTTATTTTTCCAACTTTCGAATCTAATTCAACATATCAGGAATGGAAGTTTAAAAACGATATTCACGTTTTTGCAATCCCATGTGATCAGGACGACGTTGACATTTACCTCCAATGTGTTACCGAGTTTGTCAAAGGGACAAACAGTCTTATAATACTGGATGATTGTGCCAGTTCACAGGATGTTAAAAAAAGAGCTAGTGAATTGGTAAAACTGGCTTTGAGCGCAAGACATTTTGGTTTGTCTACCATCGTCATCACACAGCAATTAACATCCATTGCAAAACCTTATCGAGAAAACATGTCCAGGTTAGTAACTTTACAATCCGAGTTCAAAGGACATGAAAGCCTTATTTGACGAGTGTCTGACAGGTTTATTATAGGTGCATGCTATGCCAGTTGCAACTTTCCTTCATCAAGAAATTCCACTACCTCTATAGTAGAAATTGATTCTGGCTCGGACACATACACTACATCAATTCTATCTTCAAGTAAATTTCCACCTTGGACCTCTGCTACATACCAACCAGGGCGCCATTCAAACTCTTCAATTTTATCTTTTGTCCAACGAACTCTTATGGGGGTACCAACTTCGAAATAGGCATTTTGTACAGAATCATCGTTGTCTTCATAAAGGTTGGTGTGATTTTCTACCGACACAGGTATACTTAGACAATTTGTATTGCTTTTGTGATTTATATTACTGATGTACTCTTCCAGAGGCTTAAATAAGGTGTGTAAGTCACTTGGACACTTCATGTGTTCTAGCACTGGTAAAGATGGCCTGCTTTTAAGATTAATTCTGTGTTTCCGCAGACGCTTAACATCGACAGTTTCTCAAAAGTACTTTTTCACTTCTTCTGATATGACAGTTATAGAGATTACTGCATGGTTGGCGAGTGCGTACGATTTTTATGCACGAGTTGTGAAAGTGCATTACAAGATCGTACAAACGAGCCAACCATGCTGTAACTTGTTTATGCCAAACATATAGAGATTATTTTAAAACTGGAAACCTGTTAAATTAAAGGCGAACAATGTGGAAACAAAATATTGAACTCTCAAAACAGAATCATACCATTTGTTTCTCCGTTATTTGGCCTAAATAGGGAGTCAAAGTTGTTCTTCTTTCCGTTTCATGTTTTTTATTGGGGAAAATCTTCTTCTTTTAGCCCATAAAAGCCAAATACCCTTTCATTCTAATCAGGCTGAAAGCGGCTGGGTTCATGTTCCCCGTTGTGCAGAGCAAGACTATTTGCCAAATCATGCTTGTGTCCTTTTGTTGACAGCCCATTTGTTTTACAAACTTGTTGCAATTCTACGAATTTCTTTTTATAAAATTTACGATTTTGCCCCGTTTCTCGTGAAATGTCTTGTTGGTACTCCCGTTCTTCTTTTTCATCTTTGTTCTTGTAAAACATAGTCACATCGTCAACTGGAAGCCAACATAGGAGAGCGATATTTGGAAGTATGTCATCTGGAGGGGTGCTGTTTATAACAAACAAGTCTTGATTAAAAATTAATTCTGAATTATACAACAATGTCTTTTCATACGAAAGGTAGTGAAGCTCACCAGTTTGTTGCCATGAAACAAAATCTGGAATTAACTGAAGTTCAAAGTTTTCTTCACAGTCTTTTCCGTAGAGATTGGCGGAATACTTGTCGTTCCAGCATGTCCGGTTCGTATTATTGTTATTCTGAATTATGTCATAATCGTCTGTGTAACGGCGTTCAATGTTTTCTGGCACGCCCCACACATCAACCAATGCTTGAAAGTAAGGATTATTACCTTTTCGACAGTGTATGTCCATTCACATTCTTATTTATGTTCTTCAAATAATCTCAAATTTTTTTTCAAGCGTTCTTCGTCGTTTAATATGCCATTCTTCCCAGTTCCTCTGAAACACTGAAGAAATCGTCCTGCAAAACGAGCTTGGGTCAAGTAGTCTCTGACGTCGTCTGCTATTTTTTCCATATTCTTTATTCCATATAAGATGTTGCGCACTTCCAATGTCTGCCTTGAAAAAAGATCTGTTTACTGTTGATTGCGCCATGTCTGGATAATGCAAGATTCTCTGATGCATGAACCCTAATTTCCACAAAATTGCGCTTACTGTTATACTCTGCGAAGGATCGTTGACTTATTTTTGCCAAATTAAGTACGAATAAAATTCGTGCTAGACACATCTGTGTTAAAGACTATCGGGGTCCTCACCATGTCAATTGTCAACAAGAAAAACAAAGATAGATCTAAAACGACCAGTTTTGCTATTCCGGAATACGCAATCTAATGACAGTTGCGTTGTAAGGTATAGCAACCCGTTCGATTCATTGCACGAAATGTAGTCTCTGGCTCAGTGATAACGATGTTGATCAAAGATACTAGACAGCCTGTTCTGGTTATTTCAACGATGTTACGAGGATCTTCAGACGAAGTACTGCATTTACGTATGTCATATAAAAAGAGGTGTGTTATCGGATATACCGCATTGGTGCGACTTTGGTCAAATGTATGGTCAGGATAGCTTATTGGCTTCCACCTCTTCCAGGATTTTGAGCAGGCTGGATGTCACCACAAATAACTGTTTTAGCATCCTTTGAATCCACTACACAATCCGATTTACATTCGTTTGTACTTTCTAGCAATAGATTAACATTCTTTGTTGTCCAATGAAGATTAACGACATGTTGCATAACTTTTGTTCTTGGAGGGCAACACAAGGAAATTCGTGCATTAATATTTATTTCTGCATGGTGGCGTTTTGCTGTATTTGTTTTTTCTTCGTATGATTCCGTGTAATTGTAGCAGGACGACAAGGATATGCCAAGACCAAGGGGAGAAACTTTTAGAAGTATCTCGCGTGCCTGCCGCGTGATAGATTATTGTCACGTGATCTATACAAAATATCAGTGATGAGACGTGGATGACTTTCAAGTCCACCCATCATTTCTCCACTTCCGTAGTTCAATATTTCTTCCAAAACCACTTTCAGCTCTGGGAAAATGTCAGCCAATAATGTCCTTCCACGCATTTCACTACGAAGTTTGAAAAGTGTCTGTTTCTTACTTGCAATAACACGTTTCGTCAATCTTCTTTGCTGTTCGTTTGTCCTGTCATTCCTGACAATTCGTGATGTGCGTTCAAGGCATTCGAATTTATGGAGTTTATAGTTGAGACGATGCTCGGCATCACGGATAGAAGAACGGTTTTTAACATTAAGCATTTTTGCAGTATGCTTTACACTCGTTGTTCTCGCAAACAATCCTTTAATGAGATCTCTGTCTTTCTTCGTATCTGCAAATCTCACAACTGTTTCCAGTAACTCGACGACATTCCGTGCAGTATGCTTATTCACTTCTTGTGCACTTACTATATTCTTAAATCTTTAAGCAACCTCATTGGAATCGTAATGTCTGTTTTCAAGAATATAACCAGTGCACATAATGTAAATTTGAATTACATTAAAGTAGCGTTGGATGCTTTTCAATATTTCCGAAGACGTTCTCTTTGTTTTTGAATTTTGTAAGTCCGTGATCGTTTGACCGAGCAAGTGATCAACTTCTTGTGTTGGTACGAACGGGCCATGTTGTAAACTATACTCGCCTACGTTAATCATCTCAAGCTTTTTCTTATTATTCCAACTAGGGTTCTTCTTATCACAATCATCTTTTAAAGTGCATATATTTTCCTCAAATGTTTTTTTTTGTTTTGCAATTGCGCATTCCTTTCTGCCTTCATTCTTTTTAGCTAGCCGTCCTCGACGTTTATACCAAGACTGTGACAATTCTAGGGGAATAGTTGTACTGGAATCTTTCTCAATTGTTTCTGGCTTTACCGAGTATGGTTGTTCAGTTTAAGCTTCGTAACAGTCACAGGAAGAATGTTTGAATAATGGAATAACATCTAATAGTGCTGCCATTGTCTTTCGTTTACTTCCACTTTTCCGACTCGCTGTGTATGCCTGCGAAGATGTTAATGTTGAATTCTTGGTTTTTACACTGACTGCTTCAATCCCAAGCGCTGGTAACTTTGGCTTGGACAAGGATGAATTTTGAGGTATTGAGCTCTTTGCCAAATGAGGAAATGGCAAGCCTTTATTTATGACAGTCTTTGTTTGTCTTTTTAAATGTTGAACGTCAGGATTATCTTTTGCCTTTTGTTTATTTCCTCTTTCATTACCATAAATGTTGGTGATCGCCGGAGATGTGTCGCTAAATAGCACTGCTCTTGGTCTTTGCGTAGTATGTTCGTAAATGGTTTTCTTTTTTTCTTGGTAGCAAAACATTTTTTCTCCCAATTGCACTACTACCCTTGGCTGACCATTCCAATTTTTAGCACGACCACGTTTTGTTACTACTGTTTTTAATGTAATGGTTGGCTAGGAAGATGCCAATAATGGAAAATCGTCAATACTGTCAATGTCATAAATGGGATTTAACAACTAGACAGTCGTTTAAAAGTGAGAGTTTTGAGTTGGAATTGTGAGAATTGGCGTCATGGCTTCCTTTGCTGCGATGCCCAACGACAAACAGTCCGGGGTTTTTTAATAAATCTACGAACCAACACACATCATAACTTTAAACAATTTACTTATAATATCAAATATTTTAGTCGAATGATGTGGATTGGATGGGTTTTTTTAAATCGACTCTTCGTCCTTCGAATGCGTTTTCCCTATCTGTTTATCAGAGAATTTGGCGATTGACACTTACCAGCGCCATTCGCGTGGCGCATGGAGATGACGTAGCACTTCAAAAAGTGGGGGGCACAAAATAACCTGAAATTTCCGAGTGATCCATGTCTTTTGCTCCTCAAACAATGGTGTATTTTTCATTAGCTACATATACGACTTTTTAAATACTATTGAAAGTTATTTTACGTTTCATTTTCCTAAAAAAACTTATTTGTAGTAATGTTTACCATAGCCTTAGCATTTATCCGGAGTGTTTTTTTCAAGCGGTATATAGCGTAAGTCGCAACGGGATATTTTGAGCTGAAAAGTGTTACTAAATTAGCTATCCAGGATACATCTGTCAGCAAACTTGGGCAAACCACACTGCGAAATTCCAGCTTCAATTTTTGTACTCGTGTGTGATATATGGCATTAAGTATGTTCTGAACAATATATCCTTGCGAGTCTCACTAAGTTTTGCAACCAGCCTTCTACCATTTTAAACCTGAATTCTAAAACTTTAAAACACAATTGTAGTTGCAACCAAGTTATAAATATTAGCTGGTTTGTTTTTTATTTATCACTTATTTCCACTTAGTTCGTGCACTGTTCTTCGTAAAAAGGAGCTAAATTTGTTGAGAGTTGTGGACTAAATGAAACTTTATTTATAGAAACTTGATTTTACATTGTTTTACTGCTAAAGAAACATTCGAGCAAAAACAAGAACAACCACGACTTCAGAGCATGCCATCAAACGTAGTCGTAGCCGTGGTCAGATCCAAAACTCTCTAATAATGCGTTTATTGTGAAGACGTAAACATTTCCCATGAAAACAAATATTAAGGATATGCAGCCTGTGCTAATTTAGCTGCAGTAAAAATCAATGTACTAATATATTTGACTGTGGGTATTTCCTCCATGTTGTAAAATACTGTCTGGTTTCTTAAAGGTTTTTAAAAGGTCGAAATACAAAAACAATAGATTTTTAAACAATCCATTTGCAGAAAATTTTTCTCTTCCAGAAGCTATTAGCAAATAAAATCTAACTGGATTTGCATGTATGTTCTTCTTACAGGTGAATCGATTATAACTTGAGACCTTCCACTGACAGTCTCACTTAAAAAGCAGGATTTTTGACCTTAAAAACACAGCAAATATAGGTTGCTAAATTTTTAAGCAATTTAAATTTTTTGGCCAGAAAATGGAATTGACTGGCCGAAACTAGGCTCAATTCAACCTACATAATGAACTGCTAATGAGACATGCGCGGGACAAAAATTCGAAGATTAATTCCGAATCGAGTTGACCATATTAAATTCCTACGCTGTTATCAAATGCCGAACTTTGATTTCAATTTTACAAAATAAGAATCGAACATTCAAACATACACGGCTCTAGCTTCCATTTCGCTGTTACGTAGGCTACATATAATAAATAGATCTATGATATGTTCTTCGTGCCTACGAGTGATATTATTTGAATTTGAATTTAATTAAATAAACTAGATCTTGCAACCAATAGGTTGAAATACATCTATCATTTACAAATTTTCGTCATTAAATAGGTAGTTATAAGTATACAGTATTTAACAAATAGATTTCATTTTTGCGAGCGTCTGTACTGTAATAGATCACAGATGACGTCATACACACGCTATGGCGTCATCTGTGATCTATTACAGTACAGAAGCACAAAAAATGAAACCTGTTTGTTTTATATTATAATAAAGTTGGCAAAAATCATGCGAAGACCCGCGAAATAAATTAGCTAAATTAGATCACGCCATCAGTTGACGTCATCCGTGTGTGTGTGCTTTAATAACACACAGCTCGCGACATATGAAAATGCAGAATGAACACGTATTATTATATAAATATAATTATACTTACAAAAACGTAATTACTATGTGCTATCATAAACCAGGCGGGAGTGATTTAATGAAGATCGAATTACCACAAGTTCAAACTCAAAATGGGACAAAAGACTCCGGATTATTCGCAGTAGCCTTCAGTTATGAGAATGCATCTGGAAATACCAACTTAATATGCTCTGTAAGATTTAATCAAAGAAAAATGAGAGATCATTTAATAAAATATGTTTTGAAAAGCAAAAAGATGGAAGCTTTTCCAAAGAGTACATTCGGAATTAAAAAAACCCCCAGCAAAACTGATACTCGTATAATTACAGTTAGACTATTTGTATGGCAATCCGTACAATGTAATTAATCTGTAACAAATGCATATTAAAAGGGGGTAAAATACACGAATTTATAATATTAGCATTTCTTGCGTTCTTATTGACTAAAATTGTCTGCGATTTGTCGCCTTGCGATTGCTATCAACAACACCTACATATTTCTCTCTTTTACCTTAACTATAAAAACATTGGCATTTTTTTAAAAATGTCGTGTCAATTTAAAAAGCAAGCGCTTGACGAATAGCAAATTGTTTCGTCTCTAAGAGAAGAATGCTGTCCAAGTCACTGTATGACTGAAATTCGTCTGAAAGAGATTACCGGGACTGTCGAAAGAGATTCTGGAATCAAACCTTGCGCGGACAGGCCCAATTCATTTCAGACTGCTTTCTAAATACATGCTCCAAAGAAACAGCTGCCAGCAGTTTCAAACAATTTTTTCGAAAAATGTATGTTGAGTGTGTTGGAGACTTTGTTATTGGATTTCAAGGACAAGGTAAACTATAAACCACCATGCACCAATTATAATGAGCATGCAGTATGCATCACTTGCAAACTGTACTGTACTATTGTATTCATACGTAGATACTTCAGACACAAGAAAGCATTCCTGGGCGGAGAAATCAACTTCCAGACGTTTAGCAGAGACCCAGTTCCGGCACGAAGAAATACCACTCGTTACGAAGAAGCCAAAGCCTGGTTCTAGCACGTGACAACCCTTATGGGAGATAAAATGCCTGAAAGCGGGAACATGAGTATTAACATCCAGCAAGCGATTTTAAATGCATACATATACAACAATTCAAATTTTTTATTAAATTTGTTTGCTAACGTTTCGTGTCCAGCCACTACTGATAAAATATATTTTTGCTAATATGCACAAAAAAACTTATTTAGGCAAGAGAGAAGAAAGTATTATCATCACTGCGCTAAGGCCCGCCAACGCCCAGAAAAGTATTTAAGTATTATTGTTGATGGAATGGACCAAAGTAAAACGTCTTTGCCGCACTTGATCACACGGACGAAGGTATGACGCATGAGGAATCTTTGCTTAGTTAAGGTGGCTGGATAAAGTTTACAAAACAGTGAGTTAGCCAGAAACAGCATGGCCAAAGATCGCTGAGAACCCATGACTTCTGCATGTAGGCCTGCAGAATTCTTCCATTTTACACCAGTGGAATGGCAGTGAAAGTTATTATTATCATCATAGTTAAAATAATGTTTCATTTTTTCATTTTCTAGTTGGACGAGAAGATTTGAAGACCCATATCACTGGAGCCATTTCCCACGATCAAAACCGCTTGCCTTTATCGACATTCATCAATTTCCACATGATTTGAATTTGACAATCAATCTACCCCTACGTGTTCTGAAATTATCAAGACACGAGGTAAGCATGAGCAGCCGATCTGTATCTGATTCACCAACGCGAGCCGAAGGCAAGCGGTTGTAGATCAGCTACAGATTGAATGCGAATGCTCTATGAAAACGTTCGTATTTTTTATTAATCTGAAAGAAATGAATGATATTTAGCTCAAAGTTTATGTAAATCAAGCTAGACAAAATCTTTATTCGATCTACAGATATTGATTACAAATAGATACACTTTATCATCAGACCCTCTGAAAATAAAGCATCCATATAACCGCTTTACTGTATATCTTGGGCACTCTCTTTTTGTCAAATAAGTATATACATATTGTCTTTGTAGGACGGTAAGCTACCACCAATTTTGTATCTTCAATTCGATCTTGGAGATAGAACAAGAACAGATTTGTACTGGGGTTGATGGCTCGTGCTGAAAGACATTTTTAAAAAGGTAGTCTTTCCGATATCTATAATTTCGTCGTGTAACTGTAGGAATATTGATTACTGTGAATTATGTCATTAGATTTTTGTGATTTTTAGCAATGTGCAACGCAATGGTAATGTTTTTTTTTTCTTTTGAACAGATCAAATTAAGTTTCTTAATGGTTGGACACACGCATGAAGATATAGATGGAATGTTTGGCTGCTTTTCCAAGAAATTGAAACGCCAGAATGCGACGACCAGGGATGAGCTAAAAGATGTGTTGTCGGCCAGTGAAACATATAGACATCCAGTTTCTACACACATTATCAATGATGAATTAATCGATGTCAAGTCCCGCACTTGAACCGCACCTAGAACCAATTCAGAACCACACACAACCTCCTATTTATAGGTTTTGCAAAGAAATAAATGGAACTGTGTCCGTGTAGTACAAATGGTGGAGCACAACAAAAACGTACCATCCTGAAGACAAATCATTACAAATTCTTCGGCCAAGTATCTTGACGGCACCCAAAGCATCGTTAGTAATGCCATCTTTTGATCACATAGACGTGAAATAACTTACTAAAGATATAAAAGCCATCACCCCACTCCTCAACGGTAAGAAATCGTGAGAATTAACAAAAGTTATATTCATGCACGGACGCGTTTTCGCTCGTAGGCCTATATATATATGCAGACATTTTCGCACGCATTTTACGCAAATATTGTAAAAACCATTTTGAATTTAAACAAAATAATAAAATACTTAACGTTTACTTGAAATGAACATAATATTTTGCATGTATACAAACAATTAAAATTTTGTCAAACCAAATAGTAGGAAAAGTGCGTTGCATCATCTAACTGCCGTCATATGATCCGTTTGGACGAGCATAGAGAAAGAAAAGATAGTTCGTCTGATAATTTGCCTGTGTATAAACGCGAAAAAGCAGACGGTCGACGGATCATCTGACACGACGAACTATATACAAAGCATGTTGGGAGTCAGGTACAAGTAAACCATGATCTCTCATTCGCGTTTTATTCTGAGCAACTATATATTTTGTTTATTCATAGAAGTGCAGTCAAAATGGTGGTCTGATTTTATTCAACGCGTCAGAAACCCTGGACCTAGTGCAAGATGTTCAAGATCAACTGCTTTCCTGGCCTTTTTCAAAACTCAGTTAGGAAGTTCAAAACAACCACGAAGTGTTTTGGCTAGTTTACCACCTGAGTCGCAAAACATCATCAATAAAGAGAACATGGAAATTCAGGGTAAGCATGCACTTGATGCTGCTCACGAGAAAAAAAGTTCGTTTTGATGAAAGTCAAGTGATAAATCGACAACATTCATATACAATTAGCTGACTAAGAAACAGTCGTATCCTCTGTGTGGTACAGGCTCATAGGGCATATAAATTCCAACTAAGGCGTTGTTAAGTATACACATCATGCGTATTTATTTTATGCGGATTTATTTCTCCTCACCGTTTCAGGTACACCAAGCCGGGATCAAATCGTCGAAACCTTTTGCCACTGGAACTTTGTTAGCTGTTGCGACAAAAGATTTAAACGCACCCCTTAGATTCGTGGCAAAAACAAGATGGCGGCACAAAGCTGCTAGAGCTTTAAAAATATACTATAGAAAAAAACTCCAAACGTCTTTCACGAGTTATAATCGCAAATTTGAAATAAAATGTTTTGAAGAAATTATTGCCAAAAAAGCAGGGAAAAATTGGGGGGGGGGGTGTTCAAATATCAATTACTATAAAATAATCGCATCGCATGGAAAACAAAAGTTACATTTAGGAAGTTAAAAACGTTTGCATGTTCCTGATATCTTTTAGTAAGCAATACTGTTCGTAAACTTTTAATTTATTGTTCAAAATTTCCAAAAACACACCAAATATCTGTGGCAAGTTTTGACACGGATTCTTTTCAAATAAATGCTATCATACCATTCGCTTTCGTTATATATAATCTGCCATATACGACTCGAGGTCATCGTATAATTGTTAAATATAATAACGGAACACAATGAAAAAAAACATTACGGGGCTATGGAAGTTGGGAGCAATTGCTCAACGTATAATCTTAGTAACCGGACGGCATATACTCGTGAAAAGTTTGTTGTTAGGGTAAGGTATACTGATTAACAACTGGCTGCTAGTGTGCCCAAGACATATGCTTTTACAGCGGCAAGGAGATAACTACACTTCACTTGGGCTGGACCCTGGAAACTAATCGCCGATCAGGGAAATAGCAACCTCGTCCCCAGGGTCATCTTTGTGGGCGCGGTGAGGAAATAGATGACCCTGGTAAAGGCTGTTAAAATCTCCAAGATTCTTGGAGATTTTCGAGCATGCGCCGTCAGTGAATAATGTGGCGCTGACTCAAGTTACCACTGGCACAGAGCATTGGCGTGCAAATTTTCACAATGTATACAGAAATTTACGCTCACATAAAAACAATATCTAAAAGAATGTTTTTTAATGATGCAATAATAAATAATACTTTAGAATATATATATCCGATATACCAACCACAACTCAAACCAACCGCAAGTTGTATATAAAAACCCCAACCTAATAAATGTGCAGAAAACAGGAAGTAATATTATGCTGTCATTTCGTT
Source organism: Muricea muricata (assembly GCA_963855995.1). Taxonomy (NCBI): domain Eukaryota; kingdom Metazoa; phylum Cnidaria; class Anthozoa; order Malacalcyonacea; family Plexauridae; genus Muricea; species Muricea muricata. The sequence continues at coordinate 37,698,165 of OY979718.1, forward strand.
AAGCCAATCACATTTATTGTCGCAAACCCTGACTGGTCGAATGTGTTAACCAATGAACAAGGAGATTAGGACAGCCTTTACCACAACCTGATTCTCAGGGTCTTCATCTCCGCTACCCGCGCTACGGCGAAGACCCTGACACAGGCTGGTCACGTGGCACCCAGATTTTTGGTGCCACGTGGAGCGGCTAAACGTGGGAGGGGTGGGAAAGGATCTTTTGTTTATAGACGCGTTAATTATTAGTTGCTTGTAAGATGTTCGGATCGGAGGAATAAATGATACGCCTTTTAATTTTAGATTTTAACAATCAGCAGATTTTAGATTACAACAGCCTGATGCAAACACAAAAGAAAGCAAAGATGCGGTCTTGGCTATGCGGTCTTAAGCCTGGCCCGTTTTCCACTTCAACCGTATCGTAGCGAAACGTAGCGTATTCTATTGGTCACGAAACAATGAAATACGCTACGTTTTTCTACGATACGGATGAAGTGGAAAACGGGCTTTAGAGTCAGATGACTTCCCGTTTGACAATAATTTGTGATAACGCGTTTTTACCTACGCCTGTTAAGTACGAATGTCAAGCACCCAGAATCAGGGTGCCACGTGACCAGCCTGTGTCAGGGTCTTCGCCGTAGCGCGGGTAGCGGAGGTAAAGACCCTGAGAATTAGGTTGCCTTTACCAGGGTCATCTATTTCCTCACCGCGCCCACAAAGATGACCCTGGGGACGAGGTTGGGGAAATAGGACTTACAATACTGATCAGGCTCAGTCATAGATATCTCATATATACTAGATGGTGCATCCCACACTGTGGGCAGGCAAAAATTGAAGCCAGATCGCAGGCGTTGGTTGTTCTCACAGAGTTCACACGGAACATGATAATTTGTGTATTTTGGAAATGGTCAAAGTTGACAATAAGTCGTCTTTTATCCACCTAAAAAGTATTCAACACACAAATGCAGAAAAGTATAGTGTTTTCTGTAGCATTTTTTGATGAGAGGGAATGACCAATATGGCTGCCGCCTATAGTTATGAGGGGATACAGCTGAGATTTTTGGCTTCACTTTTTGATATACAGATTCGCTATCTAGTGTATATGAGATATCTATAGGCTCAGCTACTTGTACTCATAAAATAAAATAATGACTTTGTTAATAAGAATTGGTTTCTTTCAGCACAATGGGTAAAGCTATCGAAGAAAGAAATGCACGCTGCAAACTAGGTTTTCTAATATGCACGAAAAAGCATTACCACTAATAATACTTAACAATACTTAACAATTAGACTACGAGCTCGAGATTTCCATGCGGTGATAGTTGATGAGGACGAAGCCCGAATCAACTATCACCGCATATAAATCGAGAGCGAGTAATCTAATTGCTTTAGTATAATCAGAGGTCAAACATAGAATATTCAACAAAAAATTTGATTTTAAGCAATTTTTTTAAAAGAGATCTCTATAGGAAGATGGTTGTTTCGCTGCTCGCTATCTATTTAGGAATAGATAGCGAGTAGGGTAACCAATCAAATTACAGCATTTGCAATAGTATACTAGTATGATTCTACTAATAAACAATAGTAAGATTAAATGCGATGTAGCAAACTTAGTTAAGTTATTCCAATTGACTATAATCTATAATAACTTTTAAACCTGGTTACAATTAGTAAACTAAGCCATGGCACATTTGAGTTAATAATTAGTTCAAAAACCATTAAAAAACAAGTACAGTTTGATAACTTTCGCAAGTAAAGTGTTGCCATAAATTGACAGGGCTGATCATGAACAATCAAACAGTGGATCTGTTAGTGTGCTAGCAGGTAGCCGTTATTTCTGCACTAGCGGTCGAGCCTGCTACACTAAGCACGCTGTTGCGTTTGTAGGGCCAGACTTTAATTGCAACTTTGTTAACACTACAACACAGAACAGAATTACAATAAGTAACTTTAAATTTATATAATTTTGGATGATCTTTTGCACTAAAAAAGTTCTTGAGATATTATGAGTCAAATATACGAAATGTCCGCCATTTTGGATAAATTCTTAAGCTCGTAACGTAACGTTACAACTAAGTCTAAGATAAGCATAAAAAATACTCGTAATAAAGTGAGTAAGCAAGTAGTTAATTGGTCTATAAATGTTTACTCAACGTATCATGTCAAATAGCAAGAAGAAACGAGTTTGTGGCCCTTTCTAACTATTGTTTGTCAATAAGTAAATGTCAATAAGAATAATCAATCAATTACTTCGTGAATGTATTATTGCATGAAATTATAACCGTTTATCCTCCGCACTGCACCACTTTTTATATCTTGCTTGCTGAAACATGCAAGTTGTTAACCATCTTTCATTATCAAGGATGTATCTTACGCCAAGATACATCCTTGATTGGATGCAAGATGGTAGACAGTTAGCACGCATGTTTTAGCAAGCAAGATAAAAAACTGTATAACAGGCTTTATATAACAGGCTTTATATAACATGCATATTTTCACTAAATATGAGGTATATGCAATGATATTGAGCAAATTTAACCTGCAAGTGATATGTCAGTAACATCGTTTCCAATGTTATCATTTGTTATGACGAATTTCTTGTCCCAGCTATCAAGAATTGCCAAAACTAAATCGATCTTCTTCTGTCAAGATTCAGTGATAGCAGTGAACTTCTCTAGCATGTGATTGGGAATGGTGGACGGATATTTTTTTGCGAGCCTAACAGGCCAAGAGTTTCAAGATTTTTTTCAAAAACAAAATATCACTTAGCTTTAGTTTATATATGAAAGAAATCCAGAAAAATTTTCTTGACGCTCTCTTCTGGTAAACATGAAAATGCTTCAGGGTCGACGTTTTGCTTTCAGCGCAGCTTTACCTGCTAGTACTCTGTAGCTTTTAAAAATGTTAAGTAACCTACTTGCATATAAAATACAAGGGTATAGATACACAGTATAAAATTATACAAAAAACCACATACATTACAAACAAAACAGGCGTTAGATGTCAGTCGACAAAACTCAATTTATTTATACATTACTAGTTCCTTAGAAGGGCTGCCCTAGCAAACGAGTCACTCTACTCCAGTTATTTTATAGGACATGCATGCGCTCTAGGGTTACCCTGGCGGTAGGGTTATGCCATCAAGCAGATAGGGTTACCCTAGCAGTAGGAGCTATCGTTTTCTTATAAGCCATGTAACCGCATCATGTTGACCCGCAGGGTTACCCTGTCAAGCGGATCAAGTTTTTTTGCCTTCATCGAATGTCAAACAAACAAGTATGGCCACAACACATGCAGCTGAAATGAAATAATATTATACAGCTTACCACAAGAACTTCGTGCTTCAATGCATTTTTTTGAAATTAACGGCTTAGCGACCGGGTTTAGTCGTTTAGATGTGTTCCAGGCAACGCAACCCTAGCAGTAGGGTCACCCTATCTTATGCTCGCTTTTTCTGTCCCGTTTGCTAGAGTAACTCTTCTAATAGGCTCACCCCACCTTCATGTAAGCAGGGCCTTAGTCCATGGTTGAGTTTGGGTTTACGTCTGTGGATATGAAATGCTTCTTTATACAATAATATGGAAATAACAATAACAATGATTAGATTTATCATTAATTACAGTGGTTTTTATTAGTTTCTGTTAGTAGGGATAACTCGTTGAGAGGCAAACTTAACAGGAAATTCGAGTTTAAGCTAAAAGTAGCAATTAATGTTCTTTAACTTTAGTCTGCAGGCATCGCCCGGTCTTGCCAATATACTACGGGCTGGAGCAACCAGGGCAAGTGAATTTGTAAAAACTGAGCTTTGGAGATTTTTAGAGGTAAAGTCTTTCACGTTAAGGAAGACATTGGTGGTGGTGGTATTCCGTAGGGTAACTAATTTGACTTTTTTATTAGACGCCGAAGTTTATTTTTATGTAGCAATGTAGTTCCTCGTTTACACAGAAATGGTGACGGAATCCAAATTTTCAGTATGTTGTCTGCCTCGTTATGATGAGCGTTGTTATTAGTGTGCAAATCTGTAGTTTCATTCGTTGCATTATTAGAAGCTGCCTTTTTAGGAGCAAAGGGTTTGAGAAGGTTCTTAGTTCTTAAAAAGGTTCTTGAAACCATTCTGAGAAGCAAATTTGGAAATTTCAAAAAGTTCGTTAGACAGGATTTCTCTGTTACTGCAGTTTATAAGCACGATGAATAAGTCCACGTAACCAAGCGGTTTTCCTACACCATGGTGTAAAACCAGATAAGTGGGCGCATTGTCCTTCTGTGTGAGTGGATTTGCAATAAACTGAAGTACCAATAGGTGCAGTTTTGATGCTAAGTAAACGAACATCATGATCACCGGTAAAAATTCATTAGTAATTGCAAGTGTGAGTGAAAAGAGTCGAGCTTGTTTAAAATAAAATTAAGTTTACTTATTACTTAAGTTTACTTAGTACTGTTTAAAAGGCTAAGCCAGAACAAGTGTATTCTCAACAAAGCGAGTGTACAATTTCAAAACACCAGAATTGATAAGAGGCTTACTTATAGCATCCTCAAAAGCTGTCATTATATTGCTGTCATTGACACCCCATCAATCTGTTGGTAAAGTGGACCGTTAAAGGAAAAAGGCGTTTTAGTACAGCTGTGAATAATTAGTCAAATAATTAGTTTCTTAAGTGTTCGTTTTTGTAGACCAGTTTAAATTTGTTTGTCTGTATCAATACGTTTGAGAATGATATCAACTGTTTTGCGCAAAGGAATATTGGTAAAAAATTAAGTGACGTCAAAGGATATAAATCTGTAACCGTCTGAAAATATATGTGGTGGGATGTTGGGAATACTATTAACGGCATCATAACTGCCCTTCAATTTAAATTCATTTGAGGTTGAAAGAAAGACTGATGCTTGACAATTTTAACTACTTAACATCCCAACAGCCTCAGCAATCCCAACAACCCAACAGCCTTACAAACACAACAGCCCAACAAACACAAAAGACACAAAGCTACGCAACAGATACAACACGACAACCCAACAGACCCCACAAACACGACAACCCAACAAACTGCAACAAGCACAACAGTCTAAAAAGCCTAACAGACCCAAATGCAGCAGTCCATATGTTTTCTTTCTGTGGAATAGCGGCCGAGAAAATGGTAGCTTGTATCTAAAATGACTTTGATAGCGTGTCTTTACACTCTAAATTTCAAAGTGTTCAGGGAACACCAAATAGGTGTAAGTTTACACAATTTCGGTGTAAATTGGTTAATTACACTTGTCAGGTGTAAAATTAGATTGCCAGGTGTATTATTACACTTTTATTGTGTTACTCTAACACTTGTTTAGTGTAAAGCCGTATTTACACTAAATTGATGTAAATTCACACCAAAAACCGGTAACTAAACACTATTTAAGTGTATTAATACACTTCTTTAGTGTAAAGATGATTATGACAACTTTGTCTTTAAATTAGACTTCCACCTATACATATACTGTTAATTTCGGGGAGTTATTTATAAAGCCCACATGGATCTCTTATAAATAAGTTTGTCAAGTATCGAATCTGTGTCGTCGAGTTGTCTAGTTGCAGTTTGATAACTGTGGACTTGTGGGAATAAGATTTTATATTTACATATACCCGATTTGAAATGGAAAATATTTTCGTTCCGCAGATCAGAAATATACATGAAATACACGAAACACTCTCTTGTTCAAATATTAATCGATTACAAGCTTTCAGCTATCAGTCTGTATAGCCTTAAACGGGTAGACGAGAAAGGACGCCAACAATGAAATACGAATCGACATATAGATTGACACACAAACTTATAAATAAATTGTTTGCAGGCAGAAGTGTGGAAAAAAACTTAAAGTTTCTTTGTAACCATTATAGGTTAATCTAGGGTGCAGCTTAGAATTACTGTCAGCTTTATAAGACAAGGTCGTGTGCCAGGGCTCTAAGGTCTACGTTTTCGAAAATTTCCTTTGTCACTGACTTTAGTCCGTCAATCTATATCACATGTAGTTTCATAATTCATAGCATCCTCTCTCGTTTATGTTCTACCTTTTAAAGGCTACAGGTTGATAGTCCAGAGATTGCAATAAATTAATATTTCGAGAACGTTTCAAAAAGATTTTAAAATATGTTTGATCGTGGTTGCACATCTACAAGTAGATTTATGTCCAGTTACTTCCGCAGATCAGTGGAAGAACTGCGCGCGCGAAGCTCACCGGGATAGCGTCACTTCAACACATATTTTGCAAATGTTATTTATATCGTTGGTTTTCTACAACAAAGAAAGACAGTATTTAACCAAAATAGACAATGGAATAACTCCGCATACATCACAAAAGACGGCATAAAACTCAGGTAAGCATATTGTTCTGGTTTTTGTATTGATAACGCAAATTTAACGTGTAATATTTACTTCCTTCCATCGTTGATGTAAACACGTATTCCATTTTAAGATTAAATTACTCGCATTTTATGATTTGAATTTCGCGCGATGGTATTTGTAAATAAATACATCCTCTATTTTCCTTGATACGTAGCATTTAGCTAGATTTTGTTAACCTGTGTTTGTTTATATCTTGTGTTTGGATCAATTGAAGTTGGCTGATTGCCACTGATCATATTGTTGTGATGTGGCCATCAGGCCATTAAGGGATGAAGTAGACTCAATAACTGATTTCCTAATATCTAATGAGGGAAATTTAACGGCCTTTACACAACTCCTACTTTGTCGTAATATTCATAATTTATTGACATACAGAATTACTCTAGTGCTTGGACTGATTTTATTGTTCAAACTATTTTACTGGTATTCAAATTGTTTCATTGTAAAAATTATGCTCAGCTTTAATGCTCCAACTATCTTGTTCTCAGAAAAACACCACAATATTATTTTATATAACTTATTGTAATATATACAGTGTATTTGGATGTATCGGGTTGTTCAAGAAAAGATTTTCCCCATCCCAGAACGTCTTGGTTTTAAATCCCCCCTTCACTTGGACATTCATAAAGCAATTTATTTTTGGTTCAAATTTACAAACAATTTGCCTGATAAATCTCTCCATACTGTAAACCCCTTGGACAAACTTACATCTATACATGCTAATATGCCTCACCCCTCCCTGGATGGCAAAAATTTCTTCCTTGCAGGAGATACCAGTAGAAAACTTCTCTGGAACAACCCATCTTAGCAGATTGCAATTAGGGTTGCCCTTGATGAGCAAAATTATCTGGCATAAAAAATATGGCAAAATATTATATTTAGCACTGTTAAGTGTAAAAGTAAATAGTGTAAATTTTTCTGTTATGAATCCTTTAAAACACCAACCATGTTTTGCTTTACACTGCTTAATTTAGTTCATTCCTGGCAGAAAAGGAATAACATTAACTCACAATAATCATAAAAGCTGTGACATCTTAATGTGGATGCAGGATTTATTTCGATTATTGCTGGAGAAGTCAAAAAGTTTAGAACTACATATAAATTTGGCTTAACTACACTTTGATGGCAGGGTATCTTGTGTGTGACAGTAAACCTTTATGCCACACTGGATTTTTATATAATGGCAATTTGTCTGCAATTCTACTCATCAATACTTGAAAAAGTGCTACTTGTCAAACTATTAACCAAGCAATCTGTCAATGTAAAATGTAAACCTTTCTATTTTATTCTGTTTAGTATGAGATAATTGTGTAGGAAGAATGTTGACACTCCATTAATTGATCATCCTTTTTTAAATTAAATGCACGAACATGCATTGAAGTGTAGTTGCACAGAAGGGTGATTTATGATTACCCAATACATGTATTATTGTATTGAGTGCCTAAAGTCACATGATTCTGTTATGCATAATATATAGCTATTAGATCATCTTGACAACATAATGTTACTTATCTTTTGCAGGCTTTGATACATAACTACCTGGAAACACCTTTGGTTAAACTTGGTTGCAAGATTCCCAGCAAATGATGGAAGACCTGGTTAAACCTGTCTGAAGGAGTCAAAGCAAGTTGATGCGAGGCTAATTGAACAATTGGATGCAAGATATTTTGATTTATGAAAAGTATTCAGCCTTGGAAAATATGGGGTTCCAGTAAGCAGTATTTGAACAGTTACTTGAAAATATATGTGACAATTTAGAGTATTTTAAACTCTACAGTAATTAGTAGATAGTCTGCAAATCAATTTGCTGCAGTTGGCCCCCAAAATTATAAGAATGGCAGAGAAAAGGCAGCTTGCTTTGGAAGAGGCAAAATATAGTATACAGTTTAAATATTTCTGCATGTAAGTGTTTTATTTAACCATATATTTCAATTATATATATTTTTAACATAGAGAAGTTGTTTGAATGTGAATGCTCCTAGATTAAATTAACTTGGCGTAAAAATATGCTCCAAGGTGCATATTCATACCACAAGTTTAACCCAAGTTGGTGAAATTTCTGTGACTGTGACACCAACTTGGTGTACAGTTGCACCCCAGAGGTGTATGTTTACACCAGTGTGAATTTACACCTTTTTAGTGTTACAGGTATTACACCGACTTGGTGTGAAAATACACTCCTGGTGTATATTTACACTGCAAGTATAAATTTACACTTTTATGGTGTAAATATTGAGGCAAGCTACTTTACACCAACTTGGTGTAAAAATACACTTACTAAAGTAAACTAACACTTACGAAAGTGTAAATTCACACTTTTTTTGGTGTAAAAACGGAGGCAAGAATTTACACCGATTTTGGTGTTGGCACAACACTCGGAGATTTAGAGTGTATAATTAACAAATTCTAGTTCTACATTCCGAACACAACATTTTCCTTTGACTAAAAATTTCACCAATCAATATGATTGCACCACCTACGAAGCTAGAAACGTTTGAAAGAACATAGAAATTGCGTGAAAACGAGAAAAATACCAAACATCTATCGTGATCACTCACATTGTCAATTTACTGGAAACAACTAACTAACAACATTTAACTAACAAGCCAGATCAGCTGTAACACCCATGAGCGGTAGCCTAACTTTCGAGACCAAAAAAGAATTAAAAAATTAAAAGGGAAGGGCAATCTAGGGAGAAATGAAATTCAAAATGAAATATGTAGTCACAAAATTATATTTTTGACCATTTGAGTTGGTCAAAGCATCCAACTGAGTTGGATTTGAAATAAGATTTAAAATAAGATAGTTTAGTAATAGTTTTTTACATTCTTTTAGTACCTCAAAAACCTCAGTCCGATAACAACCTTTGGGGGGTACACAAATCTGAATTGAATTTCAATCCCGAATGACACTTTAAATTCAATCTGTGTATACATAATTGAATTAAGGAATGAAAAATTTTGCATGGTAAAAAATCTCATTCCAGATTAAAACTTGCTTTAAATTCTTATACATTTTAGCACTTATACATTTTAGTACGTGAGTGAATCTTCCCATATTTTGCAAAGAATCTTACTTTTTCCCATAATAAACGTCAATTTTAATCACTGGATAATCGGCGAAGAGGGACTACTATACCAGTGAATATATTCGTGTTCTACCTAATCAATTTTTCGACAATCGAATGAGATCACGATCAATCGACATTTTATTCCGGATCGAGTGTTCGATTCGGAATGAAAAATAAAATCAACTCAAGTCGAATTCGTGGAAACAACTATCACTCATACTCCATGGTTGACAAAAAACGGGGATGAGTTTGATCAGCATTAAAACTCAATGCGGATTCATATAAATACCTCCTTGAAGAACCTCAGTGCGATATATATCTCACATACAAACTTCAACTGACTCTCAATATTTTATACAGGAGTTTTATAACATACTTACATCATGATTGCGATGTTTTTTGTTCCAAATTGGCCGACAATTTCGTTCGTATGTATTGTTTTCGCTTTTTTAGCAAACATCATCTATTCATGTATGGATTATAGCCTAGATTAAATTTACTCTGGAACCGCTAGGTAAACCGTAGTACATATCAGTACATCAAGCCAAAAAACGACTCAATTGCGATGAACTGAAAAACCCTATCATAAGTGTCATTGAAATTGGATAAATAAAAGCCTATACAGCTGTATCTTGCAAACGTTTTTTCATTGATTAAACTTAGTCCTTATACACAGAACCCCAAAGCTCTGAGCAAAGTTTAACCATTTCCTATACACGTCTTATTTTCCAAACACAATTTCATAAAATCGCATTTGCAAATTCCAGTTTATAATTACTGTGGACTGTGGTATCGTTCTTAACGCAATGAACACTACAGCTACGCAGCCTTATCAATTAAATAAATACATGCAATCGGAAAAGATAAATCAATTCAAAATATCCCTTCCGCTACTAATACTGCGAACGAACCCACAAAATTGCCACACAAAGTGGTTACTTAGTGATATGGCGAGCTACTTGTAGAGATCTCTGTTGCTTTCTGAGGTAATCAATAATAATCTCCAAAACTTAGGTCATTCAATGTCATCATTGATGACCATCGTATTTCCCTCAATTTCTTTGTACTGTTTGCGAAATCTTCTGGCTGACAGAAGTAGAATCAACGCCCACTTGAATGTCATGAATCCCCATACAACTCCAATGTAACTTGCTTTTGGACCCAAACCTGAAAGAAGACGCAGTGGATGTTAATTTGAGGACGTTTCAGCGGGTGCCGGAATCGGAAATTTAAAAGCACATATTTTTAGGATCGAAGAAATACCTATTTTATATTGACTAAATCGATTTTTAACAAAATCGTTGTCATAAAAAATATTCATTTTCACCTAGAAAAAAACATACGAAGGGTTTGGCAAAAAGTAGCCCCCATCATCAACTGAAACATAACCAGGAAAAAATTCTTTTTATATCATATAATCATTTGCCCGACGTATATTTCATCGGATGATAAAATGCTTTCGATCCACAAACATACTAACAGGCAAGATTTTGTCCAAATATATACGTTATAGCTAATCGTAGTTTTATGCGTTTTTCTGCTAAACATTGACACACACCCCTTAAAAAATAATTGGTATTATGGGTAAAATAAAATATTATTGGGGTATTACCCATGAGCGTCGCCCGAAAGTTTGACAAAAAGGCACAAAACAGGGTGAATTTAAAACTCTGCCGCTCCTAAGGCAGGCGGAGTAATGAGGAAAGCACATAAGTAATCTCAAATGTAGGCATAAAGACCTTTTATAACTAATAAGTACGTTTTATGTTACTTTACATAAATTTTAATTTTTATTTCCTTGGTTTATACACGGTTACATTGAAAAACGCTGTCAGTGAATCAGTAATAAGTAAGTAATAAGTAACCGAAAAAATTGCAGGTCAAGTGGGACACTTGCTACCAAACGTTGCTAAGGGGTGACCATGTGATTATCCTCTATTAAATTGTATTATAGCAAAAACTGTGCAATCTTGTCTCCAACCAAAAAAATTACTGGCGTCATCATAAAGGGCACAAAATAATTATAGTCTTTAAAAAGTTCTCGAGTTTCTTGTCCGGGTTTGCTTGCCAGCGTATAACGGAAAAGAATGAGGAATAACAAAACTACTTAAATATTCGTACACAACCCTCAAATCCAGCGGTGGAAGTGAATAGTACACATTTTTAGAACAACACTTTTTGGAACAACTTATTTCTTATAAATTGAATGAATTCAGTGTGGAGCTTCTGTGGAGCTTCTTACATACACTGATTAAATATATAAACTGTATTTGAAAAGCTAAAAGCTGCAGTGCATAAGGGAGTGTTTTCGATCTTCACATCTTCCATCATCACTTTATCCAATCTTTCATTTTCTTGGCGTGTTGTTCACCTTCAGGAAATGGTTGTAAAGAAAAAGGACAATTTTTATCGAACTTTATTTCACGTAAGTATTCTTGGGTTTCACTGGAACCTTTTTCAGTAATTCTGAGTGGGGGTCAACCCAAAATGTATTGATGATTGTACTGCACGGAAGCAAGCAAATCTCACGAAATTGCACACATAGGCAGCGGAAGATAGGTTTGGTAGGGGGGCTGAACAGCGAGCACCGAAGGCGCAAGAAACGTCTAGGGGGGTCCGGGGGCATGCCCCCCCGCAAAATTTTGAAATCTCGAGTCTCTGAAATGGCATTTCCTGCGTTTTGGGGGAAGATTTTACAGAATCGTAAACGTTGTAAAACCTTTACCGCCCACGACAATTTTTTCATCATTCGTCATTTTTTGGCCTTTCTTCTCTAATACTTGGTTCATACAAAAAATAGCAGTTCATTGTTCAAACTTTGAGAAAAATCACATGAAACATTTTTTAATCATCTTACTATTACATTCGTCAGTCGTCATCAAAAACTGACATTTTACTATATTGCATTAATGCATTGTCTATTAAGACACTTAATCCCAAAATATTGTCAGGAAACCGAATTCCACTTGAAATCAGAAAAGTTTAAACAATATCTAACTTTACTGTAACAATTAACACGTCCTAATTACTGTACAGTGTACACCACTGAACACTACACTAGTAATACTGTATGTACAGTGTACTCTGTACCAAATGATATATAAATATAATCATCGTCACCTTCGGCACCGAAGGCAGGGGGGCTCAGCTCCACCCCCCCTTTTTTCTACTTTTGCAAAGTTGGGGGCTTTAGCCCCCTTAGCCCCCTCCCCGGTTACGCCGCCTATGATTGCACACATTTGCTGCCAAACACAAAGTCAACACATACAGTGAAAATTTTTTTCAGTCTGATGACAGTGTATCGATTTGGAGTTGACCCCCAGTGAAATTTATGACGTCACGATAAACCCAAGAATTACATCGAATTATCACTCCTTGAAAAACGTCCTTGATCTTCCAAAAGCCGTTTTAGCAAAAACGTGGGTCACGCAATTCTAATTTCTTACGACACAATGATTAATCTCCTCCAATAACCACCCACATGGTAATTGTTTCGGATTTCAGCATGGAATGAAAAAGTTTCAAAAATATTTTATTAGTAGTAGGAGAAGCTTTGAATGGCGTATCCCTGTTGTGACGTCACCAAAACATTGTTAATGAGGCTAAAAATTATTCCAAGATGGCGGACAGTTAGATGATTTAGGTGACAATATCTCCCGAAATAAAACAGATATAAAAACTTTGTAATAGACTTCTATATATTATTTCAGAGTCTCTTTCAAACGAGACGATAAAAATTTGCGCGGCCAATGATACCGATACCATTTCCTCAGACCTGTCAGGTCGGGGAACTACCTCAATTGAAGAAGCTCGATCAGCACGGATCTTTTGAAAGTTCGCGGATTATCTTCCGAGGAGAGAAAACCTTATCTGAGGCACGCACAGGTGTCGTCGTGGCATGCCTCGTATCCGTCTCCATCTACAAACACGGAAAAGTCCGTAAATTTTCCCTATTGGTTGTGTACCCCACACAAAGTGGAAAACCACACTTTGTCCGACAGGATTTGAAACACAATCGTATCGTGTACGAAGAGCAAAAGATTACAGGAATTTTTTGGTATTATAATCAATTTTTACGTAGTAGCTATGAAGACTTGAAAAATTCGCTCGGTAAAAGCATCCGGTCTGAAAACGGTATGCCCGAGCTGTCAGAAAATCTGTGTGAAATTAATCCCAGTACAATAACACCACCACCATCCTGGACGATTTGATGGCTGAAGCGGCAGACACTGTGGTGTATGTCGATTGTTTTCCGAGGACCGCAAAATATGTTCCTGCAAAACATGTTTCCCACCGGGAAATATAACCCGTTATCAGCCGAGAGGCCCAACAACTAGTCTCTTCCGAAGTCCTTTGATGGAAAATAAATTGGAATTGTCGGAACACGCTAGACTTGCTACAAGTCGACTCTTAAAGACCCTATAATAAATTATTATAGGGCCTTTAAGAGTCGACTTGTAGCAAGTCTAGAAATTGGTCTGGGAACACGCATGTGTGATGAGAACAGAATGCATTTTATGAACGTTGTTACAAAGACATCGAAAAATCGTTTGGATACTAGTTGGTGGATAACAAATCTGACACACAACCTGACTTAGACATCCATTCAGCTAACGCTATTTTATCACTTCTCAGAGGCAGTGCAAACAGCTTGAAATTACATTGACGTCAGTAGCCTACTATTAGATATCTTTGCTTTCACGAAATGAGATTGTTTGTGGGAAGCATCATCGTCGTAAATACTGTACGCTAAATACCGGGTGACCAAAAAAGTACTCCTCTTATCAGGAAAGCTTTTTAGGATAGATATTGCAGGCAACTTAATTTTAATTAATTTCATTTTATTTTACTTCACTAGGCTTTGCCAAAACACAGCAATATTATTTTAGCAATTACATAAATTGACATGGCTACATGGTATACGCTACAGTGAAAAGCCTGAAAAGCCTCCTTGGGGAGTGTTCATTAAATTATTGTATTGTATTGTATTGTATTGTATTGTACAGCTTCCGCCATTACAGCGATAAATCTATGCCTTGCATAATACAACACAAAAAACATTCAAAAATCTGGCGTAAAAGCAGAATATCTCTATTTCGACGAAGAGCTAACTTAAAATTTGATATTTTACACTGAGACTTTGATTGAATATTTACTGAGATATTAAAATTTTAAATCGAACAAGCATGCATGTTTGAAAATGAACAAAAATGTGCAAAAAATGGCCTGTTAGGTTAATCTTAATACTCTCGTGATTATTTCGTATTTCGTTAATGTTAACAAAAAATTAAATCAGAGCAACTTTGCTTGAATCTCTAAATGCTGTTGATATGAGCCCGCAAAAATTCTGAACATAAATTGCGACAAACATGAGCCAAGAAGGTATGTCAACATCGTGGAGCATTAACAAACTATCGGTCATCCCTTTGGTCACATGGTTGTTCCTGCTAGACAAGGTGCCTTTTGGCATATACTGATACAGATACGTTTCTATGATTAGGTATAAACAGCGATATTTGAAACAAAAATTTTGCATACGATTTTTTTAATAAACAACTATATTAAGCGATGTGAAAAGCTCGTATTATACTTTATTCAATATTGAATAAGACGTTTTAGTGTTCTCAAAAAACACATGTTCGATTTATCAATATCTCAACTGAAGTTACTTCAAAATCTTGTTATAACACATCAAAAGTTCAGTTAGCCCTTCTTGGGTAACATGCAATTTATTTAGCTATGATAACTGTCCTAGTTTCTCGGCTACATTAGATCTATAGCAGGAGTAACTTTTGGGCAACCCGGTTCTTTTTTTGAAATCAAATAAATTGGAAAAAATATCCTTGACGTCACATGCAATTGTCATACAATGTTAAGAGTTACGTCGTTATGCCAATAAATAAACAATCTCGACCCTGAAAGACCGCCACGTACTGGCAAACTTGGCACACTTGTTAATATATATTCATGAAAAGTTTTGACATTTTAATGGGATGCTACAATTTTGTCATTAGTTTTACATAGTATTGTTTCATATGCAATTCGGCATTACTTTTTTAAAATTAAGTGTGCTATACGCATGACGGATCGAGAAACGTGCTCTTTACTGCATGCATGCTGTTTGCAATTCACGATGGGTAGTATGCCATCAAAGCATCTTAGAGATAAAAGCATGGTATCGCTCTTTGAGTTCGAAATAAAAAATGTTTAAAATTTTGTACATGCTTTATTAAGGCCGATTCAAACAGAGATGATAATTGACGAGAGTTTGGCAGACACGCGATCTCGGGTTGGCCGCTGTTCTTGACGCTTTCCTCCGTAATAGCAATCCGTGAGTGACAACTCTCATCAATTCTAATCTCCTTAACCTTTATTGACCGGCCTTAAATTTAAACCTCGTTAAGTCAGGCTTTAGCACTGCCACTGTCTGAGATATCGAAATTTTGAATCGAGCAAGCATTTTTTTAAGACGGTTTAAAAAGTAGCAAAAATGGTGTTTAATCTCCATAGATAGATGTTTTATTGAATATAAACATCTCAGCCTATTTTTGTAGGCTTATATTTTCAAGTTAGAAAATGTTGGGATTATTGCGCATTTCATTGATGTTATAGCAAATTACGAACAATTTTCATCGACAGGAGAAGAATTTTGCAATCGACTCGCTTCAGGCTTTTTCTTAGACCAGTTAGAGACAATGAAGCATCTCATTATATTTTCTTGCTGCAATTTTAACATTGAAGGTTTTCTCCCACTTTGCGTTGCCCCTTCACACAATCTATTCTTGGGTTTCACGTGACGTCACAAATTTCACTGGAGGTCAACTCCAAATCGATACACTGTCATCAGACTGAAAAAAAAATTTCACTGTATGTGTTGACCTTGTGTTTGGCAGCAAATGTGTGCAATTGCGTGAGATTTGCTTGCTCCAGTGCAGTACAATCATCAATACATTTTGGGTTGACCCCCACTCAGAATTACTGAAAAAGGTTCCAGTGAAACCCAAGAATACTATAGAGATGTGCTTTACGGCTTTCAAATGGGAAGCGGGTAATTTTTGCTAATAATGTATTTTATCTTGAGAACAATAACATGTCTTGAAACATGGACATGACCTAAGGCTAAGCGTAGTTACTCGAAAACAGTTCCATTAGTTCAGTGACGTCGTCTTGAATCGTTTGAGTATTTTATCTGATATAGCAGTAATTTTGCTCAGTTGTAAATTAGTTTCTATGTTTCGCAGAATTTATGCAAACTTACACGCTGCAATTCTTCTCGCTACACATGTGTTACAGTATATTCTGACTTCGGTCGATCGTATACGTAAACTGCAGAAACTGGATTTATCACACAGCAGTTAACATGCATTCGAAAGTATTAGGAGGTACAGTTGCATATCAGGTGATAAAACACAATAGTCAAAATGCAAAACCAACGCACTTAACTTTTATCAGAAAAAGTTCAGCGATGTTGTTAGTCTGTTAGTGTCTCAACTGTATCAAATACAAAATTTGAATAACTAATTTTCATTTGTTTTCTATCGTTTTTGAATTGAAATTTGAATTTCTATTTTGGTGTGACTGTATGCATGCATGCATGACTGTGAACTGCCGGGATGTGAGCCAAGTCTAAATTAACTAAAATCCTTTTACCAGCAGGAAGTTTTAGAAAATATAAGCCTGAAGAAATCGCCATGTAGTACACAAGCTAAGAGAAAAATACTGGTTACAGTATTTCGACTCTAGTCTCTATTTCAGGGTCATGGAAACAGAGTCGCTGCAATGTCCATATTTTTACCACTATATCACTACAACAAATCAACAATTTGTGTTTTTTTTTGTCAATACAAAACATTCGAGTTCACAAGATGGCATTACTACTTGGACAATGTTTGTTTTCTTATGTTTCTAAATTAAGGACGTTCTCCTGTTGTTTGCCATGCAACTATTCGTTTCTTAGCTACAACAGCTGCACACACTCATGCTGAATATTTCAAGTTTCAACCATGTTTCAAACAGGTTACGTTTAACGTATTGCGTGCGCGACCTTCCGTGACCGAGACTGAAGTTATGGAATTTGTCGCATGCTAGAAAACCTCTCACAGCAATGCCAATGGACAATACGAATGGGTCCAAACAAAAAATCTCATAATTTTCGAGAAACGGATCGTCGCTCAAGACGTTGGACAGACCGCAAGCGCACCTCGCAAAAACAGTAACAGTCGATAGTCTGACCTTACTAAAACAAGGTTATTTTACCACATGAAACATCGAACAAAGCTGAATTCGACATTTTGGAGCGAAGGCCTTTCGAAAGGAAAGTTAGTAGAACTTAAACGAGAGCTTCGCTCAAATTTTGTTTTGACGTTTTACGTCACGATAAATCTGTACTCTCGTGGGCTTTTTACTGCACTATATATATGCCGAAACTGGTAACGTTTGTTCGAGAATAACTTGACCTGACAATAGAAACGAGACCAGACGGGAGGAGGGGTGTGCGAAAGGCTAAACTATCATTGTTGTTGTTATTATTATTATTAGGATCAATATTTTTTCGACGATGACTATAAAACATGGAAAAAATTCTTGTTTTGTGGAGTCAAAATAATCAACTACAAGAAAATGAAGATTTAGATTGACCATCATGTATTAAAATACAGTCAACTTGAATGCAATTTTTGCAGTAACCTAAATCATTCTGCAGACGTTAAAAAATACAGAATTTTCCAGGAGAGAACCAATACCTATTTTAGAGACTTGAGTTAGGAAATAACCGTTGCATTTCTTAATTAACGATCGTTCAAAAAATTTTGAACGAGAAATTGAGATTTCATGCAAAGTTGTATGAACACCCCCCCCCCCCTGCATCTGCACACACGCTACCCCTAGCGGAAATGTAGGATATCATGTTGATACTAATAGTACTGATCACTAACAGCACATACTTTATATACTTATTATAGGCCAACCCAACGAACTATCATGACGAAATATTCTCTTTGCTCAATTTCGTTGAGACAAATCTATCAGATATACTCGAGCCAATATTTGTTTAAGTTGTGTTCGCACCTTGTTTGTGTGAAAGTCCAATGGCCAAATATGTAATCATTGCCACAGATCCAGCAACTATGAAGACACAACCGAGTACCATGTATATTGAAAAACACTGTGTGTTTATAACACGAGCCACATCGCGGTAAACAGAACGATTTACTATAACGTACAGAAATGCAACGAACGCCGATATAGCCGCCCAGACAGCCCCATTGACGTTGTCATAATTCCTAGCAAATACAATACAACCACTGATGCCAGCCGACATGCCAATTACACCATGAGCTATCTTAAGAATAGCCCAAGTTTTACTTATCATTGTCGGTTTGAAAAGCGCGATGTCCTTGAGCAAGTATGTATATCCACAACTTGTGCCGGCCGAACGTTAAACAAAATGTACTCACGTGAAAAGTTGTATGATTGTTTTGATGTGTTCAAGCGCTATGTAATTATTCATTCGTTTTAATTACAAGCATCACGCTGATTGGCTGAGTTATTAAACCACACGAAAATGCGAACAAATTCAAGGTGTCAAGTTTCAAGCTAGTTCAAGTGCCGAATATAGCTCAACATGATTTACCAGAATCACCGCGAACAAGTATAATCAGGTTTTGTGAACTAAATGGCGCTAAGGCTATCTGATTGATAGACGATTCATACCTGTTGTTATTCATATGTCTCGTTCTTTACGGGCTTCGGCGGGCCAATGTTACTTTTGAATGTTTACTGGCTTTAGCCAGATATGAACTATATTATAAAATAAGGAATTTGTGTTTGATCAAGAAAGCGTCTTGAAAAGTCCCTTTAGCATGCGGGATTGCCGATTTCATTGGGTCCCTGGATCGTAGAGGTCTCGCGGGTTTTGCTACCTCCAAACTGACGTGTGGTGGCCAATATGGATGATATAGTGCTTTGTCCTTTGACCTTTGTATGTTTTCTCACAGGCGGCCCAATTCAGTGTGTAGTTTCATATAGAGATCAGTAGCGAGCGGTAGCGATAACAATTCGCTACCGCTCGCTACTGATCTCTATATGAAACTACACACTGAATTGGGCCGCCTGTGGTTTTCTTCAGGAGATGCCATCTCTACGTTCTTGGATGGGAGGCCAGGCCAGCTTCTTGTAGCATGACGCCCTGTGACAGAGTCTGCAGCAGCATTTTGGACTGCACGTTGGAGGCGTTTGGTTAAATGAAGTGACCGACGATAGAAGACGATGTCATTATAATCTACTTTCGATAATAGCAGGGGCTCTGCTAAGTGCTTGCGAAGTTTGAAGTCTGTAAAGTGTTTGATTTTTCTTATTGGCTTTGATGGGCTCGTTCCATTTCAAATGTTGTTGGAATTCATCTCCTGACAGCTTTTTTGACTCCACTCTTTTCAGCACAGTATGTGACACAGGTTGAACAGTTAAAGTGACTCCTCAAGATCGGAAACGTATATATTAAAGATTACAGGCCCGAGCACTGAGCCTTGGGGGACGCCAAACTGGGAAGTAGCTAGTGCATCGATGTCGCATTATGTGCGTTCATTGTGCAGCTTCTGCATGGCCAGTCAATTGCATAAAAAATAGGAGGCTTACTTGTTGCCCTGCTGACGATGTTGAGTGAATAGGGCAATATTTTCTGGGGAGTTAAGGTTTGCAGTATTTTTGAGTTAAGGGATGGTCAAAAAGAGTCTGATGCTTCAAGTAAAAAGGACCATGTATGTTTATAAAAGATTAGACACATGGATGGCGTCGCGCAATGGCTTCGACAGCGACATCTAATCCGCTGCCCGTGAACCCTCTGTATCATAACACCACCATCTCTGGTTCGAATTTTAGGGGAGGGTAGAAGCGCCACCCCCCCCCCCCAATCGCTCATCAAGTGTTGCCAAGTTCGCTCTTTCTAATCGTTCACTATAAGATAGCACAGGGAAAATGATCGACGCTTTGACGTCACTCTTCGCTGGACACGTTCTATTGCTTCACTAAGGTATACAGGTAGAGCGAAATGGAGCACTTCGCTGGAATACTCAAGTACAGGCCTAACACATGAACAGTAAAAGGTTGTTATTTCTTTAAGAGGCACTTGGGCGCGCTTCAGTTGGACTATAAAATAAATTCGCTTGTTTGATTTCTTTATAGTTTCTGTAACTTGCTTGGTCCACTTTAAATCATCTGTGATAGTACGTCCGAGGATCATTGCGTGACGGACTGTTGCTAGACACTCAGATTTTAGTTGTACACTTGGATTTTAGTTGTACGCCTAGAAACAGTGTTCTGTCTTTTTGGAATGGAATTAACAATTCTTTACATTTTTTTATTATGCCACTGGAATTTGTTTCGATTGGTAACAAGTCCATCCGCACCCAATTGAAACTGACTAGATTGATTCTTTGGGACAGTTTCGGAAGTTGTCGTATCATCAACATATTTCCAATAATTGAACTCGGACGGTTTTAAATCATTAATCATGAGTATAAAAAGCCATGGTTCCAATTTTGTCCCCTGTGAGACCCCACAAGGAACCCTACCCCATTCCGAGAAACAGTTCTTCGCTAGCTTTATCCGTTGCTTCCGATCAGTCAAAAAATCAATAATCTAGTTCATCACAAGATTGAATTTGAAGTGCAGATTTTGTTTACCAATATAGTGTGATCAATTAAATCAAAGGCCTTGCAATCAAATAGAAAAACACGCACTGAGTTTCCCGTCCCATCGGTTGCCTTGGTCCAATCATGTAACATACAAATAAGAGCCAACGTTGCTAATGACCTAGGTACGCTACCGTACTTGTTCTGATCAATAGATTCCAAAGTGGTGTAACAAACTTTCCAATGATAAACTCTTCAGCTAGCCAACTGGGACAAAGAACAGGTAAGTGATATTGATCTTAGATGTTGGTTTAGGTCAGTAACGGGTTTATCCTTTGGAATAGGGACAACGTTAGCTAAGATCCACACGTCTCGCAGCTTTTGGTCTTGGAAAGAGCTGTTTAAATGAACGGGAAACTGGGTGTGCTAGAATATCAGCAAAGTCCTTGAAAATACGATTCGACTATAATGCGACAAAAGTATTGCTCAGTAACAAACCAGAAATGTTCTCAAGCATAAGGCACCGCGTGCGTTCACCGCTAAAAATAGGTAGGCACAATGCCTGGGCGCTTCTGTGTTGCTGTCAGTTAACATTCTGTAAGAGTTTCATCTTGAAGATCAGAATATAATTTGCCTAACATTATTAATTTTCATGCAATCAGTGAACAACATTTCCAATTTTACTTGATATTGCCTCTAGTGTCTCAGTAATAGTAGCATCGGCATCACGTTTAAATACTGCGCGTTGTCTTTTGTTCAATGATAACTTGAACTTCTGCTTCATTAAATTTGGCAGGTATGTTTGATCAGAACCTGGAAGGTCTGTTCCGAGTATAAGAGAAGGCCGATTCCGGTACGCATTCATTTTCCTAATGTTTTGCTTACAAAAATATGGAATTTAAAATTTCGTATCTCCACAATACTATTATACCCGTGTTATATACTTACCGTTATCCCGCGGAATATTGTAATTCGCCTGTATCAATTATACATTTATTTATGAAAAATTTGCATAAATTTAATCTCTTACCTCTTTAAGTAACTTTAATTTAGATCTTGCTCTACAGAGTAAGATTCAATATTATTTGTTGAAATCTAAAAAACAACTCTCGATTGAGTTAGGAGCAACTGTGATTTAACCACTTTTCTAGTTTACAACTAATTCTTACCCCAAAACCAAAAAGGTTCGTGGCAAGGGCTGAAATTGATCCCAAGCTCGTTGACTCGAGACATTTTGCCTTGGTCACTCTTGCACCTTGGCTTAAAATTGTCTAAGCGTGTTTTTTTCTAGCCTATAATTAATTCTCAACCCTGACCAAAACCAACACGATTCATGGCAAGAGCAGTATCCTATAGACCCGTTGACTTCATTCATTTCGCCTAGACTACCAGATTATGTTGGCTATCAAGCTCTTGAAATTTTGTTTAATTTGTCCAAGCGTTTTTCTTCTAGCCTAGTATTAATTCTTAAACCTAACCAAAATCAGAACGATTCATGACAAGAAGGGGCCAGTTGTTCAAAAGCCGGTTAGCTTAACGCTGGGTTAACGTACAATTTCTTTCGAAACTTTCCGGCAGCTTGTTTATAAGCTTGAAAATATTTTGGAAGATATCATGTCTGGATCAATTATAGTTTTGCTTGCTGAAGTTTGGAAAGGAATGGAGGTGTAGAAATAAAGAAACTAAAAAAGTGGTTTAAACTTTGACCCATGCAGGATTAGTGCTAACCCAGCTTTGAACAACTGGCCCAATTAAGAGACTGCCCAAGAGCAGTAAGTGATCGTACTCTCGTTGACTTGAGACATGTTGTCATGACCTAGACTATGACTATCACGCTCGTGCTACCTGGTTTAAATCGTCTAAGCTTTTTTTCTACACATGGCCATGTATAATTAGTCCTAACCCTGACCAAAACCAAATCGATTCGTAGCAATGGCATCGTCTATGCCTTGTTGGCTTGCAACATTTTCTATAGCCTATAACTAATTCTAACCCCTGTAGAGAAAAGTAGAAAAAATTGAGTGTATAGCCAAGTATGGCCCAGAAAAAAAATCGGTTCGACAATTTAAAGAGTGGGATGGCCAACATGGTCTAGCGTTCAGGGTATGTCTCCAGTCAACGAGGGCACGATCAAAGTCTAGAGTATCCAATCTTCTTTGTGTTAGTTACATGCAGATATGCATAATATATTGTGAACGCAGTAATTTATGCTTTCCAGAAGGCACAACCGATAAAGTATTTCATTACATACTAAGTAGCAAACTGCACACTAACTACGCACGAAAACACGACTTTTTAAAAATATGTACGGAACACATCTCTCAAAGGAATAACGATAATCGCATAAAAAAAGACTAAGAAAAATACATCGACACAGTTATTGGCTATCATGTACTATTATCCTCCGAATTATTTACAGAGTGACCGTTAGTTTTTGTACGTCGTTTGTGCCTTTTGTGTTTCTTTTTTGATTTCCGACGATGTTCACGTCTATCAGAGTCTGAGCTTGTAGAATTATAAGGACTTCGAGATTTTGCACGAAAACTTTTCATAGGGTAGTTACCACTGCCTTTACTAGATTCGTCGTTTTTTATCGATTCTCCATTGGCAACAATTCTACTAGATCGATCTCTTTCCACGGAATGACTTTTACTTCGACTGCGATTCCGTCGCTTTCTTTTGCGAGCTTTATCATCATCGCTATGACTTCTTGACCTACTTCGACGTCTTCGTCGTCTGTCGTTATAATCCCTGTCGTGACGATAAGAGTTGCGGTCCCTGGATCTGTGGTCTCTATTTCTGTATCGACTGCGATCACTAGATATGTCTGGCCTCATTTCCCTCTCTTCGTAGCGTCGACTATCTCGATTATGTCGGAGATTGTCGGAGCGCTGCTCAGACCAGTCATCGGGATTGCGGTAAACATGAAGAAAGTTACAGTTCTTGCCACGAGGACATCGATTTTGGGCAAATAAACCTGTATATGTTTGGAATATCACACGTGAGTGGCATTTTAAATGCTCTTGCCAAAATATATATAAGCGAGACGTTTAGCCGGTAAAAACACCGGCTAATGCGCATAACATGTGGCTATCGCAGTTTTTACCAGCGACTGGACCATTGAAAAAGACATGGGATTGTCGGACCACCATAAAATATGTATATTTTTATGGTGGTTCTACACTCCCATGTCTAGACACTTCCATATCTATACTATATAGGGTGTATAAAAAACTGAACAAATTTGAAATCGCTCTCGACGTCGCGAAGCGGCTTGAAATATGAAGTTTTTTATAAATATAGATTGCTTGGGTACTTGTGTTGTAGAATGAACGAAAAAAGTCTGAAATGTTTACAACCCGGGGGGGGGCGTATACTCAAACACGTAAAAAATGACTTGCGCACGAATTGAATCGGTAGGTATAAAATTTGCTTGGTGTTTTATTTCTGTTAAAAATTTCTAGAGATTTGCTCGAGTTTAAGTCCCTCAAATAGCCACGCGAACTTGTATTTTTCGAAATGAGAGCTATTTTCTTAAGAAAAGTTCTAATTTTAATTGTCTGTATGCAAATTACACCCTCCTTCGCAGAGGCTTTTTGGTTTTCTAACTAGTGCCTTGAAGCCCCTGTCATATAATGTTTTCATACGGCGGATTTGCATATTAAACTCTTTCAGAATATAACAAATTCCAAAAGCATATAAATTTTCTCCAACATAAAAGGAATATTTGTAATTATAAACAGTTTACTGGGCATCTATGATAGATTTTGCGACCGAATTTCTCGATTTCCTATATCAGAGGTATCGCCACGCCAAGCCACGCCCACGAAATCGCTCACTTTTGAACGCACTATATAACAGAGGCTTCCCTTCTGAAATTTCAACTTCCCATGATCCTCCGTGGGCTTCAATATCTGCAAGAACGTCATACAATACAATGAAAAGACACAAAAACAAAAAAGCCTCTGCGGAGGAGAGTGTGCGATTAGGTAAATACATAAATTAACCATGCAAAAAGCCTATTGCTCAAAATATGGAGCTTTGCGCGACATTTTGAACGGCTAACACTCAGGCAAATCTTCTGAAATTTTGAACAGCATTACAAGATCCGACATGACTTCCACCTACCAAGTCATAGTTACTTTGAAGCATTTACGTCTCGTGCGCGAGCTGTATATAACTTGTTGTAAAAGACACAACCCCTCTGGTTTTGAAGTTATATATTCCTAAATTTTTCTGTTTATTTTACATTATAAGCACCCAAACAATCTATTTCAATAAAAAAGTCGTACATTAAGGCGCTTCGCGAAGCAGAGAGCGATTTCAGATTTGTTCAGTTTTTTATACACCCTGTATAGTAGATAACTTACCGCATATAGCTGATTTCCAGTTAGTTACTGGTGAGAACTCGCAAGACAGCTGTCTACCTGCATACCATCGACCATTAAAGTCAGCAAATGCCTTTTGGCAATCTTCCTCACCAACAAATATAACAATTAACACAACATTCATACAACGAGTACACGCGTTCCAGGACTTGAATACATATAAGTAGAAAGATCTTTCACACCTGCAGGGGAAGATATGAATTCGACATTTCGAGCAAAGGTCTTTTGTCGTGAAGTTTCTGCAGTAGTGACTACTGTCTTGCCGAAAAAGGACTTCCGCTCGAGACGACGAATTCCGCCCTTAGGTAATAAAAGTTCCTATAATAATGTTTTTTGCGTGTTTTTGACTGCATTGCCTACATCAGATCGGAATAAAATAATTATGTTCTCTTTTTCATCTTAGTTTTTAGTACACATATATAGACTCCAAGCAACAATAGGTTTTAACGAGTTGAGTTGGGTTTAAACGTTTAAACTTATTCGCTTGGTTTCCACCAAGCTGAAATTTAAAAAAATCCAATATATAGGAGTTAAGATACAATATATTCTACCTTGTGTATTGGACGTAGACATTTCCGCGAAGATGAAGTTCGTAATTACAACAAACCTAGAAATGAAGAAAATTTTTCTTTCTGGGGCCATAGATCCAGAACCCAAACAGTCATAGGAAGTACTTGTTTCTGCAATAATTTTTAGTTTATTTTCCATCTTATTTTTTGAAACATCATACATAGTGTACTTTAATGGATCAGAGGTGAGATGGGAATTTCATTGATATTATTTAGTGTTCTTTTCTTCCTATATATTTAAATATTTCTTCTCTTTCTAAGTGAATTGGCATTTCCTGCAAATATTTTACATTACACTAGCACAAATTATATTGATATCTGCTTTAGCGTAAAAAAATTATGAACATAAACTTGAATAATTTTCTGGGAAATCCCCGTGCCCTAAATTTTCTGGGATCAATGGTCATATACACTTTCCTGTTGTCCGACACTGTGGCCATTCGTCGGAAAGTTAGTAGTTCGTTTTTATCCACTAAGCACAGACTTCTCGAGCAAGCTCTGAAGGTTTAGTGAAGCCGTGATAGTTTTAACATCACCACCGTTACAATGGCAACTTTAGTTTTAGAAGAACACTTCTAACAACAAGACTAATGTGACTATGTAGTGGAAACACCTCCTCAACACGCGCGTGTATGCTGACCTTGAACATCAGTATTCTTCCACTCTTTTCAAACTCAGGATATACGTCATCGTAAAACTCAAGAAAATTCTTGTACGCATCCTGCTCATCAAACTAGAAGTACAGAATGGTGAAGGTCGCAAAAGTTTTAAAATATTTTAAATTTTATTGTTGCCCTTGTATTTGTTTATGACTATGTGCTCAAAAATTGTTAGTATCAATTTGTAATAACTAGTAAACGTGACAAAAATTCCCCTTCCTCCCAGATTCATCCCAGTATGCGCACGTTTCAGTTCTTCTACATGTCCTACAAGTCAACATGCGAGAGGCCTTCTGCCTTTTGTAACCCAAGTATATATAATTCGGCAAAAGGGACTGTTAAATATCTTTTAATTCTTATTACTCGTTCTTATAGGCTATGAAACGAAAGAAAAAAAAATACTTGGAAGGGCCATGGAATCATAGCGCAAACTTATGCCGGGTTATAGATTTATTGTTCAATTTTCTGTGTTTCCTTCAAGCTTTTCCCAGGTGAAATTTATGATAGCTCCCTTATCACTCCACGTTAAATCACAGCATATAGCCATTAACAAAGATGTATAGCCGCTAACAAAGACCTATATTATAGCCACTAACAAAGTGTACTCAAAGACATTTCTAACCTCCAGGCCAGTATCACGGTCTGCAATATCAAGAGCACTTTCAATGTGTCTTATGTCCGTATACATAGCCGGAATGAGGAGGGTTACACTGCTCGGTGGTCTTGGATGTTGACGGGAGCACCTAAAATCAGTGAATAAAATGCATAGTTTGGAGCTCATGATGTATGTATGTGCCTCTCTCGTCATGCGTATTGTATTTAGTTCAAATCAACCAATAGTGATGTACAATAATTCCCGTAATGCATCGGAAAACCACGACCCATGGAAAACACGACCCATCACGTCAAAGGCACGCGGGTAGTTAGCAATTTTTGTCTGGGGCCAGTTGTTCAAAGATGGGTTAGCGCTAGCCATGGGTTAAAACTTAGCCCACTCTTTTACTTAAGTTTTTGTATTTCAAATATATGACAATATGTCCAATATGTGTTGATTTTAGAGAGAGAGGAAAACGGGGGTACGGAGGAAACCCTCGAAGCAGAGGAGAGATCAAATGCTGCGAGAACTCTTACTCAAACGAGACATACACGTACCACATTTGGCACAGTTTATTTCACCGGCGAGAAATAAACTGACTGAGGCAACTGTCATGCGCAACATATACAGAATACTCTCATTAGTTTGATTTATTGAAACAAGAAAAGTTGACCTTACAAGTACGTACGAGTAGAACTGTATATCAGTACAAACAAATAGAAACAAACAAATATACAGCATACCTCTCGCCAAATCGACAAGCACCAGTTTTGAGAAAAAAGGAGCAATTCACAACGTCCTACAAAAAAAGAAACAAAACCCAAGTCGAATGAACATCACTATATATTTTAGAAATAGAGAATTCTAATCGTATTTGCATATGCACGCCACCTTTTCTGTTCCATAATTCGCTGGTGCAACAGGATTATGAAAACGATCCTTTAGGAAAAAATACAAAAAAAAAAATAAAAAAGAGTGACATTTTTTATTGCTTAATTCTGTACAAGTCTTGGGATGGCTTTGTCAAAGAATAAACAATAAAGTACGCCTGCTAATGTCCTTCGAAATAAAAGCCTCTAAAATATAGGGCATCTACAATAGCAATTGTGAACGAAGAACAACGATGTGTTGTTGATATGTAAAAAGCAAATACTGTTCCATTAGGCGACGATAAATTATTACGCTACTGTTCTGTTGATTACAAAATAATAATTCACTGCAATTGTTTTCGATCTTCCACTGCATGTAAAGTGCGTATTTCACCTGCGAAGTATATAGTATGCAAATTCAATTAACTTGGAAAATAATTTCTCAACCAGAGTACACACATAGTATTTCACTGGAAATATCGACTTGTATGTACTATCTAAATTCAACCTCGTAACCAGGGTCTTCAAACCTCCGCGGCATGACGTGAACAAGAGAAAAATTCTGGGTACGAGGTTGATGTAAATTATGGTTTATAAATTACTGCTATATTATTTATATACCTCTATTGAATTTACTATGCTCATGCACATTTAGTCTGTAAATGTGATTCACAGTCTATTTCCAAACAAAATACACAATATTCTGCTCCATTCAAACCTTTAAATCTCACATTTGAAAATACAGTAGGTTTGACAATGGGCGATGAAAACAGAAACAGGAGGAGTGTGAGAAATAATGCGTCTATATATACATACCTGCGAAGGTGTGGCTTCTTTTTCAATCTCCCTAAAAAGTGCCTCCTAACAAAACAACAGACAGTCAGCAAGTGATCAGCCTTTTCCTGCAACTTCTGTTAAAGAATCTTACCAAAACTCAACGTAAGTATTTTCTATTAAAGTAAATATAGAGAGGACTACAAGATGATCGATAACAACTATAACAGATCTACAGTGCGGTTTTTCTTTAAAAAAATGACTACAAGATGATCGATAACAACTATAACAGATTTACAGTGCGGTTTTTCTTACACACCTTTTCACCAGCTGACCGAGCGAACACCGAACCTGCAAGCATGTTTAGTTTCTATTCCATGCCACACGGAGAGTTTAAGACTAATTGAGAATAGTAATAAGTATAAACCACTCACGCCTCGCGATAGAGGTATTATTCGCAAAATATATATGTGTGTGATACATCGATGTACTTTCATTATTTGGATGATGTTTTTCACCCTAAATTTAATATCCTCAATGTGTTTAGGGCTATACATCTTTAAAAATTTGTCTGTTTCTAGCGTGTTGTTGTTTTTACCACAGTCTTTGTGGTACATTGACTAAATTATAAAGAAAGTTTTAATTTTCACATTAAAACGATTAAACTTTCCATAACTAAATTTCCAATACTATTTTGATTATGCAGATGGCATGAGCGTGAGCAGTTTGCATGCAGGTGGGTTCGAGAATGGACACACCTCCTAGTAGCCAATAGGATAGCCGCTAATGCGCTAGATATGGGATGATAAAGTAAAGCACTAGCGTTTGATGCAGGCAAGGGTAACAAAAGACTCTCTAAAGAGGACCAGTGCATAGACCTGTCACCTGTGTGTCAAGCTTAATAATCTCGTGTGCATGAACATAACACAGCCACGTGTCCAAGAAAGCAAAAATTCACAGGTAAGCATTCAACAAGGATACGAGTCCACAACAACAGAATTGTGGATAAACACAGCTTTTGTTCCAATACACCAGCACTATAATTATCTGTGACGTTGTTGGCGTTAAGGATTGAACATTTACATTATTTATTTGAGAATACAACTGCATCGCTTAATAAAACGACAATTTAAGTGATACATTATAATATTTGTAATTGTAGGCGTAACATTAATGGGGTATGGTTCCTCGATAGGTAAAGTATACACATCCGAAATATGATTCGTGGGAATGCTAATGACGCGGAAAAAACACACAGAAAACAATACCTCCCGTGTTGTTGTTTTGTAGTCGCAAGATCAGCCTCACCTAGATTTGTTCTTTTTCAATAATACGAAGTCATTTTTTTCATAAACTAAGACAGCATAATTATACATTCCCGTCTGCCCATCGGTTCTGTTAATAACAAAGGAGGCCCACAGTAAACATTGTCTAAATTTCGCATCTTTCGGACTCTTTTTGAATTGAAACTCTGGTTTACATTTATTTACGAGCAAACGAAACTACAACAGTGTCAGATATTTGGTTAGTAAATCATGTTTTACAGATATAGAAGTTCAAACTGTAAACAAGACGTTTGTTGACATTAAGGACTGTCACCCAGCTACAAATTATATCATTAAGGCACGGTTCAGACGTCGAACTTTTCATGCGCCGAACCTAATTAAATCAAATACGACACAAGTTCGGCTACTGATTAAATCAGACGTCGGACGTTATGCAATGTTAATACATGATAATCATACGATAGTGTAAAAAATAATTTATGCATTTGGTACGGCGCATGAGAAGCACGGCGTCTAAACCAATGTCGAACTTTTGCCGCATAGTACGACATGACTTGCCGTATGTGTCGCTTGTGTCGAACTTAATCGAAGCTGCCGAACTTAATTGACTTAGTCGCCGCGCTTATGTCGTACTTAATCATTGTCTTAGGTTCGGCGCATGAAAAGTTTGACGTCCAAACCGGACCTAAGTTTTTAATATTACCCGATCGTGATATACGTAGAACAAAACTTCACTTTCTTCAGACTTACCTCTTTGTCTTTTGTAGATTTTTCTTTTCTTTCTTTCTCTTCTTTTTCTTTTTGTTGTTGTCTTTCCCATTCTAACTTGATAGCTTTCTAAAAATGATCATATCAACACCCCCTTTTCACACATCAATACTATATTATCTGCCTACATTGCATATCCAGCCTCGTCCCGGCGCATTGATGTTCTACCCATCGACCCATTCCATGCGTTCAACAGCAGTGCGTGTCGCGCGCGTAGTCATTTGATATGCATATGGGCATACTGCATAATCCGGACTCGGACCCGGACCCGGACTGGTGAAAAAATTCGTTTCAAAAAAAATTTGTAGTTGCAGGGAAATATTTTTTAAGAATTACTATGGTGTTACAAACACAGTTTTCCAACCAATTTGCAACCAATTTGTAAAAATCTATAAGGCTTATATGTTCCTGATTGTTTTAGGCTCAACATTAAGCTTGGATCTGACAATATAGCATGTAAATATTAAAGCCTTTCATACAAGATCTTCCATTGAAAAGTAACAAATGTTTATCAGGATAAACGAACGTGCTAGTGCAAAGAAAGTATTATTTACAATATATGAACTACGAAAAGTTAAGATTAAGTTTCCTCTTCAGTTCCCTCTTGTGCGATTCTTTTAAAAAAGGTTTCAAATCAGTAGGAATTTGTACCAATCCGGGCACGTAAAATGCATTTTTAACAGCAACGCAGTTCGGATTGACATGAAAATATACGTTAGACAGCTCGCTCGAGATGACTTTTTCTCCGTTTTTCCAATATTCTCTCCTTGCTCTGCCGACAATTACCAAATCTTCACGTTCACGTGGTATGGATTGGTTTGGTTTCAGCGGTTGTCTACAGCCGTAACAGGTGGATATCTTTGGGTCCAAAAACCGCAGATTTCCAATAAAAAATGTACCGAATGCTGGCAAGGGCCTGTTGCGAAAATGCGAAAATCGTGCGTAAGTGCAGAACTTGCCTTCAACTAGCTTAAGAAGAAGATCTTGTATGAAAGGCTTTAATATTTACATGCTATATAGTCAGATCCAAGCTTAATGCTGAGTCTAAAACAATCAGGAACGTATAAGTCATATAGATTTTTTACAAATTGGTTGCAAATTGGCTGGAAAACTGTGTTTGTAACACCATAGTAACGTCCGAGTCCGGGTGCGGGTTCGAGTCCGGGTTATGCAGTATGCCACGCATATGTGCGTTGCGAAGCGCCTGGCAGAAACCGCATCAAATACTGGAGTGCATCGTGAAAAGTGGAGCGGACGTATTATTTTCAATTGCTCGCCCGGGGACAATCTAATTTTTGTTACAAATGGAAAATATCGAGGATTCGTCTGTTGAAAACAATAATTATAGAAGGCAAATTAATGTAATTTTCTTCTTATAAATGTTCAAATATGTGTGTAAACATTATATTCGAATGTAGCCAGCCCAGATTGAATGCATGGACATTCCTCGATCATTGCCCATAATTGGGAGGGGGGGGGGATCAATTTGTCGGACATTTAATTGACTTTAGTGCTAGGTCTGGGGACGAGGATCGATGAGGCAATGTCAAATGTAGTGCTCGAAAAACGCTATCTTTTCAACACAACGTTGAGAACATCCTTTTCTCATTTACTATGCCAAGCACTGAGAAAATATCTTCGTGAAGGCTGATATGAGCATATTTCTAAATCTGTCATCTTGAATTATCACGGTTTCTGCCAGGCGCTTCCGCGATAATTTTCTCATTATCTCCCACCTGTTCATCTGTCATAGGACATCAAAGCGCCGGGACGAAGCTGTTGCATATTCTTAACGAGGCATGATCAATCACAGGGCAACACGTAGATTTGTTGACGTTTCACAATAGCCACGAAAACTTATTTTACGCGCAATCGCACTTTAAAATTTGATTCGGTTTTTAGACACCCTGTACAGTACAGGAAAATTAGTATTAAAAACAAGTTCATTTACCTCTTGCTCTTCTTTTTGTTTTATTCTTCTTTCTTCTTCATGTTTTCTAAGGCGAAACTCCTCCTGTGCAGCTGCCTCGCGTTGAAGCCAACGTTTTTCGTTGTTTTCTCTGTTTAGAAAAGGAATCGAGCTAGGACTTTCTATCGCTAGCTAGTAAGTGCCACCTTACTAGATAAAAAACTGCATGCAGAACTTCTCGCGTCGACTTATATTCACATGCAGCTTGTAAAATTTGGAAATGAAACACAGTGTTTAATTGAAACCTGCAGTAGTCAGCTTCAATACAAATGAGTGTGGCCACAGATGGAATTACCCATACATATCTGTGCCTTTGTATGTTGTTGAGCCACGACAAGCTTCCACCGATCACAACGGAGAAAAATTATCAACTTTGTAGTAAAAACACTAAGTTGTTAGCCAACTAATTAAAAACAGTTTTTAGACAATAGGACTTACCTATCCAATATTTCGCGTTTCTCTTTGTCTGCCTCAAAAGCTTCAATCCGTTTCCTAGTACAAGTAAAAATGAATTAGAGACTGACTTATAAACAATGGGCTAGCTGCTAGCATTCCAAAGGTTGTAGTCCAATTCCGGCTATGGTCAGGGCATATTTTTCAGCTTTCCCAGTGTGTAAGTGAGCTCAGAGTAACAACACAAACATCTTTATTGTTGATTAGTTTTATAGTTTCATCGATATAATTGCATAACATTTAATGTCAGCTCATGCATGGCCATCGGCCATTATTTTAAGAAATGTCCGACGAAAATCTGATAGTGACCGAGAATTTGACCGATGGCGTGCTGGCCAATTGTTTTTAAAGCCCGCCATAATTCAATTATAATATTAAATTCAGAGCACGCCTTATGAAATCTAAAGATCGCCGATTATCTGCGATGGTTTAAGATTAATGAGAATCAGAACTGGTCTTTCACAAGCATCAAACTGTTACGAACCTGTACTTTAAGTCATTTTCGAGTCGTGCTTCCTCTGTAGAGAAAAATATAGCACAAGTTGTATTTCTCAGGAAAGACAGAAAAAATCCTCCCATGCATGCTAATTTGTATAGATAATCTGAACTAAAGTCAGGTAAATTTCCAGCTACTGACGAAAGCATCTGTGTTCGTTGCAGATTTATTAGAAAAAAGTGAACGAAGAATATAGCGTAATTTGGCCCTTGTGCACGAGTTAAATTTTTGCGGGCATTAAATTCAGTACAAACATGGAACTGCCTGAAAATTTTAAGATTCAAGAATAGTTATAATATATTTATGTTTATTAATCACTGACTGTTTAAATACATGTCATTGCACGAATTAAAGTTGAGCAATACTAAACACCCTAATTTGTAATTATTATTCAAAAGTGAGCCACTAATGGATTAGTGGATCAGTTTAATATTCCATTTAAAGTACCTATGAAACGATATTTTTTTTCAACTATTTATTTATTGCATTGCAAAGATCGCTTAAAATCGCAGTTATACAACTTCCTTAGTAGAATTTAATTCTTTCCTTTCTCGAGATTTTCGACTTTGTTTGATATCCAAATTACACAACTTATGACATCACAGTGCATACTACTTTTCAAAAATCATCAGTAACTTGCAACATGATCGATATATTCCGCACAAAAGTGCAAACACTAAGCGATTAATTGTAGTTTACACATGAACAGCACAATTTTAGTAATTGTTTCTTATTGTCATACAGTATGCTACAAATTAGCCATCTATAAGATACTCAATATGCACAGTGATGTCATACACTGTGTAATTTACAAGTTGGATACCTTGAGAAGGAAGAGAGCTAGAGAAATTGTACCAAAGAAGTTACATTGTCAGTTTAAGTGATCTTTGCAATGCATCAATAAATAGTTGCAGAAAATTTCATTTCACAGGCACTTTACATATACCGTACCATTTGTTATTGCTTGCTTCCTTGCTTCCGCTGCTTTTTGACGTTTAAGCTTACGTTTTTCCTTTTGGAGAAGCCTCTTAAATAGTTTGTGACTGGAGAAAAATGTTTGAAAAATTAATTACAAGGACAGGCCAAATGGCCGATGGCATCATCATGGTGGCACTTAAAGGCCCATTATATACATTGCAATTCATTGTTTGCAATTCAAACAACAGCTAATGAGATGTCTAAACCTCATTATGGTATTTATAGTTTGAATTGCATTTGACATGAGTGGAATGTGACACATACATGTACAATAGGGCTAAAAAGTCCTCCAAAAATGTCCCTGGCAACTGTTTTGATGCTTGGCATGAGCATCTTCACTCTCTAAAATTCTTCCCTTGTCATTTATTTTACATTTGCTAATGTAAAAGAGTAATGAGTTTCTTAGTGCAGTCTGAAAGATATGTGTCATTTCTTTTGACTGCTTTGCATTGTTCACTGTTTATCTTAATATAATAAATATAGTATTCTGCTGCTTGTAATCTATGTTTCATTAATCACACTTGCCAGATTGACATGTGGCCTCAGGCTCAGTGATTTTCGAGGAATATTCACCTCGGGGAGTATTCACCTCGACTTCGTCTCGGTGAATATTCCCCGATAATCACCCCGCCTTCGGCGAATAATTGTTAAATATTAATAACTATAAAGAATTGAAACATTTCGTGTCTTTCCTAAGACGTTATGATGCACCAGAAATGTAAGTATTGCGCTGACATTACACATATGTACTTCCATAAATTTCTGTATGCTCAATATTGTAAATGAAAAATGCTAATCCCGCTCGATAATCACATGATAGTCAAAACACTCGATAATTTCAAGTGATCAAACTAAGAACCTTACACCTTTGTCAAACAAATGCATCATCATGCTGACAATGCAATGCTCTGACCACTAAGCTATGGAGATAGCTGCTTAGCTATGTACTCCATACCAGAGTGTATTCCATGCAAACTCAATGCGGAAGATATGCCAATATTTACTATTGTGATTTGCTTAATCCATTCCGAAGATCTTCGGTGTTGAGTGCATGGAATGCAGTCTCTCATTCTTGCCAGAGGACCTTGACCATTGATGAATTTTTTTCAAATGTTCAAGGTGTCTTAGCTAAAGGACCAAGTGGTGGATTTACCATGGGCAGTTCACAAGTGTGTCCATGTCAGCAGGTAATGTGGTCCCATCTTGGTGAGTCCATTCTACTTTTAACCAACTTATGTGGTAGAATTTAAAGCAGCAGTTCAAAATGGCCAATGTTGATGCAATATTAATTTTTTCAATTCTATCATATACTGATATTCATAGAAATGTTGAGACTAGCATATGAACGAAAGTATACGTTGATTACACTATAAGCGAATAAAAAGTAAATATCACCAGAAAAGAAATTATTTCAAGGCAAATTACCTTAGTTTTTTCACCGTTCCTTCAACATTCTCGTTTACATCATCCGCCATGTTTATTACATGCTTCCACATGCCACACTCAGAATTTTAATATTCCTTTGCCGCTCTTATTTTTCTTCTCCGCGGAATCTTACATTGAAGAGGGGTTACAGTCCGTTCTGCGCATCGGTTCTGCTCATAACAAAGGTGGGCCACCAAATATAAACATTGTCCAAATTTCACATTTTTCGAACTCTTTTTGAATTGGAACTCTGTTAATCTGGTTCACATTCATGTATAAGCATAGCAAACCAGAAAAGTGTCAGTATTCATTTAGTAAGTCATATTTTACGAATATAGAATTTCAAAATGTAAACAAAGCGTTTGTTTACATTACGGACTGTAACCCCTCTTTAAGTTTTCCATTTGGTAGAGTTAGCTTCGTCTTCCCATCATTCACTGCGCCCTTACATAAGCTTTTATCGAACTTGAGGAGGCTCTGCATAGAAGAGTTCGCTGCCCCCGCAGTGCGTTTCCAAGACCCAATTAGTTCAATAGTTGGTGCTCGCTCATAGAAAAGCTTAGATCTTCCGATTTGGTTTTAAACTCTGTTCAAGTACTAAATGACATCAAATACTTTTTTCTGTGACTGCGTGAATCAGCTTTCTGAGTTGCGTATTTATTTGCAAGTAAGTCTAAGTCCATGTCCCGTGCATTCAAGAGCAAGAGCCAGTTTTTATGGAGGCGAGTTACCCGACTGACTGAGTTACTCGCTTTGCCGAGACAAACAAGCGCTTTGTTTTTTTAGGAAACCGAGTCACTCGTAACTCGTCTTTCATATGTTCAACACACTGCAGTAGTGTACTACATGAAGTACATCCACCTTGCGGCAAAGGCGCGAAAGCTGAATTGTTTTATTTTCAAGTCCCAACTTGGCTTATATGTTTTAGATCTCTCAAACATGCTTAGACAATGGATTGTTAGATATAAGTTTAGATCTTGTAATATCAACAATTTCAATGAGATTAGATGCAACACTGAAATTTTTAAACACTCATATTTTCCAAGAGTAATTAGAGCTTGGAACCTACTGCCAGGTGATCTGAAGGCTATTGCTGAGATTGGACTGTTTAAAAGGAAATTGAGAAAATATTTTCTTGAACCTCTAAACGATAAGAACATTTTCATTTAAAACTATGTTTGAAATTAATCATAACCAATTAACCATGACCTAGAAATCGTCTTGACTGTAATAACAACACTTTCAAACATAAAAATATTGCTGTGTTCCTGTTATCGTCCTTCAAATGAAGATAAAAATTGGATAGAACGTTTCAACAACTTTCTCGGAAATATTTGTTCAATCCACCAACATGTTGTGCTCGCCGGGGATTCTAATCTTCCACAAATTTCACAGAGCTCCCTAGAAAAAAACACAGGTTTCTGAGAAAAGCATTCTGAGAATGCTTTTATTGAATTACTGCATGAATGATCATTTTATGATGAACTCAACAACACTGCAACTACAGGAAACAACGTCCTCGATCTTGCAATCACAAACATCCTGCACTGGACTCCTTGGACCTCTCCGGATTAATTGTGTACAACAAATGGTGATATCAACGACGATTTGCTTAAGTGGAAAGATACTTTTTTAATTCTTAACGATGGAATCGGATCATACCTCGATTGCGAAATTACGAAGTCGAAGTAATGTTTCCTTCGTGGATGAACAGTGCTATAATACAGAATATCAAGAAGAAAAATACTTTAAGGCGAAAGTTAAAGAAATCTTCCACATCCATCAATCTGAGAAAGAAATTAAAACAACTTCGAGCCACATAAAGAGAATGTTACGTGAAACCGGACAAATTTCATCAACTCTATTTGTGATCATCATGGAAATAGCTCAAGGCTGTTTCTGGTCATCGTTCAAATTAAAATCCAAATCTTGCAATGTTCCTGAAAGTGAAAAAGTCTCAGTGGGACATGAGTGAAATTCGAGGAAATACGTAGAACATCCAGCTGATGTTGCAACCATGTTTAATAATTACTTCCACATCCATCTTTACCACCGATCCCGATACTTTCCAAAAACTAAACTTATTAAGTGCTGTTTTTAGATTAATTAAAGTGTGTTTGTGTGTATGTATACGCATGTGTACAAATTTGACCCATGCGTTTGTGTGTAATGAATGTTCTCTCTGCAAAAATTAATTGTATGTTTGTTACTTTTGGGATCACAGTAATATTTAAATACAAAAGATAAAAGAACAGTATATGTTTCCTTGGGAAGGAATTTGCTGAAGTTTGTGAACTGAATATTCAGTGTGCAATAATCTATGGTTTTGCAAATGTATTTTTGTATCAGTGGTATTGAAAGGTATGGAAATAGCAATTTCCTTGACACAAAGCACAATGTATTTTCTATCTATGGTATGGAAAGATAAGGGAATA
Source organism: Muricea muricata (assembly GCA_963855995.1). Lineage (NCBI taxonomy): Eukaryota > Metazoa > Cnidaria > Anthozoa > Malacalcyonacea > Plexauridae > Muricea > Muricea muricata. Next base: position 37,736,897 of record OY979718.1, read on the forward strand.
GAAAATACCTTGATACGGAACAAGTGACATTTGCGAAAGGATATCTATTTACGTATTGTTTTCTCGTAGTGTAATCTATAGAACCACTGACGTTAATCATAAAATTTTTGAAGTGAATAGAGCATAATGAAATTTGGTGAAAGTCATTTAGTGAACGACTCGTTTACAGTTAATATCGAAATGTGCACAGGACATTTGGCATCAAAGAGCAACTCTCAAGTTGATCTGTGGCATGTACGGGGTGTTGCATGGGTAATGATATGGGGTGTTTCCTGCAAGGAACTAGCAAGAATCTGAAATAAACAGGAGTTTTCCTGATTAAAATATGTTTGTGTGAATTATAAGTGGAGACAAAATTTGGCGAAAAGCTGTTGTGGCTCCTTGTCACAATTTATAATGTATTCTTTTAATGCTGTGAGAAAGCTTGTAAAATTAAAATAAACTTAAATATCATATTAGAAAAGAAAAGTAAATAAAGAAAGGAAAATTTTAGTTTTACAACTTTTCAAACAGAACAGCTGTGTTGATGTCTAGATCAGAGAGACAGATACTTTGTCCTAAGCATCGCAATTACAACACAATAACACCCCAGGAGGGAGCACCATCTTTTTATAGATGTGTAAATTTTTGCTGCTATATACTGAGCTATATTTTGGTAGCTATTACTAGTTTTAAAGTTTGATATACAGTTTGCCAGCAGCAAACGTTTTGTTTGATGATATAGTTTGAAAGTATCCATAAATGCTAATCATTGGATTTAAAAAACACCACATACTTCACGTCGAGTTTCTATGAAAATTTAAATTATTTGGTTCCGCTACGTTGATGCACTTCGTCTTCCGTGTTTGCAGCACGCAATTAAATTAGAGCGTTTTAAATTCTTCATTCAAGATGTTTTCAAACAAGTTTTCTTTCGTAATATCCACACTAATAACTTTCCTACTAGTTCAAGGTATGTTTCCTTTGTTGTTTATATTCATAACATTTATATGTTTAAACTCTGACACATACAATACTGCTGCGGAGACTGACAATGATATATAATAGTTACGCTTGAAAACTTTATACATTTTGTCTTGTTTTTTGTTTGCAGGAACTGCTAGTTTCTTTGTGAAACATGTACAGACAGGAATGTGTATCAATGACACAAGAATAATACAGTCAAGTAATCCTGACTGGGGAAACGTGTCTTTTGTTGAACTTTCTAACAATTGTTTTGATCCAGCTGCTCAATTCCGGTTTCGTGATAATGGTGCCATATTAAACCTCAAAAGATCTGGATGTCTTTTTCCGACACATAAAGAAATATATGGGGATGAGATTGATATGCTCTATCTTTACGTTCACTCAAGAGGTTTGGACACTGAAGCTTGTGCTCCGAGCCCTACCAGGAATACAGATCCTGCTATAAACCAGACCTACTGGGGAGGTTTAGCAGTAAAATATAAAGCGTACGAAGAAACAACATTCCAGATCTGGTGTGTAGTACCCAAAACAGACTCACGACTTAGTATTGAAGGAATAGATCCCTACATTGGACTAACGAAAAATTGTAATGACGCCAAGGATAAACGTTTTAATTTTGGTGAGTTTTTGTCTTCTAATAATTTCTCACAAACGAAAAACGTTATACCTATGGTGAAATCAATCTAAACCTAAACTAGAATGACATATTACGTCATTTATTTAATTTTATACCGTTGCTTTTTGATGTACAAAACTTTAATGTACAAAACGTAGGCAACAATATATAGCAATAAATATAAAATAAATATACGTTATTTACCGGATAGGAGGTCCGTATGGGGAGGGCCGTTTTCAAGAGCAAGGGCACAGTTTCTCCCCATCCGGACCGACGCTGCCGGTAAATAACAGATTTATTTTTTCACTCAAAACAATAAAACTCGAAGCAATGCGGCTTTGCCTTAAAATTATTTGTTCACGCCATTCAATTTTGCACACGCGAGATTTGAAACAAAGTTGCCATAGATGATAAAAACAAACCATATATGGTAAGCGCTTGGGAAAACCGTTAGCGGTCCGGTTGAGCGGTCCGTATACTAGTCCAGGACCTGTATAGGAGTTTGTATGCATTTCATTTGCCACAAGTAATCTCAACTGTTTTAGGGTAAAATGACCATGCCGGTCAACATGGCATATGTGCCAAAACCTGAATCCGGGGCGAAAGTCCTCAAAATGACTCCACCTTGAAACGGCAGTGTCGACATAGCTCTAACCTCAGACCAATGCAAGCAACAGCATTTCTGAAGTGCCTATAGTGTTTAGAAAAGTTGCTTATGGGGGTGGTTATTAGAAGCAAAACATTGCCTAACTATAATATTTTCCAAGAAAATCACCACTCAACATGCTAGGTCAGCAGCTAATTATGCATAAAATCATTAAAATTGCTGGCAGAAATTAAATTTTCATATTTCCTAAAAAAAATTATTATAACATGAAAAACCATGCTCAATTGTATCCAATTCTTGCAGATTTCAAAAGGATTGACACTATTTTGTTGATATACAAGGCACTGTATTTCACTTACCCCCCGCAAAAACACGATTTCAGCCATATTTTCGGTCTTGTTTGCTTTTTTATCGCCGACCAGCCGAAGTCTCACACAATTCTTGCACTTTTTCGTAATCACAGATGACTAAAGAAAAATTCAGCCCAGTTTCGACTTGTTCTGAGCCTGTGCCATCTACTTTATCTCCGATTTTCCATCCTCGACAATTAGCCAAAATTGCCGCCATTACGAAGTCTTGCCGCTTTTCTGTCCAATAAATGTGACTTCTTCGTCTTTGTGTGTATTTATACTATGTAATCCAACAATACTTTATACTATTGAATTTCTGAAGGTCATTTTGTTAAATTTGATCAAATTTCAATATAAAAATCCACCCACATAAAATCGAGTCTCTTCGAGCTTCAAAATAATTTGAAAGTCACGCGCAATCGTCACGAAAATTCCTCGTGGGCGACCATACCGGAGGGAGTGAATATTTTCACGAATGCGTTTGCATGTTTATATTTGCGTATTATTTTGTTTTTAAGCTTTAACTGCAAAAAAATCTGACAGTTATGCATTTCTCCCATGTTTATTTTGAGGGCTATGCCAGTGCAGATACGTACGTTTCAATTTTAAAATCTTAGTGGGCTAATAGTGGCTTTTAGTGGCTTAGACGCTTAGTTATTTTAAGCTTTGGCATAATAAAAATCGCCCTTTAAATAAAAATAGGGAAATGCGTAAGTCTGTCTGATTTTCTTTTAGTTGAAGCTTAAAAACAAAACAATACGCGAATATACATGAACATAGAATAATATGAAATGTTTACTTGGCTTGCTGTGGAAACGAGGAAACGTATTCGTGAAAATATTCACTCCCCCGGTATGATCGCCCACGAGGAATTTTCATGATGATTGCCCGTGACTTTCAAAATATTTCGAAGCTTGAAGACACTCGATTTTATGTGGGTGGATTTTTGTATTGAAAATTGATAGAAGTTTACAAAATCACCTTTAGGAATTCAGTAGTATAAAGTACTGTTGGATTACTTAATATAAATACACATAAGGACGAAGAAGTCACATTTATCGGACACAAAAGCGGCAAGACTTCGTAATGGCGGCAATTTTGGCTAATTGTCGAGGATGGAAAATCGGAGATAAAGTAGATGGCACAGGCTCAGAACAAGTCGAAACTGGGCTGAATTTTTCTTTAGTCATCTGTGATTACGGAAAAGTGCAAGAATTGTGTGAGACTTCGGCTGGTCGGCGATAAAAAAGCAAACAAGACCGAAAATATGGCTGAAATCGTGTTTTTGCGGGGGGTAAGTGAAATACAGTGCCTTGTATATCAACAAAATAGTGTCAATCCTTTTGAAATCTGCAAGAATTGGATACAATTGAGCATGGTTTTTCATGTTATAATAATTTTTTTTAGGAAATATGAAAATTTAATTTCTGCCAGCAATTTTAATGATTTTATGCATAATTAGCTGCTGACCTAGCATGTTGAGTGGTGATTTTCTTGGAAAATATTATAGTTAGGCAATGTTTTGCTTCTAATAACCACCCCCATAAGCAACTTTTTTAAACACTATAGGCACTTCAGAAATGCTGTTGCTTGCATTGGTCTGAGGTTAGAGCTATGTCGACACTGCCGTTTCAAGGTGGAGTCATTTTGAGGACTTTCGCCCCGGATTCGGGTTTTGGCACATATGCCATGTTGATCGGCATGGTCATTTTACCCTATAACAGTTGAGATTACTTGTGGCAAATGAAATGCATACAAACTCCTATACAGGTCCTGGACTATACGGAAAAACCGGACCGCTCGTCAGCCAATCAGATTACCAGATTCAGTGGGAAACCGGACCGGGAAAAATAAATGTACTTATCATTTCCACCATCGTCCCGCCTAGGTTCAGTAACATGTCATGGGAATATGATGGAGAATGCTAACTGTCCTAAAAATCAGTACATGGTGGTCAAGGTTGCATCTTACCGTGGGCTGTCTGACACAAGCACATGTGGTTTGAGTGACGATTATAGTTGTGAAATTAATGTAACGTGTCTTGTTAAATTTCAATGTGATGGACAACCCCATTGTAATATAACTGTGGATAACAACTTGTTCTCTGATGATTTCTGCCCTGGGTTGACAAAATATCTCTACTTGGAATATCAATGTGACGCTAAAAAGACAGTTGACAGCGTTTGTGGTACGTTTATATATTTAATGTAGATATATTATCATACTAGAAATACATGCACGCATGCAAAACCCCTCGCCTTAATATATCAAAGATGCAGCTATATTTTCGGAACATGAAATATTCTCAGGATTGTTGTCATAGCAACACACCGACACGGCAGTTTTTAATAGTTTTCGTTCTACATTTTGACATTTTTGTGGTCCGTATGTCATTATGCGTAGTGTGAACTTTGGTACGGTATGAAATACAATTTATTACGCTACTTTATTAAAACGTTTCAAATGTTTCAAAATGGTTAAAAAACCATTTCAAGGCATGCATTTTTGATTAAAATAGCTACGGTCGTATTTTTCACCAGTAAATTATTTTCACACTTACGATAAAACCGCAGTCTTGCTTTTACAAAACGAAGAAACGTAAACTTCGAAATTAAAATGCGGAATCATTACGGCTACTGAATAGTCTGAATACGGCTACCTTTTATGTACGTTTCTGTTCTTGTTTCCGTCTGTTAGCGCATTTTTTTCCGGTTGATGATTTATTTTTATTGTTTTTTAATGATTTCGATTTGTTTCCCTACAGATTTCATGACATTTATCTTAAAAAACCCTCGGAATTTAATGACGTCAGGTCGTCAGCTAAATGGTCGAACGTCCAAACCAAACCAAACCAACACATAATGGCGGACTTTCGCATCTCAGAAGTAACCCTAGCCCCCAGCTTCGCCCAGACAACCGGCTCTGCACTGCGGCTCGGGGAAAATATTAAATCATACTAAATTGTTAAAAAAAGCGGAAGGTTCTGCAACGAAGTCATGATCTGAACGAAGTTAAAATTGACCATGCACTGCTCTTGATTTTTTTCATAGATTTCTATATTGAATTAATAGCATGTAACGATTCAATCGACTTTGTCCTTGCAGTACCCATAGCCCCTTTACGATATTCATTTGTGTATTGGTTATTCTTCGTCAACAGTTCTCCTGTAAATATACCAGTTGCTTTTGTAGCATATATTATACACGTGATCGGCAAAAAATTCAACAACAAACATCTCATTCCATTTCTCTAGCTCCAACTGGTACGCCATTAAACATCAAAACCACATCAAGAAGTACATCATCATTGTCTTTAACTTGGGATCCTCCTGAAAAACATAAACATAATGGCGTTATTACCACATATACTGCGTGTGTTTCGCATTCTCAAAACGGTTCTTGTTTTGAGATATTAACAACCAGTAAAACAGACTGGCTCGTCAGGAAGTTGAAACCTTCAACAAAATATTATGTTCGTGTTCTGGCCAGTAATAAAATTGGTGATGGTCCTTACAGTAAAAGTAAAGGTTTTCTTACCAATAGAAGTAAGTGAAACAATATTTTTAATTTTTTGTCTGAGAGCAACATTCTTTCATCAATACAACATTTTAAAATCATCAGAAAACCACGTGAACCGAGTTCCACAAATACCAATGCATTTGTTTATTTCCAATATTCTTCTCCAGAAGCTGCAAAGAAAGCTACAGCTGGGACATCAAATACGCTTACATTTCTGTTGGACATTCCACCGCAACCGTTTATGTAAGTTTAATACTGACCCCTTGCTGTTAGAATTGGGTCAGTTCTTAATATACACTAATGTACCACGACGAACAACCTGAACAGGTAATTTGCAGATATTGTCGACAGATTGTTAACATTTTATTTATAATGTACGAATTACCTTTCTGGCTGTAGTTATTTCTACGTCGTAGCTTTGAAACTACAAGATAGAAGAGATCCTCCATCATCTGGCAGTTACGAAAACAATGAACTGGTTACGTATAAGGAGGCAAAAAAGTCAACGAATGCACAACCTTATATCGCTGCACTTGTTATGCCTAACGGTGTCAACGAAATCACATTTATACTTGGTGATGGAAGAAATACAAGTGATTCAACTGCACGAAAACGGAGGTCTCTTGTTGGTGATTATCATAATGGTCCGTTGGACCCTGGCACTAGTTACAGCATCTTCCAAAGAATTATTCTCAATTTGCAGGTAGTTATGTTTGCTAGTGATCTTCTTAGAATGCTTAATTTCTATTACTCATTTCTCCTTACATTAAGCACCAGATCCTCAAGCAGAGTATAAAGACCGATTCAATATTTTAAACACAACATGCAATTACATCATCTGCGTTTAAAGATAAATTTTGTACATTAGGGCGAATATTACTCAACAGACTGGAGTCCTGCTTCAACAACGAACAAATATACAGGTAAACACAGCAAATAGTTTAATAAGGCGGTCAAGTTAGTCCGGAGCAGGTGCTCTGCGAGGGCCTCGAGACGTAAACAAACCGGTATTTTGCATTGTTTTGACCTTTTTGTCGTTCCGTTTGGATTTAAACTTGTATGTATACTAATTTAAAAGCAATTATAGTGAGCTTGCAAAATGTTGGATATTAACTCTATCTTTCATATTTTATGAATATGTTTCGTTCAAAATGTTAGCAAAACCCACTTCCGACCAGTGACTTGCCGCCTCTTCAATGTTTTCATAAATGGATAAACGACAATTGTTAATGTTACGAATAACGAAAGCTGGGCTGGTAGTGATAAGGAAAATAATGTGAATACATTTTGTGATGTATCCTGGATCATAATTCTTTTATTTTTTGTTTATCAGGTGGCCCACGTGTATTAACCAACATGTCAAGTGGTGACATAAAGGTAAAGCAAGGTGATCTTGTCAACCTACTGTGCTCTGCTCAAGGCGAACCGCCAATCACTTTCAGTTGGGTAAAAGATCAAAAACCGCTGGAAAGCTTAGCAGAAATAGCAGATCCCCATCGCAGTTCTCTACTTTTTGTAAAAGTAAAAGATGAAACAAGCTTTGGAAAATATGTTTGCCATGTCCGAGATCGATTTCAAAGCACCACCCATGCAATTTTGATTGAAACAGAAACCTGCAAAGGTAACATCAAATTTATAGTTCCTGAATAGATTTTATAAATCAAAAGAGAAGCATCACTTAAACACAAGATAACTTTTACTTCTTTACAGGACGATTACCTGTCTATACATTTACCTGCAGCGATTACGCTGGATGTTTTTGTTTGGAAAATGTCCATGCAAGTGTTCAACCTAACATTGCCGATTAAAGGTGGATTTGTCCCGTTCAAAGCTTTGTTCTAAATACAAATCAAACAAGTCCACCATGATAAATTATTGCAAGCAGTCTAGTATAATTTACTTTTTTTAATAGGTGTGGGAAATTGTGAAAATAATTTCGCTGGAGTTATAGCATTAGCAATTCTGGTTGGCATTTTATTTGCTACAGTTGCGTATTTAATCTATCAAAATCGTCGACTCAAATCGTTAAAGGAGAACCTGGAGAGCAAGAGCAACGAGAGAAATTTTTCGAATGATATTTATGAAAATCCTGTCAAAGATGATGAGAGCTACGAAAAAGTGGAAAATGAACCGTCGACGTATACAGCTCTGAAAAGGACTGAGAAGGAAGACAAAAGTGATCATGCATATTGTGACTTAAATCAAGCACAGAAGGACTACATGAACCAGAAAGAAACTGGCATTTAAGGAGGCTCTGTCTCATATGAGGTACAATAATTAAACCATAACTGCATGTGAATCAGGTGATACTTTATATATTCATTGCTACTTTACATATTATGGAGTTTATGTGTAGATCGTCTTAGTTTGTTTCTTATCATTTTACAATCACTTTTCCATATACTTAAATTAAACAATAATTTTAGTAGGTTAGATTTTAGTTGGACATAAAATGAAAAACGTAGCAGTGTTATGTTATTCAAACTGGTCGCGTTACCTTTAGTTGGTACTTATTAACACCAGGACGCTGACTTTAAAAGTAACATAATGAATAAAAGTTTGAATACAATTAGCTACTGTGCTTGTGTTTTATTTCTACGGTAAACTTTCTAATATGCAAGTTGAATCCTCTAACTTTTTGTTTTTGACGATAAAGTAGCAGCTTGGGGGGGGGGGGGGAAATTCACCCTATCTTCACAGCTTCACGGTTAAGAGCCATATCGGGTTAGAGGGTGGGTTAGTTGTGATGCAGATGTTGGATCAAGTGATTCTGGCCCACCTTCAGTTCTTAGGATTGTCGGTATCCTTTCAACTAGTTCGGAGGTGGTGATGGCTGGAGTGGGGATTGATAATCTGCTGGCAAGGTGAGAAAGAATGGAGTCTGAAAAAAAAGGGTGTTCCGTTGGGGGTAATGTAGGAACGGGTTTCTCCAGGGCGACATGCGGATAGTACATATAGAATGGAAAGTGGTAGAAAGCCGTTTTATGGCCGGGGTTTAGCCCCGGTTATGCTCGAGTATCTTTGTACACTTCACACGTGTAATCATATTTTTCATTGACGTCGTCGTCGCTGCAATAACCAGCGTTTGAAAAAAATTAGAAAATCATATCGCGCGCAAAGTTAAATTCCTATTTTTAGTTTACACAATGGATTATTTGTCTGCAATATTTATTGTCAGTCCTGCCATTTCCGATTTGACTGATGGAAATTGTTTGGTCAAATTTGCATCAACTCCAGGGCCCAGTTGTTCCAAAAACGGTTAGGATAACCATGGGGTAACGTAAAATTTGCGTAGAAGCATGCTTAAAAAATTTTCGAGATATTCAGTCTTCAAACATTTTTGTCCTAACCAAAAGTAGGTTTGATTTCTAATGTGAATTGGAATAAAAGGACATGCATGCATGTATGTATGAATAGAGACTATAGACCTGGAACCAGTTGTTCAAAGCAGGTTTGGCATCAACACTGGGTTATTCTAGTTCGTGTATTTCAATGTAATCCTCTCTTTTACAATTTGAGAAAAGAAAGCCGCTTGACGATCGATCCTGCTCGACAGTAGCCATGGTTACGTACCCAAGAAATACTGTTTTAATACTGGCTCGGAAGTATGGAACAATAGCAGGAGGAATAAAGTCCCTCGTACGACAAATGCTGGAGCGCAAGGAACAGGCAAAGAAAATCGCAACTTTGAAAACCAGCTTTGTCTCAGGAGTGAGGCCTGGGAAAGGACAGAGAAACTTTGTTTCATAAACCCTGGTTGGAAATTAAAGTAACCCAGAACTGGTTGAAGGAATTGCGAGTCGAAAAATTTGTCAAGATAGAAGCAGTTCAAGTCGAGAAGTAGAATATATAAGCAATTGTGCTATTTTGGTAGAAGTAGAAGATTATTCCCACAAAGCGAGAAAATTGTCTATCTTTTTGTGCTGTTCTTAAAAAGACAATGAAATGTTCTCTTGTGGTGTTTCTTCACTTAAAAAGAAAGATGGCACGATTCATGGTAGGCGGTAGAACTACTTTGTTTGAATCAAAGTATCAGCTTTAAGCAAAAGGTCACAAATAGAGGTTTCAAAACAAGAATGGCCACGGTTAACACAAGCACTAGGAACAAAATCCAAAACCAATAGTCGTTACAGTCCTTGACGGGTGTACAGTAGGTTGACCATAGCGGTCCTCTAAAACCTTGAGAACACATTGCACACCTTACACCACTGCGTTTCCCTTGGCAAGCATTGTATTTAGTACTGTTGGTTGGTTGTGACTTGCAGTAGCCAAGCGTACAAAATGTTAAGACCAGTTTAATTAGGAGGATTGACTTGATAGTTGCATGGGACAGTCTGCCATCTTGGGCATGGTAGACATTGGTAACCATTCTCTTAGACTATATAAACCACTTCCTCTTCGAAGAGAGAAAAAGTTTTAATCGCACTCGTTACAGGAAAGTATAAAACCCCAAATAAGTGTAGTATAGATAACCACCATGGTGCTCATAAGAAGTTTTTCAATATTAAGGCCCAAAGGGTTAGAACTCATGGATAAATTAGTGATACCAGTTGAAGTACCTTCAAACGTTCAATATTTCATCTGTCATCACTGTTATTTGCACTATTTCCCACAAAACAGTTATTGTGAAGAGACATTGTAGCATCATCTTGCATGTACCGGCGATGCTTTTTGATCATCAATTTGGAAATAATGAAATGATTATGCGTATAAAGAAGAAACTCTACAGTTACAACTGTATAGACTTTTGTCGAACACAAGATGCATTGTTCCACCGAAGTATGCATTGATATACCATGAAAGATCGATTTAATTCTGAATAGTTAAAGTCGAATGTAGTGCAGTCACATGCAAAAGACCAGCAGTACCTTGTTTGTGTCCATTACGAAAAGAGGATTCTTTGATGGATAAGAAAGCAGAATTTGAAAATAAGTGGACAAACCTTCCTGCACAATTATACTGGACGAGTAAAGTCCGTCAACAACAAAAGTATACTTTACTTAAAGGTCCATATTTGAGGGCAACAAAATCAGCGTGAATAAAGTATTATCCACCAAAATGTACGTTGACAAGTCCAGATGCTTGTACAGCCAGTCTTAAAACTGATTTAGGTTAAAAAAGTCACGGCAAAATCGATCGCTGACACTTTTATTATTATCTCAATTGTGTCAAAAATTGCTGTTCGATGAATAATGCATTGTGATTGAGCAAAAAAGTTTGACTGTTGCGAACAAAACAGTTCCCTGACATTCCAGACCATGTCTATTTTCCCTTAACTTAACATATGATTGTGCCAAAGATAGTCAGTATGTTAGTGCTGCCATGCAAAAGAGGATGGTTTAAATCTGAATTCATCACTACCACTGTTTCATTAACCAGAATGAACTGTGAGTAATGAAAATCAAATCAAAACCTTCCAAATCTATTGTTGTACATGTATTGAAGAAAGATTAAATAAAGATATTTACATTCATAAGCGTGCGATGCCAGGAAAGGAAGGCATTTCAAAATCTTTCCGATGGGGACACGCCCACGGACTTCCTTATTAATGAAATTTAAGCGTCGTGCAACAAAAACTATTTTCGGGTGATCCCTCCAAATTTTCTTTGCACGTACGCCTATATGCTTACACTGAAGGCTAATTAATAAATTAGTAGTCCCTAACAGCACGTTGGAATTCTTTGACGATGCTATTTGTTTGACTGATTAGTTTATTAGCGCTGAGGTACACACTGTTTTCTCTATAAAAAGAAATATTGAATACTGTTAGTTTGAGCAACAATTAATATTTTGCAGGCTATAAATGAACACAAAATTGATGCGAGTATGCGCAAACCAGACACTATTTCGCTGCAATAACTTTCTGTTTCAAGTCCTACCGCAATGACCAGGCCTGTAACATAAGGATGCCTCACTCTATGTTAATGTAGAATTAGCTCATGTTTAAGGATCTATGGTATGGGAGGGGGGTTATTGTTTGAATTCGATTTTATTTTTTCGTAAATCAAAAATGCTAAAAATACCTTGTTTATAAGTAAGAATCAGGTACAATAATCATTAAGGATTGCTTTGTTTTACGACATATAAAACTTTTTTATAAAAGAATAACCTGGCAAAGTTTAAATGTGCCATTCATGCGCATGTTTTCTTGATCAAATGCACAACAGGAAATGTGCAAGTTGCGGCAAGTCTGTTGCAGGCTTGTTACCTTGCTGTCAAAAAGCTATTATCATGCAGGATGCGAATCGCTTGCTCCGGCTTGATGATAACAAGTCTGCTGCAAGTTCTCAACACGCTTGATGCAAGTTGATTGTCAATACTTTTTATATGCACAAGCTTGCAGCAATTCTGCATCAAGTTTGATTTATACAGACTTTTGATACAACTTAAGAATGCCAAAACGCTTGATGCAACTTCGTGACAAATAATCTGTGGCGTTAGTGCTACTTTTTCTGTTGGAGGGATTTTACGGGCTAGCTACAATCAAGTACCCTTATACTCAAAACATTATAGTCGTCCTTACTTGGAATCTTTGAAATATCGTTTCAATGTATCACTAAAACTTCTGGAATATTTCACAAATTCTTTTTTATGAAACTCTAAGTTCTAGAAAAAAAAAGAGCCAAATAATTTAATATTATTTTTAATTAAACAGCTATTTCAATTCCATGTACTGTAATTGAACAACTCACGCAGGTTGCCTGCATGAATTGAGCATTTAATATCAAGTGCATATACAATAGACAAGATACTGTAATTCAATGATAGTGTTTAGATATCTGTTAATAGTTGACTTGTTGCAATATTTTCCACAACAAGGATGTAAAATGCACACGAAGAGATACTTTTTTTCACCAATTTAAATGATAACATAGAATTCGACGCCTTCTACGAAGTTGGTGGAGTAATATAATCCTAAATTTCGCAATAGCCTTCTTATATTCAACTTCTTTTTTCTCTTTGTAAAATTCAATAGTTATATAACGAAGGTTAAATACACATCATATTATGCACTTCACAATGTAAGTCGACATCATCATCCATGTCGTTTGTTGTGGCACCAACATGCAGGGTAAAACTTACCCGCTTATGTTCAATCATACGGCCAGTAGTAGTATGATTCTTTAACACGTCGTTCACCGAATCCAACAGCAGCTTAATAGCACTGGCAATTTCCCTTTTAAGAAATATAATTATGTTTTCACATTAAAATGTAATGCCCTCTCTCCCAAGATTCGAATAATTTAGATACGTAATTTAACTTCCCCTGATCACTATGACCGCCAAGCTACTGAAGATTAGTTGCCGCGCAGCAGTAAGATCAAAAATTCTCATACAATACCACATCGTCACATTATATTATAATATCACTAACTGTATTGTAATAATACCACTAACTTTATTGTCTGCAAAAACTTTGTTCTGTCGTGGATCTCATTTGGGATTTTACATAAAATTCTCTTTAGCGCTGAAAGGTAATTAAAATCAATGCAAATTAGGAATAAGCAAAAGACCTTATGAATATAGTAGACCTTATGAATATATATGTACACATTTTCTTCCACCGACCCTCATGTTGCGAGGCACCGACCCTCCTGTTGCGAGGCACCAGCCCTCCTGTTAAATATGTATATTTTAAGCATGAAATATAGATTAATGTTTAGGGCACTTTTTTATAAGAACCAGTAAATGCTTACCTAGACTTGGATAAGTCTGTCTCTTTATGGGGTCCGAGGAATCAAAATAGCGTGAAATAGTTGAGAAACTTGGCTCACGTGCAAGCGCGACAAATTCACCGACTTGTTTTTTTCGTCGGTACATGCAGACTTGATCCAAGTCTAATGCTTGCCCAGACTGCCACACAGTGTTTTTAATTTTTAGCCAATTCACACTTCAGCATTTTTTAAAATTTGTTTTTATGACATACGAAAATCCGTTAAAACAAAATGGGCTTTGAAAATATTTCATTGTTGACACTTACTTTGGGCGTTTTTGCTTAATGTTTGAAATCCTGGCTCAGGGCGATCAATATACAAACCTACAATCAAATAATAGTAAGTCTGTGAAATGCATTCCTGCATTTACATAGAACTACTTCTAAGCAGCTCAGTTCACACAAACAGAGTGCTAACTTAATTTACTATAATTTTAGTTACACGTTATTGTTCATTGTCAGACAACTTCGTTGAAATTGCGCCGACTAATCAGACATCCAGAGGTACAAAAAAATATGTTTATTTACCATATCGAGGGTTAATTCCATATTGATTTATTTTATTGCTTTTAGTGCATGCATGTTTTGCATGCATGCAAACACGTTTTGCTTCAATATTCATACAAAATTCTTAGACAGGTATTGTATAAATGGTCGTATCTTGAAGTTCAATTTTATAAAAAAACCCTTACATCGATCATCAAAAAACTCATAAAAAACTACATTATACGGCATTTAAAATTGAAATATCACATTTTATCGAGTATAAGAGTTGTGTACGACTATTGAAGAGAAACGTGTTAGCAACATCCTACAAGAAATTTCAATGCGACCAACATGAAATGTATACAGTACTAGACACAAGGTAAAGCCAAAATGAAACTTTCCCTCGATATGGTAAGTAGATCGGCCTCTAGATGCCGGACTACAGGCGATGACTTGACTTACTTTCTATCTCTTTTCCTGACAACAATAAGAGTATTTTATTCATATTGTGAGGAATGGATTCTGAACAACGGGAATAAAAAAAAAGAAAAAAAATGTGAGAATGGAAAATAATAAGGGCTTATGCAGCACCGTGTAACTTTTATAATAGCACTTATTTGCGTTTGGTGTCACACTGACGTATAAGTTCGCTTTACGTCGAAGTGAGGCTTGGTCGTGTGGACAATCGCTTAGAGAAAAAGCAAGCATTTTCAAGTAATTAAAATACGACATGCAATTAGCAGTGAGACATGATTGACGGGAAAAGGTTACATAACGATACCATCGCCAGTGAAATTATGGAAAATATCTCACTGTATATTTTGAGTATCTTACTATCTACTGTATAGTATTAAATTCGTACATGAAATCACCCATGAACAGCCCTCGCAATTATCGGCGGCAAAAGGCAATTGCCACCGATAATGCCACCGAAAAGAAAATTCTCGGCAGCAATTTTTGCCTCCGACGAATTTTTTGTGGTCTTTGCAAATTGTACTTCTATTCTAAAACAATGTACGTGTACCCACTATGTTCATATTAAAAAATGAGAAAATTCATCAATATTTTGAGGGGTTTTTCCTTATTATTCAGCCTAATTAGCAACAACAAAAAATGCGGCCGAAATGCCTCCGGACTTGAAATCATCGACGGCAATTTTTTGTCTCCGTGAATTTATTTAAATTGCGAGGGCTGCATGAAAGATTTTAGTTCATATTCCTATAGTGGATCACTTACCATGCTTAAGAACAGCGGAGACAAAGTCCTGCGATATACCAGGGGCTTGCAGTTCTGCCTGCATGAAAAACAATTAGTCTGTTGTAAAAACCCTGATCAAATGTGGATGAGACTTGATAAGTATGCATGGGTGTTTTCATTGCTATCAAACGAGGACAAGAGTTAGGTAAAGCTAAAGTTGAAATCTACCTTGATGTTTGATGGCACATCTTTTGAAAGAATGGTTGAAGTCATCCAATCATTAAAAATATAGTCGCCCACATTGCATGTAGAAAAACGTTTTATTCATTTGGAACACTTTGGTAATGAACGATAAAAACGCAATGCTAATTTCGAAAAGAAATGAAGGAAACCAAAAAGAAAAGTAATTTTGAAAGCTATAAACCATTATATTATACCTCAAATTCAAATTGTCCAATCAAAATATCGTATTTCTACCACGTGATGAGGTGATTTCTCACTGTATCTCACTTTTAAAGTGAGATACAGTAAATATCTCACGCTGTCATGGCAACGCTTGCACACGCAAGCACAGATTGGCAAGTTTTCGTAAACAAAAATGGCGGAATGTGCGAAAAGTTTGATGAACTTCACGAAGAATTATAAAGTATTTTGGAGGGCAGGGCGTTGAAAACACAAATATTTAAAAATTCAAAAGGAATTTTCTGTACTTCTCGTTATAAAAATAAACAAAGATCTGGCTATTTTGTATTTTAGAGCATCATATTCACGAAGGTATGTTTAATCTGAAGAACTTAAAAGTTTATTCTTATGGAAGTTTTTGATTTTCGGTATAATATATCATTTATAGACCCTCCGCTCGGGGGATTCGCCGAAATATTTCCTTCAGTGATGATACTTCCCTCGGGCTAAAGCCCTCGGGAAATATCATCACTTCAGGAAATATTTCACCGAATACCCCTCGCTCCGGGTATATAAATGATAAATATTATACCTCATACTTAGCTCGTCCAATCAGAATGTTCTATTAGTAGAACGTGTCCACAGTATTTTTCAGCGAATACCATGCTATAGGAAATTCTGACCCTAGGTTTTTCCCCGAGGCATGGTATTCGGCCAAATCTCCCGGGAGATTCGGCCGAATTTCCCGGGAGATTCGACTTTTGAATAGAGACCTTTAGTTTGGCGTTTACGGCAAACGGCAAACCTCAAGCGTTTTCATTATTATAAAAACGAAATCATGCGCCGTGAAGTGCTCAAACTAAACGATGTATTCAATAAATCGAAAATACTGATCTACGATGTACTTGTATGACCACCGAAAGGTATCACTGACGGAAAACTGTTTAGGGTCTCAATCGCTTGACGTTCGAGTTGACGTTTCACGTTTGTAGTGAGCCGCTATGAGCATGTCTAGCAGTTCAATTGTAGAATTCAAACATGAAACGCCACAATTCAAACGTGAAGCCATGTAAGCAGGAAAATAATTGACGTCAGGCAGCAAGTGTCTGTGATCGAACGATCTATCTATGTGCAGTGTATTTATTCTTATTAATAGTTCGTATAGGTAAAACATTTCACGGTCACTAGTTTTTTTTTCTGTCTCAAAGAACGTGTCTCAGGTTTGCCGTAAACGCCAAACTAAAGGTCTCTAATAATCTCACGCGACATCCCGCGAGAGCTACACGCGCCGATTAAAAACAATGAAAAATGGCGGGAGCACACAAAACAAGATGTTCAAAAGACGGAAAAATTATTCAGCACTATTTACTTAATGCCATTTGGCAAAGAACTTTGGGAAAATTGTTTATTTGAGTGAAAAACGAAATCTCGTATTCTCGAAGGTATGTTGACAAGTTGTCCTGGACTTGAACAGTTATATATATTTTCGGTATAATATATCATTTATAGACCCTCCACTTGCGTGATTCGGCAAAATATTGACCCTCAGTGATGATATTTTCCTGCCCTCGGGAAATATCATCACTGAGGGTTAATATTTTGCCGAATTACCCTCGCTTCGGGTCTATAACTGATAAAAATAGCCCCACAATTTAGCTTCCAAACAATGTCTAATAAGTAATGTGTCAAACTTGTGCAAGCATGTAGTTAGTGCTTAATTTTGCTTTTAGCACATGAATTAGACTAATTTCTGAGATTGAATCTGGTTATAGCTGTAAAAATGTTATTGTTAAGAACTTCCTTTGATCCCTTTGCGAGTCACTGGAAAGCGTTCGTAAACTGTCCTATAAAGGTTCTGCTACATACAAGCAGGTTTCATTCAGACTCGTGTTTGTTGCAACCTGGCATATGAATATATCCGCCGCTTTCCAGTCACTGTTTATGGAAATCTGCTGACTGAACGAGTTTGATGCTGAACGCTGAGTTTGGTATGTTGCGTTGGGAAAAGAGAGTTGCATTAACGGTAAAAAATCAACAACTTATCCCGGCTTTTAATTTCGAAAATGGCATTCTAAATAAACTTCCAAGCTGTCTTTCATTGTGCTAAAAATTTAACGGCGGAATGTAAAAAATTGCAAGCAAAATGCTTAGGCTTAGACCTTGCGCCCTTTACAATTTTCAAAGGCATGTCAGAACTACCGCTTCTCGCAATTTTTTTCTGCTGAAGTCACTATTTGCTTGAAATAAACAAGCGACAACTCGTTCAACAGAAAAAAGATTAGGCTAAAATTGTAAAAATTAAACTCAATATGAAGGCATCGAAGTTTGTTCTGTCCGAATTATACAGCATCGAAGTTTGTTTTGTCCGAATTGTACCGCATCAAGTTCGGACTCTGATTGCATTTTTGTAAAACAATGCGCATTATATACTGACATCAGATTGCATGGGTACCAAAAAACCAAATTGCTTTTTGGTAATTTAAAAGGAATTTGGTAATTTAATGAAAAAGATTCCTGTGCGGCATAAGCTACTCCTAATTTTCAAAGCTCTACATTTTCTGCAGCTCTACTTTCTGGGCTCTACATTTTTCGTGTTAAATCTGCAATCCACATTTGATGTCATTATGCGGGAGGTTTAATAGTTTTCAGAGACTCTGAATCTTTTGGGTGAAAGCACGAAAGGTTTTGCTACTTATCTTTCACCACCTGAAATGACTGGGGTGTATAATCAAAGGCTCTTAGGGCTAGGGAAGAAAATCAAAGAAGAGTGAAAAAGAAGGGAAGGGAAAGAGAAGGAGAAAGGGAAGGGGAAAGGGAAGGAAAAGGGAAGAAAAATAAAATAAAATAAGAGTACAAATTTGCTAATGAAGGAGAAAAAAATATGAGGGGAAAGGAAATGAAAAAAATGGACAAGGGGACCATTGAAGAATATACACCCCTGTGAAATGATCAAGTGAAAATCACTATTCAACATTTTCCTTGTACACAGATCCATTACAAAATCTGGGGTGGTAGCATTTTTTTGTTGTTATACTTACCTTTATATATTTTATACTTTGTTTTAATTAAACCTGATTGGTTTCTATTTTGTCATGTGATGTTTTTGTTTTGATTTATTAATCACATATATGTTTTCTCCCCACTACTAACTTTTCAACATGCCCGTATATTTGGATTTTTTGCAGGTAGCCCTAAAAAAATTGCAGTTAGCCATGTGTGGTTCAAACTTGCCCACTTTGCTTGAATTAGTCAAACCACAGAACACTTGTTACCAAGGATGTTACCAAGTTGAAACCAAGGATCTCAGTTAGCTTCAGGCACTTGCAGGTAGTGCTGCTACCTAGGATCCCAACATTTGACAGGCATGGTTTTCAACAAACTCAAGGGCTTAAATTACTCAAAATGCACTAGTTAACCTCAAGATTTAAACGAATGTTTAACTTACTATAACCTTAGATGAATATTCTAAATACGAAAGTATTTAACTCAAACTTAATTTACTTTTGATGTTCCGAGGTATTCATCTCGGATAAACACCTTGAATAAATAATTAGATCAAATTTATGGAAAAATCTCGATGAATCCCGACTTAAATTGTTTAAAGTCAAAAGACTCTGTTACAAAACCTCCTCAAAAATAAATCAAGCTAGTTAAATACCTCAATGCTGCACGTCCTCGGGGTCTTTATATGACATAAACCCATCCTTCTTGGTATTTAACTCTAACATATCGCAATGAACTATGGACAAGTTAATAACCTTTCGGTGATCACGTACCCTTTGAAATACTGTCTGTATTTGATCTAGGATTGTTCTGTCCACTCTATGATCCTAAAAAAACATGAGTGATTAATCAATAGTAATTTTCTAATTGTAATACTAACAATATAAATAATTATAATATTTTCCAATAATAGCAACTTAACAGTGACTTAATTAACGCCAATCCAACTCAAATAAAGCCACTAATCAGGCCACTGATTGTCAAATGTTAGTTTCTCATCAGAGCAACTACTTAATCCTTACGCGGGATATGCCATGAATAATTAAGGACACACTTGTCCCAGATAAGATATTTGGGGTAATTTTGAAATTGTAAACCATTTCATTTTATTTGGCTAAACTTTCATAAGTAGATATGTGAGCAGCTTAAGTAGAAAGCATAAGCAGCTTGAGTGATATGCAACCACCCATTACAAAATGTCCACAGACTTAATCCTGGATATTCATCTTGTTTAAAAAGTTGTTGATTTGACTAAAATTAATAGCATCAAACATTTTACAGCCGTTTGCCCAGCTGCAGACTTTGCTTTCTGATATTGGCAATTAATCCTTGAATATCAATAACTGATATCAACAGTACATGTTACAGGCTTTCCAGAATTAGAACTGGCAGAAACAAATTTGGGTTACTGCGAAACCGAGTTTGTGGTAACCAGGTTACTGCAGATTTTAAAGAGAGAAATCTCAAGTAGAAATGACTGTTTACTCATATGGCAGTCAATGTCGTGAGTTTTGTAAACATTATTTTAAAAATATTAAACTAAACCAAAGTGTCCAAAAAAAAAATGTATTTAATTAGGTATAACAAATCTCATTCTTAATCTCATACAACGCAAAATTGTCATAACTTTACATGTAGCAGGTCAAAGATGGAAACCAGATTAGGTTACCGCAAATCAAAGTTTGTAGTAACGTGGTGGTAACCCAGGTTTGGTCACCGCAGTTTTGGAAAGCCTGTGTTAACTACATGAAAGAAATTACACACAAAATACATGGTAATGGCAGCATCTACATTTGTGTTGAGAAATGAATTTTAACTTTTATTTGGACTCGAATTTTCCTTTTCCAGCCCTCGAAATTATTGGCGGCAAAAGGCAATTTCCGCCGATAATGCTGCCGAAAAGGAAATTATCGGCAGCAATTTTTTGCCTCCGACGAATTTTTTGTGGTCATTGCAAATTGTGCTCCTATTTTAAAGCAATGTAGGAGTACCCAATGCATCTATGTTGAAAATGAGAAAATTCATCAACATTTTGAGGGTTTATTTTCCTTATTTTTCTGTTTATTTGGCAACAACAAAAATTGCTGCCGAAATGCCGCCAAACTTGAAATTATTGGCCACAATTTTTTTGAATTTATCCACATTGCAAGGACTGCTTTTCGCAAGTTATTTCATAATTCAGTCTTCTGCAGCATACTTCTGCAAGTCTTATTTTATGTTTTCCCTTGGCAATACAGTTATTTTGCCTTGGCCTTCTGCAGGAGATCTTCCCCCTCCCTTAAGTGCCTTACTTTCCCACAATAACTCATTGTCAGTACAGTGGTGAACCCCTTATCCTTGCAAAAAGTCACCTAGAAAGTAGTATTTTTCTTAACAATCTATCCCGAAGAAAAATGCAGTTGGATGTATATGTAATTAAGTATTTCAAATTCGAGAAACCACAATGATTGAAACCTATTTGACCAATGGGCAGTCCGTAGTCCAACCAGAATATCATAAACTGACAGTCATAAACACGGTAGACTGACCAATTTGAATTGCCGCTATTAATTTCATGTAATGGGCCTCATCTACCAACATATTCAACACGCTCATGCATGTTTTCTGACCAATAAAACGCATCAATTCATAAAATAGCGTCGTGTTTGAGTGTTGACAGTCAATGACAAAACGACACAAAAGACAAAAATAAATTCAGGCATATTACCAGAGCTGTTTCTTCTAATACAGGTATAATAATAGCATTGAGTGCCAGGTTTGGTATAGGTCCTCTTTCTTCTACCTCAGCTGCCATAGTAGAACTGTAGTTTTGATAAAACAATGTTTAAAATCTATTTTAACTCACTGAAATCTGAAAATATTCGACGAATTAGAAATTAAAATAACTTGTAAACATTTTCCCAAATCTGTAACCACGCTTTTTCCCGCGTGATCCTTCACGCGCGTGGATATTTTTTCGCACGCGGGATCCTGGGACAACATGCACAATGCACAGTTTTGGTATAACGGTAATACAAAGGTCGTCAATATATCAAAGTGACCGATGTAAGAGAGAAAGTACGGCCAATTTACACTTAATATAACTAAATTGAATGCAGCCTACAAAAGAAAACATAGATCCAACAAACACATCGCCGAAAGTGACTTGGCTACGGCCAGTTTTTTGTTGGGTTTTTATTTGGAGGGGGGGGGGGGGGTGCATGGTTTTAAATTATTCATAGTCAATTCGACGGGTCGATCGATTGACTGTGTAATGACCGACTGGTCAACTGATGATCAGGCGACCAGACAGTCAATTAGTCGACCAGTCAGTCGACAAGTCGATCAATCAATCGACCAGTAAGTTAAAATCTTTATTTCCTCCAATTTCTGAAGAGTATTACAAGATAAAAGAAAATAGTTAATTAATTAGTTGATAACAATCACTATCTATACTGATATAATTATAAGTAATACCATGAAATGAGGAGTATTAGTCATTAAACCACCTGCATGCTCGATGAGGGTCATTTATACCCGAGTCAAGTGGGCGGTTTAATGACTAATACTCCTCATTTCATGATATTACTTTGCTATATTATTGTTGCGTGAATTTCACCCAAATCAGTGATTAGACACTGTCAATGACTAATACGACCCGTAGTGACGTCAAGTGAGGTCGTATACGACCTGTACATTTGAGTAGGCGAGGGAATTGTTAATACAGCACAATAGAACAATGGAAATTCACGCAAACAGGATATTACAGTTCTATTATAGCAATATGAGACACAATAGTTCGCCGATTTTAGCAAAAATGACTTTCTTAATGCATTGTTTAATCCCAATGTTTCTCTATTTTGCCCTAGAATGAATAATATAAAGCTACTAAATATACCGTTTGTTCGACTGCAAAACTGTCCACTATCCAATTCCACAGATTTTCCCTCTCATCATATGAGCCTGAACAATGTAACAGCGCGTGGTTGACGGGGTCAACAAACCTTTTTTCGCAGATATCACAAACATCTGTGTATACAACTGGATTAGAAATGCGTTTCCCCTGATTTTATATGAGCCACAAAGCAGTCTAACCACGTTGGTTATTTCTAGGAGGTGCTTTAGATACTCTTTTGCAACTGAGAACCCACCATTCGGTGATTTCGCTCTTTGTTTGGACTTTTGAATGGAAATATAGGTGCTCATTTTTTCGATTTTCTCTTGTTTCAATTTTCTCGTTTTTTGGGAAAAAATTTGTTGAAACAAATTCCAACAAATAGTCCAAGAGTTAATAATTTTCCAAAACGTCACTACATCTGATACAAAGCCGGTCATTTTAATTTTATGATTCCATTTCCAACGAGCCAATCTGATAAACAAAACACGTCGGGACACTATTACCGATATTTATTAACCTTCCCAAGAAATAAAGCTTGCGTTTATCAATTTCAACCTCGATTGATAACATTCCCAAGAGTCCTCTTGCAGCTGAACCAGATGTACCAGGGAGAAGGCCCAGCATCATGGGGAGCATGATATTGTGGACACGTTTCAGCCTAGGTAGCCCAAAATTGCAGTGTTTTGATAAATTCAAACTTCCATTCAGTTTTATATTGTGGTCTGTGGCGTAGCGGTAGTTGCGTAATTGTATATATATATATTAATAAGGTTGGCAACTAAATACAAATTATTACAATTTTACGATCTATCAACTCAAGAATATCGACAAAAAACATTGAAAATATACCAGATAACACAAAACAAACTACATAACTATAAAATTTGATATTTTTACTTGCTTCCTGGTAAGTTTTTTGGTTGCAAACGACTCAAAAATAATGAAAATTTAGCAAAGTATTGCGTGTCGTTATATTTTTTTTCGCCGTGACGATGCTGGATGCTGTTTACCTGATACTGGTTTTTGCTTCAAATGACGAAGCAGTGAAGTCATTGGCTGCTGAAATTACTGAAATTTCAGCAGCCAATAAACTCAAATTCAGTAATTTCAGCAGCCAATGAATTCACTGCTTCGTCATTTGAAGCGAAAACCAGTATCAGGGAAACACCATCCAGCATCACAGATCAGGTATAGAACCAGATGTCTCACTAAGCAAAATTTATGTCCGCGATTTTGAAGAGCTCGCGCGCGTCAGCCTTCGTCAGATTTGCTCGCGTCAGATTTGCTCGCGTCAGATCGCTCGCGTCAGATTTGCTCGCGTGGCGTGAATCTTTCTTGCTAAAAAGAAGCAGCGTATCATTTATCAGTAAAATTCGTCAAGAAAATAAAGATCAATAGGTAGTTGCGCCTAAAATCGCCGTTTAACTGCCAAAATTCTGCACTTCCCTATCTTTTTTCTGACAAAAATGTGCATTACACTTGCCAGAGGTGTTGCGTGTCCAATTCGTGCTCTCACGTAAGCAGTGCACGTCAGCGTGGCAAGTGCCATTGCGTGAGCAATTCGTGCTCTCTGGTTGCGTCATCTCGCGTGTGCAATTCGTGATCAGCCGAAAAATCGCGGACACGAAAACATTAGGAATAGATAGGAAGTGAGACATCTGATTCTATACCTGATCTGTGTCCA
Source organism: Muricea muricata (assembly GCA_963855995.1). NCBI lineage: Eukaryota > Metazoa > Cnidaria > Anthozoa > Malacalcyonacea > Plexauridae > Muricea > Muricea muricata. Next base: position 37,761,317 of record OY979718.1, read on the forward strand.
GCATCGTCACGGCGAAAAAAATATAACAACACGCAATACTTTGCTAAATTTTCATTATTTTTCGAGTCATTTTCAACCAAAAAACTTACCAGGAAGCAAGTAAAAATATCAAATTTTATAGTTATGTAGTTTGTTTTGTGTTATCTGGTATATTTTCAATGTTTTTTGTCGATATTCTTGAGTTGATAGATCGTAAAATTGTAATAATTTGTATTTAGTTGCCAACCTTATTAATATATCTAAATATATATACAATTACGCAACTACCGCTACGCCACAGACCTCAATATAAAACTGAATGGATGTTTGAATTTATCAAAACACTGCAATTTTGGGCTACCTAGGGTTTCAGTTCAACTATATCTGTTTTCCTTAACTCCTAAAGCTCAGATCCGTAGAGAAATTTAGAAATACCGATTTGCTTCCACAGATATGATGCAGTAATTGGATTTAATCCACCATATATACCGAGATCCAAGACACATTAGAAAGAAGCATACCTCTCTTCCCATACCAATTGCCCTGGAGATAATGGTTGAAGAATCTTTATTTATATCCCAGATTTTCCCCAAGTTTGAACATGTATCTTTTTCACTTATGTCTGAAGAGCCGAGTTTCCAAATTCTAATACCACAGTCCACAGTTCAAAATTGCTTCTCTTCTTTCTCACGGCAAAAGTTGAAATTACAGTTTTCGTAATGTTAAATGTAAATTGCCATCTTTCACTATATTCCCACGAAGTTTGTACTTTTTATTCAAACTCGAACAGATCGGACGTGTTTTTACAGCTTCGTAAATATCTCAAATATTTAAAATCAAATTTCATAAAATGAGTCTCAAACAAACAAATAATAAATGGAGTATCTATAAACACTAACGGCAAGCTAATATGGAGAGACAATCGAATCCTTGCAGAAATTGTTGAGGAAGTTTGAATGCCCGGGCGGTGATGCAAAGCAATACAAAAGTGATAATATTGACATCAGATGGTATTCAGAAACGAAAACGATCACACTAGGTGGTAAATTGAAGGACGAAATCAAAGATAAGTTGTTTTCGCTCACTTCAATATCGAGCCAACCCCAACTGGCAAGTGCCGAAAATGAAAACGAAGCCTGTATTATTGACGATCATAGTGAAGGAAAAAAAAGATCATTCTTCTGCTACAGAAAAGCGCAAGCTCTCCCTACAGTCCCTAAATAGTCACCTAGAAGCTATTAGTATTACTAAAAATGTAGATGCCAACACGACTGCTGTAAACAACACATATTAATAGTCGAACATACCAAGGGGCTCAACGAAGCAAAACTTCAAGAATTAGAAGACGAACTTGCACGCTTGAGAAAAGAAAATTATAAACTGTCTAGTGAAAATATTAATCTCCAGAGTGAAAACGAGCAACTAACCGAAAGAACGAACAACCTAACCAATATATTGGCTGGTCTACAGGAAAAGCATAAAATGCTGAGGAAGAAGAGCCAGCTTAATTACTGCCATGCGGCCATTAGTCGCGGAATCGAATGTCTTAGTCAAGGACAATGAATCGTTGAATTCTAATCCTGCCAGCGAGTCCGCAACATTCGAAGATACTCGAAAAAATTAGACGCCGAATAGAAAGAAAAAAACGCGTAAGTCTAAATCAAAGAAAAAGCAAACTACAAATGTGGCAGATGAGCAAAATTTCGTCGACCAGACACAGCTAGAATGTGAACAACGGCAGCCAAAGACATGTCAGTCGTTGTGGCTGGAGATTCCATCATAAAATATGTGAAGGGCTGGGAATTATCAGATGCAAAAATGAATTTCTCAGTAAAGTCCTTCTCTGGTGCGACCGTTGACGACATGAGAGATTATGTGAAGCCAACTATTCGTAAACATCCTGACAAACTTGTTATACATGCTGGTATAAATGATGCTCGTAGTTCGAATCCTAAAACTATTGCCGATGAAATTACCGAGTTAACAGAACAGTTCAAACAAGAATCAAGTAAAACAGAAATAAACATCTCCTCCTTGATTACAAGAAGTGATAGCCATGTACTCAAAAGAAAGGTACACGAAACCAATACTATCTTAAGGAATAATTGCAGCGATTATATTATAAAAGGGGTTATCATTATAAAAACTGGTCATACAGTGTGTCCTAGAAAAAAGGCTACCATTTAAATCAAGTATGGAATGCTTTAATTCCCTAAGGAGCCCCTTTCTGTGTCATTTTGACAGAACGATTTCAAATAATTTGCAACCTTAGAATTTAAGCAAGCTAATAGTCAGTCCTTTATTATTCCAAGCGTCTATAGGCCACCAAATACCCCATGATGAGGTATTTTCAAAAATTGAAAGATTGATCCAACTATTTGACGATGAAAGTAGGGTTTTTTATTTTAGGCGATTTAAATTGCAATTTACTTGAACCGACTTTGCAGACTACTAAAAAGCTTCAAGAAATTTTTAAACTATATCAATTGACACAACTAATTAATAACCCCACTCGTATCACAAAATCTACACGATCACTCTTGGATGTCTGCTTTACGTCTTCTCCAGAGAAAGTACCTTCTCAGGACTCAGGCATAGTACATTTGGGTGTTGGTGATCACAGCCTTACCTACGCAATCCAGCAGCTAAATTCCATAACAAATAAGGAATCGAAAGGTTGTGTTGAAATTAGGAATTTTAAAAATTCAGTGCTCAAAGCTTTCTAAATGATCTCTATATGATCCCTTGGGCAGAACTAGGTAGTAAACCAAATGTTGACGAAATGTGGGAATGCTAGAAAGTACTATTTTTGCAGGTACTAGACAAACATGCCCCAATTAGGTAAAAAAGAAAAGGAAAAAAGTGCCATGGGCCATTTGCCATGGGTCAATAAAGAAATTAAAACAAAGTTATTTCGAAGAAATTTTCTCAAACGTAAAGCAATAAAATCTTAAGATGAAAATTATTGGAAACTGTATAAATCCTCACGAAATGCTGCCAATATTGCTATGCGTAATGCTAAAAGACAATTTTACGCAACACAATTTGTAAACCATAAAAAGAACCCAAAAGCAAGCTTGGAAAACAATAAATGACATTTTAGGATGAAATCACAAACAAAACAATTTAAATGAAATCAAATCATCTAACAAAACAGTTACCTCAACTGAGGAATTAGTTGAAGTTTTTAACGATCATTTTTTCCAATATAGATCCAAAATTAGCTGAAACGATTAAGCATGATAAGGTTTGTAGTTTTGGTGGTTTCGTTGATCAACGAGAGTCAACTCCTGGGCTTTTCTATTCAGCCAGTAAACGAAGCAAAGGTATATAAACTTGTAAGCAAACTATCTAGCTCAAAAGCGACGGGTATTGATTAAATTTCAGCTAACGCTCTTTTGGCGGTAGCTCCTGCTATTACACAGTCTTTGACAAAGATTTTTAACATGTCAATTGTGTCGGAACAGTTTCCAACAGAATGGAAAACTGCAAGGGTAATTCCAGTGTTTAAGAAAGGTCGTAGGTTTATGTTAAACAACTATAGACTAATATTAATTTCAATCGATATCTTGCTAGTGGTAAGCAAACTAATGGAAAAGGTTTTGTATGATCAAATGCTTAACTTATTGGTAAAAGAAAATCTTCTATCAGAACATCAATATGGTTTTGAACCTTTCCAGTCTACAACTACTACACTCTTCGATTGTACAAATGAATGGTAGCTATGTCAACATGGATCGCGTGCGTGGTCTTTACAACTTAGCTGTTTTTCTGGATTTTAAGAATTGAAGGCATTCGGCACAGTAAATCACAACATCTATTACCCAAGTTGCAAATGTATGGATTTGGAAAAAACGTGCTTACACTATTACGTTGTTATCTGACACATCGAACACACAGATGTCAGTTACAAAATACGATTTCAGATTAGAGACAAATAATTTGTGGCATTCCCCAGGGAAGTATACTTGGCCCTTTTCTGTTCATCATTTATATAAATGATTTTCCAAATTGTCTCAAGCATACTACACCTAAAATTTTTGCAGACGACACAGCCTAACAGCTGTGGGGGAAACATTGGATGAAGTGGAGAAGAGCACTAATGAAGACTTGGTGATGGGGGAATGTCCGAAAGTGGCTTTGTGCAAATAAACATGGCTTAAATATTGCGGCCAAAACCAAATATTTCCGAATTAAATCACGGTACAAGATAAATAAAACGGATATACAGAGACAACAGAGTGAAAGGTCGTACGGACGAATATACAAGAGTGAAAATCGATAATCTTCGATCAAAAGAGTGAAAAACACTAAAGTGCTTGGAGGTCAAATTGACGAGAATTTAAATTGGGAAAAACACATTGAGTGTATTGCAGGCGCAATGATGTGTTGAGATTACTATTTGGTTCTTTTAAAATTAATAGGAAACGTGTGAACAAACCAGAAATGTACAGAAATCATTGTTATATATGCAGTAATGACTATGTAAATCCTGCAGAACATGCACTGTTACACTGTAGGGGCAGCAGTCAACCAAGAGAAGAACTTTGGGAATGGATTAATGACATCACGCCAATTGAAATACAAGTCAATATTTAGCAAATTTAATAGATAAGGATTCTCTTTTAGTTATATTAGGTAAAAGATTTGAGACATTATATGCGCAAATATGAACACATGGACGCACTTATTGCTGGAATTTGTAGTTAGTTATGCCTTAGGTAATTAAGTAAGTCACACTCACATATTATTATATATTTTGTTTTTAAATTCATATAATTAGCATAATTTATGTAATTACTCTTCAGAATTTGGATGCACTAAAGGTTTAAAACTGGTCGACTGATCGATCGACTGGTCTGACTGGTCGAATGGTCGACTGTCAATCAGTCGACGAGTCATTCGATCAGTCGATCGATCAGTCGACCAGTCGATCGATCAGTCGACCAATCCATCGATTAGTCGAACTGTCGAGTGACTGGTCGACTGATCGATCGGTGCATATATGTTACAAATATGAAATTCGCAAAGCTTTGCAACCAGTGCAAAGGTGGCAATGGCCGAATTTGCACAAAAACGGGCAAATTCGGCCATCACCACACTTGTACTGGGTGCAAAGCTGTGCAAAGCTCATACTTGCAACATATTTGCACAAGGCAAATTTGATGCAAATTCGATGCATTTAGATAAGAAGCATCGCTATTAGCATGAAAAAAAATGCCATTGGCGAGTTTTACAAACCTTAGCCAAAAGTTAATTCGCTTTCCTAATGCCATCAATTACCGCATTAACCAATTAAAATAGATTACAGTTCACTACAGTGCTTATAAAATGAAGAATACTCGTAATACTATCTTACCGCCAAATGCGCCAATGTTTATTAATGAGTTGTAATAATGAATTATGACTAAAAATTTAAATTAAAAAAAATAAAATGAAAAGGCTCCGGAAAACTGGACACCGAAAAGGATTACACAGCAAGATAAAAGCATTTGAACGGGCCAGAAAAATTTCTTCAAATGTTAAACTAAGATCGCCCCCATCCACAGAGACAACCTCAGTGTCAGTAGGAGCAACTTTAGAAGAGAGCACGAATACTACATCCGAAACGGCAGTCGCTGAAACAGAAATGAATGGCCTGCTTCGTTTAATAAATTAATTTCAAAGCATTCAAATTGATGAAGTGACGTATTCTAGAAATAACGCTTGAAGCTTTAATAATTTTTTTTGAAATAGAGTTCATATGATTCTTCCATGTTAGGCACTCGTCAATAACGACACCTAGGAACGTTGTATTTTTAGCTTGTTTTATTAATTCATTGTTCATAGTAATTGATATATTGTTTATTTTCTTTTTCTTGCTTGATCTAGATAATATAAATTTAGTCTTCGTGTTGTTTATAGATAATGTGTTAGTATTAAGCCAAACCGTTATCTTGTTAATTAAGCTCTTCTTGCACAATTTCATTGAGCTTTTTCGGACAGCTATGGCTATAAAATATGTTAGTATCGTCTGCAAATAGTATAACTGAAATTAATTTTCTACAATTCTGTATATCATTTATGTATAGTATGAACAATAATGGCCCTAGAATTGACCCTTGAGGGACACCACTCGAGGTTATATGAATAAATAGAAACGAAATAAAAATTTTGCACGCAACCCTTCCAAGCATGGAACAAAGACATGTTCCGAAACTCCACCCACTTTCCAATATCTTATTCTGTAGATGAAACTAGTTTTTCATACCTCTGAGGATGGTTCTGAAAGCCATTAACTGTTCTTACGCACAACGTCGGATTTGCTCGTCGGGTAGTCGGAACGGACTCCCCAAAGGGCCCAAAATGCCCAACCTCAGTTTTAATTTGACCAGAATAGAGTGCAGGAATCGTTCAAGTTTTATCGAAGATATTCAAACAATCTTGCCTTTATTTCAAGGTAATATAGGTTGTCTTTTACCAGTAGTTGTACCAGAGTATCTATATCTTTGATATATATAAAAATGTTGTGGCAATCAAGGCTGATTTTAACGAAATATTTGAACATACAAAGTTTGTAATTTGCACGTGTGGTATTAAAGCATACCTTATCCTAGCTATGTCTGATTGCCGAAATAAGAACTGCAGTTTAGATGAAATCTGCTGTTAGTTTTTGTGCTGGTATGTAAGAATAGTCTGTATTGCAAGTTATAAAGCACCATAATTTTCTATTGCAGTACATTTAATTTTGGATCAATTGAATCTATCACCCCCCCCCCCCCCCTACGCATGGGGTGGCGTATATTAAAATAACAAAATTTAGCTATACGCCCTCCCCCTACTGTATTTTTTTAATGTACTGTATTTGATGATATTCGAATTGATGATATTGTGTTATATACAGCTAATTCAAAAAAGATTGTCTTAAACTCTAAGCATGCAAAGGATGATGGGGGAAAACTTTTAAGCTTTAGATTTACATATTGGGGGATAGTTACCATGTCTCTAAAAAATGGGCTCTATACATGCTTTCTAAGCTACTTAAATTGTGCTCCAATCATGCTTTGCATGCTTAGAGTTTAATTAAGGTTTGGAAGGACAAAATTTACTGAATTAGCTGTATGCGTTGTATATAGGATAATTGCAATTAACTTGGAAACTTGAAAAGACCATACCACAGTTTTTAAGTACCACGCATTGAGTGTGGTTTGATTAGGGTTTCAATCTGATTTGAACATTGTTCTTGTGAAAAGAGTATTTATGAGTCAATGATTTGCCAAACATTGTGGGTTTCTCTGGGTACTCCTGTTTCTTCTGGCAGGAAAAGTTGACTGGCTGTGTTAGCCATAGTGCATTTTGAAATTTTTAGCCGCCACAGATCACATCCAGTATGTTTTTGAAAAAAATTTTGCCTGCCATTCCCACAGCAATCAGTGAGAACACAACAACACAGTAATTATTATTTAACAATAACATCGTCGAGGAAAAGCTTCATAGGCACTGCATGAAAAGGTTGCTCTCAAAAATGAAAATAATTTTTCACCACTCAAGAATCTTGCTTTCACCAAATACCCGTAAACATTATTAGCCACATATTAGTTGGCGGGAGTTTCCTCAAACAGCTCCATGACACAGATCTGTGGCGGTAGGCCTCTGGTGTGTTAGGTAATACAGATACCCAGTAATTGATATGTGTTGTTGTGGTCATCTTCCCCTCCTGGTGAAACAAAATATTACAAGAATCAGTAGAGTGGCTTTCCTAGAAGCAAAAAGGCGAAATTTAGACTAAAACATTCACATTTCGTGTAAGCCTAATTGTATGGCATTACAGTAAACAAATGCAAGTAAAACTGCAACATATCATGTGCATATTTTTAAACTGTGTTTTTTTCCTTACAAAAAGGTACTCTACTGATTTGAGTAATAACATATGCTTACTACATGTACTGAGATTTACCCATGTCTAGTAAAAATTTATAGTTATATTTTAACATTTTTTAGACCTATGGTATGGCAATGAAAGTTTTATGAATACTTATCTGGCTGGATCAATCATGAGAAAGTGAATAAAATGTGCACAGGTCTTAATATTTGTAATGCTTTATCGTTTTAAATTGAAATGCTTTGTAGATTTTATGGTGTTTCTCACAAGAAGTGGCTATGTTTATATTTTAGAAAAAAATAGATTTCTTTTCTCCATCACCAAAAATACTCATGTGTGCTAGCCAGTGAACATCATTTTTGCACAGTTATTCTCATCCAAATAGATCATTATTTTGTGTGACCACTTTGCATGGAAAATCTCATATTCTCAAAGCATTTTAATTTTGAAAATGTCAAATAATGATGAACTTATTGTTTTCTGAATGTAAGAAAAGTCTTGTTTTGTTGAATTACTTGTATTTTTCTTTGGTTTTATAAAAACACATGAAAAAGCCTTGAAAAAATTTAAAGCACGAATCTTCGTAGCAGTTTTCTTATTGTTTTCAGGACTACATACTTAACACTTGAATTAACTCTCCGTAATGGCTAATTTTTTGTGATAGGGGACATAATACTAGGACACGGAGTATTAAATAGTTCCACTTAATTTCAAAAGTGTCATGCAAATAGATCAATTTTCCATTGCAATTAAGTATGTTCTGTGTGCAATTTCATTTTGCATGCTGTTAACATCGATCAAACGAAATATATTCAAATTATAAATCAATTGAAATTTGTATAATGTCCAACACGTTGTAGGAAAACATGTTATTCAGTGCAGTAATGTAATTTGCTCATCATTCAAAACCACACAGTGTTTGACACTTAGTAGCCATTGACTGTATTTCTAAATAGCAATTTAAAATCTTTTCTGAGAACAAATTGGTCTGTTGTTGTGGACCCAAATGCATTTAATGATTATTTCAAAGATACAAATTTATTTTTAAAAAAATCTTTGGTTCAAATTTTTTTCAAATACTGTAAAACAATTAAAGTTCATCATTATTTGAATTTGTGATGTTATACTGATTACACAAATATGAAGATTGAGGTGGTTTTATCAAAAACAAAAATAATGCTTTACTTACTAAATGTGTCCATGAAATTTACTGTTAATTTTGTATTGCTAAGTTTTCTATCCATAAGAAATATTTCTCTACCTGAACGTCAAAATAGTGATTATAATTTTTCATTAATTCAATAAAAAAGCATTTTAAAAACATTTATTTTGTTTCCTGGTTTACCATCTCAATCTTCTTTTGTTTAGGTTGACTTTGAGTGATCATTTGAAAGTTTGAAAGTTCATCTGAAAATCACATATCGGAGCAAAATTTTAATATTATTTGCTTCATATTCAGAACCCATTGAACTACACCACCCTAAAAGATGAAAATGCTTTGCGATTTTTGAAATGAACTTTCTACCTTCAAGATGAACTACTCGAGGTGAAATTACTGCAAAGTGGAACTAATATTTGGAATCAAGATGAACTGAAGCAGTAGAACTATACCTGATCAGAGTTCTTCATATTCAACAGACATGAAATAATGATAAGTCAAGTTAAGCAATTTTAGATTTTAAATTGTACAGATTTCTTAACATGCCAAATTTAGTTTGTTGAGTGTCAGCTCTTTCCTATTCACTAATAAAATAGTCTCGCATAAGATCAAGTAAAATAGATTGAATGGTCTTCTTATAATTGCAAGAGATATTCTTTGATCGTTGATTTTTTCCCTGAACTATTCACATTGTCTGGTTGTGGTGAATTTGTGTTTTGGCAGTTGAAAAAAGTTGAAAGAATTTGTTATTTTATATGTTCATTTCCTTTGCTTTAGTTCAAGTTTTCTTTTCAAATAGTTCCACTTTGTAACCATACTATAGTAATAATAATATAAGAAAACAGGTTTACATGGCTTTTGAACATGGTCTTTTCAACAAGTAAGTAAAGATAAGTTTATACTTCAATGTGATTTGTTTTTAACCTGACAATGGTATCTTTTGAAATTGACCAAAAGACCAATCTTGTATACTTCGATGTTTTGGTTTTGTTTCCTTCATTGTTAAAACTATAAGTTCTTTAAAAGGCAACAAATTGTTTTGTTCCATGGAAGCTTCTATATTTTTACACACATCATTTTTATTATGTAAAAATAATGCTGTACATTTTTGAACTTTTGACAAATCCTTAAATACTGGTCCAACTATTTATTTATTTATTTATTTATTAAGCTTTACCATTTAAACATATGACAACATTTACATGAAACAAGACATACAAATAGGACAAAATGGTTGGATAACGCAACAGCTTTCGCCAATTATAGCGGCCCTTGTATACATATATATAGTACAGACAAACATATAGGATTAGAAGCAGATCAGAGAATTAAAAAAAGAAGCATTCCCTAACAGCTAACAACAACACAATATAGGACAAGACAAATTACAACACATGTTACAAGACAAACAAATAGACTTCCATGTTCGTGGATCCTAGCTCAGCATCACTATTGAGTAACTTCAGTATAAACTTGGCACCCAGAGCGTTTTACAGGGTTCTTTATGAATTAGAGAGCTCTTTTTATAAGTAATTATGGGCTAATATAAAGGAAATAAAATTTTGATTGGCAGGGTACTCTTTAAAGTTATTCCCTAGAGCTAGTCCAACTAAATTACCATAATTTGTGCAGAGAGCTTCGCACACCTCACGAAATGAGATACCTTTGCTACAAACTATAGTGCTATAGTATATGAGAACTTTTTAACCAAGTAGGATTTTCAAAGGGTTTGTTTCTGAATTATTGTGCTCTGCACTATATCCTTAAAAATATTTAACTTTTCGTCTGTGCAGCATATATTTTTTGTTCAAAAAATGAAGTTGACAATATTTAATGAATTTGACATTGTCAGGTTAAAAACACAATCAGGAAAATATAGGGCTCTGAATGTTGAAATTTCATAACCTTTTCAATTTAATATTTCAATCAGTATAAAAACTAATCATTTTCTCGCAAGATTTCGACGTTTGGAACAGTTTTTTAAGCTGAAAAAACATTTTCTATAGGCTTCATATGTGCTTGATCTTGACATAGCAAAAGACTTATTTTCACTAGACTTTTAAAGAAACAGGCTGTTTCAAACAGCTCGTTAAAATCATATTTTTCTATTAGCAAAAACGCTTTTTATTTCTGTAATTGCATTGTTTAGTAAGAGCTGGTCAACGTTGTACCAAAAGTCGTGCGTTTTCTCCGCGTAGTGTGTGGGTTTCTTCCCACATGGAAGTTGTTATCGTAGTTTTAACTCTCAGAAACCTTTCCAGTTAGACATGTTGAGGATTACCGTCCTCTTCTTACAAGAGATAAATTAAAGACAAAGAAAAATTCGCTGACTACGTTTCTAAGAAAACAAAACATACTTCGACTTTATCAATTGCATGATTTGGAAGAGCCTTATATTTTCCATGTAATTGTGAAACAACTCGGTGTTTATGTACCAATGTAAAATTTCTCTGTCAAGCTTGCAAAATACATCACTTCCAGTTGATTCATAATTATTTATATCCTGAAGTATAAAATTTATCTCGTTTTATTAACCTTGTCTTTTCATTTGTGTTTGTTCACTTGTGTTAAGCGCGAGTTTAATTGTTCTTTTTCTGCCATGTTCTGTTTTCTTCTATTGTTATTTGTTCAAGTACAAGTTTGTGGTCATTAATCTCTTTTTATTGTTATTCAAATTGTAATCTTTTCAAATTCTTTTAAATAAATTGTTTACAAAATTTACATGTAACTCCCTTTTAATTAAAAATTCAATTCCCATGGGAATTAAGAAATTGAATAAAAAAAATCCCCCTACCCCAGCCAGCTCTCCAAGTGCTACTTCCACCTAAGTAGAAGTACCTATACATAGAGTACAAGTACTTCTACTTATTTACGGTGGAGGTAGCACTCGGAAAGCTGGCTGGGGTAGCGAGGCGAAGAGAAGACCAGCCTTGCAAATGCTAATACAAATTGCTAAGTTGGTCTTCTCTGGAGAGCAGCCGCGCATACCTAACAACTTAAAAAAAACAAATGTTAGTGACTCAGCATGCAAATTTGATTCCCAAAGCCAAAATGACAAGTGCCCCCCTCTGATCCTACCGACTACCTACCTGCCTCAGTTCTAAGCTGTCTTCCTCGGTCCTAAGCTCCTGCATTCCATTCGTTACCATCACTTTCCTCACCATCGCACAGTCACTCACAGCTGATAAACCCGCATGCACCGCCACCACCCCGACTGCCACCCAAATCAGAAAATTAAAAAAATTAAAATTTCGGTAAAGTATGTATTTTAAATGTAATTTATTCAGTTACTTTAGGCCAAACGTGAAGAGAAAATTAAAGGTCCAATGTACAAACGGGTAGGTAAGCTTCGTACTTGTCCTTATACATGAAATGTAGAAATTGCAAAATGTACAAATGTTTTATTTTGTTCCACTGTGTTGTTTTCGACGCTTCATTTTGCTTTATTTAACATACTTTCAAAATTTTAATTCCTTTAATAAGCCTAACCCCATGCAACTTACGCACGGCTCACACCCTCGCATTCCATACATTTAGCTAATAAATTACATTATAAACAAAAAAGCAAAATAAAAAGATAAATTACGTTATCTCTAGCTACTTAAACCCACTTATACTGAGTATTTGAAAACCTTAGCTAAAAGGGCATGGGCTTTTCGTTATGTTAAACCGATCTTAAGTAAATATAAATCTGATACTTACCAAAGTCTAAAGCTGGGTCAAATAAGCATGAGAGCGGAAAAAGTATATATAATTATTTTAAAAACGGAACGTAAACTTTTACTTAAGATTCATCGATAGAAATTTAAATCCTAAGCTGTAGTTGACATGCAATTCAAGGATCGTATGCCTAGTACATTTTATGGTTAAAAAAGATAGAAATATTTAAAAACTACCGCAATTCTCATACTTATTTAACCGAAACGCCTTCATTTGCATGGTACGTCGCAGCTGCTCTCAAACCTTTCCGTCATTTGCTTTAGTGCACACAAACAATGACTTAATTTTTTCATTGTTTCTGTTTACCAAAACGAACTTGAAAGCACCAAGATACTTATCGTTTTTAATCAAAGAGGATTTCATTATAAAGTCATCAAAACAAAGCAATCTGTGTTCCCTTGGGAATTAACAATGTGCAAAAAATATAATACATCACACTGATTCATGCATATATTAATGAAGAAACAAAGAAATAGTATATTCCCCTGGGAATTAGAAAATGTTTTTAACCGTTGTTTTTTAACTCTGCTAATGATTGTAATAGAAAAGAATTAATAAACTTAGACATCCCATTTTTAAATTATCATTACTACAACTTATTACTTGAAACTGATTCGTTCAATCCAACATATCAAGTAACATGCAGTGTTTGTTTTGTTTTTAGAATAACCTCGACTCAAATGTGGGAGGCAAGATTAATTTTCTAACGTTAAGGTCAGAAATATTATCAGCATTAACCATTATGCCGTATTTTTTACCTGATTTTTTAAACTTGAAATATGAAACGAAACAAACAGAAGTGTGTTATTATTGTGCAAGGCTTGGACTTATTTTTTAAAAGTGTTAATTCAGTTTTTTACTCAATTTTTTGCTTTTTTTAAACGAGAGACATCAAAATTCCTTTAAATCCTCTTTGATCCCTTAATAATAAGTATCTTGTTTTCTACCAACTTGCATTTATATAATTTCCACTACTGTCATATTAGAATGACTTGCTTTCTTGTTGATTGCTATTCTTTTCTGGGTCCATGTCAGCGAAGGTCGTTCATTGTGGACTTTCATTCTTGCGTTTATTCGCCGCTCATCATCTTTTAAAATGAAAGAACTGAATTATTGGACGATAATTACGAATAATTCTTACAACCTGATTCTCAGGGTCTTCACCTCCGCTAGTGAAGATCCTGACACAGGCTGGTCACGTGGCACCCAAATTTTTGGTGCTTGACATTCGTACTTAGTAGGGGTGATAATTCTTAAACTACACTATTTTTATGTAAAAAAATACAAAAAAGAGGAAATTTTTCTGTGTTCGAAGTACACTGGCTTCAAAATGTCACGAGATTGGTATTTTTGTTAACATGCAGAATTTGTTCTCGAAATTTCATGCTAATTCCCCTCAAGTATTCGTGATGATTATTCGTTAAGAATCAACTGTTACTGTTAAAAGTTGTAAACATAGCGTGAGCTTGCAGTGGGGGGGGGGGGGGGGAATACCTAAGAAGAAAGGCTTCGTGTCAATGTGTACTACCCAGTGAACTCTGTAAACACTGGAGTGATAAAACCAGGTAAATGCCGTACCATAAATATTCCAAACAGTTTTAATGCCATTGTCACAAGCTATTTCCCCTCAAGTACGCTCCAAGGGCCTTTTTGAGGCAGAGGAAGAGGCCCTGCCACCGGCTGGCTTTTAAAACCACGAATCGTAGTTTTTGAATGAATTAGCTTGATAACTACACATGCGAAATATTCTTCCAAAATAACTGTCACACTGAAAAAATCCCGTAATCCAGTGGCTTTGTAAGGCGTTTAATTTTGGAAATTTTACTGGTATTTTTTTCTCCACAGAAATATGAGAATATACGGTTTTGAGTATATTAACTGCGTGAGGTGATAGACCAATGAAATTGCAGAAGAAGCCAGCCGGTGTCAGGGCCTTTTCCCTCCCCACATTTTAGAAAAGACCCTGGGAACGAGGTTGATTCCCCTTTTTCAAAAAGACTATGGAACGAAAAAGATGGCAGTATCTACATTTTACCAAAATGCATTTCGGGACATGAAAACCTCCAAGGACATAAAACTTTAACAAAACATATGTTGTCATTCAGCAACCGTCATTTTGCTTATTTAAACGATTTCCGACCGCAATGCATTTTGGTAAAGTGTTTATCCGCCATCTTTTTGTTAGCGTCAATAAACAGGTATTTCTAAGAAATGAAATATCTCCTGAGGTTTGCGATGAAATCACTTGATACATCGTTTCGATAAAAATATTTATTCTATCAACTTACATTTCTAAACCTTGCATGTTGGTCTTGGTTTGTTATTTAATGTTGGACTCTGTCATTGCCTTTGCGTTCTTTTTCAAAAACAAAAAACATTTTGATTAGATGATAGCGAAAATATCAACAATTGCAGGACGTATGTGCGATTATGCATATGATACGTTAGCTTAGATTTCATGTGTACAATAGCACTTAAAGGCAGTAATATATAAGTGTCCCTTACTTCTCGAAATATTTTGGCTGAAAATACCATCATATGGTAATTGCACGTTCTATGTGTGCAAATAGAGGACAAACACCCTGTATGACATATGATTTGTACGTGACAAGTAGGGTGACGCGAAATTAGATTTTCAACATCATTCACTAGCAATATTTTAAGCACCTGCGTATTGTTGTTTGGGAGTGGTTTAATTGGCTAACTCAGCTTGTGAAATGACCAAAATCAACGTTAATGAGATTAAAAATGATTCCAAGATGGCAGGCAGCCCATTAAATTGCTATAAAATAGGTTGTGACTATTCATTTCCGCACCCACCGAGGACAATCGCTAGAAACGTTTAATTCTATTTATCTCGTTTCAGGTAGTGAAAGATCATTTTATGCTCCTATGTTTTGTGTATCCACACTTGCAACGTTAGTTTGAGCAAATTAAAATTGGCACAAGTTCACGAAGCAGATAATAGAAAGTTGAACTGACAAAGCAACGAAATGAACTTACTTTCACTTTATCTTTGGATCGTCATGGCTTCGTTTGATCTCCTTCATCCTGCTGTTTATGGTCTTATGTGGTTGGCATTATCTCTCTCTTCAGTAGGTAAAAACCTGACTCATATCGCGTTAACCATCACAAAATAAAGAAAAAATCTCAATATATAAATTCGCAAACAATATTTTAGAACATTGGAAACTAAACGGAAATTTAATTATAAATGACTTAGGCAAATCGTACCTTCGCATAGTATTTTCTTCTTGACATCTTGCGACGTAAACGGTTGCCGATTTTTCATCTTGTTCCGGTTTTTGGTTAGTGTGTAGTCACTCTTTCATACGGCATCCTTTGAAAAATAGATAATTAAGATGTTTAGAAACCTATTTGCAAGATAAGCGAAGAAACTAGGTTAACAAGTATTAGAGAGGGTTAGAAGTAATTGTGATAGGCGTGGCATATAAAACAGGGTTGTCAACGGACAAAGCTTCTGGATGATTGAGATCCATGCGTAAAATCTCGACACGACCCTATTCCGGTAGCGAGAGATGCACCAGATGGAAATCGTGTTCGCATAAGCAGTAAACTGTATATATGGAAGGGGGTTCCAGCTCAAGAAAAAAGCGCAACACAAAATAGAGAAATTTGGAGGCAGTTTTGGCTGACATTTTCAAGTCCGCTAACATGCAAGTTTGATTTTTTTTTATTTTTTGTGTATTTTTCGTTTGCTTTTTTTTATTTTATGTCACAACTGGGTTCACACAATTTTTTTCTTACGACACAATGGTTGATCATCTCCAATAACCACACACACATGGCAAGTGTTTCGGGTTTCAGCACGGACTGGAAACCGGTCTGTGGCAAATGTTTAACACACCCATTGTTCGTTTTGTACCTATTTTGTTCAACTCCAGCCACTGTAGTCCATATAGTTAACAGTCAATAGTCTTCAAAAAGGTATCCACCGAATAGGATAGAAATTCAGACATAAAAACGACGTCTAAGATGAAAAAAGTAGTGTAATACACAACTTCATGTTGCCAACTGATGTCAGTGGCGCCACGAAGAATTACAAATTGCTGCTTCAATATCGACATTTTATGCATTAAATAACGTACGTATTTCGCTTAAATCGATATGGGCGTAACTTTGAAGATCTTTTCCCCCGATAAGCTTAATAAACCATGTATTAATTGTGGTAGAGTCGAAAAATATTGTTATAAATAAACACAAGTGATACACGTTCACTTTGTCGTTCATGTTTCTTTGTCGATTTCAGAATTCGTAAAATTGACCAATCACAGGGAAGCACAAAAGTTCTAAACATTTGCCACAGACCAGTGGAAAGGTCTCACAAATATTTTATTGGTGGTAGATATTTAGAATGGCTTATCCCTGTTGTGACGTCACCAAAATATTGTCAATGAGGTTAAAAATTAATCCAAGATGGCGGACAGTTCGATTATTTAGGTGACAATATCTCCCGAAGTAAAACAGATATAAAAACTTTGGAATAGACTTTTATACTTTATATTGTTTTTGAATCTCTTTCAAATGAGACAATAAAAATTTCCCTTTAAACATGGGGTATATATTTGGTAAGTATTTGACCGTGCACGTTAGAGGACTAAAACGGACTGCCAAAAATGACCGCAATTTGGGTGCGTTTTTTATTACGTGAAGAAAGTAATAAACAACCTCGTTCCTTGGGCCTCAGTGGTGGAAGCTGAAGTAGAAGAGCCTGACAAAAGCTGGTTGTCACATGACCAAATTTTCCAAAATAGTTCGAAAATTTTCCTGCCAAATCATCGAGTACTTATGTTCTGTAATTTCATGTGACGACCAGACTTGGCCGGGCTGTCCACCACATGTTTTACTTCAAAGAGGCCCTGGGAACAAGTTTGACTAATAAAATACCAAGTAATTTTCTTTTCAGAATAGCGTCATCCACGCGTGCGGACAACATCCCAAATTCATGAATGACGCTATTCTGACCTGGAAACTATTACGTAATTATGTTATAAAATAATTACAGTGAAACACAAGACAACGCGATAGAATTCAGATTTTTAGTGTGATTTCTTCAAATTAAAGCCAGTTTCAAGTTTGTATAAGCAGTTATTAAATTAGTATTGAATTTGAACTGGAAATCTGAATCACCTGTTTCTTGTATCGATTGCAGTGTATCAGTTAACAAAAGCGGTTTTGAAGAAACAGAAAGAATGAATAGAAGTAAGTCCTGATAACATTTGGAAAGAATAATATATAGAAACCGTCGATACAACATTTGATATACGATGATAATAATTGTCTATTGAACCCCCAATTGAGTGGGTGTGGTTTTACTAGTGAGGGAGGATGGGAGAGACGAAGAGAGATGAAGTCGTGAAAATAAAGTTAAGAAAAGAGTTTAACGTGCAGAAGTCATTTGTAATAGGTAATGCAACAGGATAAAATTTATTAAAAATAATTCACTACAAATGCGAGTTTTGATCAAATGGTACTCACGTACGTGTAGTTCAATAACAAGTAGAACATATTTTAATCATGAATCGCTAGAAGGTCAGTTAAAACACTGCATTTTATTTATTGAAGAAATGCTTTGGTGTATTCTTTTAATATTTGTTTTAATTGAGAAGATGAAGCGTGTCGCTTAATCAGGGTCAAGTAATTTTTGCCCTGACTTGAGAAAAGATGCCCTCCTCATTAGGCAATCATATTTTGGTAATTTTGACCTGCATGCGATTAACAAGTATAGTAATTATATTGTATTATTTGGGTTTCTTACCACTACATCGCATTGCATTCGTCAAGTGGTTGTCGCGCTCTGTCGCTGGAATATCTAAAATGTATATCGAAACACCCATTAAAAATGAAAAATTAGAAACATTTCAAAAAGACGCAAATACTTATTTTCTCAAACAATGCCTAGCATGCGTAGCTCGAATCAGGCAGTTGTGGAGCTGAGTGACCTAGTCTTTAGATAGAAGTTGTTTTACCTCGATATTTTATTGATTCGATTATTTTGTTTTAATCACTTTGATCGGTTGTCTTTACGGTGCATCTAGAGAGAAAAATAGAAACTCAGTCATATGTATATCAGTATATTTATCTAAAATTTATAACGCGAAATTTCCAGCTCGTGAGCAAACAGAATTTTTGTCAAACAAGAGAACAATTAACAGCCAATACATACGTAGAATAGTTAGAGAGTACTTACATGTGTAATAACTATCCAATATTGTTGATGTCCAACTACACTGCAGCGATTTTCGTTGCGTCTTTAGATCGGAGAAGAAGACTGACGCCATCTTGATTTTGAATTTTCTCGACGACGCCATATGTTCGTTCTCAATTTTTTTCTCATTTCTTCCGCATTTTAGCTCGAGTTTGCCCCAGATGTTTTCCTTATGTCTTCGTTGCCATTTCTGTGAAATGCCGCGCCATTTCTGTGGAACTTTGAAGACTTTTGGTGTCTGAACATTCGGTGCAAGAGGAGAGATTTTCAACGAAGCTTCGTGTTAGAGGAACTAGCAGCAAATGACGTCAGATGACCATTGTATGCCTGAAAAATACCCGTATGTATAATGTTTTATCATCTATGTACGAAGGTGAAAATATGTTTTTATTGCCCGAATAAGGTGTTTTTGCCATTATTTCTAACTCAGGTCTTTTTTCTACTTCTTTACTTGTAGTTTACTTAGTTAATTCACGCAAAAAACGCCTGTAAAGGAGGCGTTTTTGCAATTTTTTATTTGCATGCTGATGAGCAAGGAAAGACCCGTTCGTGATTTCATTGGCAAACATCTTTCCCTCCGTGGCGGAGAGGTAAAGGTAACTGTCTTTCGAGTTGCCCACATCGTTTGAGTTTAATTTTGGGTGGATCGGGGACAGGTCAAGTCAAATTGAGGTTGGACTGATCGGTTCCCGATCCACCCAAAACTGAAGTCAAAGCTGGGCGTGGAGTGCTGGAAAATACTAGGCAGTACCGCGAGGCCAAGGAGACAAACGTTATTTACCTAGTGTTTTTACCAATATTTAAGCAAATTTCCTTAACCTGACTGTTGCGGACAGGCCTGTTGGGTGGGTGCATTGAAGACTTCTCGCCGTCGTTTCCCTTCGTTCAAGAAGACAAGTTGTCTTCGTCAAGAAATAACTGCGTGAAGACTTCAAGGCACCACTAAACCACCACAGTTGTGTAACTAAAGTGTAGTGGTTTAGCTGACTAAACCACTACACTGTGTCCAAATATATATGGCGAAGTTCTTCCCAAAGCTTACGGTACAAACACGGATGCGCAAAGAAGCGCAAACATTTTAAAGCCTTTAAAACAAGCGTTTTCTTTCAGGAATGAGTGAAAGACGAGAACGCTTACTAAATCAAAGCTGCGTAGTCATGTTTTAAGTTCTTTAGCTATGTTTAACGATATTTTATGGCGAAGTCTTTGCAAGAAGGAAAGTTCTCAAAGTCGAAGTTCTTAAAATAATAGCTGTTGTCTTTTTTGACTTTCGGTGGGCCGTTTTCTTCTTGATCGAGCTTGATAAGCCATTACGTTCAGTGTCCTTGATATAGGAGTCATTTGTTTATGGCCTTGGGTTTAATTCCCAAACACTGAATGGCATTCTTTAGCTCTTTCAACTAATGAGATAACATTGCAACAAGATGGCACTGCGTTCTCACTTTGAAATATGCACGACTGTAACCAATTTGTCAACATACACAAACAACGACAGACAAACGCATAGTATATTCTATAAGCCTTTACTCAGAACTCGGCGATTCAGTTTGTATCAACGAGAATTAAGCTTGACGTTCACAGCTTGCATATAACTGTGCATTTTATGTGACAAGTAAACTAAGTGCATCGCAGTTGTCATACAGTTACCAGTGCCGCCAGGGCAGGTGAAATCACCCATTTAAATCATTTCATCTTTTACACAAACTGAATCCCAAATCGGTTACAGCATGACATATTGACTAGGCACAGTACAACGCAGCGCCATCTTGTTGCAATGTTATCTCTCATTACTTAAAAGAGCTAAAGACAACTTGTAATGGGATAACATTGCAACAAAATAGCATTGCGTTATGCTGTGTCTAGTCAGCATGTCACGCTGTAACCAATTGGAGATTCAGTTTGTGTAAAATATGAATGGGTGCTTTTAACTGTACTGGCGGCACTGGTAACTTTAATTCGGGATTGTAAGACAACGGCGATGTACTTACTTTACTTGTTACATATAAAATGGACAGTTATGTGCAAGCTGTGAACGTCAAGCTTTCTCGTTGATTCAAACTGAATCGCTGAGTTTTGAGTGAAGGCTTATAGAATATACTTTGTGTTTGTCTATCGTTGTTTAGGCAAAGTGATAACCCAGTGCCATTTTGTGGCAATGTTATCTCGTTACTTGAATGAACTAAAGACTGCCATTCAGTGTTTGGGAATTAAACCCAAGGCCATAAATAAATGACTCCTATATCAAGGACACTGAACGTAATGGCGTATCAAGCTCGATCAAGAAGGAAACGGCCCACGGAAAGTGAAAAAGACAACAGTTGTTAATTTTGCAAATTTCGAAACATATTAAACAAGACAGCTTTGATTTAGTTGAAGTTGTCGTCTTTGACTTTTCCTGAAAGAAAACGCTTGTTTTAAAGCCACTAAAGTATCTACGCATCCATGCTTCTTGCGACATAAGCTTGCGGAAAAAGACCGCCATATAATTTGGCACAGTGTGGTGGTTTAGTGGTTCCTTGAAGTCGTTATTTCTCGACGAAGACAACTTTCTCTTCTCAAAGGAAGAGAAATAACGGCGAGAAGAAGTTCGGGAAATATGCGTTAATGTTAGTTAAATAGCATTTTCCTGTGCTCAATGCCCAGCTTTGACTTCAGTATTGGCTTCGATCTTCTTTGTGTCTTCGTCGTCATTTCTTTAGAACTTTGAAGATTTTTGGTGTCTAAATATTTGGTGCAAGGGGAGAAATTTTCAACGAAGCTTCGTGTTAGAGAAACTAGCAGCAAATGACCTCAGGTGACTATTGTATGTCAGGAAAATATGCACTTACACCAGCAATTTCATTAGCCAACTGGCGAAACAGTAATTAATCAAAGGCAGAAGTTTTCCAGCATCTTTCACACTGGAAGGCAGAAAATGTGTAATGGCTTCGAATCCATTTTACGGCCCTCTGTCAGTGTACGATTGTAGAAAACAAGTTGTTGACATGTAGGTTTCGATTTTGCTTTTTCCCACCTGGTGCTTCTACATGCAAACTGCACAGGAAAATTGGGTGACAGATTTCCTTGTTTGGTTTAGATTTAAACAAGTATCTTTTGTCCCTTGAGACTTTGTTGCAGAAACTCCTAGTTGTAATTGGAATTAAAAATGGTGTTTTCCAAATCGTGTCGAGTGCTTCTCAAATTATAGCTCACCGGCATAACATTGCTCTAAACCAATGACTGCTTTATTGGGAGCAATATAACAATAACTTAGAATTTTATACAGAAAAACAGAATTCATTCTTTGTCTTCTGCTTTTTAAATGCTTCCCAACCAAGAGTTTCAAGAACATCAGCAGAATTAATTTCATCTCAGACCGGCAATAATTCTGGCCGTACGATTTTGAAATTTCTGCAGTTTATCAAGCAGATGTTTGCCACAAATATTCAACAATGGAGAACAGTAGTCAAAATATGGCTGGATCAAGGGATTATTATTATTTGAAGTGTGCTTCTCCGGATACATTTTTTGGCTCTTCGCAATATTGCGATAATCCATATCTGACTTTTTGAATATCTTTTCGACATGTTTATCCCATTTCAGCTCTCCATCTAATAAGACAACTAGACATTCGGAGTTGCTAGTTCTACTAAGGGGGTTTGTTGTTCAACATATCAGAGGATTATTGTGGTCTTCATTATTAAGATGAGGTCGAACCTATGATCATAAATTTAGCTTTATGCTGCAATTTGTTGCGGGCGGGGCGAGCCGGTCTCTGTTTTTAAATTAGATTTATCTATCGGTTCATTGTAATCATAAGAAGAAGAGAATATCTGGGTATCATCAGAGTTAACCCACAGTAGTTTCTTTCAGTGGCGGATCTAGCGCAAGTCAAAATAAATTACCACAGCTCATTCTAGGATATATTTACATTTTAAAATACCTTCAAAGCAACTTCATTGGTTAGATTTTATTCTTTTGAAATTCATAACCTATGACATTGTTATAAAGTTATTTTGAATTTAAAATTGAGCTACTATCATTTATTTTGACTTGCCCTGGATCCGCCACTGGTTTCTTTGAGGTTCTCCGGGAAGTCAATAATGTAAAGAAAAAACAATAAAGGCTCTAAGGAATGACCCCTGAGGAATGCCGCAAGTAATTTTGCCGTTGAGGAGAGAATAGATGTTCACTAATGGAACAAACTGTTCTCGATTCGTAGGTATGATTTGAACCATTTTAATTCATTATTGGAGATTCAGAACTGTGTTTCTAATTTTTTCACCAATTTATTGTGATTTATCGAATCGAATGCTTTAGGGATATCTAAAAACACAACTCCGTTCAATTGTGACGTGTATGTCTTGGGTACGTCATGCGCACGCACATTTATGGCACATATATACATGCATGCAGGATTGTATAAGGGTTGACCACAACGAAAAGATGGCTGAATGTAAATTTTACAAGAATGCACTGTGGTCATCAAGCAAGAAAAACTTTAAAAAGATGCCAAGAAAAAATACCAAAGGTCATAAAGGTTTAACAAAACAAAGAAAATAACCTCCTCTCTTATGCATTTCTTTCAAAAGACCTCAATTTACTTTCTGAAACTATATATTTCTGACCGCGATACATTGTGGTAAAATGTACATTCGCTATCTTTTTCGGTACAAAGAATTAAATACGGAATGTCAAATAAACTGTGATTTTAAGAAAACGTTCCGCAAGATTTTCCTGGCTTGCACAAATACATAAAAAAGTTGCCTTGTATATTTCAAGCAACAAACGAGCTTATATTTCTTTTCTTGATCACTTAGAAAATGACAAAACCATTTTTCTTCAATACATTTGCATTGAAATTCGAACTTCCCAGAAAAGCATGTGGACATGAATTAGCGCGTGAGACGTACTGCAAAACCACGCATAAGCGAACGTGCCCAGTTACACTTCTGTATGTATTGTTCTACTATCACAATCGCCAGGTTTGCCACAACTACAGAAAGTGATTGCCAAAACCATTAGGATGATGAAGATGCAGAAAGCACAAAAAGAGCGACAAAGCTGGCGTTCTCCATTGCTTACTACCAATTTCTTAACTTAGCACAGTTTTAATTTGTTTGCTGTCTAATTTTGTAATTTAATTAAAATTGTTTACAAAGAAGCCGGAATTGCAATAATGCAAATGTATAAATGTACATGATATTTCCGCAAACAACTTTTCACATTTACAAATAAGTAGACGTCGTTGCTGAATGACTAGTGAAATAATAAATATTAAATTTTTCAATTTCAGCCTCATTTAAAGATAATTATACTTTTTTATATATGTGCTATTAGTTGAGTTACAAGCTGACAAGTCCAAGTGTTCAGGTAGCGGCAAAGTATGAAGACGCCACTTATTACGCAATTTTTCATTTCATTCACATTTCCAAGAAAATCTTTAACAAAAAAAATCAACAAAAAAATTAAAAAATAACATATACTAAATAAGCAATGTCATTCAAACTTTCAACTCCAAAACCTTTAAACAAAAACATTTCAAAAGTTTGGATAACAACAAACGACGAAGAACCATTATACTTGGAGACCGAAAAATGTTATTCTTACGGAGTAAAAAGAAATGAAAAATTCAACCCGCTACCAATGTCCTTAATCCTTGACGGAACCACAAAACAGAAATATAGCTCTCTCAACAAACCTAACGAACTCATATTCACAAATTCCTACTACGATAACACTCTCACCACCACATGTAACACGATCAAATCACTTAATTATGCATGTCTTGTACATATATTCCGTTGCGCTGTTGTAATATTACATCGTTGTTACATCGTTGTTGTAATATTACATCATTACCTGATGAGTGTGGCAAGTTCAACACTTAACAGTTCTGTAGTAAATAAAATTTCGATGAAGTAACTTGTGTTTCTCATCTATACCGCTCTGCGCACGCTTTGAGCACTCTATCCGTACGATTTTGTATGCGCTAAATTCTATCCTCACGATAGTTTCTATCACTACAATTATATATATATATATATATATTTTTAAACCTCAGTAATAATTCATAAGCAAAATACAAGGAGAAATCATGACCCGTATCGGTTCTATATATTTGTTATAGACTTGCGCCAAATTTCTTGTTTGATTTTTGCAGTTTAAACAACACCAATGTCCAAAATTTCGATGATAGTGAGTGTATGGAATGATTCGCTTTAGAAGCAATACACAAACCGCGGAATTCGGTTTATATCAGATCTATAAACACTCGGCTTCGCCTCGAGTTTATAAATCTGATATAAACCTCCTCCACGGTTTGTATATATTACATATATACATATATATATATATATATATATATATATATATATATATATATATATATATATATATATATATATATATATATATATATATATATATATATATATATATATATATATATATATATATATATATATATATATATATATATACATATATATATATATATATACATATATATATATATATATAATATTTTATGTATAATACGTACTTGCTCATCTTCATCTCTATGGTTTAAACATTCTAAATGTATACTGAACCAAACCAAAACGGCATGGGTGCAAACGGGACTCGAAGTCCCATGCGAAATTTTTCACCTGTCTGTAGGGGGGATTGAACCCAGGTAAATAAACATGTTATGTGAATATGTTATGTGAATATGTGAAATGTTTAACACAACATGCATTATGAAATAAAACACAAACATGTTTTATATGAAAGGCAGCCTAACCAATAAATAAAGCGAAATCATAATGCATATTGTGCATTGGCACATGCTGTAATTTCATTCTCATTCTGTAATTCCGCTCCATGCATCACGTGCAAACCACATGTACCGGAAGCCTTGTATTGACAAATGCATTTATTCATTATCACTTTCAGTGTATTATCGTATCACTTTCACATTTCATGCTACTTCCAGTTCTGGGAAGGATAAGTTAACATTGCTTACAAGATGCTGCTCTATTTAGTTATTTTCTTACAACAATTTCAAGGCATTTACAGTACAGTGTCGTGCATTGGCGAATCTGGACAGAAAGTTGATTGGTAATATAACTTCAGACATTCAGTACAATGATAATATTTGACTGCACGTATCAGGCGGAAGGTTCGTGTCGCGATTTGACGTTCAGACGCTTCAGACAAACTTGCTATCATATAATATGATAATAAAATTCATATGAAATAAAATTCATATGAAATAAAATTCATATAAAGTCGCCAATGGTTGTGTTTTATTATATATAATATAAATGTTTTAAATTAAAATATCATTTTGTGGAAAGACCACGTAAGTTTATCATCGCAACGCTTTCGATCCGTATGCTCGGATCTTCATCAGTGCCAATAATAATTATAATAATTATTATTAGCACTGATGAAGATCTGAGCTTACGGATCGAACGCTTTGCGCCAATAAACTTAGTACGTGGTGTTTCCACAAAATTATATTTTAATTTGATATTCGCCATGCAAACATACAAGGAACTTATAAATGTTTCTAAAATACTGAAATATGATTCAAACCAAAATGATTTACAATGTATCTTTTTTCAATAAAATATCGTTGAACTTTATTTTGCGTGAACTAGACTGATCAATTTCATCCTTGGAAGAAAGCTTGTGAGTCTACAGCGCGAGTGCAGCTAAGATTTTCAAAATTTTATTTACGTTTTCATAATTAATTCGCGAGCGAAAAATTGCCCGTGTAGCCTCGGCTTTAGGATGAAGCGATAAGCAAGTTTTAAAGTAATTATATAGCTAGAGCTTTTGATTTCTGAAGTATGTCAGAGCTTGAACTTAAATCTCCACAAAGCCAGGACCGAATATCGTCATCGTATCATGACATGCTTCAGTAGCTACTGGTTGCATACGATATCTTAGAAACTACAGTCTTAACACAAAAGCTGTAATATATGTTTTTTCTGATACCTTAAAATCCAGGTTATACTGTGAGACAAGTGCCACGAACACGACTTTGAATGCAATTTCGCGAACTACCTTTCCCGACTTTACCGTGGAAGAGAAAAGTTAGTCTGCTCGCAGGCTATCTCCCTCACTGCTCCCTCACCAACACATGCATAGATCCTTTAACTATGTTTCATTCATGGATTGGCAAGATATTGTATTCGTATTCTTTGACGAGCAAACTAGTAGAGTAGCAACGTTAATAAACGCAACTCTTCGTGAGGAGAGAAACCAACGAGCGAAAAAACAACAACGCATAAATAGCCGTTTCTGAATATGCATGGTCCGAATCACGATTTGTGCATAAGTTCTATATCGTACGTTAAATTATAAAACATGCCGTGGTAGCTTTACAGTGGAAACGGCCACAGCCCGCGTTAATATTTTTCTCCTTTAATTTATAGGTTTATTACATACAAGTTACCCAAACTCAAGTCCACTCATGATTATGTATCTCAGGGAATTGGTTACGTTTATATGGATAGTGAGACGAATGATTTTAGAATGCCGGACAAACCCATTAACAGCAGTACGAGTGCCGTCGGTCATACGTTACAGCAGATTTACCATCAAAGCTCTCTTGGATATATAATGTATAACGACGAAGATGCTACAGGTACTCCGAAAGGTACCCCAAGAGTTACTACCTGGAATGGGTGGTAAAGCCTGGAGAAGGGGATTAGAGGGAGAACGAGATGACCCGCTACTTTCTGTTTCATTTCATGAACATTGAATAGAGCTTCAGAATTTGGTTTTTATTTGAGAAGTAGGAACAAATTATCTTGACTGTGGCCATGAATGTTTTCAAAAGCAATGCACGCTCCGCTGACGCGTACAAAGCGAATGTGTCCATCTTCGTGGATAAAGAACATTCATTTTTAATCTGCTATGATGATCATAAAAAGAAAATTAAAACCCACTGATACACAAAACTTTATGCATGTCCTTTCTTCGCCCGCTTTTCAAACTTGATATTTAGACGGACAGTTATGTCAGATTTAGGCCCCGTTTGCACTGTACCGGATCCGCACGATCACGATATCAAATTTGATAGCTGATAGAAGACGAGGGTAGCTTGATAATGTTACATGATTTAATAACAACTAATCATAGAAAAAGTGGTAAGAGAGAATATGACTACAATCTGCCCGAACTTGATGTCGTGACCATGCGGATCCGGTACCGTGTAAACGGGGTCTTATACCCATTTAAACTTAAACCCATGATATTTACAACCAAGCTGCTCGGTTTTCTGTGATTGAGCTGGTGGTCCTACTATATACAGTGCGAGCCATGGTATTAGTTTTATAATATATTTATGCCGTACGTATTCAAGATGAGCAGTGTTATTCATTAAAACTTACGAACATCAAAACAAAGTTGTGAGAAGATCCTGGCGATGTTGATATTTGATGTTAGTCACATGACTAAAAAAAATGGCGTTGCTCCATATTTGAGGTGGACCACGCCATTAGTTTCAAAAATATGATAACACGATAAGACGTCGTTTTTAACTTAATTGGAAGTGGAAACGACATTCTTTAACCAAAAACAGCATAGCTACCAACGGGAGAATGTTTTAGTTAGAAAAAAAGCAAACTTGGTGTCATAGTTGGAGGATTTTTCAAAGAATACGTGGAACGGTAGAAAAGTGGGATTCTGGACTAGGCGTTTGAAGGAGAACTGTTCGTAAATTATCATGATCCACGTCTGTCAACATTTTGAGAAAGTTTACTTTGCCATATATCTTCAAAACTAGCAATGATGGATTCCTGGTAAGAAATAACAATTCTGAAAGTGCCTCCAATGGTGTCGTGGAATAACGTTTGGATGAAATGCAAAAAATGTTTGAAAGCACAATGGAAGTTTGTCCTTTTGACAGGCAGACGAAATCTGCATGATAAAGCTTGAAAATTCATGCATGGTTAGATTATTGATATTCAATTCTGTTATGTGACAGGCGAGGCTTAGGAGCCAACAAAAAAGTGGTAAAGTTCCGCTGGTAACAGCGGAAATAGGGATCAGAGGTCTTTTTTGCACATTTAGGCACATATGAAGACATGTTGGTTGCTAATAATACGGATCTAAATAATCGTTCTACCACTTCTTTGGCAGGTACCTAAAACCATTCAGGAGAAGTTCCTTTTCCCAGCATTACGGCATTATCATGTTAATCTCGACTTGTCTGTCAAAACATGAAAATTCCGTCGTGCTTTCATGTACTTTCGCTTAATCCAGTTTCAAACGTATCTTTCATGGCAGTAGTTAAGGTATATTTTTAGAATCATTATTGCTTACCAGGAACCATCATTGCTAGTTTTGAAGATATATGGCAAAGCAAACTTTCTCAAAATGTTGACAGACGTTGATCATGATAATTTACGAACAGTTCTCCTTCAAACGCCTAATACCTCCCATTCGTATCCATTTTAGAAGTCCAGAATCCCTCTTTTCCTCCGCTCCACGTATTCTTTGAAAAATCCTCCAACTATGACACCAAGTTTGTTTATTTTCTAACTAAAACATTCTCTTGTTGTTACCTATGCTATTTTTGGTTAAAGAATGTCGTTTCCACTTCCAATTAAGTTAAAAAACGACGTCCTATCGTGTTATCATATTTTTGAAACTAATAGCGTGGTCCACCTCAAATATGCAACAACGCCATATTTTTCAGTCATGTGACTAACATCAATATCAGCATCGCCAGGATCTTGTCACAATTTTGTTTTGATGTTCGTTAGTTTTAATGAATAGCACTGCTCATTTTGAATACGTACTACATAAATATCTTATAAAACTAATACCGTGGTTCGCACTGCAGCTACCGCTATATTCGCTATCCTTATCCAAACATTGAAACCGAACACTGGGATTCTAGGGACTTGATTCCATTCCCAGCGTCGTCAGACATATTTTACAGATTTCATTCGTGTTATGCCCTTCTAATTTCTTTTGAAATCAGTGGAGACAGACTCAGTACCACCACATGTTTTTACAGCAATTTCCAAAACAAAAGTTTTCAGCGACATCTCCTTTCCTGAAAGTGGTTTTTGGTTACATGCGCAATCGGAATGAAACATTATATCATAATAATATTAGGTTAGTTAAATCCGAAAAATGAAGAATAGCGCGCTATTTTGGATGTCGTGGCATCCAGTCACCCTTTTTCGCCTTCCACCTACAATGCTTCGCCCTTTAGTAAATGAACTCACCCGCGAAAGAAAGTAGCTAGCTTGGACTGATAAATATTCAATGTTGATATTTAGGTCATAAAACTGATTATTTTGGCCATACAAAAGGGGATCTGGCCTTCGACAACAAGTCAGGATTCTGGTTAATCCACAGCGTCCCAAAATTTCCACCATTTGCAAACCAGTCCTATAATTATCCTGAATCGGGTATGAAATATGGGCAGTCATTCATATGCGTCACTTTCAACTATTCTGCATTTAATGATATTGGCTCTCAACTGTTGTACAATGGCCCACAAATATATGATTACTATCTGCCAGATGATCTTGCAAGTGGAGTGCCGAGCATCCAGAAAGCCATCGAAGGTAAGTTGACTGTACAAGAATTTCCCGTAATGTTTGGTTCACACTTGTCGTAAAAACCGGGAATTTTCTCCGTCCCACGTATGTGAATGAATATGTGAACAAACTCTTAGATTGCTCCTACAAAGGAAAACAATTCACTCAGTCACATCGGCCAAAAGAAGCCATCTCCGATTCTTACCACAAGTGTGAGCCAGGCTTGAAAGTGTAGGATACACAGTGGAGCAGCCAGTCCATAGTTCCGCTATGCAAATTTCAAGTATTCATGACTATTCCAATTTTTTTTGAAAGTTAATGTTTTTGCAGTCAGTGAACTCCAAATGTTCGCATAGTGGGTCGAGTAAGGCCCTGTCAACGCGTATCCGTCATTTTACAAAACGTACAAAACTTTATGCGTCCACACGTATCCTGTTTGCGTTTTCGACCGTCGGCACGTATCCGAAACTCGATACTAAAATCCTGCACGACAAAATGTTTGCGGATACCGATACGGATACGTGTTGACGCAAGGCCTCCAGATGTTCAACTTTTTTCGATATGTAAATTACACAACTTATGACATGACTGTGCGTAATGAGTATCTTTGAGATTGCTAACTTTGTTGCACATGACAATAAGAAACAGCTAATATCGTGTTGAACGTGTGTAAAATACGATTAACCAACTAGTGTCCTCTGATTAGTGTCTGCACGTCAACATTTGTGCGGAAAATATCGATCATGTTGCAAATTACTGATAATATTTTAAAAGTTATTATGCTCTTTTATGTCATAAGTTGTGTAATTTGCATAATTATGGTTTGCATAATTTGCATAAATAATTAACTAATTATTTTTTTACATTTTTTATTGCATTAAAAAGAACAGTTAAAATCACAGTATAACTTCTTTAATAAGGTTTTTGTAACTGCCTTACTTCTCGAGATATTCAGTTGTGTTTGATTTGAACATAACACATCCAGTGACGTCATTGTGCATAATCACTTTTCAAAAAAGCTGTATTAAGTACTCAAGATATAAATACCCAGGCCTAGATTTTAAAATATAGCCAACACACATGCAAGTGTAGTTTTAGTCATTTTTTATCAATATTATATGCCACAAAATAAACAATCTAATAGGCACTCATTGTACAGTACTATAGCATGTCGTCGGTGGTTTTGTTATTTGCACATCCTATCAAAGTTGAATACCTTGCTAGGAACGGAGTTACAAAAATTCTACCAAAGAAGTTATATTGTTACTTGATTTGATCTTCCCAATACGATTATCAAAATGTTGGACAAAATTTCGTTTCATAAATGCTTTAACTAATTCAAAGAATAGTCTTCAATCTTCATGGTGTTCATTCAAATAAAATACACCATCCTCATTATGAAATATAACATTAATCGTTTTCCTACAAATAGAGCAAGGAGGACGGACTCAATGCCTTCATCACTAACATAATCTTCAAAAGATACAGCTCTTCCAGAGCGCTCCCACCCTCGCGCCTGAACAGCCTGCACACTGTTCGCAGTAAACGAAGGGTGTCTCTTTCCCCTTTACTATATCCACTTTGTTTTAAGTTAGCAGCCTTTGCATCATCATACAGCTTGTTCCATACCTAAAGTCTCCAGAGCCTAGTCGGAGTTCTAGTAGTCAGAGCCTAGTTCTACAATGTAGTGTAAGCCACAGAACAGATCAATCATTCTTGCCAATTTTGATTTCGTATCACCATTAAGAATATCCCACTCTTCACCAACTTCGGGCATAATCGAATCGAATGTCTGTATGTTTGAAGAATCTCATTGAACTTCTTCTGCAGACATTAAATTCTCTATCGACTTCATCACCTTCTTATCATTATCATCAGCTTCAGAGCTGGTTATGTCACCTTAGACTTCTTTCATAAATCTAATAACTGACTCAGCATCGCAATGTGCCATGTTTTTCACCGTGCAAGGTACGGCTTCCTATCTCCCACCCATCAATCAAATTTTCTGCTACATGGACCTGTGCTAAACGTTTATCGTCTAATTACATATATCTAGCAAATGTCGCTCACATTTGAAGCCAACAAGTTATATACATTTCGGCGTCTCTTTATCTTCTTGCGAAAGCTCGCTCTTCTTGCTGTTTGGATTTCTCTGTTAGCTTCAAGTGCATTTCATTTCTTCGCCTAAGCTTTTCATTAAAGTTTCTAATAGAAACTTTAACTAGCTTCTCTATATCATTCTGCAGTTTGTGTGACATATCTTCATACTCCTCTCTATTTTCCAAAGTTTTTCACGCATATCAGAAATTTCTTTTTCCTTCAAACTGTCCCGTCTCAAATGCAAGACCACAGCCACAATTTTTATTTATAAATCTTGTAGCCTTTCGTTTAGAATTTGACATATCTGGATCTTACATGTTGATAGTGAGATTCTGGTTAAAGGCACACAATCTATCCCTTTGATTACCCTCAAACCCACCACATACCTCAAACATTTGTGGTAATAAACGATAAAAAATCTTATGATCACTGCTCCACCAGGCAGGTTTACTTCCTTCCGTCGAGAGAGCGACTAAATCCTTCGCATTTCATTGACCGCAGTTCGCACAGCATGTTAGCGACGTCGCTTCTCTACGCGTTCCAGCTCCAAATATTCAAATACAATTACGGACTGACTTGGATGCTTTTATAATACAAATTATACATCAAATTAAAGCTTAAAACACAAGGATTAAGCACATACCTGTTTCTTCTGACATTTAATTTGAATCTGTGCAGCTTCCAGAACATTTTATATTACTTAAAATAATATTCTTTATCCGTAATCGCACAAATTCAAAAAAGAAACACACCATGCATGTTATGGGGGGGGGGGCATTTATCTGTCGTTTGAAACTTATTTCACCCCCTATGGTCTGACAAGTCACTCCGGGGTTCATCTCAAACAACATGTATTCGCGCAGTTCCTCGGTGCCATGTGAAAACGGTCAAAATAACACAGAGAATTTCAAAATTCAAAGCAAAAGCGGTGGAAGACGTTGATATTCCGCAGAAATTGTAACGATGAATACACGTTTGTTTTGCATACAAATTTTTGTGTACAATTGGACAAATAGTTTCAAAGCAATATGCATTCAAACGAACCCTATTTTAGCTCTTTTGCTTAAGTTAAAATATCCTGTTCCAATACTACACCACTGGCCGTGCACGATCCTGGGCGGATCCGCAGCTGGATCTGCGGCAGCCCGCCGCGGGCTTGTTGGAGGTGATATGAAAATCAATCCGATACGTTTCGTGATAGTGTACACAGTGCAATACGGAATGCTACGAAATGATACAAAACAAATAGTTTAAAATATGAAATTGATTTTACTTCAACTTTGCGTGTTTGCTGCGATGACTTCGAATTTCAGTGGTCAACCTGGCTGGCCCTTTGTGGTGTCCGGAGAGAGTAGGGGAGGGAGAATAAATAAAAAACGCTACAGTTTAGAAAGCATTAGTGTACAGAACACAAACTGCAAAGCATATCGATACTACATAAGAACAGCAATATTCACCGTACACTGTAGTGGCGGTCTGGCTACTTCCGTATAAGTTAGAATTACCAACTGGCATCGTGTAGGCTCAACAATAGGCGCGGTCAATGATTTCTATTTGAAGAATTACCCCCCCCCCCCCCCCCAAATAACCCCCAACAAAAAACAAAAAATAGCAATTTAGAGAAAGAATTGATTAAAAGAAAAATAATTGCATTAATAATTTAAAGAAGAAAAACACCAAAAAGACTGTTTTTGTGTTGTACTCGTCTATTGTTTTATTTAGAGGGGTCCAATAGTCAATAATTTCAAAATTCATCGATTTTCAAAAATTTTACAAAATATTGTTAACGGCGTTCTCTAAACACATCCAAAATTTCAAACAACAAAATGAATAATATACGGAGAAATTCAGCAAATTCTACACCGTGTTAGGGTAAAACCATGATTTTACCCAGAGCAAATAATGGTATGCAATTGGTTTACTCTATTGTGTTCTTTTCCATAGCATTGTTCGATTAAAGTTATTCTAATGCATGCAAAAACTTTAAAGCAGCTTTTCTCAAATTGCCGAAAACCACCAATCGCCATTATTGCATGCGCAATAACTCAAGAAGTATGTAAGCTATTGACTTCAAACTTTCAGTGTGTGTTCTGTGTTACATTCTCTTGGAGATGAACCAGAATCATCAAAATATTTGCAATAGCATGCAAGTTATGACAGTCAGTATCATCTCGATAATATCTAGTTTCAATATTTTGTCCGCAAAAAATTTATTTTTGCCTCAATCACCATAGTTCTGGTTCATCTCCAAGAGCATGTGATGTACTATTAAAACAAAGTTATTTTAGATTTTTATCATTCATAGTTGTTGAGATATCATGTTTACAAATATATAGATTTTTCACCATCAGGGAGTAATTAACATGGTAACCATGGCAATGGTAACTTTGAAAAACTTATTTTTATGTTTGTAGTACCATGTCCTAACACCTGACCAAAGATGAACTGCATAGCATTAAAACACACAAAAATTTTTTTTTAGTATTGGACTCCTTTAAATTCCTCGTCCAAATTTCATGTTCAACTTCTTTTGGATACCTGTATTAGAAACTGGTTTAGCTTTAATTAGTTTAGGTTACGTTATTTTAGTTTAGTTTATCACCATATATAGTGTGCACGTAAATAAATATTGTTGTTGTTTTTTGTCGCCGGTTTACAGGAAAATACGTCAATTACACCACACCCCACGTAACGACGTTGCAATCCATCGGCAGTATAACATACACCAGTTTCGCGAAAAGCAAAAATTTTGGAAGTGATTTGTATAGCGTCCTGGTCGCACCGTATTACAATGCTGACCTCTTGGTTGAAACTTGGCAAGATGGCAGAGGGAAATTACCATCCAATTGCAGCAAGATAACAGTCGAAAATGTGCAATATCTGAATTTAGTAGGAGATCCTTTTAAAGAAACTCACGATCACTCAAAATGGGCAATTTCGAAATCAGCGCATGATGCACTGGTGTGTATTGGCGATATCAATAGAATGGTAAGACATTCCCAGGCATATACAGCTAATTCAAAGGGCATGCGCAATAAAAAATAAG
Source organism: Muricea muricata (assembly GCA_963855995.1). Classification (NCBI taxonomy): domain Eukaryota; kingdom Metazoa; phylum Cnidaria; class Anthozoa; order Malacalcyonacea; family Plexauridae; genus Muricea; species Muricea muricata. The sequence continues at coordinate 37,796,942 of OY979718.1, forward strand.
TTTTTTTTAAAGAGGTTTTAAAATTGTCGGTAAGAGGGAAAGCTTGTATGTTTCAGACGAAATATCTCAAGAATCAAGGCTTTGCGCCTTTCCATATAACGCTTGATTTTTATCGCTTATTTGAAGATGTTCAACTTCTTTTGGATACCTGTATTAGAAACTGGTTTAGCTTTAATTAGTTTAGGTTACGTTATTTTAGTTTAGTTTATCACCATATATAGTGTGCACGTAAATAAATATTGTTGTTGTTTTTTGTCGCCGGTTTACAGGAAAATACGTCAATTACACCACACCCCACGTAACGACGTTGCAATCCATCGGCAGTATAACATACACCAGTTTGGAGGCGTTTGATGGCGTTTTGAGGTTATGAACTTCCGGGACATTGTTATAGTTGTACGCTATAATAATCAATCATTTTACTGCACTGTATAATTAGACGTTTCCTGATTCAGACTGCAAAGCATGCATGAATTGTTTGGAAGGACATGTACAGGGCAATGCAGAGAACCACTCTGGAACATACAGGACGAATACTGTAGTGGAATCAAGCTTTGAGGCATTTCCTTGGATTCTCCCTGGGGTGTTAGGGAAACAAGAGAACAATGCAAAGTTTACAATGGTAACAAAGCAAAAAATAATCTAAGAACACGGTAAAACGAAATATAGTGGGTCGAGGAAACATGTTTAAATTGTGCAAGGAAAATAGAAATAAAAGGGGAAATTTTAAAGGGAGCACGAACGGGAACTCCCCCCCCCCCCCCCCCAAGGGACCCTCAATCTTAACTTATCCTGTCAAGCAGGTGCTTTGCGGTTCTCAGTAGGAAAACTGGTAGCAATCTAACAGTAAATGCGATAAATACAAGCAAAACCTATGATAGTCATGCAGTTGTTTCGCTATTGTTATCTTAGGCGTTGAAATTCTTCCGTATGCAGTAAGACACATCATTATTGCACTTAAAGGGACACCATGATCGGAAAAATCGTTTATCTGAGATTTCAGTCCGGGCTGCAACAAAGTCTGGAAATGGAGCTATTTTACCGCTTAAATTTTGCCCAGATCTTTGTTTCACTTGACAATGCGTGAGACTGATTATTTTGTTTTGAAGAAAAACTGAAAGAAATAAAACACCAAAACAGAGTTAAATGATGTGTTCACAATAATTTCAGCACGGGCTGAAGCAATTACATGACGAGCTCAGCCCGGGCTGTAATTTCAGCCCGGATATCTCAAACCGGGCTGAAATTTAGCTCAGGTTGAAATTTAGCCCGGTCTCAAATTTTCGTCATGTAATCGCTCGCTGCATTTTACTACGATTTTAGTCTTTAGCCGGGCTGAAATTTCAGCTCAGCAAAACTGAAAACTCTCAATGAAATCGACCCCTAAGAAACTGAAAACGTCTTATAGGTATTCAAATCATGTCTGACTGAAATGGTGCTAGCACCCTATCGTGATAGTCAGCATGCTTTATCGACTTTATAAAATCATTTTGAAAATCTAAATTATAATTTGTTGATTACTAAACTTTCGTGTTAATGTCAATATTTGTATTCGTTAGGAAACCCAGTTCAAGCGAGGCGGTGGAACGTTATGCAGAAAGAATGTTGCTGTATGGAAGGCATTTCGTAAAGCTATCACGTCATTCCAGTCCTGCGAAAGCAATTCTGTTTTTCAAGTCGTTTAGACTGAATCAATAATCGTACCTATATAATACATTATGCACTTACTAATCAATTTGAACTTTATGTAATTATAATATTCTTTATGTAGGATGTCTCAAAAACTGCAAGCCTGTAAATATTTGGCTAACAGCCGATGTTGAATTAGCTTTAAATACATGCCTACGCACGTTAAACAAGACCTGCTGTAACAAGTCTGTAAGTATAGATATCCTATATACACTAGATAGCGCATCCGTGTATCAAAAATTGAAGCAAAAAATCTCAGCGGTATCTCCTCATAACAATAGGCGCCGGCAATGTTGGTCGTTCCCATTCATAAAAAAATGCTGCAGAAAACACTATACTTTTCTGCATTAGAGTGTATTAAAAAATTTTAGCTCCATAAAAGAGGATTTATTGCCAACTTTGTCCATTTTCGCAATACAAAATACAAAAATTATCATACTCGGTGTCAACTCTGTGGGAACGACCAGCGCCTGCGATCCGGCTTCAATTTTCCCCTGCCCACAGTGTGGGATGCACCATCTAGTGTATATGCGATATCTACAGTATGTCTGTAAGTTGTAACAGATCTGTTTACAAGCTGTTGACAAGATGCTTCGCCCTGCTTATTCCACATCGTTGGAAATAGCTGTTAACGACTTGCTACAAGCATGCATGTATGATTATCAGACTGTAGCCAGGTTGACAACGTTGTTAGAGGAATGTTATGGTCAAGTTTTATAATCCCATCTGGTATATTTTACTGAACAACTTAACAGCGCTTCTAAATCAGCTATAAAAATTAATTGTTCGAGATTTTTCCTATTTATGAAACTAAAACTTACCAACTACGACAAAATCATCAAAAGCTAAATACCTACGACCTAAAACAATTTTTGAAAGCGAAGCTTCCCAAATTGAGGAGCCTCACTTTTAACAAAAAACTTCCATTAACCAAAATACCGGAAACATCTATTCGCTCTTTTAAGAAACTGATCGAAAAATCGTATATCTGCATTTGAATGGGAGAGATTACTACACGTTTATTTATAGGATTTTATACTTTAGTTTACAATACGTATATTAGTTAATTATATCTGTAGTTTTTATAATATGGATCTTGTAAATATCCACGGCCCTTTGAAAATCACATAGCTGAAAGCCTACTGTGTTTAAATAAGATTAAATTATAATAATCGCGGTCAACAAGCTGTGCGCATTCATACAGCTCTCTCCGACCCGTTATTTGGGCTGATACTTTTACTTATTATACAATGCTTATGCAATCTCAATTTTGATTGGTTGATAGCCTACAGACAATTCTCAATCTCACCCCACCTGCAACGAGATTTAAAACTGTCGGCACTCTACAGGGACGGTAATGGCGTCTTCGTCCAGATTCGCAACTATTTCTGAGGCTGAATTCGACGAACTTGTAAAAAACAAGGACGCCAAAAATACAAAAAGAGCAACTTTGTCAGGGAGGAGAGTTTTTGAAGCCTACTTGCAAGAAAAGGACAAAGAGGAACCGAAAACCACGGAAGAAATCTGCAATGTATTAAGTTGAGAGCCTGTATTAGGTATTACATTATAATTGCATGATTACAGATATATTACAGCATTTCCGATACCCTCCTGCAACGATTTAATTCTTGGTCCCTTAAATCTATCGTACACATCGTTACTAGCTATCCCTATGTTTGACGAGGAGGGGGGGGGGTCTTCACCACACCCACCACTTCAGGAAATAATCCCATTTTTCTAAAGCATTTTCGGATTGTATCAGCAGAAACTTCATCCAATTAGGCCTCCTTTCCCCATTCGATAGACAGCAGTAGATTAACAGATTTCACAACCTCACACGCACTGCGGGACCCATCAATTTGACCACGTACATACATATGAAAACAGCCTTTTTAGTATTTAACTTTTCATTTAGCTATGATACCAGCATCTAATGGCTGAGTCTTGGAAGTGGTAATCGGTGGCAGAAAAGCAGTTTTTTAAGCTTTCTGAGTGACATGGAGCTTTGTCCATAACTAATAAAATGCGCCCCTTTTCTCTGCTTAATCGCTGATCAAGTCTCGACAAATTGTCTGTAATAATTTCGGACTTCATCCAGGCTTTACGGTTCGAAAAATAACGGCATTTGCGCGGACGCGTTTTGTCCTTTTAGCGTTTGAAGTAGGCTTTACAGACTTCCCGGTGACAATCGGATCTTCTTTTTCTCCTTTCTCTCAAGTGTTGCACTGCTTTGGCTTTATTCCACGACTACAACTTTTCCCTCTTTCGTCAAGGCACTTCTCTGGAAGACCACGCCAAAAATTGCCTGTTTTATCTATGTTTCGAACATCTTCTTTTTCCATCCTCTGCTTATTTCTCGTGCCCTCTCACTCCAGGTTTCAACCGTCTCGGGTCTTACATCGCTCTCTTCTCTTGCAACCGTTATCATGCATACATTGTGATGATTCTTGAATTTTTCCAGCCAAACATTTGATGCGGTAAAATCTTTAATTTGCAATCTTTCAGGCTATTAACAGAGCCTCTTTCTGAATCATTGAGCTAGAAAGTGGTATGTTCGATTTTCTACACATAATTTACCATTCCCACATAGCTTGATTAACATCGCAGTATTTAGTAATCGGCTGTCGCTTTTGTTTAAGCCTCTCGTAGCCTGTTTCGTGCGAAGCAATCGTCGTTCTGCTGTACATAAAAGAGCAACTAGATATTGCAATGATTTGCATTTACCTAAATGCAGGCTCGCTACGGGACAAAGAATGTTTTCTACAGAGGGGCAAAAATTGTATGATGCTTTGCCTCGAGAAGTCAAGGATATTGAGAACACAAAACCATTCAAAAAAAAGAATTGAACTTAGAAATAACTCGTTGGCTTGGTAGCCACAGTAATTAATTAACTAGTTAGTAGTTTTTTTAGCGTACGTATTTAGGTGGTTATTTATTGATTGTAGCGGAAGATCCCTTTTAGGGCCGGAGCTATAATAAAGTCTCTACGTCTCTATGTCTCTATTGATTCCTTGTATTTGGGTATGGTCTGGATCTGCGTTCTTCCTGCTTTAAAGTGGTGTGCTATTTTTCTGGCTCCAAGATTAGGATGATTTTTAGCGTAGTTGACTACAGCTACTTTTTCATTCAGGTCGAGACATTTTTGCTTTTTCTTCAGGTTTGAACCTCGATTGCTCAAGCGACTGTTTCCGGGGATAGACTTAAGCTTCGTCTGAGCGCTTATCGTTACAGGCTGTCTTGTCATATTTGGCAATGTAGTTGCTGCTTTTAATGTTTTGCAAGAACAACAGGATACCACCCTATAGCCAGCTTTCCAACCAGGTCTCTCCCCGGTGCAGATATCGAACAGTGAGCTGACTTGTTACATACAGGATTATGGCAAGTTAATTTTTGGCTGCATGGCCACATTAATTTTTTTGGTGTACTTTTTTTTAAATTCGAAGACAATTTTTAATAGTTTTTTACCAAAATGACTTAAAAATCAACTATTTATCTTAGATTCGGTGTAATAACTGCAAGAGAGTTTCATTAAACATGGGTTATCAATTATAATTTAAAACTCAGTGACGTTTACCCCAGGCGTGTAAAACTTGCTTTATATTGTTGTAGCATTGACACGGGCGACGATCAACGCCATGGGCACGTAGTACACAATATATAGAATAACTTAAGACGCCAAACGAATGCTTGCGTACTCTGCTTGCCATGCGCAAACTTATTTGGTTTATGTTTCGGTAGTGGTACAATCGACCATATTCAACTTACTCTCGACTCCAATGCGATGATGTTTGCTTCTGGTCGCTCTAGACCTTTGATTTGTTTTTTTATTTGTTTCCAAGTCTTTAAAGGACACATACTTGTTTATTTTACAAGAAAATACAAGGCATTTGAGAGTGTTTTTACACATTGGAATTGGTACTGATTTGTTTCGACTTTTAATTTGGTTTGGTTTGTTTCATACTTCATGTCTTCGAAGGGTAATGAAGTGTAATAGCGAGTCATTCGTGGATTAATGACATAGACATAGTAGGTCTAGATTGCTGACTCACTAATCGGAGGCGTGACCTGTATGATAAATCCAAGATGGCGCGGGAACCGGGCAAAAAACCATAAGACTCTACAAGGAAATCCATGTTTTTCGCGATTTAAAACGTCTCATTGCTTGGAATCGCTTCGAATCAACATTTTTTGGAAACTACTAATTATTGTGGAAGTTTTGAGCACAATTTGTGTAATTTCTGCTGAATTCCTCGTAAAAATCTCGCTCGTGAAATGTGTTGTGAATTGGTCACTTGGTCAGTTCGAGACATTTGTTGTCCAAAATATGTATTTTTGGCCGGCTTTGGCCTCTTGGGTGTTATTGTAAACATTTACAAAACGATGGAGCAAGATCTTCGCGTACAAATCGATTGTTCGCTTGATTTGTGTGATGTGTGATACCTGATACGTTACTAATATTTACTACATAGATACGACTTCAAGCCAACGTACTGTTTTCGAACTTCAAAGTCGGATAGGTTATCAAGTAAATATTGTCTGAATTATGTAATATGCATTACCAAAATATAATCGAAAACTGGTGCTACAGCTGCTAGTTTCGTTCGTGTGGATTGTGTGTGAAATGTGGGTAGAATTAACTGAACAATCCACAGTTTAATGACTGAAATTTTTTTATTTGAATTTAAACTATATGTTTACTTTAAAATTAACATAATGGTAAACTTTGGCATACTTTTGCACACACTGTACATAGAATGCAACATGCACCTGCTTGCTAGCTTGTGCAACATTGGAGCAAAGTCTGCAAACATGCGAGTATGGTAAAGCAATACTCTAATGCCCATTTGCTATATTCCAATGAACAATTAGTCGTGATTATAAGATCATTAATAATTCATGAAGAAATCTGCACAAACCATCAGAAAATCTAGGCTAACCTGCCAACTGTGCTCAATATTGATAATGATAAATTGATGATGATAAATTTATTTACTGAGTCTGAGGGTCATCAACTAAACTGAACCCAGACCACCTGATTAGACTCTAGAAGTTTTCTACATTTCTGCGCAAAATTCTCTGGTGAAAAGGATCTTTTATGCGCAAAATAAAACTTTTCAGTATACATGATTGTAAATGAAAATCACACACCACACAAATAAAGCGAATAATCGATTTGTACGCGAAGATCTTGCTCCATCGTTTTGTAAATGTTTGATTGAGGATAGCTGTAGGTCACAATAACACCCAACAGGCCAAAGCCGGTCAAAAATACATATTTTGGACAACAAATGTCTCGAACTGACCAATTCACAACACATTTCACGAGCGAGATTTTTACGAGGAATTCAACAGAAATTATACAAATTGCGCTCAAAACTTCCACAATAATTAGTTGTTTCCAAAAAATGTTGATTTGAAGCGATTCCAAGCAACGAGACGTTTTAAATCGCGAAAAACATGGATTTCCCTGTAGAGTCTTATAGTTTTTTGCCCGGTTCCCGCGCCATCTTGGATTTATCATACAGGTCACGCCTACGCAATAGTAATTATACTATGAGTCAGCAATCTAGACCTACTATATCTATGATTAATGACCACATAATTACTCCGCCTGCCGTAGGCGTGGCGGAGTTATAAATTCGCCTCGCTCAATTTTTCTGTTTTCTTTTTTTTTCGGTGTCGAAAGTTGGGCTGCCGCTCATGGGTGATACCGCTGGCACCAGCCGTGTGAGCCGATCTAAACACGGCGTTTAAACTCAATTTCTAGCGGAATATGTTAACAAAACAGACATTTTAACATGTATACTACAACATTTTAAGCGCAAGAAGGTTCTAAGTGCAAAGATTCTCATGCAAAATGTTTTATAACGACAAATTCCACCGCGAAACTTTAACAAGGAGCGATGTATCGCGGTTAAGTTTTGAGAGCGTGCTTCCGTAATTTTCTGTTGTGTTCCTACTTTTAAGGAAATTTAGAGATTTCTACACAAGAATCTAACGCAAATTCTACTGAAATATCTTTATACAAAACACAATTTTTAACATGTAATAGTTAACAAAAAGGGACAGGAAGGTTCTTTGTCAAAACATTGCTCCAGAAATGTTTTAAAGCGGCAAATTCTGATAGACTCCATCGTTCCATGATTAAGGAGTGAGTCTAGGAAATGTGTTTCTAATTCTAAACACGTTGTGATTTCTTTCCTTGGTTTTCTATTTCTACCTATGTTGAGATGATAGCTAGTTCGTGCAAAATGATTTATTTGCTTGTGGGATCTCATATAATTATAAAAGGTAAGAGACATTTTACATTCCAATTCGAGAAATACATATATGTTAGTCTAAAGTTCCCAAAAAATTATATCGTGGAGACTTCAGGCAGTGTGCTACAGAATAGATTTAAATGTTGTATTGTATACACTTTTAGTAAAATTTTCTTTACTTGCAAAATAAAACAGCTATATGTTGGTGGTATTCTGACAAACGAATCTTGTTTAACATATGTACTGTAAAAGTCTTTAATTTAAATTAAATTCTAAAAAATGCAATCCTATACTAGGACTCTGGACAAAGTGCCTGGCAAGTCACTCAGACATTGATTTTTGGTTATCTTAGTGATCACATAAGATGTGCTAGCAATGTCTTACTGGTAAAATGCCTTGGAAGGTACCCTAATAATAATTGATTTAAAAAGGAATTAGTTGGGCAGAACAGAAATAAGTGAATATACCCCAACCCCGATGAACTCTCTAGTTACACTGAGCCCTTCCTGGCCTTGTGCCCATTTTCGTTTAGGCAGGCGGAGTGAACGCCTTAGCAGGCGTCTTGTTACTCCGCCTGCCGTAGGCGAGGCGGAGTTTTAAATTCGCCCCGTTTCTGTTTTTTTTTTTTTTTTTTATTTTTTTTCGGTGTCAGAAGTCGGTGCAGCGCTCATGGGTGATACCGCTGGCACAAACCGCGTGAGCCGACCTAAACACGGCGTTTAAACTCAATTTCTAGCGAAATGTGTCAACAAAACACGCATTTAAACGTGCATGCTAGAACATCTAAACCGCAAGAAGGTTTTACGTGCAAAGATTCTCATGCAAAATGCTTTAAAACGACAAATTCCAGCGATGTGTCGCGGTGAAGTTTTGAGAGCGTGTTTCCGTCATTTTCTGGTTTATTCCTACTTTTAAGGAAATTTAGAAATTTCTACACAAGAATCACACGCAAATTCTACTGAAATATCTACATACATACAAAATGAAGATCGGTGAAGGAACTTCGCAAAAATATTCATTTTTGTACTTTCGAACGGCGTTTTTCCTATGCTTTTGACTGAAAACACGACGAACGACACTTGCCAGAGCAATTTGCGTGGCGCGTGGAATGACGTGAGCACGGGGACACAAAATTGAGGTTATTGAGTGCGAGTTCCCTATCTGTATATATCTGATCTGTGATACAGCTTCTTCTGAATCAGGAACAAGGAACTTGCTCGGAGCATGTCGACACAAAGTGGTAGTTTCGGCGTTCCTCGGAATTCGTCGGTTTCCGACGCTGCTCGAAGATTTTCCGAATACTATTTTTTCAAAATTTTTCTCTAGCTCGAAGATTTTGCTCCTTGAAAGTCCTCTAAATTTTCATGCATCCTAACTTTGTTTTAAGGTAATATGCTTTATTTTCTATCATTATTTGTAGCAAAGTACTTAGATTGTGCATAGAGATCGATTTTTGAGAGATCAGACTGGAAATAAGTACAATTTTCGAGTATTGTAAGTTTGTGCTTTCCAAGCATGGCTATGGTCGCATGTAAGATTAAGGCTACCGTTTTCAGTTGAAGTTGGTTCGATAATAATACCATGAAATCCGCTATAGAAACTGAATGAGGTCTTGAATTGTTGAGATTGTCGAAGAAAGTATGCTGAGACAGTTCTATGTATAGAGTTGGTTCTGGTTCAAATTTATTGAAAAAAGGCAATTTAATTTTAATTTTGTGAATTTCGATTACAAAACATGCCTTGGACTGTCGACCAATTGATTTCGTCAGGCGATTACAGACTTGTGAGAGGAGGGGGGTAGCCTAATTACTAAAATGTAGTGAAAAAAGGACTTTCCATCTAATGGTGGGAGCAGGTTGGCGGGAACACTGGAGAATAAAGGTCCTGTCACAATGCAATTTTTCTTGCAACTTGAAATGCAATTCTACTATTGGGAGATGTAAAATTGGCAAATGCAAGTTTCCATCACAGTTTGCTGGGGTTTTTTAACGTACCAAACATTTGTCACAAATTTTCTTAAGAGTAGATTTTCCCTGTAGCAAAAAAGATGGCAAATGTCGATTTTACCAGAGTGCATGGCAGTCTGAAATTGTTTAAAAAGGCAAATTAACGTCTTTTGAAGAACAGACAGAAGACAATAGGTTATTTTCACACTTGTGTTAAAATTTCAATCCAGTAGCTTTGCTTCTTGTCATCTTTTCCCACGTATTCTTTCTTGATACCTGCAATGCATTCTGGTAAAATCGACATGTCGCCATCTTTTTTGCTACGGTGAATGCAAGGAAAAGTGCACCGTGTGACAGGGCCTTAAGGGTAAGAGGTGGATAGAGAAGGAGACGGAGCAGTTACAAGTGCAAGAAAAATTGCACCGTGTGACAGGGCCTTGAGGGTGGGAGGTGGATAGGAGGAGACGGAGCAGGATGTGGGAGTCGTGCAAGGTCGGGAGGTTAAAAAAGAACAAGGAATGTTATGTTTTTAATGCCTTTTAGACTTTTCTTGAGGCAATTAAAATTCAAACTGTCAAATCCAAACACTGTACAGAATGGCCGACTTTACGTGGTCTTTAGTTTTTACACAACCACTTGCATTGTTATCTTTTGCAGTTTGTTTACCATTTCAGTTATCTATCTTCAATAGAATTCTTTGAAATTTGTTTGTAGATCGACAAAATGCTTAACCTCCTCTCAACAACTGGCAGATTATGAAAAATGAAATTGTTAAAGGTATTGGAATATTGCATGTACAATATTGAATATGGGACAATTTGGGACAGTATAATTTTGGACATGACGGTTTCATTCTCACCTAATTTGACGATTATTTTGTGGGTACACATACCGTGGAATCTCATGTGCTCCAGAAGCATTTTAATCTTAGAAAAAGTCAAATAATGATGAACTGTGTTTTAAAAGAAAGTTAGAATCTTATTTGGTTCAAATCAATTGAATTATGGCCCAAGAGTTCATGAAAACACATACAAAAGGCTTTCTTAAAAAACTGAAATATCAAATCTAGCAATTTTATATGTTATGCCTCTAAACAACACAATTCTGTTTCTAAAAATTGGTACCCTACTAGACCTATATGCATGATTATACTAATTTGGACATATTTATTTTTACCCATTAAAATATAAATTTGTGTTTAATCATTCGTGTTTGTCATTATTTGACTTTGTAATGTTGGTTAAACATAAGGAGATTGAGGTGACTTTGCCAGAAACAAAAACATCCATTATTATACTAAAATTTCAATATATATAGCAATTAAAACTAACCACAGGAAATATATTTCTACTTTTTAATTGAAATGTTTCTGTTATATGCACTATATCATATTTTTGATAAAAAATTACAACACCTATGTTATTTCCTGGTTTACTATCTCAATCATCTTTTGTTTAAGCTGGCTTTGAGTGTTCATTTGAAAGTTTGGAAAGTTCATTTGAAAATCACAATAGTTCTCAATGTTATATTGGACCCTTTAAAGTTAAAAAAATACTTTGTAATATCTTATACTACTGGTAATTTATCTTAGATACAGACTTTGTGATTTTGTACTAGAATGTTGACTTTCAAACTTTAAGATGAACTACTTATTAAGGACAAAATAAGCTAGCATATTGTCTTTTGTTTACAAAGTGGAACTTGTTTGGAATTGAGATGAACTGATGCAGTTGTTCTTTAACTTTATCAATTAATTACATATCTTAAATGAAAAAGAAAACCACAACTTGCCAAATAAATTCTGTGGGCTCTTTTTATTAGCAAAGAAAAGATGTGGCGGATGTAAGAATTTAAGAGTAAAAAAGTTTCCTTGGACTAAAAAAATTGACAGTATGCCAGATTTTCTAGATAAACAAGCAGTACAGATGTTGGCCAATAATATTAAGTATAAGTAACTACAATTTTTAATTTTAAAAGTTTTCTATTGATGCCTGGATACAGTAAATACTTTACCAGAGTTCTTCGTATTACATCGACTTGAAAAAGTTTTAAGTCACATGAAGCTTTTAGTTGATACTATGCAATTTCAAATTTTACAGACTTCTTAATTAACATGCCAAATTTACCTTGTTGAACATAAGGTCTTTCCTGAGAAAAAGTAAAACTGTCTGGCATTATATGGAGTAGAATAATTTAAATTAGTTTGAGACTTTGATTTGATAACAATTTTGATTTGTACTATTTACAATACAAGTGACCGGGTTGTATCGGATATACAAACCCAAGCTGAAGGCGAGATATCTGACATACACAGATGCGAATGTTGTAAATGGCTTGTGAAACTCGTCAATTTTATACATCAGATCTATAGCAAAGTGATTTTGAAAATACCGATTCTGTAAGATGAGAAAATGATTTCTTTTGTGTTTCCTGTATGATTTATTACTTTATAAGTTTCTTAATTAAAATTACAACATATTGCCTACTGGAACTTTTTATATTGTTTGGTTGTGGTGAATTTGTATTTTGGCAATTGAAATATTTCTGAATTTGTATGTGCATTTCCTTTGCTTCAGTTCAAGTTTACATTTCAAATATTCCACTTTGTAATACTTGCGTGGTAATAATAATATAAGAAAACAGGTTTACATGGCTCTTGAATATAGTCTTTTCAACAAGTAAGTAAAGATGAATTTATACTTCAAAGAGATATGTTCCTAACCTGACAATGGTACCTTCCAAAAAGACTAAATTTAAATTGATTCTTCGAATAATTTTTTTACTTTTCAATCCAAGATCAATCTAAGTTATGTATTTCTACTTTTATTTTGGTCTCTTTAACACTGAAACTATCAATTGTATATAAAGCAACTTCACTATCGAGTGACTTCATTAGTTGCTGGGCAAAGCCAAAGCATTGATTTTTCGGCTGTTTTCAATGAAAAATAGAATTTTGCCCAAAGTTATCTCAAATAAATTATCACAATTTGAACAAAAAGCTTCTGTTCTTGTGCCCACCAGAAAAATGAGATGTCTGAGACTTTCTTTGTATTTTTTTGCGAAAAATAGATCGCATGCACTGTTATGCAAAGAAAAGTGTAAGAGATTGGTTTCTGAAAAATGTCGTGCTACACACAATATTCTAAAAATGCTTGGTTTTTATTCTATGTATTTTTGAATTTTTTGTTAAAAAAAATAAAGGTAGCAATGTTTAGTGCATTTCACATTGTCAGGTTAGAAACGCAATAAGAAAAATGTGGCTCCGAACATTACAGCTTGGTCAATTTGGAATTTATAAAAAAATCGTTTCTTCGTTGTTTTTCGACGTTTTGAAGGGTTGTTTCGAGTACAAAAAAGTATTTTTAGGAAGAATTATGTGCCCACGTTACATGTCTCAAAGCCATCAAAATTCGTTGGTAATTCGTGCATGTATTTTTTCTGACTTATAAAAGCACAATTGATTAAAAATGATATTTTTCTTTTGACAAAAATACCTTTCTTCTGTGAGGCTGGCTGTATTTGAAAAAGCGTTGGTCAACGCTCCGCCAAAACTCGTGGGTTTTCTCCGGGTACTCCGGTTCTTCCCACTGGGAGAGTTGACAGGGTAGTTACATATGGTTATAAAAATGTGACTAACTTTTGAAAACCTTTCTTTAAGCCTTCTCGTCATCTCTATCAGTTGCATGTTTTGAGCCACATGTTTTTCTTTGTAATTGTGAAACAACTCGTTATATGCTGGGTAAACCTTTGCAAAACTCTCAAAATTTATCACTTCAAGTTGTTTCATTGTTATAATATATTTTGAAGTATAAACATTTACTTACGTTGAAAAGACCCAAGTTTTTTAGGACTTTGTTCATTCACTTGTGTTATTGTTCTCTCTGCCATGTTCTGTTTTCTTCTGTTGTTATTTTAATAAGTACAATGTGTGGTAGTTAATCTCTTCTTATTGTTATTCAAATTGTATGTAATCTTTACAAATTTTTTCAATAAATTGTTTACAAAATTTACTTGTGACCCCTTTTTAATTAAAAATTCAATTCCCATGGGAATTGAGAAATTGAATAAAAAAAATCCCCCTACCCCGGCCAGCTCCCCAAGTGCCACTTCCACCTAAGTAGAAGTACTTATACATGTAGTACAAGTACTTCTACTTATTCACGGTGGAAGTAGCACTCGGAGAACTGGCCGGGGTAGCCGGCAAAGAGAAGACCAACTTTGCAAGTGCTAATACAATTGCTAAGTTGATCTTCCCTAGAGAGCAGCCGCGCGTACCTAACAAATTAAAACAACAAACGTTAGTGACTTAAGTACTTAGCATGCAAATTTGATTCCCAAAGCCAAAATGTCAAGTGCCCCCCGCTGATCCTACCAACTGCCTACCTGCCTCAGTTCTAAGCTGTCTTCCTCAGTTCTAAGCTCCTGCATTCCATTCGTTACCTTCACTTTCCTCACCATCGCACAGTCACTCACAGCTGATAAACCCGCATGCACCACCACCACCCCGACTGCCACCCAATTTCGAAAATTAAAAGAGTTAAAATTTCGGTAAAGTATGCATTTTAAATGCAATTTATTTGGATATTTTAGATCAAACGTAAACAGAAAAAGCTCGTACATAAAAACAGGTGAGAATTCTATTTAAAATTTGCTTGCAAAATATAAAACTTAATTCGCATTTTTCTTAGTTAATAGTATAGATCAATTTAGTTGATGTTGAAACCTACTCTTAACTGTTTTGTTAGAAGTGACGACAGATTTTGGTTTTTAAGCATACTTTCAAAAATTTTAATTCCTTTAATAAACCTAACCCCATGCAACTTACACACGGCGCACACCCTCGCAGTCCATACATTTAGCTAATAAATAACGTTATAAACAAAAAAGCAAAATAAAAAGATAAATTACGTTATCTCTAGCTACTTAAACCCACTTAGACTGAGTTTTTGATTGAATTTTCAAACGTAAAACCTTAGCTGAATGGGCATGGGCTTTTCGTTGTGTTAACTGTTCCGGAGTAAATATAAACCTGGGGCCGGTTGTATCAAAGGCGTTTAGCTTAAACGGTGGATAAGTGAAATTTAAAAATCAGTTTTACACCTAGTACGGAACCGAAATTATGAGTTGAAATAGAATAAATATTTAGTTTTATATATAATTGTTCTTCTCAGGTCAAATAACTTCAGCTGGTTTGTTTATACAACATGGAAACGTGTTTCATATTTTTGACTTATCCACCGTTTAAGCTAAACGCCTTTGATACAACCGGCCCCTGATACTTACCAAAGTCCAAGGCTGGGTCAAATAAGCATGAGAATTAGGCAAAAATAAAAAGCAATTGAAACTCAACAGATTCACTAAAGTTGTTTTTTTTTTTGGAAACTTATATCCTTAAGTGTAGATGACATGCAATTTTTAATGCCGTAATTCTCACACTTATTTAACCGAAACGCCTTCATTTGCATGGTACCTCGCAGCTGCTCTCAAACCACCTTCGTAATTTGCTTTAGTGTACACAAACAATGACTTCATTGTTCCTGCTTACCAAAACAAATCTGAAAGCACCAAGATACTTATCATATTAATAATCAAAGAGGATTCGCATTATGCAGTAATTACCATAAACAGACGCATCACCATTGAAACAAAGCATGCCGTATTCCCATGGGAATTTAAAATGCACAAAAAAATATAATGATCCTACTGATTTGCATGGATGTATGAACCAAATTAGCTAAGAAACAAAGAAATGATATATTCCCTTGGGAATTTAATGTAGCAAAAAGATGGCGGGTGTTGATTTTACCAGAATGCCTTGCGGTCTGAAATCGTTTAAAAACTTAAGGTAAATTAACCTCGTTTGAGGAACAGACAGATAGGTTATTTTGTCACTTGTGTTAAAATTCCGTCCATTAGCTTATGTTAAATATCATTTCACTGGTATTCTTGATTGATACCCGCATTAAATTCTGGTAAAATCGACATGCCACCATTTGTTTTGCTACGGTGAATTGGAATACAAGTCAAATTTTCTCGCTTTTTAACCAGAGAACACATTCTTTAAAGGTAGAACGACGGAATTGATCGTTTACAATCGACGCCATCTTTGTTGACGTTTGAAACACATGGCAACCACAAAGTATCTATTCATTATATCTGATCCTATCGAGCCATACATCTTTAAAGTATCATTCATAATACGCTAAAACTAACGATGAAATAGTAAATTGACACTAGTGTTTCGCTGTAAACAGCTGAAGTAATCTGCAGAGTCAACCAAGATGGCGCCCAATCACACGAAATGACGGCATGTGCAAACCAAAAATAGTGACCAAATGCATCAACTATAATTTAGTGGCATTATTACGAAACTTATTTTTGTAAAACGTTCAATCCTACATGTTATTTTGTTTTGTTTTTAGAAATATCCAAATCCAAATGTTAGAGACGAAATTTCCAGGCGTTAAGGTATTGTTTCTTTAAAAAATATTGTCGACATTTACCATATTTTTACCTGTTTTTTGACTCGAAAATTGACTGCCAAACTCCTAGGTATTCTATTTAATTATTTTGTTGAATGTATTTGATATCAATGTTATTTCAATCCAATTTTTTTCACTTAATTTGCTGTCTTCTCTTTTTCATTAACGAGAAATATCTATTAAATCCTCTTTGATCCCTCAATAATAAGTATCTTGTTTTCTACTAACTTGCACATTACCACTACTTTCTATTACAATGTCGTGTCTTCTCATTCTTGTGGATTGTTGTTTTGTGGGTCTTGTCGTCCAGGATCGTTCATTCTTTTCTTTTCTTGTGCGTTTTTTTCACATCCCATCACCCTTTGCAATAGTAGAAAGAATTAAATCATGAGATGATAGTTACGAGTAATTTATAAACTATAACATATTAAACAATTATTGGATGAGGTTTTTGTGATATGCGGAATTATCAATGTCGAGGTAAGAGTTATCAGCCGAGCCGAAGGCGAGTCAGATAACTCTTACCGAGAGATTGATAATTTTGCATATCACAAAAACCGAATCCGATAATTGCTTTATTATACATTTTAAGTCTTTTTCCTCGAGCAATTGACGCATTTCGCCCTCGGAAGAGCTTAAAAAGGAAGATGCCATAACATGAAACAGAAAATATCGAAAAAATGTTGTTGCCATGCCAACCATTGATGCCAACGAATACCGCATACACTGTAATAATCTGCACCGTAGGCTCAACATCCAGATAACTCAGTTATCTGCTAGCAGATAACTGAGTTATCTGCAGATTGTGTGATAGTCGCATTTATCTGCATACAACTGATCAATCACAACGCATAAAACAACTGCAATGTATAATAAAATAGTTTATTAATTAGGCCGGCCAAATTATTGTGTAAGCTGTTAATATGAAATTTTTTTATTAAAATCTCGAGAATCATTAGTAAATCGTGAACAAAACACAAAAGAAAATCATAGCCGTGAAGGAGTCTTTATTTCTCACACGCACACAACTTGCAGCTACCCTAATTTATGATTTTAAATCAAAATATCTCGAGAATTAAACAACACGTAAGGAATGTGTAAATTCTTAAAGCTCTTTCGAACAATAAAAATTAATATCTCGCACTAATCTCTCTCAAAAGCTCTCTCAAATTTATTACCAATATCTCTTCAACTATTACTTTGCAGGTGAAATGTAACTTCTATCAAAACTAGCTTACTTCAAGTTGTTTGGGAATTAAGATTTTACGTGTCAACGAGATCAAATATGAATCTAAGATGGCAGACAGCGCATTAAATTTCTATCTTTACGACCAACTCCCCAACGAAAGGCTTTAATTCGCTCGAAAGTCGAATTTTGTTTTTTTATTGTTTAATGTAGTGAAAGATCCTGTGCGCTTTTTACAGCACTGCCAACACTAGCAACGTTAGTGCGAGATGTTAATTTTTATTGAAACGAAAGCTGAACTGCTAAAGAAAATAGAAACGACAAGATAAAATCAAAAAACTTACTTTCACTCTATCTTTGGATCTTCTTGGCTTCGGTTGTTCTCGTTTCATCATGCTGTTTATGGTTTCATCTGGTTGGCGCACTCTCTTCATGGAACATCACGCCGGTCCAGTAGGTAACTAGCTCACTCGTGTCCAGTCAACCAACATAAAATAAGGAGAAAATTAATGTTACAAAATATTTTAGAATATAGGACACTAAGCGTTAATTGAAATTGACTTTAACAAACCGTACATTGTGATAGTATTTGCATCTTAACATCTGATGGAGACGGCTTGTGATTTACTTCTTATGTCGATATGAATTCTTTCCCATCTTGTTGCGTCATTAGTTGATGGTTGTTGTATTCACTTTTTACTTGGCATTCTTTGAAAAAAAAATTACGATGTTCAGAAAACTGTTTACAAGATAAGCAAAGAAAACTACGTTCACAAGCATTAGAGAGGACTAAGTAATTATAATAGGCGTGACAGGTCACAGAGGTTAGTCGACGAAGAAACTCATGGACAAATTCCCGGCATGATGATATTCCGATAGCAAGAAGTACAGCAAGTGTAGAACGTGTACGTGTAAGCTTAAACTGTATCTATGCAACTCCAAGAAAAGCGCAACACAAAATGGCGGAATTTAAAGACATTTCTGGTGTCATTTCCAGTTCCCTAACTTTCGCGGACAAATATATTTATATATTTTTCTCAAATTTTTTTGAAGTAAATCTAGATATATTTTGTGAATAAACAAATTGAAAAAAGTATTGCCCACGTTAGGAAACTAGAACGGGCGCCCAAGAATGCCCACAATTTCTCCAATCTGGATTATATTTATTGATTGCGCAAATGACTGATAAAAAATAAGAGAGTAATAAAATACCAAATGGTTTCCTCTTCAAGATAGTGTCATACATGCGCGCGGCATTTCGGGATATTTGGGAAAACTCATGTTGAAGTTGAACCTAAGGCAACATGCCAAGTACATGGATGACGCTATCCTGCTCAGGAAACTATTTAGTAATTGTCTTACAAAATGATTACAGTGAAACACAAGTCAACGCCACGGCATTTAAATTTCTCGTGTAGGATTGTTTGATCCTGCACAGTAATAGCCAAGTAGCGCAATCGTCAGAGCAAACGCCTATCACATGTGAGGTCGTGGGTTCAATCCTTACTTCAGACTCGTGACACCCATGTGAAGAGTTAGTCAGTCGTGGGTTTATCCCGGGTACTCCGGTTTGCGAATGTTGACTGGACGGTTAAAATTGTAAAATATCAGTAATCACCGGAACACGGGTACTTAACTAAACTGCTGACGATGAGGCGGAACTCATAATGAATTAATGAAAATGTGTTTCACTGTAGTTATCATATAATGTAATTGCCAAGCTGAATGAATAATTCTCCAGTAACTACGTCATATGAATAATTTACAATTATGAGAGTAGTGGGGGGGGGGGGGCAGCATAAAGATTGAAGTAGTGTCAAGGAAGGGGTACTACCCTGACGGGTACTAGGCGAAGAAGTAGAGTAAACAGGAGGAAGAAAATTAAATTGGAGTAAATAAGGGGGATTGAGGTAAAGAAGGGGAGAAGCAGGATAAAGAAACCAGTGGAAGGGGGTGCTATCCTGGAAGGAGTACCCGGGAAAGAAGAGGGTGAACAGGAGGAAAAGTAGATTGGAGTACAGAAAGGGGAAATTAAACGGATCAGGAAATTCAGACTTGCAATTCAAATGAAAGGCAGCTCATTGGTCATGTAAACACTCGTTAAATCATGGTTCTCGCTTGCCTTTAGCTTGGAATCATCTTTGAATTTGAACTGAAAGTCTGAATTTGCATGTTTCTTGTATAGAGTGCAGTGTATCAGAACAGAAGAGGTTTTGAAGAAAAAGAAAGAAAGAATAAAAGTAAGTTAAAATTTGTAAAGAATAATAAAGAAACTATTGGTACAGCACTTGATACATGATGATAATCATCATTATAAACTCTCTATTAATCCGGGGGGGGTATAATAGAGAATTTGCAATGATAGTAAGTATATTGTAATATTTGGGTTTTTACCACTAAATCCTCTTGAAAGTTCTTTTTGGCTGTGGCTTCTCTCATCACAGTTGTCTGTGCTTGTCTTGCAAAATCTCTGGAATATCTATAACGTGAAGGTCAATATTTAAGATTAGAAAAATAGAAACCGTAAAATAGAAAGTAATTTAAATCGTGGCGAATACTTTTTACGGTCTTGCTGGCATGACAAAAAGAGAGTATAGATTTATAAGATCATGTTGATTTATCCTTTATCTGAACTATATTTAACTTAGATTTTAAAATAGATTTCACCCTGGTAAGCAGACCGAATGGGTTTTCAAACAAGATAACATTTAATGACTAAAACGTGCACAGAATAGTTAGAGAATGCTTACATGTCGAATAAAAATCCAATACTTTTAATGTCCAACTACACAATAGCGATTTTCGTTGCATTTCTAGACTGGAGAAGAAGACGACGCCATTTTGATTTTGATTTCTCCCGACAACGGCAGATTTGTCTTCGCAATTTTTTTCCATTTCTTCGTCGTTTCAGCTCCAATTTGCTCGTTGTGTTTCTTTCGTACCTTCCTCGCCATTTCCGTGCAATCAATGGACATTTATACTCAAGATTAAGACTGTATTGAGACTTTCAAAATGTTCGTCAGGAGACATAAAAATCGAAGCTTCTTCTTCGGGTTGCAGAAGCAAATGACGTCAGACGACCTTTGTCCGCCAGCAAATACCCGTATGTATAACATTCAATGATCTTTTTAGGAAGCTGAAAATCGGTTTTTATTGCGCGAACGAAGTGTTTTTGCCATTATTTCTTACTCAGGTCTTTCTTCTGCTACTTTACTTCATGTTTACTTAGGTAACTTGCCAAAAGAAACGCCTGTAAGGGACAATTTTGCAATTTTTTTTATCTGGATGCTGATGAACAAGGGAAGACTCGTTAAAGCTTTCATTGGCAAATATCTTTCCCTCCGTGGCCGAGAGGTAAAGACAACTGTCTTGACTTCGATTTTGGGTGGATCGAGGACCGGTCCAGTTCAACTGAGTTTGGTAAGAATTTAATTCTGATCGATGCTCGATCCACCCAAAACTGAAGTCAAAGCTGGGCGTGGAGTGCAGGAAAACACTAGGCAGTACCGCGAGGCCGAGGAGGCAAACGTTATTTTCCCAGCGTTGTTAACTAATATTTAAGCAAATTTCATTAACTTGACTGTTGGGGACAGACCTGTAGGGTTGGTGCATTGAAGACTTCTCGTCGTTATTTCCCTTCGTTCAAGAAGACAAGTTGTCTTCATCGAGAAATAACGACGAAAAGACTTCAAGACACCACTAAACCACTACACTTTAAAGCTACAGTGTAGTGGTTTAGCTAGCTAAACCACTACACTGTGCCAATAATATATGGCTGACTTCTTCCTAACGCTTACGGTACGACCATGGATGCGCAAAGATGCGCAAACACATTAAAGCCTTGAAAGCAAGTGTTTTCTTTTAGGAAAGAATCAAGGACGACAACGCTTACTAAATCAAAGCCGTCTAGTCATGTTTTAAGTACTTCAGCTATGTTTAACGATCTTTTACCAGATCTTTGCAAGAGGAAAAGTAAAATTTTGCATCATTATTATTAACTTTCCGTCAGTCGTTTCTTTCTTGATCGAGCAGTATATGCCATTGTGTTCAGTGTCCTTGATATAGGAGCCATATACTTATGGCCTTGGGTTTAATTCCCAAACACTGAATGGCAGTGTTTTGCTCTTCCAATGAGATAACAAGATGGCACTGTAGAACGCGTGGTTTTATATAAGCTACGAGCGTCAAGATATCCTTGATAGGTAACTATTGATCCTACAATGGCACTTATGTTCACTGCCAATAGGAACGTTTTCAACTCACAGCTTGTACATAATGGCTTTTATAGGTTGTGTCACAAGGAAACTGCAGTTCGGTCGTAAAATCAACTTGTTTTCAAGGTTGCCGGGTTTTAAACATTACTGACACTGTTAATGTTGTAGCTCGGAATTGTAAAACAACGGCGGCAATGCAGTTTTCTTGTGCCATAACCTGTAAAATGGGTGGTTTTATCATTTATATAAGCTACGACCGCCAAGCTTTATCCTTGATAGGAAACAATTGATCCCACCAACGACATTTGTATTCTCTACCGATAGGAACGTTTGAGACTTACAGCTTGTACATAACGCATTTTATCGGTGAGTCGTAAAACCAACCTGTTACTGCTCAGCAAACTACCATTTCCCTCGATCAACGATAGTCGATGAAGCTTGGCGCTCGAGTTGTTCAGCTAAGTTAAACGATCGAGGTCTTTTCAAGAAGGCATGAAGCATAGATGCGCAAACACTGTACAGCCTGTACGATAACGCTTATTAAATCAAAACTGTGTAGGCATGTTTTAAGTTGCTCAGCTATGTTTAACGATCTTTTATGACCAGGCCTTTGCAAGAAGGAAAGTCGAAGTTTGCATATACTATTGACTTTCCGTCGGTCGTTTCTTTCTTGATCGAGCTTTATATGTCATTGTGTTCAGTGTCCTTGATATAGGAGTCATGTATTTATGGCCTTGGGTTTGATTCCCAAACACTGCATGGCAGTCTTCAGCTCTTTCAAGTAATAAGATAACTTTGGAACAAGATGGCAATGCGTTATTTACTATATGCCTGGTCATGCTGTAACTAATCATGTAGTATATTCTACAAACCTTAACTCAGAACGTTGGCTGTCAGTTTCTATTCGTGGTTGCTTTGAAACATTGCAGATACTGCTAACCTGGCTATAACCTGTAAAATGCTTGGTTTTACACAACCTACGAGCGCCAAGCTTCATCGACTATCGTTGATCGAGGGAACTGGTAGTTTGCTGAGCAGTAACAGGTTGGTTTTACGACTCACCGATAAAATGCGTTATGTACAAGCTGTAAGTCTCAAACGTTCCTATCGGTAGAGAATACAAATGTCGTTGGTGGGATCAATTGTTTCCTATCAAAGATAAAGCTTGGCGGTCGTAGCTTATATAAATGATAAAACCACCCATTTTACAGGTTATGGCACAAGAAAACTGCATTGCCGCCGTTGTTTTACAATTCCGAGCCACAACATTAACAGTGTCAGTAATGTTTAAAACCCGGCAACCTTGAAAACAAGTTGATTTTACGACCGAACTGCAGTTTCCTTGTGACACAACCTATAAAATCCATTATGTACAAGCTGTGAGTTGGAAACGTTCCTATTGGCAGTGAACATAAGTGTCCATTGTAGGATCAATAGTTACCTATCAAGGATATCTTGACGCTCGTAGCTTATATAAAACCACGCGTTCTACAGTGCCATCTTGTTATCTCATTGGAAGAGCAAAACACTGCCATTCAGTGTTTGGGAATTAAACCCAAGGCCATAAGTATATGGCTCCTATATCAAGGACACTGAACACAATGGCATATAATGCTCGATCAAGAAAGAAACGACTGACGGAAAGTTAATAATAATGATGCAAAATTTTACTTTTCCTCTTGCAAAGATCTGGTAAAAGATCGTTAAACATAGCTGAAGTACTTAAAACATGACTAGACGGCTTTGATTTAGTAAGCGTTGTCGTCCTTGATTCTTTCCTAAAAGAAAACACTTGCTTTCAAGGCTTTAATGTGTTTGCGCATCTTTGCGCATCCATGGTCGTACCGTAAGCGTTAGGAAGAAGTCAGCCATATATTATTGGCACAGTGTAGTGGTTTAGCTAGCTAAACCACTACACTGTAGCTTTAAAGTGTAGTGGTTTAGTGGTGTCTTGAAGTCTTTTCGTCGTTATTTCTCGATGAAGACAACTTGTCTTCTTGAACGAAGGGAAATAACGACGAGAAGTCTTCAATGCACCAACCCTACAGGTCTGTCCCCAACAGTCAAGTTAATGAAATTTGCTTAAATATTAGTTAACAACACTAGGAAAATAACGTTTGCCTCCTTGGCCTCGCGGTACTGCCTAGTGTTTTCCTGCACTCCACGCCCAGCTTTGAATTCAGTTTTGGGTGGATCGAGCACCGATCAGAATTAAATTCTTACCAAACTCAGTTGAACTGGACCGGTCCTCGATCCACCCAAAATCGAAGTCAAGACAGTTGTCTTTACCTCTCGGCCACGGAGGGAAAGATATTTGCCAATGAAAGCTCTAACGAGTCTTCCCTTGTTCATCAGCATCCAAATAAAAAAAAAATGCAAAATTGTCCCTTACAGGCGTTTCTTTTGGCAAGTTACCTAACTAAACTGGAAGTAAAGTAGTAGAACAAAGACCTGAGTAAGAAATAATGGCAAAAACATTTCGTTCGCGCAATAAAAACTGATTTTCAGCTTCCTAAAAAGATCATTGAATGTTATACATACGGGTATTTGCTGGCGGACAAAGGTCGTCTGACGTCATTTGCTTCTGCAACCCGAAGAAGAAGCTTCGATTTTTATGTCTCCTGACGAACATTTTGAAAGTCTCAATACAGTCTTAATCTTGAGTATAAATGTCCATTGGTTGCACGGAAATGGCGAGGAAGGTACGAAAGAAACACAACGAGCAAATTGGAGCTGAAACGACGAAGAAATGGAAAAAAATTGCGAAGACAAATCTGCCGTTGTCGGGAGAAATCAAAATCAAAATGGCGTCGTCTTCTTCTCCAGTCTAGAAATGCAACGAAAATCGCTATTGTGTAGTTGGACATTAAAAGTATTGGATTTTTATTCGACATGTAAGCATTCTCTAACTATTCTGTGCACGTTTTAGTCATTAAATGTTATCTTGTTTGAAAACCCATTCGGTCTGCTTACCAGGGTGAAATCTATTTTAAAATCTAAGTTAAATATAGTTCAGATAAAGGATAAATCAACATGATCTTATAAATCTATACTCTCTTTTTGTCATGCCAGCAAGACCGTAAAAAGTATTCGCCACGATTTAAATTTCTTTCTATTTTACGGTTTCTATTTTTCTAATCTTAAATATTGACCTTCACGTTATAGATATTCCAGAGATTTTGCAAGACAAGCACAGACAACTGTGATGAGAGAAGCCACAGCCAAAAAGAACTTTCAAGAGGATTTAGTGGTAAAAACCCAAATATTACAATATACTTACTATCATTGCAAATTCTCTATTATACCCCCCCCCCCCGGATTAATAGAGAGTTTATAATGATGATTATCATCATGTATCAAGTGCTGTACCAATAGTTTCTTCATTATTCTTTACAAATTTTAACTTACTTTTATTCTTTCTTTCTTTTTCTTCAAAACCTCTTCTGTTCTGATACACTGCACTCTATACAAGAAACATGCAAATTCAGACTTTCAGTTCAAATTCAAAGATGATTCCAAGCTAAAGGCAAGCGAGAACCATGATTTAACGAGTGTTTACATGACCAATGAGCTGCCTTTCATTTGAATTGCAAGTCTGAATTTCCTGATCCGTTTAATTTCCCCTTTCTGTACTCCAATCTACTTTTCCTCCTGTTCACCCTCTTCTTTCCCGGGTACTCCTTCCAGGATAGCACCCCCTTCCACTGGTTTCTTTATCCTGCTTCTCCCCTTCTTTACCCCAATCCCCCTTATTTACTCCAATTTAATTTTCTTCCTCCTGTTTACTCTACTTCTTCGCCTAGTACCCGTCAGGGTAGTACCCCTTCCTTGACACTACTTCAATCTTTATGCTGCCCCCCCCCCCCCACTACTCTCATAATTGTAAATTATTCATATGACGTAGTTACTGGAGAATTATTCATTCAGCTTGGCAATTACATTATATGATAACTACAGTGAAACACATTTTCATTAATTCATTATGAGTTCCGCCTCATCGTCAGCAGTTTAGTTAAGTACCCGTGTTCCGGTGATTACTGATATTTTACAATTTTAACCGTCCAGTCAACATTCGCAAACCGGAGTACCCGGGATAAACCCACGACTGACTAACTCCTCACATGGGTGTCACGAGTCTGAAGTAAGGATTGAACCCACGACCTCACATGTGATAGGCGTTTGCTCTGACGATTGCGCCACTTGGCTATTACTGTGCAGGATCAAACAATCCTACACGAGAAATTTAAATGCCGTGGCGTTGACTTGTGTTTCACTGTAATCATTTTGTAAGACAATTACTAAATAGTTTCCTGAGCAGGATAGCGTCATCCATGTACTTGGCATGTTGCCTTAGGTTCAACTTCAACATGAGTTTTCCCAAATATCCCGAAATGCCGCGCGCATGTATGACACTATCTTGAAGAGGAAACCATTTGGTATTTTATTACTCTCTTATTTTTTATCAGTCATTTGCGCAATCAATAAATATAATCCAGATTGGAGAAATTGTGGGCATTCTTGGGCGCCCGTTCTAGTTTCCTAACGTGGGCAATACTTTTTTCAATTTGTTTATTCACAAAATCCATCTAGATTTACTTCAAAAAAATTTGAGAAAAATATATAAATATATTTGTCCGCGAAAGTTAGGGAACTGGAATTGACACCAGAAATGTCTTTAAATTCCGCCATTTTGTGTTGCGCTTTTCTTGGAGTTGCATAGATACAGTTTAAGCTTACACGTACACGTTCTACACTTGCTGTACTTCTTGCTATCGGAATATCATCATGCCGGGAATTTGTCCATGAGTTTCTTCGTCGACTAACCTCTGTGACCTGTCACGCCTATTATAATTACTTAGTCCTCTCTAATGCTTGTGAACGTAGTTTTCTTTGCTTATCTTGTAAACAGTTTTCTGAACATCGTAATTTTTTTTTCAAAGAATGCCAAGTAAAAAGTGAATACAACAACCATCAACTAATGACGCAACAAGATGGGAAAGAATTCATATCGACATAAGAAGTAAATCACAAGCCGTCTCCATCAGATGTTAAGATGCAAATACTATCACAATGTACGGTTTGTTAAAGTCAATTTCAATTAACGCTTAGTGTCCTATATTCTAAAATATTTTGTAACATTAATTTTCTCCTTATTTTATGTTGGTTGACTGGACACGAGTGAGCTAGTTACCTACTGGACCGGCGTGATGTTCCATGAAGAGAGTGCGCCAACCAGATGAAACCATAAACAGCATGATGAAACGAGAACAACCGAAGCCAAGAAGATCCAAAGATAGAGTGAAAGTAAGTTTTTTGATTTTATCTTGTCGTTTCTATTTTCTTTAGCAGTTCAGCTTTCGTTTCAATAAAAATTAACATCTCGCACTAACGTTGCTAGTGTTGGCAGTGCTGTAAAAAGCACACAGGATCTTTCACTACATTAAACAATAAAAAAACAAAATTCGACTTTCGAGCGAATTAAAGCCTTTCGTTGGGGAGTTGGTCGTAAAGATAGAAATTTAATGCGCTGTCTGCCATCTTAGATTCATATTTGATCTCGTTGACACGTAAAATCTTAATTCCCAAACAACTTGAAGTAAGCTAGTTTTGATAGAAGTTACATTTCACCTGCAAAGTAATAGTTGAAGAGATATTGGTAATAAATTTGAGAGAGCTTTTGAGAGAGATTAGTGCGAGATATTAATTTTTATTGTTCGAAAGAGCTTTAAGAATTTACACATTCCTTACGTGTTGTTTAATTCTCGAGATATTTTGATTTAAAATCATAAATTAGGGTAGCTGCAAGTTGTGTGCGTGTGAGAAATAAAGACTCCTTCACGGCTATGATTTTCTTTTGTGTTTTGTTCACGATTTACTAATGATTCTCGAGATTTTAATAAAAAAATTTCATATTAACAGCTTACACAATAATTTGGCCGGCCTAATTAATAAACTATTTTATTATACATTGCAGTTGTTTTATGCGTTGTGATTGATCAGTTGTATGCAGATAAATGCGACTATCACACAATCTGCAGATAACTCAGTTATCTGCTAGCAGATAACTGAGTTATCTGGATGTTGAGCCTACGGTGCAGATTATTACAGTATGCGGTATTCGTTGGCATCAATGGTTGGCATGGCAACAACATTTTTTCGATATTTTCTGTTTCATGTTATGGCATCTTCCTTTTTAAGCTCTTCCGAGGGCGAAATGCGTCAATTGCTCGAGGAAAAAGACTTAAAATGTATAATAAAGCAATTATCGGATTCGGTTTTTGTGATATGCAAAATTATCAATCTCTCGGTAAGAGTTATCTGACTCGCCTTCGGCTCGGCTGATAACTCTTACCTCGACATTGATAATTCCGCATATCACAAAAACCTCATCCAATAATTGTTTAATATGTTATAGTTTATAAATTACTCGTAACTATCATCTCATGATTTAATTCTTTCTACTATTGCAAAGGGTGATGGGATGTGAAAAAAACGCACAAGAAAAGAAAAGAATGAACGATCCTGGACGACAAGACCCACAAAACAACAATCCACAAGAATGAGAAGACACGACATTGTAATAGAAAGTAGTGGTAATGTGCAAGTTAGTAGAAAACAAGATACTTATTATTGAGGGATCAAAGAGGATTTAATAGATATTTCTCGTTAATGAAAAAGAGAAGACAGCAAATTAAGTGAAAAAAATTGGATTGAAATAACATTGATATCAAATACATTCAACAAAATAATTAAATAGAATACCTAGGAGTTTGGCAGTCAATTTTCGAGTCAAAAAACAGGTAAAAATATGGTAAATGTCGACAATATTTTTTAAAGAAACAATACCTTAACGCCTGGAAATTTCGTCTCTAACATTTGGATTTGGATATTTCTAAAAACAAAACAAAATAACATGTAGGATTGAACGTTTTACAAAAATAAGTTTCGTAATAATGCCACTAAATTATAGTTGATGCATTTGGTCACTATTTTTGGTTTGCACATGCCGTCATTTCGTGTGATTGGGCGCCATCTTGGTTGACTCTGCAGATTACTTCAGCTGTTTACAGCGAAACACTAGTGTCAATTTACTATTTCATCGTTAGTTTTAGCGTATTATGAATGATACTTTAAAGATGTATGGCTCGATAGGATCAGATATAATGAATAGATACTTTGTGGTTGCCATGTGTTTCAAACGTCAACAAAGATGGCGTCGATTGTAAACGATCAATTCCGTCGTTCTACCTTTAAAGAATGTGTTCTCTGGTTAAAAAGCGAGAAAATTTGACTTGTATTCCAATTCACCGTAGCAAAACAAATGGTGGCATGTCGATTTTACCAGAATTTAATGCGGGTATCAATCAAGAATACCAGTGAAATGATATTTAACATAAGCTAATGGACGGAATTTTAACACAAGTGACAAAATAACCTATCTGTCTGTTCCTCAAACGAGGTTAATTTACCTTAAGTTTTTAAACGATTTCAGACCGCAAGGCATTCTGGTAAAATCAACACCCGCCATCTTTTTGCTACATTAAATTCCCAAGGGAATATATCATTTCTTTGTTTCTTAGCTAATTTGGTTCATACATCCATGCAAATCAGTAGGATCATTATATTTTTTTGTGCATTTTAAATTCCCATGGGAATACGGCATGCTTTGTTTCAATGGTGATGCGTCTGTTTATGGTAATTACTGCATAATGCGAATCCTCTTTGATTATTAATATGATAAGTATCTTGGTGCTTTCAGATTTGTTTTGGTAAGCAGGAACAATGAAGTCATTGTTTGTGTACACTAAAGCAAATTACGAAGGTGGTTTGAGAGCAGCTGCGAGGTACCATGCAAATGAAGGCGTTTCGGTTAAATAAGTGTGAGAATTACGGCATTAAAAATTGCATGTCATCTACACTTAAGGATATAAGTTTCCAAAAAAAAAAACAACTTTAGTGAATCTGTTGAGTTTCAATTGCTTTTTATTTTTGCCTAATTCTCATGCTTATTTGACCCAGCCTTGGACTTTGGTAAGTATCAGGGGCCGGTTGTATCAAAGGCGTTTAGCTTAAACGGTGGATAAGTCAAAAATATGAAACACGTTTCCATGTTGTATAAACAAACCAGCTGAAGTTATTTGACCTGAGAAGAACAATTATATATAAAACTAAATATTTATTCTATTTCAACTCATAATTTCGGTTCCGTACTAGGTGTAAAACTGATTTTTAAATTTCACTTATCCACCGTTTAAGCTAAACGCCTTTGATACAACCGGCCCCAGGTTTATATTTACTCCGGAACAGTTAACACAACGAAAAGCCCATGCCCATTCAGCTAAGGTTTTACGTTTGAAAATTCAATCAAAAACTCAGTCTAAGTGGGTTTAAGTAGCTAGAGATAACGTAATTTATCTTTTTATTTTGCTTTTTTGTTTATAACGTTATTTATTAGCTAAATGTATGGACTGCGAGGGTGTGCGCCGTGTGTAAGTTGCATGGGGTTAGGTTTATTAAAGGAATTAAAATTTTTGAAAGTATGCTTAAAAACCAAAATCTGTCGTCACTTCTAACAAAACAGTTAAGAGTAGGTTTCAACATCAACTAAATTGATCTATACTATTAACTAAGAAAAATGCGAATTAAGTTTTATATTTTGCAAGCAAATTTTAAATAGAATTCTCACCTGTTTTTATGTACGAGCTTTTTCTGTTTACGTTTGATCTAAAATATCCAAATAAATTGCATTTAAAATGCATACTTTACCGAAATTTTAACTCTTTTAATTTTCGAAATTGGGTGGCAGTCGGGGTGGTGGTGGTGCATGCGGGTTTATCAGCTGTGAGTGACTGTGCGATGGTGAGGAAAGTGAAGGTAACGAATGGAATGCAGGAGCTTAGAACTGAGGAAGACAGCTTAGAACTGAGGCAGGTAGGCAGTTGGTAGGATCAGCGGGGGGCACTTGACATTTTGGCTTTGGGAATCAAATTTGCATGCTAAGTACTTAAGTCACTAACGTTTGTTGTTTTAATTTGTTAGGTACGCGCGGCTGCTCTCTAGGGAAGATCAACTTAGCAATTGTATTAGCACTTGCAAAGTTGGTCTTCTCTTTGCCGGCTACCCCGGCCAGTTCTCCGAGTGCTACTTCCACCGTGAATAAGTAGAAGTACTTGTACTACATGTATAAGTACTTCTACTTAGGTGGAAGTGGCACTTGGGAAGCTGGCCGCGGTAGGGGGATTTTTTTTATTCAATTTCTCAATTCCCATGGGAATTGAATTTTTAATTAAAAAGGAGTCACAAGTAAATTTTGTAAACAATTTATTGAAAAAATTTGTAAAGATTACATACAATTTGAATAACAATAAGAAGAGATTAACTACCACACATTGTACTTATTAAAATAACAACAGAAGAAAACAGAACATGGCAGAGAGAACAATAACACAAGTGAATGAACAAAGTCCTAAAAAACTTGGGTCTTTTCAACGTAAGTAAATGTTTATACTTCAAAATATATTATAACAATGAAACAACTTGAAGTGATAAATTTTGAGAGTTTTGCAAAGGTTTACCCAGCATATAACGAGTTGTTTCACAATTACAAAGAAAAACATGTGGCTCAAAACATGCAACTGATAGAGATGACGAGAAGGCTTAAAGAAAGGTTTTCAAAAGTTAGTCACATTTTTATAACCATATGTAACTACCCTGTCAACTCTCCCAGTGGGAAGAACCGGAGTACCCGGAGAAAACCCACGAGTTTTGGCGGAGCGTTGACCAACGCTTTTTCAAATACAGCCAGCCTCACAGAAGAAAGGTATTTTTGTCAAAAGAAAAATATCATTTTTAATCAATTGTGCTTTTATAAGTCAGAAAAAATACATGCACGAATTACCAACGAATTTTGATGGCTTTGAGACATGTAACGTGGGCACATAATTCTTCCTAAAAATACTTTTTTGTACTCGAAACAACCC
The DNA here is from genome assembly GCA_963855995.1 of Muricea muricata. Classification (NCBI taxonomy): domain Eukaryota; kingdom Metazoa; phylum Cnidaria; class Anthozoa; order Malacalcyonacea; family Plexauridae; genus Muricea; species Muricea muricata. Next base: position 37,828,699 of record OY979718.1, read on the forward strand.
TTCAAAACGTCGAAAAACAACGAAGAAACGATTTTTTTATAAATTCCAAATTGACCAAGCTGTAATGTTCGGAGCCACATTTTTCTTATTGCGTTTCTAACCTGACAATGTGAAATGCACTAAACATTGCTACCTTTATTTTTTTTAACAAAAAATTCAAAAATACATAGAATAAAAACCAAGCATTTTTAGAATATTGTGTGTAGCACGACATTTTTCAGAAACCAATCTCTTACACTTTTCTTTGCATAACAGTGCATGCGATCTATTTTTCGCAAAAAAATACAAAGAAAGTCTCAGACATCTCATTTTTCTGGTGGGCACAAGAACAGAAGCTTTTTGTTCAAATTGTGATAATTTATTTGAGATAACTTTGGGCAAAATTCTATTTTTCATTGAAAACAGCCGAAAAATCAATGCTTTGGCTTTGCCCAGCAACTAATGAAGTCACTCGATAGTGAAGTTGCTTTATATACAATTGATAGTTTCAGTGTTAAAGAGACCAAAATAAAAGTAGAAATACATAACTTAGATTGATCTTGGATTGAAAAGTAAAAAAATTATTCGAAGAATCAATTTAAATTTAGTCTTTTTGGAAGGTACCATTGTCAGGTTAGGAACATATCTCTTTGAAGTATAAATTCATCTTTACTTACTTGTTGAAAAGACTATATTCAAGAGCCATGTAAACCTGTTTTCTTATATTATTATTACCACGCAAGTATTACAAAGTGGAATATTTGAAATGTAAACTTGAACTGAAGCAAAGGAAATGCACATACAAATTCAGAAATATTTCAATTGCCAAAATACAAATTCACCACAACCAAACAATATAAAAAGTTCCAGTAGGCAATATGTTGTAATTTTAATTAAGAAACTTATAAAGTAATAAATCATACAGGAAACACAAAAGAAATCATTTTCTCATCTTACAGAATCGGTATTTTCAAAATCACTTTGCTATAGATCTGATGTATAAAATTGACGAGTTTCACAAGCCATTTACAACATTCGCATCTGTGTATGTCAGATATCTCGCCTTCAGCTTGGGTTTGTATATCCGATACAGCCCGGTCACTTGTATTGTAAATAGTACAAATCAAAATTGTTATCAAATCAAAGTCTCAAACTAATTTAAATTATTCTACTCCATATAATGCCAGACAGTTTTACTTTTTCTCAGGAAAGACCTTATGTTCAACAAGGTAAATTTGGCATGTTAATTAAGAAGTCTGTAAAATTTGAAATTGCATAGTATCAACTAAAAGCTTCATGTGACTTAAAACTTTTTCAAGTCGATGTAATACGAAGAACTCTGGTAAAGTATTTACTGTATCCAGGCATCAATAGAAAACTTTTAAAATTAAAAATTGTAGTTACTTATACTTAATATTATTGGCCAACATCTGTACTGCTTGTTTATCTAGAAAATCTGGCATACTGTCAATTTTTTTAGTCCAAGGAAACTTTTTTACTCTTAAATTCTTACATCCGCCACATCTTTTCTTTGCTAATAAAAAGAGCCCACAGAATTTATTTGGCAAGTTGTGGTTTTCTTTTTCATTTAAGATATGTAATTAATTGATAAAGTTAAAGAACAACTGCATCAGTTCATCTCAATTCCAAACAAGTTCCACTTTGTAAACAAAAGACAATATGCTAGCTTATTTTGTCCTTAATAAGTAGTTCATCTTAAAGTTTGAAAGTCAACATTCTAGTACAAAATCACAAAGTCTGTATCTAAGATAAATTACCAGTAGTATAAGATATTACAAAGTATTTTTTTAACTTTAAAGGGTCCAATATAACATTGAGAACTATTGTGATTTTCAAATGAACTTTCCAAACTTTCAAATGAACACTCAAAGCCAGCTTAAACAAAAGATGATTGAGATAGTAAACCAGGAAATAACATAGGTGTTGTAATTTTTTATCAAAAATATGATATAGTGCATATAACAGAAACATTTCAATTAAAAAGTAGAAATATATTTCCTGTGGTTAGTTTTAATTGCTATATATATTGAAATTTTAGTATAATAATGGATGTTTTTGTTTCTGGCAAAGTCACCTCAATCTCCTTATGTTTAACCAACATTACAAAGTCAAATAATGACAAACACGAATGATTAAACACAAATTTATATTTTAATGGGTAAAAATAAATATGTCCAAATTAGTATAATCATGCATATAGGTCTAGTAGGGTACCAATTTTTAGAAACAGAATTGTGTTGTTTAGAGGCATAACATATAAAATTGCTAGATTTGATATTTCAGTTTTTTAAGAAAGCCTTTTGTATGTGTTTTCATGAACTCTTGGGCCATAATTCAATTGATTTGAACCAAATAAGATTCTAACTTTCTTTTAAAACACAGTTCATCATTATTTGACTTTTTCTAAGTTTAAAATGCTTCTGGAGCACATGAGATTCCACGGTATGTGTACCCACAAAATAATCGTCAAATTAGGTGAGAATGAAACCGTCATGTCCAAAATTATACTGTCCCAAATTGTCCCATATTCAATATTGTACATGCAATATTCCAATACCTTTAACAATTTCATTTTTCATAATCTGCCAGTTGTTGAGAGGAGGTTAAGCATTTTGTCGATCTACAAACAAATTTCAAAGAATTCTATTGAAGATAGATAACTGAAATGGTAAACAAACTGCAAAAGATAACAATGCAAGTGGTTGTGTAAAAACTAAAGACCACGTAAAGTCGGCCATTCTGTACAGTGTTTGGATTTGACAGTTTGAATTTTAATTGCCTCAAGAAAAGTCTAAAAGGCATTAAAAACATAACATTCCTTGTTCTTTTTTAACCTCCCGACCTTGCACGACTCCCACATCCTGCTCCGTCTCCTCCTATCCACCTCCCACCCTCAAGGCCCTGTCACACGGTGCAATTTTTCTTGCACTTGTAACTGCTCCGTCTCCTTCTCTATCCACCTCTTACCCTTAAGGCCCTGTCACACGGTGCACTTTTCCTTGCATTCACCGTAGCAAAAAAGATGGCGACATGTCGATTTTACCAGAATGCATTGCAGGTATCAAGAAAGAATACGTGGGAAAAGATGACAAGAAGCAAAGCTACTGGATTGAAATTTTAACACAAGTGTGAAAATAACCTATTGTCTTCTGTCTGTTCTTCAAAAGACGTTAATTTGCCTTTTTAAACAATTTCAGACTGCCATGCACTCTGGTAAAATCGACATTTGCCATCTTTTTTGCCACAGGGAAAATCTACTCTTAAGTAAATTTGTGACAAATGTTTGGTACGTTAAAAAACCCCAGCAAACTGTGATGGAAACTTGCATTTGCCAATTTTACATCTCCCAATAGTAGAATTGCATTTCAAGTTGCAAGAAAAATTGCATTGTGACAGGACCTTTATTCTCCAGTGTTCCCGCCAACCTGCTCCCACCATTAGATGGAAAGTCCTTTTTTCACTACATTTTAGTAATTAGGCTACCCCCCTCCTCTCACAAGTCTGTAATCGCCTGACGAAATCAATTGGTCGACAGTCCAAGGCATGTTTTGTAATCGAAATTCACAAAATTAAAATTAAATTGCCTTTTTACTCCGCCTGCCGTAGGCGAGGCGGAGTTTTAAATTCGCCCGGTTTCTGTTTTTTTTTTTTCGGTGTCAGAAGTCGGTGCCGCCGCTAATGGGTGATACCGCTGGGCACAAGCCGCGTGAGCCGACCTAAACACGTCGTTTAAACTCAATTTCCAGCGGAATATGTCAACAAAACACGCATTTTAACATGTATGCTAGAACATCTAAACCGCAAGAAGGTTTTACGTGCAAAAATTCTCATGCAAAATGTTTTAAAACAACAAATTCCACCGCGAAACTTTACCGAGGAGCGATGAGAGCGTGCTTCCGTCATTTTCTGTTGTATTCCTACTTGTAAGGAAATTTAGAAATTTCTACACAAGAATCAAACGCAAATTCTACTGAAATATCTACATACAAAACACAATTTTTAACATGTAATAGTCAACAAAAAGGGACAGGAAGGTTCTTTATCAAAAAATTGCTCCAGAAATGTTTTAAAACGGCAAATAAAAGGTAAGAGACATTTTACATTCCAATTCCAGAAATACATATGTTAGTCTAAAGTTCCCAACAAATTATATCGTGGAGACTTCAGACTTAATAGCTTAGTCTAATTTTTAATTTTTGTTGTTTTTATGAGCGATTTTAATACTTGTTTTGTTAGAACGTCACGTTGAATAGTTGACTCAGAGAAAGGATTTCAAATTGGATATCACAAAAAATACAGATCACAGAAATACTTTTAAGTCGATTACTGTAAAGATTGTTGCTATAATTATTAAAATAGCAAGAAAAAACTCAAAAATGCAAAATAAAAAAAGAACAAAATTTAACTTAAATTTAGTAAAATTTCAACTGGCACTTTCTTAATTTGCCAAAACTTTATCAGACACCCTGCCTATATACCAATGTTTTAACTGACACCTGAAGCTTTCTGGAAGTAAATACTTTGTCAGCATGTCGAAAGTCTAACTGACAACTTGTGGGCATGTACAGGTCAAAGTCTAACCGACATCTTGTCAACAAGCCAAAAGCCTAACTGATATCTTTTCAACAAGTGAAAAGCCTTACCGACATCTTGTCAACAAGCCAAAAGCCTTACCGGCATCTTGTCAACAAGCCAAAAGCCTAACCAACATCTTTTCAACAAGCCAAAAGCCTAACTGACATCTTGTCAACAAGCAAAAAACCTAACCGACATCTTGTCAACATGCCAAAAATCTAACTAGGAGCATATCAACATGTCAAAAGTCCATTTCAAAGCTTGTCCACATATCAAAAGACTAACTCAGATCTTATCAACATGTCAAAAGTCTGCTCGAAAACTTGTCAACTAGTCAAAATCCTTACCAACATTTTATAAACATGCCAAATATTTACCTGACACCTTATCAACACATCAAATATCTAATTCAAAGCTGGTCAATATATCAAAAGGCTAGCCAACATTTTCCCAACAAATTATATCGTGGAGACTTCAGGCAGTGTGCTACAGAATAGATTTAATAAATTGATGGATTTAATAGACTGATGTATTGTATACACTTTTAGTAAAATTTTCTTTACTTGCAAAATAAAACAGCTATTTGTTGGTGGCATTTTGGCAAAAGAATCTTGTTTAACATACCTGTATGTACTATTAAAGTCTTTAATCTAAATTAAATTCTAAAAAGTGCAATCCTACTAGGACTCTGGACAGAGTGCCTGGCAGGTCACTCAGACATTGATTTTTGGTTATCTTAGTGATTGCATAAGATGTGCTAGCAATGTCTTAAAATGCCTTGGAAGGTACCGTAATAATAATTGATTTAAAAAGGAATTAGTTGGACAGAACAGAAATAAGTGAATGTACCCCACCCCCAATGAACTCTCTAGTTACAGCCCTGCCTGGCCTTGTGCCCATTTTCGTTTGGCAGGCGGAGTGAACGCCTTAGCAGGCGTCTTGTTAATTTTGAAAATGGGAAAGTTATTGACAAGGGTAACTATCGGATAAGAAAAGCATTAGAGTCATGGCACACAGCAATTACAGCTGAATCGGACAACAATTCAAAACCACTACCAGAACAGTGTCGCATATTACTGAATAAGGCTTAACCTGTACATATGTATCATATTACTTTGTGTTCCATATTTGCTTGTATGTAGTTTTATATTTCACTTTTTTGTTCCCCGCTTTATATCTCATTTTTTGCGTTTCTATAGCCATGACCAGAAAAATGACTTGTTATATGATCTTGGAGAAGCAGAAAAGCAAATATTCGAACGGAAAGCCCATACTTTACTATCAATAGACCAAGAAACAGCAAAAAAGAAATCGTCAAAAACCTAAAAGAAAATTGCGTTCTAATTGTTATGGACTGGGTGATTTATTCTACCTACCTCGATACGGAGAGTTAGTTATAGCTCGTACTGCTCCTTTTTGAAATAACTTAATGCGGTTGAGACTGGAAATATAAGTTGAAGACCAAATTAAATTACAGTTAACTAATGTAAGGATAATTTAAAGTATGATAGTTTTGTCTTAGTAGACAAAATAAAACGTGCAATACAATAATTCTATTAGACTTAAAAAATTTTGTTGCAGACAAAATCGATGTGAAATTTCCAACTGAGACAGATTCTCATCGATAAAAATGCCTAAAAATTTGGCAACGTTTACTCTTTTACTTAAGCGGCTTTGTATGAAATAATACTGACATGTTCAACGCGACTGACTTTTGTTTTGGTCTGAAAATAATATTGTTTGTTTTACCAATATTCACAGAAAGTTTATTAATGTTTAACCAAACGTTTATTTTTCCTAATTCGACATTTACTGTAGAAATTAAATGACTTAAATCAGAACGGCTTAAGAAAATGCGGGTATCGTCTGCCAGGAGTAAACACTCTGCCAAAAATATAAGCGTGACTCATCCAATGACCTTACTCTTGTTTGCACAATATCACCAGCATGCGTTGACAGGCCAACATGCCACATCAAACGAAAATTTTAAACAATCAAATATTTAATAAGTTTTAAAAATGTATAAAGCCAATATATAATATGTAATGGAGTTTCTGTCTGGAAAGACATTCTATGATTTTAAAATGCATTCTATGCATTTCAAGTTCAATCGTTCAAATCGATCGTTACAAACAAGCTTTTCAAGGTGTCTTCTTCGGTATAATTAATGGGCGGTGTTCTTCTTCAGCTTTGACTGCTCCATATCGCAATTTTTACTATTTCTATCTTGACTTTTAAAACAAAAGCAGAACAGAGAACGAAATCGTTGACGAAATCCCTTAAACTTTGCTTTTCCAGTCTTCTCGTCCTTTTCACGTTTGTCTCTCTTTTGAACTTTGGTCTTTTTCTTCTCTTTCTTGTTCTTTAGCTTGCATTTCTCATTTTCTTGAACATCTTGTGGGTTAGCAACAGGTTGCTCCCAGTCGCAACAACGTTACCTAGAAACTAAATTAAAGAATCAATATCAAGCAGACTCCAAACAAAAACAACAATAGCCTTGTTTTCATAAATGTTTTTATGTTTCTAGCTCTTATATCTTGTGTTTCTTTTCCCCTTCAAATTTCGTTAAATTCCTAACCCTCACCTTTGCTTGGATGTTGTGGAAATGCAGATCCAGCCTCTTCACATTCGAAAAGAGACCAGAAACTAAAAGCCCGAATGGAAACGGTCTCTGCCCCAGAAGAGCAGACTTCGCCATCGTCCCAATATTTACAATAAGTAGGTTTGTTGGATAATATTTGTAGTAGATTGTAACTAGGAAAAAACGTCGTTGAATTATCGACTTAGACTTTGTTTTTTTAACGTTCTTCCCTTTCCACGTTTGTCTTTCTTTGGAAACTTTCCTTTCTTGCTCTTTAGTTTGCATTTCTCATTTTTTTGAACATCTTGTGGGTTGGACAAGAAGCTGCTACAATTCGCAACAACGTCTTCGCCTAGAAACCAAATTGACCAGTCAATGTCAGTTTAATTTAATATGTATATTTAAAATTGCATGCTTACAAGTTAATAGAAAAATAGAACAACTTAGGCTTAGAGACATTTATACTTTATAGATCTATTCTAGCATCGATCGTTTCGAGTTTTTCTTTGCCTTAAATTTCAGCTAATTTATTTGCCTTACCTTCAACTTTGTCTTTGTGTTGTGGAAATTCTTTCTTTTTAGAACCATTTGCAACACATGTAGATGTAATATGGCTTATTTGTTCTGCAGGCTTCACACTGCCGATGTCCACGTATCCAGAGCGAGGCTCTTCACACTTGGACGGAGACCCGGCACTCAACATCCAACTGTAAAATACCTCTGCCCAAAGAGAGTGGACATCGTCAGTGATCAGATATTCAGAATAAGTAGATCCACTGGGTAGTTGATCAACAACTTTATCATCAGGAACCAACGTTGTTGAAACGTTGATAGTAGCAGGTTGATCATCTTTTTCTACCCCAAGACAGCTTGAACATAATTGAAGGTATCATCTTTTTAGGCATCTCCATCAGCATTCTTAGCTAGTTCATCTATCGTCGATGCTTTACCTTTGGTTCGATCAACCAGGTTAGAAATATTAAATTTGATTGCAGGTTCATCTGGAGCCTCTGTCCTTGACTGCTCCTTCTGGACTCGATCAACAGCATTGTCATCAGGAACAAACGTCATACGAACATCAGGAATAACTACAGACTGGCTGAGTGTCTCCTGCTTCCGAAACATTTACGGTGGATTCATCAAAGTCTGTGGTATGAGCTTCATTCTCACGTGTATCAACGACATTGTCACCAGGAACCAAATTCGCAGCAATGTCAGCAACACCTTCATACTGGTTGTCTCCTTCGTCCTTCGATACCTTTGTGGTACATTCAGCAACATCTTTAGTACATGCTTCTTCCTCAACTTGCTGAACTTGATCGTCTGATATGGTCTCGACTTCGTTGGCAACACTGTCATCGGGGACCAAGGTCGAAGGGACATCGACAGTCACAGGCTGGCCGTCTTCTGCCTTAGGCACGTTTGCCATGTCGACAGACATGAATCAAAGTAGCTGCATAACCATTCAAAAGCAAGGTTTTCTAAAGCAAAGTAAGCAAACGTAATTTAAGTAATTATATTGCCCTTGTTCTTGAATTGGCATGCGTGCTTGTTCCTACCTCTATTTCGCAAGTGCCAGACGTTAAAATTCTAATTTGTGGTTTATAGTATTTCCAAAGTAACACATCCATCGAGGCGAGACCTTAGAATTTTTCCTCTGATTGGCCATCTACTGTAGCCCTGAGTCCCCTGACACATCTGTTGTCATTCTTCCAATTTAAACATTGTCATCTTCAACTTCCATCATATAACTCGCGACGAAATTGTTTTCTGATTCGGCTTGGCATTTGGATCGGCAAAGCTTGAAGACCCTTTTCCAGTTGAAATTCAAAGGAAAAGTACCGTAGAATCGGCAAAAATTCGATTAGAACCTTTCAACTCTCTCTGCAGTATAGAATACCAGTTTGCAATCAATGCATGTTCCCAGTTTGACGTCACATGAGCACACTCGCCCCAGGTTTTTTATGCTCACTGTATATTGAAAAATCGCCAAATTCAAGCCACCCAAAGTACATGAAGATCAAATTTTCGACTTATAAAATATATTTCAAATCTTTTTAAAATCACCTAAGCTATTGAAATATGCTAATTCATAACTATGATATAGGCACTTTAAACGACAGTTTAGAAATCGCTGAAAATTACATCCCTCACGTATTTGATCAGATATTATAATATAGCATTTGTGAATCCTGAACGCTGATTGGTTAAGAGCCGTGTTTGCATAACTCAATGTAAACACTGAAAATTTCCCGCCACTTGTAAACACGGAAATTTCTCGTATTCTTCGGGCTTTTGACATTGCTATATTATAAAACAAATATAAAACATTTTTTCCGTGCTGATATACAGTTATATCAACACGAGTGGAATTGGGAAAACGAGAAATTGTATGGAAACACGACGCCCAAAGGGCGGATTTATCAACACGGAAAAAATGTTTTATATTTCTTAAAAAAATTTTAGATGGAACGCTATCGGTCTTACAGGCGATATAGAAAAGACTTTCTTGCAAGTTGGAATCAACCCCGAAGATAGATATGTTACGCTTTTGTGGTGTGAACATTCATTCAGTTTGAATCCTGAGCCAGTTGTATACCGTTTTAATCGTCTTGTTTTTGGATTAAACTTTTTCCATCGATTCTAGGAGCAACGATCGAGCACCACCTTCGTTTGTTTGAACAAAGCGAGTCTGAAATAGCAAAACTGTTGAAAAATTCGTTATACGTACAGTGTAAATGCTCGAAAGGTATTTTGATTGCGTCTGTCTACCGCCCGTCTGACTCATCCAAGCATCTAAATAGAGACTTTAATGAGCTCTTTGATAGCATGTTAACAAAAGCTATGAGTGAGTCAAAGGAAACCGTACTTCTGGGGGACATGAATGCAAATTTTCTTGACAATAAAAACGTTAGAGATCTTAAGTCGATATTCAATCTGCATGGCCTTAAACAAATGATTTGGCAACCCACGAGAATCGCAGAAAACATTGAATCGTTAAATGATGTCATTTTAACAAGCAAACCTGAAAATTTAGTGCAATCTGAAGTTATTCCTACAAGTATTGGTGATCATGAAATGATAGGTTGTGCACGGAAGTTAAACTCAAATCACTCAGTATAAAGCAAGGTAGCTACACCTGTTGCCGTGATTATAAATGCTACAACATTAAATTGTTGAAAAGCGATTTAAGGAAAGTAAATGGACCGATTGCATTATGAAGAAAATTTTGAAAAAAGTTGAAATAGGAAAATTTATTACGACAGCATTGAAGAGCATCCCAAAAATAGTAAAATTGAAAAGTTTGGTTGCGAAACGTTGTAAAATGTGGAAAATGTAAGCCGGTTAAGTTTGCAAATTTTGGTATTTTTGTATTACGCACGGAAAATTGATACCAACATCGAGAAAATGCAGGGCTATATTTTCCTCATTTTACCACATTTTGCGACCAAACTTTTCAATTTTACTAATTTTAGGATGCTCTTCAATGCTGTGATTATGAATTTTCCCACTTTAACTTTTTTCAAAATTCTGTCCATAATGCAATCGGTCCAATGGATGCCGTTGTACAATGAATAAAAAGTTAATGACGCTTGGTTTCAGCTAAAGTCTACTTTAAGAGATTTATATAATCGTGATGCTCCAATCATCAAGAAAAATTAATGTGTAGGGAAAGCGAGCACCATGGTTGAACGATGATTTCAAGACCATTTTGAATGAAAGAGACAAGTTATTGCAAAAATCGAGGCGAACCAAAAGTAACTCAGATTTTTTGGCCTACAAGCGAAAAGGGTGACGAAGTCTGTATTGAAATTAAGAGAGCAAAATCGTCCTACTGTTGACTTGCACGTCGGCCATGTTGGTGGTGAATCACAAAAGAATATTTTATCATTTCTATTGTGGGCACCAGCGAACGTGGGCGAGAAGCATTGTGTGGTGTGTCCCGAGAGATTGGTTGCAAGTCAAGAATTATAAGAATTTGCTAAATGTAAACTCTCAAAATCCCAGCAAATTTTAGAAAGTGCTAAAGTCAATCTACCCATGTAAGAATCGTAAGAAGCAAAATTCACAATCCTTTGAAGTCAATTAAACGTAGTAAAGCAACAGACCTCGACGATTTACGTCCAGGACTATTGAAAGATTCTGCTGAATTGATAGCTACTCCCTTGACACATTTTATTAACTTCTCACTGACAACAAATATTTTCCCAACTGATTAGAATTGGAAAGACGCGAAGATTACACCACAAGATTATACACAAGCCTCGAACATATTTAGACCTATTGATACTGCCGGTCCTGTCTAAAATAATTGAAAAAATTTAAAAAATTCCCAAAAATGTCCCAGTTCCTGTTTGAATTACGTCGTGGTCAGCTGGCAGCAACGTTATTGCTAGATGATATACGTAGGGAAGTAGGTATTTGGGGCAGTATTCATCGATCTAAGTAAGGCTTTTGACACAATCAGCTACGCAATGCTATTAGAAAAACTTTCTAGATATGGAATAAATGATGGTGAGCTTGAATGGTTCAAGGATTACCTTTTTTCGTAAAGCAAGAGTGAGTTGTAATAACTGCTTACCTGATGAATATAAAATGTATTCTGGTGTCTTGCAGGGATCTATTTTGGGTCCATTATTTTTTCTGGTTTTCTTCAGTGATATAACTGAAGTTGTAAAGCATTCAAAAGTCATTAAATACGCTGATGATACGGTTCTACAGGGTGTATAAAAAAAACGGAGCCCATCTTTTGTGTCTAATTATTTCTAAATTACTGAAGCTTATAGTACAATTTTGGTCTTGTTTTAAACCACGTTCTTTTCTCTTTCGAACAAGCCGTAATTCGTATTTTTACTCCCAGTAACGTATGTGCTATGACAAATTTAGTAAAAGCTATCGATTTGAGATGCCCTCCAATTATGCAAATTCACTATGTCTTTCATGGTCGCCAGTTAAATTTTTAATTTTTTCGCTTATTACATAAATGGTATTTCTGTTAAACTTAATAAAACTAATTATAAAGCTTTACAGAAGATAACGGACCGTTTACTTTAACTAAAACCTTAGATTTATGCCAAAATAATGATCGAAATTAGTTTTGTTTATCCGCGCGTGCACAATGTTGTCGAAATTGCATAATGTCAATATTCATGTCGATACAAGCTTGAACTATCCGTTCGTAGTGCACGTTAACGGTCCGTTATCTTCTGTAAAGCTTTATAACAAGTTTTATTAAGTTTAATAGAAATACCATTTATGTAATAAGCGGAAAAGGTAAAAATTTAACTGGCGACCATGAAAGACATAGTGAATTTGCATAATTGGAGGGTATCTCAAGTCGATAGCTTTTACTAAATTTGTCATAGCACATACGTTACTGGAAGTAAAAATACGAATTACGGCTTGTTCGAAAGAGAAAAGAACGTGGTTTAAAACAAGTCCAAAATTGTGCTATAAGCTTCAGTAATTTAGAAATAATTTGACACAAAAGATGGGCTCCGTTTTTTTTTATACACCCTGTATATGTGGCAGATAAGCAGACTCGATCAATAAGAGCTAAACTGGATGAGGATATAGAGTTGACTGCTAGATGGCTGAAAGAAAATAAATTAGTAATTAACCTAAAGAAAGGTAAAACGGAATCGCTCTTATTTGGAACATCTAAATGAAGAAATATGCTAAGTGTCAGTGGCGGATCCAGGGTAAGTCAAAATAAATTATAGCAAATCAATTTTAAATTCAAAATAACTTTATAACAATGTCATAGGTTATGAATTTCAAAAGAATAAAATCTAACCAATGAAGTTGCTTTGAAGGTATTTTAAAATGTAAATATACCCTAGAATGAGCTGTGATAATTTATTTTGACTTACGCTAGATCCACCACTTTGAAAGCGAGCCACTTGTGGTCTCTTTTCCTTTCCTCGCAAGAACTGCAATCACTTGTACATGTGAATATAAATATCTCGGCGTTCATGTGGATGGATCACTGGGTCTAAGTTCTCAATTTGAAAAATGTTTCAAGAAAGCATCAGGACGGCTGAAGCTTTTGCTTAATATAAGAGACCATCTTGATTTGCTTGCGGCGAAAGCCATATATCGTGCGATGATTATGCCCGTATTTACATACTGTGGCATACTACAATTAAATCTTAGTCGAACACAGCTAACTAGACTTTCTTTATTCCAAGACCGTGCTCTATCAGTCGTTTATAGAGAGGAAAAAAGGAAGTGAATATATTACATCCATTGTAAATGCCAGTAAGTTAAGAGCTTGCAAGTCGATGCGCAAATGCATTGATAATGACGTATGTAATCTTTTCAAGTCCCATTCAGTTCAACGTCATGCATGTATAAATGTTCGTATTATTATTAATACATTGTTTTGTGTTTTCTTCATTGATTTTATATTAAATATTAGTAGAATCATACTAGCATACTAATGCAAATGCTGTAATTTGATTGGATACTCTACTCGCTATCTATTCCTCGATAGATAGCGAGTAGCAAAACAACAATTTTCCTGGCGTATTTTTTCAATTCAAATACAATATGTAGTATTATTTTTAACAAAATGGCTTATGAGTCAATTATTTATCTCAGATTCTACTAAAACAAATAGCTTACTCGCTCTAAATTTCTATGTGTTGATAGTTGATTTGGGCTTCGCCTCATCAACTGTCACCGCATAGAAATCTCGAGCTCGTAATCTAATTGTTAATTAGAAACGAGTTAACGCACTGAAATTCACTATTCTCGACTTTGTAGACAAGAAGTTACACAGGAATGTTTCTAAATATTTTTTTAAATTACATTTAAACATGTACAGACTAAATCTAGATTTACATAGTGTAAATTCGAAATAACTTGTAAATTATATTTCTTATAAGCTATTTACAGTAATTTGCCATCAATATTTTAGTACGTTGAAAGTCAAGAAACACGCTTTTTTTCAGTGAAATTCTGGTTTTATTACAAATTATTGCCAATATCTCACAAATAATTTACCAAGTTATTTCGAATTTTCACACTATAGGTACCTTTAAACTGCGGGACGGCAATGGGACTACAACATCACTAATAGAATAAATGACATGAATAATTAGTCTAGAATAAATACTAATTGTTAAAGCATGGCCTATGGATACCTTGGTTTTTGCGAGTTTTACGCAAGGGGTGTCAGAAACGTTACCACAGGGATAATAGGCTTGTGGCAGTCAAGCGTTCATAGCGACATTGCTTTTTGGTCCTTCGATGTCGGCTCCTCCTATCACTGCGAAGCAGAATTCGCCAAGCGTCGGATTTGTTCACCCGCCAATAGAGAACGTGAGCTGGGTTTAGATCGTTGTGAGACAGGTTAGTACTTCCCAGAGTTGGAGAATCGTTGTAGAATCGAATAACGCTCTTGTTATTACAAAGCCAAAGCATAGATTTTTACAGTGAAAAAATTCTTTCTTCCATAGTATGTAACTATTTTATTCTTTATCTGCAAATAGACTGTAAATGACATTTACAGGCTAAATGCACACTGACATAATAGTAATAATCATATTCTTTACCTTGCTAATGTACGATTCAGGTCTGAAAACATATATTCTGAGTTTTGTGTGTGTCATTTGAAAGATACCACCAAGATAATGCTTCCATAGATTTTGCAAAAACTCCAGGATGAAAGTGCACCCTATCCCTTGCTCCAACAAGTGTGGAAGCACTCATTGGATATATGTCCAGAATGTCAAATCCGGCCTTGCACATTTGTGATAAGGCATAAGCCGCGAAAAGTCGGACACGCTGTAACAAAAAAATGATTACGTTGAAATGATAGATGTACTTGATATTTTAGCAAAAGTAGATCTAATTGAAATTTAAAATATGCTGTTAGCCAGAAAGAAAAATGGGTAGCTGCAGATGAAAATATTTACAGTCCTCGTTAAACCTTGGATACTGCGTAACTTTGCATGATTTAGTTTGGCAAATAGACGATCTGTTTGAAGAGCGTTTTTGATCAATGTGCTAGTTACCAATGAACTCAAAGACACCAGGAACGATAACTCGGCCGCCATATTTGTAGTTACTTATGATGGCCACCATGAGGGAATTTCGCAAAAAAATACCACGACTTTGAAAACATTGATTTAGTTAGCAGCAAATTTAGTTCGGTAAAATGTGCAAAACATGTTTTCTAACGTTAAAGAGCAAATTTATTTTTGCCGTTTAACTGAGCACAAATTTGGGACCCACAACTTTTTTGCATGTACCAAGTGGGAAAAACATAGCGCTATCTATTAAACGTTAAAAGTATCTCTCCCCACTCTCCTTTGAGAGTCAGAGTGCATAGACAAAACCGCAAAAAAAATATTTAAAAGTTTTTAAAAGTTGCAAACAAAAAGTTGATTTAGATAGATAGATAAATATTTGGGCGGGAGTTATGGAACACAGGATAAGCATATTCTATACAGCTAAGGGCCGAGTTTGGTTCCTTGAGCTTATTGTACCCGGGGTTCCACAACATCCAGAAAGCATAACATAAATTTACACTAAAGCGTGACGGATGTTTAGACACTATAATAAACAAACAAACTAACTAACAGACCACAAATTAGAACAAACGACGATAAAAAGACAAAACGACAAGGTAATACCGCTTTAAGTGAGTTTCTGAACTGCGTATTTAGAAAGAACTAAAAACCTAATCATCCAAATTTGATTCTCAACGAAATTGACCGTGACTGGGTCATATTGTGAGTAATTTGAAGCTGTTAAGATTGTTTGTATATCGAGAAAGCTTAAAGAAATTAATTGCTGCCTTTCCCTACCGCGCACACCGATTACAACCATTGGAATGCTATACTCGAATAATAACTTAATAACTTGTTCGACGTATGGCATATCCAGGACGGCACGTAGGCGTATGGAAAACCCATGCTCCGAACATCATAAAAGCGGATAAAGTCAGCCACGACCATCGATGCTGTATGCAAGTACAACCAGAAGGCACAGATAGCTCAAACTTAGAAGATAAACTGAAAAAAAAAATCTTCGTGGCAGCAGTTGAGACGAACTAAAGCAAAACAAGAAACCATGAACTTCGTAAAGAAATCTTTTGAATTACTCCAAAAAGATATTGCAAAATATCCTGAAAAAAGAGATTGTTGTCTCATGGTAGATAACATGTCCACAAGAATGCAAATGTATTATTCTACACAAGATACGTATATTGGCTTTGTTAACTATAGTTCCATACCGACTGAAACAAGAGATACATTAGCAACAGGAGCATTAGTCTTTTTGCTTGTGAGTGCAAGAACTCACTGGATATGGCCAATTGGGTATTTTCTGGCAGATAAAAGGTCATCCAAAACCCAGACAAAACGTATCCAGGAAGTCTTTGAAAAAGCAGCAAAAGCAGGCCTTCCAGTCTGGCTAGTAACAGCCGATGATACTAGTGTCAGCATTGGCATGTTTATGGAAATCGATTGTGATTTTGCCACATCATATGACTCAATTGTTACAAAATTCAAACGTCCTATTGAAACTTATTCCGTCTATGCAGTTCTGGACTCAAGTCACACGTTTGAACTTGCCCGAAATGCACAGGCCACCTGACTTCCTTTAATGACAAAGAAAAAACTTAAACAAATGGAATTTGTTTCAATAATTAAATTCAATCCAGTTGAATGAAAGATTTACCATAACAAATAAATTTTCCACGAAGCATTTCAAATTCGAAAAACACAAAATTGAATGTATAATTAGCAGCACAAACACTGATCTTTTCTGTGGCAGATGCCATTGAGTTCTTAGCTTCTTTGCGGGAGTACAAAAACAAATTCGGTGAGATTCCCAAATGCAAGAGGTACAATTAAGTTAAGCTATCAGAACAATCGATCGTCTATTTGGCATTTGAGTCCACAGAAATTAGGGAAGAATTTTGGACCTGCACTGCACACTATTCATGTCTCATGGAGGTTCAAAACAAACAACTTGCAGCTGTTGTCAACACATAAACGTAAAACGTTTGTCATTGTATTTGTCATAACAATCAAATCAATAATTGCAATGGCAACCAAAATGTTCACCATGATAGAGAATTTAAATGGTTAAATATCTGCTCGCATATTAACACTCACAAGATCCTCTGGAAATATTGTTCTCATGTATACGATCAAGATTGGCTGGAATAACAATCCTGATTGTCTGCAACTCAAATATGCTTATGAAATATTAAGAAATGCTTTGTCAGCTTCAAAAAATGCGAACTACCAGACATTGACTAATGATTCAAAAACAATAATACCTTTCTTCCACACAAAAAAGCACAACGTCCCCTTCACAGAAGCCATCCCACCTGAAAATTCCACTCTCGCAATTCCAGAATTTTTCTGTACACAATTAATAAACTCTACAACCTAATTTCTCTCCAACGTTCTGTTTTACATCAGTGGTTTTGTTGCTTCTAGACTGCTCAACAAGCTAACGTGCCTATCAGGCAAAACGTGTCTGCTTTCACAGTTTACTTCCAAAGTTCCAGACCACGACTACTGTGCAATGAATTTTTGCGATGTTACATCTGCCTCGACGTTATCACTTTTTGTTAACAATGGTGGCTTAACCATTCCATCACGGTCCGTTTATTTAGTTGTTGAGTATGCTGAGAAAATATTCAAGTGCAAGGCTGGCAAGGATGGCGACCAGATTTCTCGCGAAGCAAGATTGAAGGAAAATCTCATACTCGACGTATGCAACCATTTCATAATGGATAAAAGGCAAAATATTTTTGAAGATCATGAGCTGAGACTAAACGAAATTGTCTTTGGGGAAGATCACAGATCTGCGCTGATTAAATTGGTTGCTGATAAATATTTCACCGTTCGAATTTTAACTTATGCAAAACGATATCAGGAGACGATTGTGACAAAAGTCCGTCCTGTTTAAAAACAATAATATCGTTTAATTAACCGGTGTTTTATACAGTGTAAAATTGTTTTATATCAGCTATTTTATATTCAAAGAAATTAAAATTTAAAAAAAACGTTTTACCTGTTTCTTTAAAAACTTCTCCTGTTAGTCACCGATCATCCCGAATATTCAATTCAAATACTTGGATACAAAATATCGAAGCAATCATACACCTAATTTGACCTATTTCATCTTCCTATATATATTTCGACAGTAAAGACAAAATACCACATTCTCTTAACATTTTAGCTGGATGTCAAAAGGTGATCTATATCGCGATTCTTTGTAAGTCAGTTTGATCTAATAAACCCATTTTCATAACTCGACTTTCAAAAGCGCCATAAGCAAACACCACTTCGACGTTTGCAATCGAAGGCTCTTCACTCCTTTGGTCCACGCGCGTCTGTGTTGCGTACGCACGAATCGTGCTAATTACGCATTCATATTGGCTTCATCTAATCACGGGGATTAGATATTAGAGTTATCCTTCCAGTGCTACTTAGAGTTCACTGTGCTTACAAATCGCAAAACGGTTCTATATGTTTTCTATGAATTTAAAAAAATGAAGGCCGATCGCATTAAACACGCATTAACTTATAACTAAAACAAGTGGAAAGCATGTATCTGCGCAGATACAAAAAGCGCAGGAAGCCACCTTAACTAAGCGAAAAAAATAAAATCGGCTTAACTTTTATCAGTTAAGCGCCAAACAACAAATACTTACAACAGCGGTGTGATACGTTGCTATAAATTGATAGCGAGCTTCTATATAACCGACCGCTGTTACGGTTTTCCATAATATTTTTGCACTGCTATTTTTCAACAAGACAACCATCTCGTCAATCAGTTTCTTCCACAAATCAAACGAATATAATTTCGGCAAGTGGGTATTATAGTGAAGAACCAATAAACTGCGAGAGCTTTTCATTCCTTTTCCGTTTTCTAAAACGTTCCGTATACGATCTAGAACTGTATCAATCCTAATCCGATCACTAACGTTTCCATACTGCTGCGCAAATGTCATTCCTTCTACCTTTGGCATTCTTGAAATGGAGTACTTTGGAAATAAAGTATCCAATTGATAAAGGCATCTAGGAATACATAAAATAGATCACAAAGATTAGCGACTAATTCAAATAGTTATCACTGTCGCGATAGTCAGATTAATAACAAAATACATCATTCTTTTTTACATGCAAATAAACACTAAGCAAATACAAAGGTAGTATTTCGAGGTATTTCAAAGTCGAATATCCCTTTCAGGGATTTCAAAATCGAATACACCGCTCAGGGTATTTTAAAGTCAAATATTTCGTTCAGGGTTCAGAGTTCAAAGACGAATATCCCCTTCCTAAACTGATTGTCGTAAGCATAAATTTATCAGAGTCACAAGAGGGGTGGATAATTCTTGAACACCGTCTTTAATAAGAGATGTAGGGATATTATCATATCCCGAAGCTGTGAGCGATCTTAGGCTTTTTATAATAGATAGAATATCCCATACAGTCGCTTCCTTAAAATCACAACAATGTGGATTGACCATGCAGATCTTGAAATTTTAAATAAATGGGGGGGGGGGGGGGGTTCCAAGGTTGCTTCGTTAACGTAACATAGCGTTGTTGAATGGATGTTCCAACTCCGGTGAAATAATTGCAAAAAGTATTTGCAATCCTTTAGTTGCCAGATATGCGTGTTCCTTGGTCGTCAAACAACTTGTTAGGGACTTCCGTTTTATTTCGTGTAGGGTAGCATTTCTTTATTTGATCCCAATAAGTCAAAAATGATAATCGTATTATATAGGTCTCTTAAGGCTACGTTCTATATTTGCTATTGGAGGAATAAGCAATGCAACGATCCAGCATCATTAAATTTCTCTTAACTGCTACCGTTTGGTGTGTTAGAGAATGGACCTGAACATCACAGTGAACTGTTACTTTTAGTTTATTAAACAATTGAAGATCATGTGACATGTAATTTTTTTGTCATAATTGAATTGAGAGTTTCAGGGTTTTAAAAAAATATCATCGTTATCGTTATCATTATCGTTATCGTTATCGTTATTATTGTTATTGTTATTATTATTATTATTATTATTATTATTGTCAATATAATACGATGTCTAAATCTAAGCTTAAGAAAATTCTTAGAAACTTGAAACTTCAGTGCGGAAATGTAGAAGAAATAAGATATGTTAGTAAACTGTTGCGCAAGAAATTGCGCTCTCAAGATCACGTACGCAATTATGAAGAAGAGTTGAGTAAAGATTTCTGGAAATTTTGTAAAGGAGAGTTCGAACAGGCAGAATCTCAGCAACCAAATTTTGACGAATCGACCTGTTATGACTTTTTCAAAAATGTTTTTTTGGAAAAGCTTAAAATTCGTCAATTTAACTTTCCATCGTGGTTAATTCCCTGTGGCATCGATCGACTTCGATTTGGAGCGCCCAACTTACAGAGAAATCACGAAAATAATTTGGAAAATGAAAAGCAGTGGTTCGCCCTGCCCTATTGATCAGATAAGCATTATCTGATCTGAAACAAACATTCAAAAGGGCTTTTGGCCAGGTGTGTCTGGAACAGTTGAACATACTGAACTGCTGAATTATATAGTAAACGATGCACGAATTAGGCAACGGTCTGTTACCGTCACCTTAATCGATTTAAAAAACGCATTTGGGGAGGTGCACCATAATCTCATAAAATCTATTTTGAAGATCCATCATATTCCCAATGAAGTTATCAGTATGATGGAAAATCTTTATACTGATTATGGTATTTCAATTTTGACGAAGAATTTTATAACTGCACCAATACCAGTAGAAAGTGGCGTATTGCAAGGGGACTGTTTGTCCCCTTTATTGTTTAATTTGTGCGTAAATTCACTTATTAACACGATAAAAGATGAAAGAATTCACTGTCTCGGTTATGTTAACGATGTCTCATTGAGACCGCGCCATTGGTCTCAATTTGCAGATGATGCTGCAATAATATCTGCGCACAACGAAGATAATCAACTATTGTGCAATGCATTCAGTAAGTGGTCCTCTTGGGCCGATTTGTACATCGGAGTAAATAAATGTCACACTTTTGGGATAAAAAAAACTTGGATCAAGAGCGGTCCAATACCCGCCTATTATCAAAATCTCGGGTCAGCTGGTCCCTCCAATTGAAGACGGTGAAAGTTTTATGTACTTAAGTAAACAATTCAATTTTAAAATGAATTGTTCTAATATCGAAGTTGAGATTCTTGACGAGCCCCAAGCTTACCTAAAGAAAATTGATATACTCCCAATAAATCCATTTTACAAGATTCGTGTGGTTCAAAGATATGTTTACTCGAAGTTCTGCTGGCGTTTTTCAGTATATCCGCTTACTATAAGTTGGGTGCGCTCTCATATGGATTCACTGATTTCCAAGTGTGTACGAAAATGGCTCCAGATTCCTATCAGCGGTAATATAAGTCATCTGAAGTTTCCTAAGTCGCAACTGGGAATCGACTTCTGTTCGATTTCAGACATATACAATCAATGTAGAGTTACAGTGCGTAGAATATTGAAAACTTCTGTTAATCCTGAAATTCAACAATTATATACAAAGACATCGTCGCAAAATATTGTCACCGATAATATCATTGAACAGCGGCTGCGGGTATTTCCGAACAATATGAGTTGAAAAATGCGGCAAAGAAGATTGTGGAAAAGGAAAACCTTGCCAAAATTTGGTCTAATTTCGTTGAAATGAAAGAACAATCTGTGATTATCACTTCTATAACGGACTGTTGTTACAAAATGTTGATCAAATTATGGCATGACATTGTCTGCCGAATGCCGAGCAATATAATATGCTTTGCCAGACGGTCGTTGATCCTCAGCCTAGGAAATAACCCCAACTTGAGACGTTGGAACATTCGTGACTCTGCTGGGTGTGATTTGTGTCAGAAGATACAGACTCAACTACATGTCTTTTCAAATTGCAAGGTTGCCCTAGAGCAAGGCCGGTATACTTGGCGGCATGACTCGATCTTGCTTACTATAATCCACCATTTTAAAGCCATAGCTAATGAAGACGGTTATTTGCGGACTGCCCAAATTCAGGTACAATGTGTAGATCAACCTTATTTCAAACGTCAAGACCAGATCTGGTGGTAGACCTAAAAGGCTCTGTTTATGTGGTCGAGTTAACTGTTCCCAATGAAACTAACTGTAAGAAGGCTAAACGTCGCAAAGAAGAAAGATACAAACATTTAAGATCTGAGTTGATCATGACGTGTCGTACGTTTGAAGTCATTACACTTGAAGTTACCACTCTATAGGTTTTGTGTCAAAGGATATTGATAGATTTCACACACTATTACGAACATTTGATCTGAATGATGAACGTATTATTAGAAAGTGCATGGAGGTAGCTCTTAAAGCAACATTTTATATTTATTGTAGAAGGAATGAACCTTGGAATAATCCAGACTTGCTGAGTTTCTATTAGCTGCTATCGATATACATGTGTAGAGAATGGACCTATCTGCTTAAAATAGTGAACTGTTTCTCTTATATCTAGATTAAATTGTAAATCTAATGATTTTGTAACTTCAATTTCATTAATAAAGATTTCTACTGTTTAAAAATTATTATTATATACCGTATTACATGAGAACGATCATTGATTGCGTTGTACAACGTGGAATGCACTTACTTACTATGCTGTATATATGGTAGAGCATCTAATCTGTGTTGGTATTTAACTGCATTTCGACATTAGTCATTCAAATTTAAATTTAGCCAATACCATCTCGCTGTTCATGACAGTCCGTCACATTTTTGAGATCAGTGAGGATGACCAACTTTTTTACAATTTTTCCCCAAACGACGAACCCACTTTAGACTTCGCTATGTCCGCATTTACCCGGGTGTAAATAGGCTGGCGGAATTAGTAACCCTCGTCCTGGCAAGTGAAAAGTCGAATGTAAACAGGCAAATCATATGCCACAGGACGTATTAAAGTCGGAATATATCATTCCAAATTTGTATATTCATTAATAATTCATTAGCAAAACACAAATCATTAATAATTCATGAGCATAACACAAATCATTACTAATTCATGAGCAAAACAAAGATCATTAATACACGAAGGAAATCATGGCCGTGAAGGACTCTTTACACGTGACAAAACACACATGGAACCATTTGTGTGATCTGGATGATCAGGGATTTTATCTATTTTGAGTACACACTCATGGACACGCTTTGTTTTAATGAGGAATTTCAGGCTTACCAAGTGAAGTCTTCTGAAGAAGTTGAGACAAAACTTTGTCCATATGAAAGCTTAGTGGACTTTAACATTTTGCACTTGCATGAAGACAATGAAGGTGGACTGTATGTTCCAATGAAATATGATATTGCTGACCTAATGGAACAACATTTAAAGGGAGACAACCCTCTTAAATATTAACAAAGACAGTTGTTGGCAGGTTACAACGTATAGAATTTCTAGTACAATAATGGGATTTCTGGTAGTTTTTTTCATTCTACATAAATGCAGGTAAATATATATAGCTAGGTACAAAATGTTGCAATGTGTTTCGATGTATTTACAATTAAGGAATTTCCTCTGAGCACAGGAAAGATAAACTAATTCTTGCTACTTTTTTGAGCCCAAGTAGCCAGAGAACACTACTTAATGTAATTAATTATGTAATTTCCTGTATTGTATTTCAGCATCTGCTAGAAATCCCAATTAGTTTAATATGTAATCTGTCGAAGTCATGCATTTTAGTATAGTATTACACGTCTGCATGCAGGCATAGTTTTGGAACTTTGATTCTTTGTGGTATATAATTATATATAATTATATGATTCTTGACTCTTGTGACATTATGACATTTATGAGTGTTATGGTTCTTTATAATTTATGCACTACATTTTAATTCATCAATTGATAAAAAGTTTCAAAAATTCCTAATTTTTTTGTCAAGTTAAGAAAAATATTCGTAAGAGAGAGATTTCTTATTTTAACAGTCGCGGTTGTATGGTTTCTTGTTTTAAGAAACCATTCGAAAATGTTTCTCAGTAATAAGATGTTTTCTTCTTCTATGAAAATGTAAGAAAAATTTTCTTATGACGCTCAGACGCTCTTATGACGCTACTTATACAAGAAAAATTTTCTTATTTCAAGAATTCCGGCTATTTAATTATTTCTAATTTTAAGAAAAGTAAGAAAAATATTCTTATTTTAAGAAAATTTTCTTGAAATTTTAGTTAGTCCCTTAATTTGGCAAACTTCTACAGAACACTGTAAAGAATTCGAGTTATGTAACTTCACAATCTGTTAAAACGCCAGTAAATCACGTTTTTATGGAAAATTTTCGAATTTTGAAATTTCGTGTTTTAAGAAAATTTAAGAAAAAAATTCTTACAATTCTTTAATTTCTTATTTTAAGAAACAATATCTTATTTCAAGAAAATGTTTTCTTATTTTAAGAAAATGTTTCTTAAAATAAGAAATTTACATTTTCTTAAGAAAATGATTTTTTGCTGTGCATAGACTTTCAAAAAAATTTGCCTTGATTTTCTTTGCATACAAAAAATCTATATTGAAAATTCTTTCGCGAACAAACTAACAAAATGGGTATAAAATTAATTTGTATCGGTCATTTAATACACGTCGTTTTAAATATGACAAAACGCTTTTTCTCGTGCATTACAGCCAAAGTACACGAAGCATTCCTATTTTTACAATTGCCATGCGGATCATCTCTCACACTCAATAATGTTCATTAAGTTAAAACAAAGAAAATCAAGACCGTGAAGAAGGTTTGAGTTTGTTAATTTCTACTCTTTTTTTAATTAAATAGCCTTTGAGAACAAAAAAGGTATAAGTTCACTGATTTGAATTGAATCACATCATTCTATTCAAATATTCTTCTAGTTTTTACCTTGTTCGTGTACAAATAGTAAAAAATTCGACCTTTTTCCAACCATTAATCAACAAAAATTAAAGAAAAAAATATCCGCTTCTTGAATATATATTTTCTTCATATTTCAAAACAGTATCTGTGACGACCGACGGCCGTTTTTATTAGGTGATTATTGTGTCATCATCACCTCTAGGGCAACCAATCAGACAAGAGAATTTTTGTTTTTCACCAGTGTGATTCTACTAACATATGAAAAACGCCTGACTAACGCTAGAACAGAAGCGTGGAACCCATTGTAGTTTTTCAGATCTTTATATCAGATCCTTAATGTGCACACATACCTTTTCCAAATTAAGTTTTTCTCACACAGTTGTTTCCTGTGATAGTACTGCTTAGCGAAACGCATGTTTG
This sequence comes from Muricea muricata, assembly GCA_963855995.1. Classification (NCBI taxonomy): domain Eukaryota; kingdom Metazoa; phylum Cnidaria; class Anthozoa; order Malacalcyonacea; family Plexauridae; genus Muricea; species Muricea muricata. Next base: position 37,854,137 of record OY979718.1, read on the forward strand.
TGGAATCACCAGTAAAGTACAAAGTTTCAAAATTATGACGTCCTTTTTTTTTGAACTGTTCAAGGTCTATCTCATGATCATCAGAATCTAGGTACGGCTTCCAGTTCTTTTTAATCCATCTTCCATGACCACTCCATATCATTTTACAGCTGGTAGTACAAGGCTGATAATTCAGAACAGCTAAATAATAGAAAAGATGGTGATGATGAGCAGAGAATAATCATAGTTATTGAAATAATTTCCAAGAGTGCCAAGACTGTTGGAGTGAAGAGTTAAAGCCTAACTGGAGAAGGACTGCTTAGGTTTATTGAACTGAAGAATTTTCGTAGTGTGACTGGAAGTTCTACTTTTATTGCAAATATGTCTAAGCAAATATTGGATCTGTTGGATTATCGATCTGCTGACAACAGTCAACAAACCGGTACGATAACAACATGGATTGCATCTCTTGGAGTCAGATTAACTTGTTTAAAACGGCTTTGAGTACACTGTTTTGGGCTTGTTTTCATTATGTACAATGTGTTTCACTATTTGTGCTTGCAGAGTACACTTGCATTCTCCAGTATTTGTCTGTAATTGCACTTGTGTGGTACACATCTTAGGCTTGCGTATAATTTCTTGAACTTTATTCTTTTGAATGGTCAAATTTAAGTATTTATTCTATGATTTAATATTAAATGTTATCAGGGCTAAGACGTTCAAATGTCAATATTATTTATTTTTCACTATTATTGATGTGTTATATATATATCGTGTATAGAGAAATTCCGCTAAATAACAACGTTTTCATGACAAATCCAACGCTGCTCATTGGTTGACAATGAGAACTGGCCACGCTTGTAGCAGCTCTGTCGTTTTTGCCCTATTTTCTCGTTTGTGCTGCTTATACCTGGCTGTCTGAACCATGAAAAGGCTTGTCTAAATACTTTGGATACTTCCTGGTTGAATTTATTTGACGAAGATGGCAGGACTAGCACGGTAAATTCCGTATTTGCTTTATCATCGAGACAAATTTTACTCCACGAGGTTCTTGATGTTTATTCAAGGAACAATCGACTAGATGCCAGAAGTAACGAAGCTTTGTTATCTCGATCATTTTTTTTCTGCTCAACCAAGCAAGTCCATGCAGGTTTAAACGCAGCAAACGCCCGTGTGTCTACTATTCAAATACAACTGCAACATTCCATCGCCTATTGATCCGAGACTTGGTATTCAAGCTTAACCCTGGCTCTGGAAACAATGGAGATAATTCCAACACACTGTTAATTTCAGGGAGTTATTTTAACTCCACGTGGGGAGTGAAAACAACTCCTTTTAGAGGAGTAAAAATAGTGGAGTTAAGTCTACTCTGGAAATGGAGTTTAAACTACTCCACTTCAGTACAGAATTTAGACTGTACTCCACTCGGAGTCAATTTGTATATATATATATATATATATATATATATATATATATATATATATATATATATATATATATATATATATATATATATATATATATATATATATATATATATATATATATATATATATATATATATATATATATATATATATATATATATATATATATATATATGTGTACTATTTACAACATGAGCGGCCGTGTTGTATCAGCATATACAAACTCGAGCCGAAGGCGAGAGTTGTATATCTGATACAACACGGACGCGAATGTTGTAAATAGCTTGTGAAACTCTCCAATTTTATACATCGGTTTGCGAAGTAATTTTGAAAATATATCTTATATAAGACGAGAAAATCCAAGTTAAAAGTTATGAAAATCAACAGAATTCTGTATCAGAGTATACAGACTCCTTCACGCTCATGATTTCTTTTGTGTTTTCTTTATGAATTATTAATGAGTTTCACAAATATATATATATATATATATATATATATATATATATATATATATAACAAATGTACTCCCCCTGCTCGACAGACTAATATATATATATTCCCGTAGCCATCGAGCATGCAAAGCTACTCAGTCGAGAAATCCATCCAACCTCATCACAATAACCGACAATAATAGACTGCGTAAAAATTGTCATGTGAACTTTTATAGTTCCGTGTACAATGCATGTGGTATTTCTGTGGCGAACCCATTGAGACAGATTTCCCTGTGTTGTCTAAACGTAAGATCGTTAAGAAGTATGTCTGCATTTGTTGATCTAGTCTGAGATATCAAAGCGGATATTTTTACGATCTGTGAGACTTGGTTAACGATAGATGATTCAGCGGCGTTAAATGACCTAAGACCACTAGGATATAAAACTCTACTACATTGTTCACGAACAAATCGTACAGGAGGCGGGACAGCATTACTGCTGGGGGACAGTACAGATGTTGTCAAAGTATTTTCGGCCGAAAAAACGTCATTTGAAGACTCGGAATGGCTCGTTAGTATGACTGCGATTCGTTTACGTGTTGTTGTTGCGTACAGAGCGCCATATTCAACTGAACACCCAATATCATCAAGCGTCTTTATTAACGAGTTCTCGGACTACCTTGAATCAGTCGTTATGTCTAGTGAGGCATTAATTATATCTGGCGATTTCAAATTTCATATGGACGTGTCTCATGATTCTAAGTGACTTTAGTGACCTCCTTGATTCCATGGGTCTAGCACAACATGTAAAGCAACCCACGCATGAAAACGGCCACACCCTGAATCTAATCATCACGCGCCAGTGCGATAATATCATCGCAAAAGAGCCATTACCGGAGAGATATTTTTTCTGATCATGCAGTCGTAATATGTGAGCTTACTACTGCCAGATCAGCGCAGAAGGTTAAGCATGCAGAGTATCGGAAGCTTAAGTCAATCAATATGCAGGAATTTGTTAAGGATCTTCACAATTCCAACTTATGTGTCAATTCTCCATCCGATCTCGATACGTTGGTTGACTGTTATAATAAGACTCTGGCTTCTTTACTGGTTAAGCATGCACCCGTGCAATCACGCCATGTAACAACTCGTGTCCGTCCACCGTGGTTTAACAATGACGTCATAGAAGCAAGGTGTGATAGGAGGAAAGCTGAAAGGAGATGGAGGGCTGCTAGACTCCCAGCAGACCTGGCTGCGTCTAAAGCTAAAAGACATCACACCATTTTTGTCATGAATGAGGCAAGGCGTAACTATTACAAACAGTTTATTGAGGACAATGGAGACGATCAGTCTAATTTATTCAGAGCAAGTAAACGGCTTTTAAATATGCAATCAGACAATACTCTTCCACCGTACACAGACGCTTTTGGTCTTGCAAATGAAATGGGTGACTTCTTTGTTCGCAAGGCCGTAGGAAGACGAAAAAAGTTAGGGGGGCTCTTCGAGCGCTGAAGGCACAAGTGCTGCAAGGGCACACGCCACCCAGAATTTTTTTTTCTATTTTTAACATGCTTAAACATGTTTTTCTGTACTTTTGAGGTTAGTTTTATCATAATCATTGGATTAAAACATGCCTAAGACTGTAAACCATTAAAAACGTGTATTTACTTCGAGAATCAAAGATCATTTTTAGGGGGGCTTAGCCCCCCTGCCTTTGAAGTCAGGGGGGCTCGAGCCCCCCCTGCCCCCGTGGTTCTTACGGCCATGTTTGTTCGTACGATTACCTCCATCAGATCGAAGCTAACTGCTGGTGATCAACCTGCTGTTGTGGACAGTGTGATAACAGATGAATGTAATTCCGTTGCTACATTCTCTGAACTCTCGCCGTTGTCTGAGGAAGAAATACGTAAATTAGTATTGGCAAATAAAAAGACGTGCGCGCTTGACCCAATTCCTTGGTCCATTCTTTCATTGTGCTTGGATGAGTTACTCCCAGTGTTAACAAAAATGGTCAACTTGTCTTTGGAATCGGGCCACTTTGCTAAAGAATGGAAAAGTGCCTTAGTTCACCCTCTACTTAAGAAACATGGACTTGAACTCATCAATAAGAACTTTCGTCCTGTGAGTAGTTTGCAGTTCACATCTAAGCTCACGGAAAAGGCAGTAGCTTCCCAGACTCTTTGTAACATGATGGATTATGACTTGTTACCTAATTTACAAAGTGCTTATCGACAAAATCACAGCCCTGAAACTGCCTTGAGTAAGGTGACGAACGACGTACTCATGAATATGGATAACGGCTATGTCACACTTCTTGTGGTATTAGATCTCAGTGCTGCCTTCGACACGGTTGACCACGGCGTTTTATTGCGAAGTTTGCATTCATTATTGGGCTTACGTGGTAATGTGCTTTCTTGGTTTCAATCCTATCTCCCAAACAGAGTTCAGCGTATTTCTATTGATGGCACACTTTCCAACATATTCAACTTAGAATGCGGTGTCCCACAGGACTCATCCTTAGGCCCGCTATTGTTCACAATTTATACCAGCAAGCTGTTTGAGGTCTTACGTTCACATCTACCTTCCACGCATGCCTATGCCGATGACACTCAGCTATATTTTTCATTTAGTCTATCTGATAGCTTGAGTGAAGTTGATGCTGCAGCTGCCACGGAGAATTGCATCCTTGAAGTGCGTGCCTGGATGAGAGAAGACATGCTGTGGCTGAATGATGGCAAGACTGAGTTCCTACTGATTGGCAGTCGTAAACAGCTGGCCAAGGTGACCATCAACAGCATTAAAGTTGGTGACGCTGACATTGCACCTGTGTCATCCGCAAGGAATTTACAGTAGGAGCTTGGTTCGACTCCTACATGGACATGTCTACTCATATATCTAAAACTTGCTGCACTGCATTCTACTATCTCTACAATGTTCGTCATATCAGGAAATACCTCTAAAAGAAGCATACTGAACAGCTAATTCATGCTGTCATCACAAGTCGCTTAGACTATTGTAACAGTCTACTTTATGGCATTCGTGAATATCAGATAAAGAAAATGCAACGTGTCATGAACGCTAGTGCTCGGCTTATCTATTGCGCGCCTAAGTTTTGTCATATAACTCCAATACTTAAAGGAGTTTCACTGGTTGCCAGTGCATGCGCGTAAAGAATTCAAATTGCTATTTATCACTTATAAAGTTATTAAGGGATTAGCCCCCAAGTACCTTTCAGAGTTAATCTCAGTTTTACCAATGTCCAAGTATAACTTGCGCTGTAATAGTAACGGTATTTTATTAACTAGAAGTTCACTAAATACTAAGAAAACAATAAGCGATTGTGCGTTTATGATCATTGCTCCAATATTGTGGAATAGACTGCCTTTATCTATAAGGCAAGCAGCAACTATCGACACCTTTAAGTCATTACTCAAGACTTATTAATTTATTAAATCATATGATTAAATTATTACTTTAATTTTTTGTATATATATGTATATAATGTAAGTCTTAGCATTTATCTTAATTATTTTATGTAATATTGTAATGCGCATATGATTATTTCATAGAATACGCGCAATATAAATAATAAAGATTATTATTAATATTATCTGAAATTTGATTTATAGGCCAACATTTTCCCTTGTGTAGTATTAGCAGCTTGAGCCAATTTATTTGATATACAAATCTGAATCACTAGCAATTGCATTAAACAAAGAAATCACTCCTACAGGACAAAGCTAATTTTTTACGAGTGATTGATGTTAAATTGATCACCAGCCAATCATAAAATTTTGGTTGCACAGGGCGTATAAAAAAGTAGACCTTTTGAAGTAGCCGCAAATTTGATTAGTCGCAATCTGTTGCATTAATTTGACAGTTGCAATGCTTCGATTCGAAGGTCACTTACAGATTTAATTCGTTCTAACCTTCGAATACACCTGCGATATCTTCAACAATATAATGAATTACAAATTAACATTGTTGTAAAGCCTATTTTGTTCGCTGAAGTTATTCTAATTTGTCCAACATGTATATACATCGATGCGTCTCTACGCATGTATTAATCCGATCGAATTAAAAAGCATTTTAAAGGGTTTTTTATACACTCTGCAGTAAACCATATTTGTAGAACTACAGTTATTTGATTTATGCATTGTGTACTCGACAATTTATAAATAATAATTAATACCATTAATATTCATACAATTTTGTTTCCAACAATTGTGATAAATGTTAAAATATTTCAAATGTTTACTTCAGAAATGATACCGTCATTAAAACTTTATGTTATATTCATTTTATTAAAAAGTTTATATTATACAGTAATTATTTCAAACACACTGCACAATTTATTTCAATAATTATTTATTTCAATATTGTATTTGTGCGCAGAGACATGTACGCGTACGTACCTATTTTTATGTTTTGTTCGTGCATCTTGATATTTTCTGGGAGAATTTCAGTGATATTTTTCGTATGTATTTTGATATGTTTAGAAGTTTGCTAATTTTTTTGGGACTGATTTACCGGTAAATTTTACAGTTTGATATATCTTGGCGAGGTTTGACAAGTTATTTGGACGTCTCCGTGTTTTGATAATGCATTTAATATCGTGTAACTTTAATAATTTTTTTCCGTATCGGTACGCCATAAATTTCACAGAGAAACACGATAATGATGTACGTCAGGTATTGTTTTAGTTTAAATAATATATGTAATTATTGAAATAAAGCCACGTTTTTAGCAATATTGATCGAAATGTTATTATTACTCGCTTGGGCTTAATCTGCATGCACGTTGAAATTGTGTACGACTACATAATCAAAGGAACATTGCGAAGCGGTTTAAAGATATTAAATGTATCTCTTCATTCGTAAAACAGTTGTTTTCAATAATAGTATAATTTGTTGTTACTCGATGAGAAAGTTCATATATTGTCGCAGAGTCGTGTAATATCCTCTATACATCTGCATAGCGGGACGAAATCGCCAGCTAGTCCAGTCTTTATTCCCGCGGTCAATGAACTTTAAAAGCTCAGTAAGAATGTCATTTTGTATTGACAGCGGAGAAATTTTAAGGATAGCTTTGTTCCTCTAGATCACGGTAAGAATTGCTAGAGCAAATGCAACAGTACTGACAACACTTTATTACAATAAACAGTACCTAAAGTGAGTGGAGCTGTTTTGAAAAAAGCAATTTAGACTGAAATTAATTAGCAACCGTATTATTTTTATCTTAATTTATTTTGAAGTCAGTTTTTCTTTAACGTTCCTATTATGTTACATGTAGAACAGGTAGCCGCCATATTGTTTTGTACGGTGGCTCACAAGGGTCAACACATTATAAAATAGATAACTCACTTGAATAAAAATATGAAACAATTAAAAAATCAAAAATACAAATATAATAAAAAGTTCAATAATAACAAAAGTTTGTGTTTTGTTTAAAAAAGTATTACGTGCAAACTAAAAATGTAACACACAATCATAGCTAAATAGAATCGCAACACAAATTAAAATAATAACATGCACAAATTAAAATAATAACACACGCAAATTAAAATAATAACACACACAAATTAAAATAATAAGACACACAAACTAAAGTAATAACACACACAAATTAAAATAATAACACACACAAGAAAAAAATCAAAACTGTGCGCGCGCATGTGATGTCGTCAGACAAATAAGGGAAGTAAAATTTCCGTAGTGGAAGCTGGACAAGCAATGTTATTCAAATGAATGACCTGATTGAGATCAGTTTTATACCATAAAGATACAATGTTTTGTTCAAGTTGTGGCGAAAAAATTGTGGAAGCTGGCTTTTTTGTCACAAGTGTGGTTCTGCTGTTTCTAGTTGCAATCGAGCAAATACTGTATAAACGGGAATAATGGCGCCACCAGTTCCTCAAAACGAGAACACAAGGGAAAAATTATGCCCAGGGAGCCCAGCCGCCTATCATCTTGTTCTGGGCCACCAATCATGACTTTTCATGAATTTAGAAAAGTTAAAGAAAAAGACAGGCAAGGGCATTTCAAAAATAAAGCCCCGAAGAAGCGAAAAGTTAACGAAAATAAGGATGCGGCCACGGCAAAAGTGGTCACAATAAAGGTCGGCTTAATGATCTATCGAAAAGATTCCACTTCAACCGTATCGTATGTGGGTGACAACCCCCCCCCCCTTTTTTTTTTACTACAGTAGTTTATGTTTGGGAAAAACCTTGGAATGTCAGAATATTCAAACACCTACCTTTAAATGTATGTCTTCACCACCAGAGTCTGTTAAAAAAAATCCCTTAGTTCGAAAAATAGTCTACACCCTTACAAATATATAATGTGATGCGTTCATAGGGCTTTCCAAGTTCCTCCTTGTAACGGCATAGTAGGAAGTCTTCAGTGTCGGGCAACTTTTCAGCACGTGTGAAATCGGGATACGGCAGATAATACATGCTTGCGCAGTTGGAGATGGTTTGATTGAAGCGGCTTAGTTTCTCAACAGCTTTTGCTCCTACATCGTTTGAATTACTTGAAACAGGGATGGATACTGCAAGAAGTGATCCTCTAACTAGGTTTTAAAGTTACTTTATCTTTTCGATAGGTCATTAAGCCGACCTTTATTGTGACCACTTTTGCCGTGGCCGAATCCTTATTTTCGTTAGCTTTTCGCTTCTTCGGGGCTTTATTTTTGAAATGAAATGCCCTTGCCTATCTTTTTCTTTAACTTTTCTAAATTCATGAAAAGTCATGATTGGTGGCCCAGAACAAGATGATAGGCGGCTGGGCTCCCTGGGCATAATTTTTCCCTTGTGTTCTCGTTTTGAGGAACTGGTGGCGCCATTATTCCCGTTTATACAGTATTTGCTCGATTGCAACTAGAAACAGCAGAACCACACTTGTGACAAAAAAGCCAGCTTCCACAATTTTTTCGCCACAACTTGAACAAAACATTGTATCTTTATGGTATAAAACTGATGAATATTTGGCTCATTCAACAACAGCTCACTCAATCAGCTCATTCATTTGAATAACATTGCTTGTCCAGCTTCCACTACGGAAATTTTACTTCCCTTATTTGTCTGACGACATCACATGCGCGCGCACAGTTTTGATTTTTTTCTTGTGTGCGTTATTATTTTAATTTGTGTGTGTTATTACTTTAGTTTGTGTGTCTTATTATTTTAATTTGTGTGTGTTATTATTTTAATTTTCGTGTGTTATTATTTTAATTTGTGTTGCGATTTTATTTAGCTATGATTGTGTGTTACATTTTTAGTTTGCACGCAATACTTTTTTAAACAAAACACAAACTTTTGTTATTATTGAACTTTTTATTATTTTTGTGTTTTTAATTTTAATTGTTTCATATTTTTATTCAAGTGAGTTATCTATTTTATAATGTGTTGACCCTTGTGAGCCACCGTAGGTTTTGGTACTGAAAAATATAATAGTTCCGAGGTATTTATGTCGGCTAAATACCTTGAATAAATATTTAAATTTAATTTGTGGAAAAATCTCGAAAGCTCTCGACTTTAATTGTCTAGAGTTAAAACACTCTGTTAGAAAATCTAAAAACAAATTAAGTTAGTTAAACATCTACAAAGTCGTGATTTATGTCACCCTCTCGATATTGAGCTCTAACATAAATAACAGTGAACTTACATCGCAGCCTTTTCTGTACATCATCTTGGCTTTTTACGACATGAAATTGGATCTCTTTATTATTTAGCCTTCCCCAAAGATAAGGAGGTGGGTCTTCTGGCAAAGGATAGTGCTTTTCGGATGTGTTATATGTTCCGACATAATACCGTTGCGCCACTGCTCGAAAGAAGAACATAATTACATTAGTAAAACAGGGCATGTTCATGTAGTCCAGATGCAATCCAATTATCCAATTTTTATAGTTCTTCTTTATAATTTACATGCACAATAAAATTGGATATCATTTCTCTGTAATCATACAGTGTATGTATCCAATGCGCTCAACATCTAATTCATCATCCTAATATGCCTAAAATATCGTTGTTGTTAACTGTCAGTATTTCACTCGTTTACTTTGTTTAAATTCTCTGTTTAAGATCATGTACACACCAAATGAGACACAATTTTGTTATTTCTTTTGTCAGCAAGCATGTGCACCATGCAAAAAATACTTACGGGTAGCAAAAAGTGATGTTTCGGGTTCTCGGTGTCCTTCACACAGACTTCTTTCTATTATGGCTATTATTGTGTAGTTTCCTGGATCAAGAAGTAAAGCCGTTGCTTCATATGTACCATTACCATGGTCAAATACAGTTGCACTGACATTAGCAGGACCCGAAAAAATAACCTTTTAAAGAAATATAATTATGTTATTTACGTACCGGCTGGGATGGCCGTACTGGAAAAATTGCGTTGGGATCGGTCGATCAGTTTACTCATTTATACTTCTTCTGGCAAGTACATTGGCTGAAATGCCTCTACTGTTCAAAACTGTCAATTGGTTTCCAATTATGATACAATTAGCAAGGATAGGATAAACAATTAGCACAATATTTTTAGTTCTGTTCGTAGGTATAACATGGCTTGAGATGAAAAACAAGCAACATCCCACATCATGTGGGTAAAACTCCCATCACGTCATCATTATTCTTTAAAATGTGGTCTAAGTACTTTCTGAAGTGGCTTTACATTTAAGGATGGAAATATGCCCGTATTTAATGGAAACTTAATCTAACTTTAAAAACTCATCAATAATTCACAAAGGAAATCATAGCCGTGAAGGAGCCTTCATACGTAATAAAACACACGTGAATTTTCACAAAACTTTTGCCTTAAATTTCTCGGCTTATACAACATCTGAAAATTCTTTTTGCAAACAAACTAACAAGATGTGTATAAAATGGATCGTTTTTGAAGCATTTTAAAATACTCGTAATTCGCGCTTTATCAGAATATAAAACGCCTCGCGTTTTATGTTTGATAAAGCACTCCTACTCGTATATTATATAGTACGTATAACATTAACTTATCCACTCCACGCAAAACCGCCACTTTGAAAATTATTAAAGAGGGGCTACAGCCCGTTCTGCGCATGTGCATTATTTTTGTTTTGTGTGGACTATTCCGGAATTAATATTGTCGTTCTTAGTCCGATTGCATAATATATACATGCACGGCCGCTCAGATTCGCTGCTGTCAACTGCTGTATTGGGAGTAATGGCTGATTCTAGATAGAGCGTCGAGTTCCAAAGCGAATCCAAATGCAAGCCGTTTTACCAGGTCTGAGGCGAGAAAGGAGTATGATAGGAAGCGGAATGATTCTAGGGTGTGTTTATTTAAAGCTTTTGAAAGGTGGAGAGCGTTTCACGATGAACTTTCTCAAAACAGACAAAGGATGTCGCCGAGTTTCTCCTTGATAACTATGTTGTCAAAAATACATAATGTGCGCATAATATTCATATTGTTTTATGACTCACTTTTTTATTATTTTCTGCTTTGTATACGTTCTTATCTTCTGCACCTTCTGCGGTGTTTTTAGTAACGCAGAGACTCAAACAGAAACAAAGTGGCCATTGTCCAGTGAATCAACCCCACATTGAAACACCTTTCTCGAGCTGCTAATTCAATTCTGAATTCTTTAAGCAGATCATCTAATTTCCAATTACCCTTGCCAATCCACATGACTTAATAGTAGGAGAGTGCGGGTTCTGGAGCGGTCAGTGCACTTGACATCATCGTTTCTATTTGCTTGTTAGCTATTAACTTGCATATAATGGCAAGCGTTACTAAAGCAATAGCCGTTCTCTGTTTGGTCGAGCGACTGCGTTTCGTAGGCTATAGCCGTGCTCTGAACATTTGTTTAAGCAAGTTTATACTTGCGACAAGCGCTATATAAACTTAAGTTAATGAAACAAGCGTTGGGCCAGAAGTAAAATTGTGCAAAGTCTCGCAGTGTACAAAGGTCAATTTGGGAAACGCATGTTCATACACGTGCTAGGCTCAATGCCAACTTTAACAACAAAACCATTGTCTACATCTCTCCCTAAGTGTCTAGCGGGTGGATCAGTCAGGTTTAACCATGTTGTCTAAATAGTTTCCTGCCTGGATCAATAATTATCATTCTGTCACATGCAAGCAAAGGCGTCTGACCTCCACGACAATATTTCGAAATTCCCACCCATCCCACCCTTCAATGATTTTGCACCATTTTAGCATTAGTTTAATAGAATTGGATATAAACAGGTAATTAGTCTATGTCGCACTCAGTCAGCGTCATTTGCATGGAATATCACTCATGTAAGGTCAAAATTAATTATTATGGGATAGTTAATATGGTTAAGTGTAATAGTAATAGATTAGTAAAGTGAAATAATTATAGTTAATATGGTTAATTGTAATATTAATAGATTAGTAAAGGAAATAATTATAAAAAAAATGAATAAATAAGATTTGTCTTTGGTTGATGGGGATGGAGTGCTCCCAAAGGTCACCCTCAACCCCATAGACTCACATAAAACAATGTAATATATATATTTATTGTAATTAATTATGGGGATTCACTTCCCCTTGCATGTTTAAAGTAAACAATGCCCATCACGGGGATCTACTACCCCTTGGACATTTAAGTTATCGATGACCATCACGGGGATCTACTACCCCTTGGACATTGAGAGTGCCCATCTTGGGGAGCTACTACCCCTTGGGCAAAGTCCAACACGGAGGAGCCATTACCCCCTGAGGACACAGCTATATCATAATCATAATCCTAAAATAGTGAGTCTGTGGGGGAGGCATTTTTGACCAATGTTTATATAAGAATCGGAGCATTTCTCCCTATCAACCCTTCTTCCACAAGATTGTCTATGTGTCATAGTGGTTTATTAATTGTCTCATGATATTTGCCTAATGATTGGTGCATTAATTCACAATTTGTAGACTGTAGTTTTTTATTCGTGGCTACATTTTGCTTATAACAACTTATTTCCCCCTGCTATACAGTTTTCATTTCTGGCTAATGTGATTTGTAGAAAGCACAGTTGGTAACGTTTTTTTTGCTATTTCATGGATGTGTTTGTTAATCTCCAGTTTCCAGTTCGCCAGTTTCCGATTATCTACAGTTTGTGCTTATCCACAGTGTATTTCTAAACTATGACCTCTAATGTTGTAATGTTGCCCAAGCTGTATTACGTTTGATGTTTAACGGGATTCGGCTTTCTTTCCTTTTCTTCAACTCTTCATCACTGATGAGTGATATATTTCTCCTATTTGACGATTCGGCATGACTAGTATTTGCACTAGTAGATTCTTTGTAGACAACAAAATCACGATTTTCAGATTCTAAAATACTTGCAATTATACTTAGTTCGTCATCTAAAATAATGCGGTTCGGCAAAAATGCATTTTGCGTTAATCCTGATAGCGAGAACTTGTTTTCATCACTCTCCATTTTGCTTGTGAATCGAAGCAACTCATCCAGCTAAAAGCCCCGAAAATTTAGGAATAAATTAAACTGTGATGACGTAAAGCTCCTTTGGTATTCTCAGTCTCTTTTAGTAAAGTATACTGTAATTTAGCCCCACAAATTTGTACTTCCTATTGTCATTTGCAAATTAGAATAAACAACAATTTCTATGCAACTAATAAATCCTAAATTATTCTTTTGATGAAAACTTCTCGGCTTTTAGCCGAATACAGCCTTCAGGCTTCGCCCTCACGCTGTATTTGGCTAAAAGCCTCGCTTCTCCGGCTTAAACTCTCACATAAAGTGCATGGTCCAGCATGTTTTCAGCAGTCTGTTTCTAAGTGGCGTAGCCAGCTTCGATAATTGGAGGGGCGAATATTCATATATTTGTGCTCACATACCTTAAAAACAATTGATTTCAAAAGAAATTAATGGCTGCAAAACATGATACATGAATATTCGCCCCTCCAATTATCGACGCTGGCTACGCCACTGCTGTTTCCAGTCAGAGATCTAAGCGAGACATGATAAGTGCGATTTTAGTACTTTCAAAACTGTTTTTAAAAATTATAGTCAAAATAGTTTTTAGTGCCATTGTCATTTAAATGAATAATAAAAATATTATTAATTTTGTTTTTTCAACACAGGGAGAACAATCGAGACCTATAAGATATTGTATTGTCGAACCCAAAAAATAATCGCTAAATGTTCCAGCATATATACTACGTGTACTTACCATCCAAAAGTCTCCACCAATTGTTTTATTCCGGCCATCATTTGTTTTTGTACGAATGAATACTTGAGAGAATTGTCCTGCAGGTCGAATATTCATGTATTCCACGAAGCTTTTCGGTATCGAAGTCTCGTTGATCTTGCCATATCCTATCCGGGATTTATCTTTAACAGAGTTCACATGGTAACATGGAATTAGCATACTTTTCCAATCAATGCGCGCCCTTTGCATTCTAAACCATTGCTTTTGGAACTCTTTCTCTACATTTGCCTTTCCACTGTCCTCGATGCCCATTATAGCAGAATAAACTGGTAAAACGTGTACGTTAAAGGGAATTTTGTAAAAAACAGAAAACGTAATTATAGCCACTAGAAAAATAATTATGACTAGCATTGAAGAAAATAGCCAATAGCTTTTCAATTTGCGGGTCGACACAATCATTCCTTTTGTAATGTGCCACATTTTCAGACCAATATAAAACGCGGGTTGGTGTAGGCTTGTTCCTATAACTCTCGTTCTTGTTCTTGGTCTTTAGAAACTTTACTAAAAAGCAATGAAAAGGCAATGCGTCGATAATGAAATAAAGTATATATTTAATGGCAAAACGTTCCTATTTAAAAATTCTTAGCTATGACAGAAACAAACAACAACAGCGACACAAATTAAAATTAAACCATCTTGTACGTTTTCTTACCACTGCAGTCTGTTTCAATCAAAAAAAAAATATTCAGGTGGAAGACAAATTTCGAAAACATGTGCGCATTTTTATACTTAAGGAGGAAATGTGGGCGAGTGGGATCTGTTTTAATTAGTTTATTATTAATTAAGACATTTCTAAAATAAAACACGCTAAAAAATCATTCCTTTTCAACTACAGAAAACCCTGGATTAAAAATAATAACAGCAATTTAATTTGTTTGATGTTATTATGGGTAGCTATAACGGAGCAGGAATTTGCGAACTAATAGGTGTTTTGATCTTAAATCACCTAGAAAAACGTTTGGCAAAAAAATGTCGGATTGTAATATGGAACGATTGTAAACTTGCTTCGACTGCAGAAAATGTACAGCAAGAATCGCACAGCAATAATTTAAACAACGTTTGTATATCTCTTGTTGCCACTGAATGAAGTTATTCCTAATTTAGAGGGGCTAAAATATATTACTGTAAAAGAGAAAGCTGCCCGAATGAATACTAAACTTGTGTGGCGTAAAAGCGAATTAAGAAAGATATCGTCAAAATGATTTACGAACTAACTAGAAAACCTAATAAGGATGACAAAAATCACCAAAGACACAACACAACGCTTACGGCTGGCTTCTGCTAATGGATTTAAAAGCGTCATCAAAAGTGCCTCATCTGATTATTTAAATTTTGAAATTCCTGACAGCACAACGCCCGCGGTTGCCCTTGATGATTCAGCAGTTGAAAGCAATACCATAAACGAGGTTTATGCTGGTTTTCATTAAAGTATGTAAACAAGGACGAAAAATCCACATTGAACCGTCAATTAATGTGTTAAAAAGGAAAAGCCAAATGCTATTTATAGAAGGTCTGTAAAACCATGAAAAATGCGTTCGGAAGGTGGTTAGCATCAACTGATTTCACATTCTTAAAGCCCTTCCTTCCTGTTCTGAAAAGCTCGACGCGTTCCAATCGTTATTATATTATGCAAGAGATCTCATTTTCTCCAAACGAAAAAGTAGGCAACATCCAAACGATAAGTCCTGGATAACCTCAGAACTCAGATCTTTAATCCAGCAAAGGCAGCAAGCTACAGATAAAGACCCAACAACATTTAGGCAATTGAGAAATAAAGTTAATAGACTGAATAATCATTTTCAAAGCTCGTTTTTCCAAAAAAGTGAAGAACTGTGAGGACGCAAGCTCGTGGTGGAAATCTCTAAAACAGTTCTCTGGTTCTTCCTCGACTAAAAAAAACCTGTACTATGCGCGCTTGAAGCAGTTAAAAAAGCAGTGTCATGTTTCACGCACATGCTTCTGCGCATAACAAGCGTGAAAGCGTTGGGCCAACGTTTTCAAGTTTAGAATCCAATATGGCTTCTTTAAAGGAGGGCGAGCTTCGAGCATGGTCTGAAATTCAATATTTCCGGACGATAAAAAAAGCAACAAGATGACAAAACTCGAAGGAAATTATGTAACAATCAACGCAAAAGAATTTATTCCGTATAATAATGATAATAATAGTAGTTACAATTTATATAGCACAAATTAGCATGTGTATATGATCAAATGCGCTGTACAATAAAGTATTAAAGTAGTTAAAAATTGAAATACACCTATCTATGTATTCATGTCAAAAGTTAATCTAAATAAATGTGTCTTTAAACACTTTTTAAAACTGTTAAAACTGTCCGTATTTCTAATGTGAGATGGTAACATATTCCACAGTTTTGGGGCAGCAGATGTATATGATCTGTCTCCCAATGTTGTCTTGATACGATATATTTAAAGCATGGAGAAGGCAAAAATCGAAGTACGATGTAACCGTTGGAGTGGCAGTGATTTCGCCGCTCATCTGCTGTCTCTTGAATATAGAAGAAGGTAAAAATAATTCAATTTATTTTTTTATTTGTGCACGACTAGGGTTATTTTGTGATTTTCTGCAATCTGATTGGCTGCACGAGCGGGCGGCTTTTTACGATATCTTGGCCCGCGAGCCAAAATAGTTATTTTGGCGACAACTTTTTTAAAGGGTATTTAAATTTTTAAACAACTTAATGACAATACAAAAGTAACAATGTTCTCGGATGATAGCTCCCATAGTGAGAGTGAGTTTTGTTATCCAGATAAATCAAATTTTCTTGAAAGCGAGCCAGTATCAGCTTCAACGAGCCACGACAATTTTAAGAATGTCAAGAACAGCGGAGAAATTACAAGCGACATTAAAAAAATAAACAAGTTATTCACCGTTTAGGTAGGTTTGTTGGTAATATCATTGACATCTATCATCTCTAAACAACGTTTTGTCGCACAGTGGATAATGTCACAAAATAGACAACTGATTGATCTGAACCAGTTTGGACATTACCTGTCTGTGTACAACACATGTCTTCCTATCGTTAGGCCACCACTTATACAAGGCTACTGACGAACGCGACCAATGTGTTCGCGATTTAATTTTAGATTTCAGTAAGGCGTTTGACCGAATAAGCCCTCATATTTTGCTAAGAAGGATGAAGAATACAGCCATCGAACATACCTTGATTGAGTGGGTAATAAGTTTCTTATCCAATAGAAAACAGCGGGTGAAGATTGGATCGAAATTCTACCGCGTGTTAAAAACAAGTAGATGTGGCGTCCCACAAGGAACTGTCCCAGGCCCTATCCTGTTTATGATATTGATCAATGATTTATTAAGGACTGGTAAAGCCGGTGGAAATAAGTAGATGACACTACTTTTTCAGAGCAAACAGTTTTGCAAATCACTCTAGATGGAAAAAAAATCCTGGTGTGAAAATGAAATGGTCCAAATCTGTTTTTTGAAAAACAGAACATAACTTTCAACAGCTGACCGCAAATGACTATGATGAACACGTAAATTTAGTAAAATTATTTGTTGTAGTACTTACTAGTGACCATAAGTGGAACAAAGACGTTGCATATATTGTCAAGAAATCTTAAAAAGAGCACATGCAGATATGAAAAGGCAGATATGCATCTAGCTGGTTGACATGCAATGTTGCCACTGAAATCGGAAAACTTTCTGTTGAATAAGAGAGAATTCTATGATGCACTAAGCCTTAGATATCGTTGGACACTAAAGTATTTGCCATCACTTTGTCCTTGTGGTAAGAGATTTTATGTCGACATGCTATGTCTTTCATGGAAGGTGGATTCATTGACAAGCGTCACGATGATGTACGAGACCTTTTGGCAAATCTGCTGAAGGAAGTATATCATGATGTTCAGGTTGAGCCTCATCTTCAGACCTTGACGGGAGAAGTTCCTAATGGTGGTGCCAACTCATCTGATGAAGCTCGTTTAGATGTCAGTGTACGCAGTTTTTGGCGTGCGTTTTACGATGTAAGGGTATTTAACCCTTTCGCAAAGAGCCACCTGAACCAAAAATTGGATACGGCCTTCTAGTTAGATAGGAAGTTACGAGAATGAAAGACAGTACATCCAACGCATCATAAAAGTTGGGCATGGCTCCTTTACCCCATTGATCTTTACACCTTATGGGGGAAATGGCGGAGAAACTGAGCGATTCATTGCTGAATTAGCATTGAAATTGTCCGAGAAGAAACAGCTGGAATATAGTATGGTGATGCATTGGCTAAGGGCAAACCTGTCCTTTTTTAATCTGCTGAGATCTGCAGTACTATGTTTACGAGGCTCTAGGACAATAAAGAAACAAGTGGGCTGTGACATTGGTAACATTGAGATTTTGAATGCAGTTGGGAGAATTGAGTGAATAAATTACGCTTAATAATTATTTTAACCTAATACTGGGTCGTGTGATCGCCAAACTTTTTCAAGAATTTTGTTTAATTTTAATGTAGTATAGCATATGATAAAACTTTTTTCTATTCTTTTGATACGAAAACGTTCATTACGAGATCACCATCGGAATGTAAACAAATTTGCCACCTTACCATTCCAGAATATCAGAAGACATTGAAAAGATTCAGCGTACTGTAGAACCTTAAAAATTATGCATTCGTCACTATCTTACAGAAAAGCACTAGTAGTCCCTAACATCGCAACTCTGCATTTAAAACGTGAATGATTCTGTCAAACATTTTTCAAAAACAAAACAATGTCCAGGACCCTGTCCACTAACAGAGTGAGACTTGGTGGACATTGCTGCATGATACGATCTACGTGCTGCAAGAATATTCGCACCAAGAGGAAACACGTGTGCTTGGGGAGGGGGCATTTTTATGTAAATCAGCGGCTGATCAGTAGGACACCAAATGACCCAGATGATGGAGCTTACCTATACCCTAATGACAACTTGTTAGGAAGAGCTTCAAGTCGTATATCGCAAGGTCCGTTCAAAGTGACGAACAACCCATACATCGAGTAGAGTTTGTACAAAAGATTTTAGACTCATTTTGGAAACGGTGGACGAGAGACACTTTTCCGTCGTTGGTACCGAGGAAGAAATGAGATGCGCAGAAAAGAAATGTCCGAGTAGATGACGTTGTTAACGTTGCTGATAATAACGCAGTCAGAGGTAAATGGTGCATTGGTTATGTGGTACAAGTCCATCCAGGTAAAGATGGTCACATAAGAAATGTAAAGGTGAAAATAGCTACTGGTGAGTACCGACGACCCATAACCAAAATTTTTGTTATCTACCCAGCGGAAGGCTACGGAGATTGAAGATGATGTTATCATTGGGGGGGGGGGGGGGATGTTTTGTTAGAACAGAATTGTCTGTCTGCAAGTGCAAGACACTTTATAAATTTATTAGATTAGTTGAGTATTGAATGACATATAATTTGATACGTTATTATAATAAAACGGGTTCGGATTCGTGAACAGAAGTAAGTTTATGATATACTAATGGTGATGTTGTACTCGGGTAAATATGATATTATGATATTGTGATGCTACTCCGAGTGTAAGGCAAATTTTTCAGCCTGCCCAGTGTGGCTTACACTCGGAGTAGAATCATAATATCATAATACCATATTTACCCGAGTACAACATCACCATTAGTATATCATATATTATATAATTAGAGTATTAGGTATTGAAGGAATTAAACTCTGTTCCGAATGGATAGAGTTTCTATATCTACAAAAATCGTGGCCACTTTTGATGTCGAACAACCGTTTCTTGGGACCACTTATGGCGTCTGAACAAGGCGTGCATTCGTAGCTGTATGCCTGTATCTGAGCAATTTGCACTTTTTTGAGCTAGTAGATTCAAATTTAAGCAGAAAACATGCAGAGCACTGGTTATTTTGCCACTATTTACCGATTTGGGGTGCTAATTTGTGGTCCCAAGAATCGGGTGTTCGACATCAAAAGTGGCCACGAATTTTGTAGGTATAGAAACTCTATCCAGGTTATCTATTTTCAGATCAATGGTTCCGAAATATCACTTACCGAACCGTCCCTTATCGAACCGTCCTGACCGTGTAGCTCAGTTGGTAGAGCATTGGGGCTAGTATTCCAAAGGTCGCTGGTTCGGATCCCGCCGTGGCCAGGCAAATTTTTCAGCCTGCCCAGTGTGGCTTACACTCGAAGTAGCATCACAATATCAGAAGTAAGTTTATTTTCATAATTTAGTATCTTTTTGTAATCGATTATTAGTATTTGAAGACATATTTTGTTACACTTTGTATTATTACATATTTTAAATCGAATATTAAAGTATTATACGATACACAAATCCGGCCCGATGTGTGGTTAAAGTTCTGGCGAACTATATATTGTCCGGGTTGAACACTGTATCACCGGCTTGTTTAACGCTCGGCAAATGTAAAGTCGCTTTTATATCGATATGATGTGCATTCCACCTTTGAGTTTTGGAAGTGATTTAGAAGACGTCGGCAGCTGAAAGAACGAATTGAAACAAGTCATCTTCAGTTGACGCCACATGGTTAAATTATTTGTTGTTGTTGCAAGCAAAACAAACTCCTATCGAACACACCACTTTGAAACCCGATACATTTTTGAATGCGTGATCCAACTTGTAACATGACAGAGTTATTGTTGCCGATCGACATTTCGCTTCCTGTATACATTTATAGTATAATAAAATAGTAACAAATTACAAGTAAATGTTAAAAATGAAATCAAATTTTGCAAATTTCGGAATAAAATATTCACTTTTACAACTGGCAGCCTCAAGCTTCTTCCGTAGAGGATCGCGGGCTCAAACTACGAGATTGGTCTGTCAATCGAAGGTCACTTGTCACAAACAAATGCTAAAATCCCTAATTCATGTTTTCTTCGCAATTAGCAGAATTGCTTTGGTGCTATGAACATAAAGGAAAGGACTTGCCTGAAACATATTTAATTGATGCAAAGAAATTATATGGAAAGTTTTAGAAACTTTAAGAACCTTACAATTGACCATGGTTGTTATGTATGACTACATTTGCTACTTGTGCCAATTATTTAATTAATTACACTATACCTGAATGATGGCAGTGATTGCTTTTATTTATTTGGTCAATACAAAACAACAATATCATAATTGTTTGGTGCTGTGTGTAAGGATTTATTAAGTGTAAGTATAGTAATCAGATAGATTGATTGCCAGATCGAGTCGTAGAACACAAAATATTCACAAGTGTCTGATGAAAATAAAAAACACAAAGCTTAAATTGGAATTCACAGGAATCGGAAATTTGTGTCTTAATTGTAAAGAGCTTGGTTTTAATTCTTAGTCAATGCGACTGACCATGCATAACGGAATTATCTGAACTGTGCTCACTTCACAAATGTAAAACATTTCGCTTTTTTAAAGAACAAAGCATCAGATCAGTCAAAGAAGTCAAGAATACGCAGACAAAGAGTAGTTTGTAGTCTACAGGCATATACAAACCGAACGCGATTTGCCAACGCGACGCGATTTTTCGATTTTTAAAACCAAATAAAACTATCAACGAAAAGAAATGCTACATATGTGCATCAAATAGCCTAAATTCCCGAGTCCTTCCGAAGATTGGAGAAAAATAGAAAAGGATCAAGTTAAAGGACGTTGAAAATCGAAAATTCGCGTAGCGCTGTCAAATCGCGTCCGGTCTGTCTCGGCCTTAAAGAACGAAGCATCAGATTGCAAACTCAAGGGGTGCGTAGACGGCACAATAGTTACGAAACATCAGATTGTAAAGTCAAAGAATATGTAGATACATAGTAATTTTAGTTTAAAGAACAAAACATTAGCTTGTAAACTCAAAGGATACGTAGACACACAGTAGTTTCTAAGCATCAGATTGTAAAGTCAAAGAACACGTAGATATACAGTAGTTTGATTGCATTGAATGGAATAACACAGATTTACATATGTAACCGTGAGTCTAGCTAATGCCGTGTTCTCAAGATATAAACGACTGTGTATCCACGTATCCGCTCAAAAGTGGATACTGAAGTAGTCAATGAACTTGAAGTGGCCAGATATTATATAATCTATTCAATAGAAAATCATTGAGCCTAGTTTCTGTGGTAGCTAAGTAAAAAGAGTATCTATGACATGTTTTTCAAATATATGGTATAGGTCAAGGTACTTAAAAACGGTCGATAAGTTTGTTAACATCGCAAAGCAAGTGTTTCATGAGGTTTGCGTTCTACTTGAAATCTAATAATTGTAACACGTATACATAAATTACTCACATATATTAAAATAAAACCCACAAATTCATTATTAAATACATTACTTTTAATAGAAAAAGGACGAAAAAAAGTGTCTAACACTTACTAGTAATTTAGAATCACCCTTGTTAGTTATATTCCCCAATAATCTCTAGTCGTGCCGTATACTGTAAATAGGCAAGATCAAGAAAGCCACATGCAATCATGCCGAAAATATAATTGCGATGCATTTGGGCACAGCATGATGTCCACACGGTGTTTGTTCGTCTGTTCGGAACAGTGAACTCTATAAATACTGGAACGATAACTCCAGATAAAAACCCTACGTTTGGGTAAAGCCAAGATGGCGGCAACAACTACAAATGTCGTAAACAGTCTTAGTACTATTTTCCCGAGGTAGTTGCTATTTTTAAAAAAGGCTGTATCGCAAACTAGGTATAAGTTCATGAACCATAAAATTACCTCTTAAATCAAAATAAAAACATCAAATATGGGTACATTCCCAGAAGAATGGTGTCAACCGGGCCGAGAGAAACAATAGAGAAGGACTAAACTTGATAACCTATTGTAACCAATTTGGCTTCAAAGATGGCGGCCAAGTTATCGTTCCAGTCTAATTTAGAGTTCGTTCGAATACTTCATGTATTTTAACTATATTGCTATTGAAACATCCGTGTCGCCCGCTAATAGAGGTCTTAAAAGTTCCGCAGCGGCAGCACGACGGCGCCTTCAAAACAAAGACAACAACTATGAATAATTTGTGTCCCAGGAGTATTCTCAACTGCGTGGTCATGCCCAATATAACGTCAAACTAAGCATTATCATGCCCTTGCGCAAAGGGAAATCATGTTACGACGTAAGAAGTGTTTTGGAAGTCGTCTTATAGCAGACGGTGCATCTTTTTAAAATAAGTTTCAAACGGTTATTACATGCAGTAATCAAATTCCAAAAAAGCTTTTTCTTATTCAAGTATATTGATAACACGTCGTCGAGCTTGCCGCGTCGTCGATCTTATTAAGGTCCCTGTTGTAGGTTCCTAGCGCAGACCGCCAGTCCACCCAGTGCAAGTAAAGAGGAATGAGGTACTTCATGTAAAATAGTTGATTTAATACAATGATTCATTTTTAATTGTAACATGACGGTCGTAGGTCATAAGAATGCATTGTAAATCGGGAATAACATGTGATTCAATTGGGAAGAATAAAGGAGAATAAACAGTCCTTTAGAGCATGAATGTTAATGAGCCAGGGTTAATGCAGAATCAATGAAGGGTTCTGCGAAATAGTGGTCATATCGAGCCGAATTTGCGTGTGCGCGGTCGTCGCATTAAAGATTATAAAACGTTAGAACATTGTTGAGCAAATCTCAATTCAAAACATGGAAGATTTGACAAAAAAGCGGCGATTAAGAGGAGGCCAAAGATCGTCTACGAAGAAGCTTGTAGCCAAAGTCGTCGAGGCGATTCCCCAGCTAAGTAATGAGAGTCCAGAGGAAGAATTAGTTAGAGTGGTTAAGACAGAACCAGATTGCAGATATAGAGCGCTTTTTAACTCTTTCGCTACCAAAAGGGTCGTTAACGACCCTGCTGGGATTTATAGGGATTTTCTTTTTGATAAGAGGGATAAAACGGGTTTTTGGATTCTTACTTCTTTTAAATTGTGTCCTACATGAAGTACATGCTATTCGTTGTAAATATGGCTACTAAAATGATATCAGAAAACAGCTTGAAAAGTTTGTTGTGTGCTCTTTTATCAACAAAATGGCGACATCTTCGCGAAGGCAATTACGTGAAATTCTACCCGAGCTTTTAGCCGTCTGATTGCGAGATTTCTAGTGAAGATGAATCATCCAGCTCTGAGGAATATTTAGAAACGACAACAAATTCAAATGAGGCGAGAATTTAGCTTACAGACAACTCAAATGTCTTATGAGAGAAGACCCATGTGACCGAGCAAATCGTTTGCTTGATGATGATGATGAACTAATCCATGATGATGAAGTAAGTACTATTTTTACATTGTTTTGTATTTTTTTAGTTTTTTTTGTTTGGAATTGTGTATAGATGTCTGAGTTAGAATACCAGTGATCTATTTCATGAACAATACTTGTATGTATGGGATTTACAGTTGCTACCAGGCTCAAAGCCAGGATATGATGTACAAATCTCTGGATAGTTATTGTAACTAGTATTTTTGTGTTTTTGCAGGATCCTTCAGTGGAAAATGAGGTTCACTCACTAATTCCTGGTAGGAGATCAATGAGTAATGATACAAGGCTACATTGAAAACATTTTGCTGAGAGTCGCCCTCCTAAGCGTGGAAGGTGTGGATATTGTGGGTACAAGAAAGGCATAAACGGGATGAATAAGGACACTAAAACTTCAAATTATATGGGAAAATGTGACAAATTTCTCTATGAAACCTGTTTTGAACCATATAATACTAGAAGTAATGTGTAAATGACCAAAAACGGGGTAAACTATTACCATATTAAAAAATGTTGTATTCCAGTCCAAAAAATGGTGTCGTATTACTCGGTCAAATTTGAGAGCATATAAGCCCGAGTATGCAGTTTGGCAATTTTAATTGCAACAGTGGGGTTGATTTGTGGAAATTGTATTGCATTCACTCTGATTTTGTCATTTATTCAAATTTTATTGGGTGGAAATAATTAGAAATTAGTATTTTTAGTATAGTTTTCGTAATTGTCATTATTGTTCACATGACTTGTGACATCACACTTTCATAAGTAGTATCAAACTAAATATATATTATTAAAGCTTATGTTCTGCTGATTCTAAAAATGTATAACTTTGTATGCCTACATGCAAGAAAAATCCCATTACAGGCAACTGAATGCGGCATGTTGCAAATTTGAAAAATCACAAAAAATTATCTTGGTAGCTAAAGAGTTAATTCAAACGAACGACGCGCTGAGCAGAATGGGAGAACAAAACGTGTATTCAACACTAACGCATCTTGCAGAAACTAACAGCGCATTTAACAACAGCAAGTATCGTCTGACAGTTACGGTTGAAAAGCTTCGGGGGGGGGGGGGGGGGAATTTGCGAATGGCCAGAGTTTTGGGACAGTTTCTCGAGCTCGATTGACAACAACGATCAATTGTGGGGTGTTGATAAATTTGCATATATGCGCAGATATTTGGAAGGACAAGCGAAGTCGATCATTGTCGGTCTCTCACTTACAGCAACGAATAACTAGTGCGCTATAGATCTGCTAAAGAAACGGTTTGAGAAAAGAGCAATCCAACGTACGCATGCGAACGACCTTATTCAATTACCGGCGGTCTTCAAAGAAAGAGATACACAAAGACCGCGACAATTGTATGACAGCTGCGAAGCTCGCAACCGCGCGCTGAAATCTTTGGGCGTTTTTTAAAACTGTTCTGATGCATCCAAAAGCTTTAAAGAATGCTTTCTCCAAAACAGAATTCTGCAGTGTTGGCAAACTTCTAGCAAAAATATACCACGAAAACTAAACTGTTTCCATGAAATATCATAAGCAATGCAATGAACTAGAATCTTAGGATTTAGTGAAATGTTAGTGAGCATATCTACAGAAATGCTACTAGATCCCGCTGTAAATTTAAAAACATGCAGTGAGTGTTTCGTAACCTTAATTGGTATACCAAAATCTAAATTTGGTTCATTGCTTGCAGGTACTAATATTAGCGTTCTGAGGCCAAATAAAGGATATCCAACTTTTTCTAGGTTACCATGGCAAAACAGTTACCTGTCACAAATAAATGTGAAAAGTTTCTCTAATTGTTAACTACAAGCAAGTATTCCGTAAGAGGCATAGTTTCCACAAAACACAAAATTCGGGGGACAATCTACCTTAAGTCGTCTTCAAAAGAAAGAGCAGGATAAACCAAATTTTATTGTCAAAATGTCAAGAATTAAAATATTTACAAGTTTTGTAGACTACATTGCTTTGTGTTTTCTTCATTTTAAAATTTTTATTAAATATTAGAAATGAATTAACGTACAGAAAATAAAGAAAAAATTGAAGCTGTAGGGCAGCAAACATAAAATTATTCTAATAAAAATTTTGCCGTCTGTTGTACATAATATATAGTTAATATATAGAATAACTGTCGAGAAAATTAATAATTAAAATCAGAGTTTTTTATAAGTTTATTCTATAGCAAAATGCTTAGTATACTATTCTCGACTTTGTAGACAAGAAGTTAGACATGAATGTTTGTAAATATGTTTGTAAATTACATTTAAACATGTACAGACTAAATTTAGATTTACATAGTACGTAAATTCGAAATAACTAGTAATACGCATTTTAGTACGTGGAAAGTTAAGAAACTCGCTTTTTTCCAGTGAAATTCTGGTTTTATTACAAATTATTGCCAATATCTCACAAATAATTTACCAAGTAATTTCGAATTTACATACTAGGTACCTTTAAACTGCGGGACGTCAATGGGACGACAACGTCTAGTAATAGAATAAAAGCTATGAATAATTAGTCTAAAATAAATACAAACTGTGAAAGCATGGCCTATCAATCCCTTCGTTTTTTCGAGCTTTAATCAAGAGGTGTCAGAAAAGTTAACCGGCTTGTAGCAGCCAAGCGCTCATGCGTTGCTTTTTGATTCTTCGATGTCTTCCTGTTGCGAAGCAGAAATCGCCAAGCGTCGGATTGTTAACCCGCCAATAGAGAACGTGGCTGGGTTTAGATCGTCGTGAGACAGACAGGTTAGTTTTTCCCAGAGTTAGAGAATCGTTGCAGAATCCAAAAATGCTCTTGTGATTACAAAGCCAAAGCATAGACTTTTAAACTGAAAAAATTCTTTCTTCTATAGTATGTAAATATCTTATTCTTTATCTCAAATAGACTGTAAATGACATTTACAGGCTAAATACACGCTGACATAATAGTAATAATCATATACTTTACCTTACTAAAGTACGATTCAGGTCTGAAAACATATACTCTGAGTTTTTTGTGTATCACTTGAAAGATACCACCAAGATAATGCCTCCATAGATTTTGAAAAAACTCCAGGTTGAAAGTGCACCCTATCCCTTGCTCCAACAAGTGTGGAAGCACTCATTGGATATATGTCCAGAATGTCAAATCCGGCCTTGCACATTTGTGATAAGGCATAAGCCGCGAAAAGTCGGACACGCTGTAACAAAAAAGGATTACTTTATATACTTTAAAATGATAGATGTAGATTAGTACTTAGGTTTTGCTAAAGCATGATCACACGGCCCAAACCAGAGACGTAACGATGCCCTCTCGTTTGGGAGGTGCGGGTGCCCTACAGACTTTTCGACCATTTAATGTACAAACAATTCTTTTTTTTCCGACATGAACTCTTTCATACGCTCCCCAAACAGCGGGTTCGTCTCATCGACCTGTCCTTTGTACAATTATCGCATGACACATCCATCTTTAATTGTTCCAAATGAGGTTTTAAATCTCAAATCCAACTGTTTTTATGTTATAGTGTGATAACAAGTGGATTAGTTTTAATAACACTGCATGGTCATTAAACTCAACTTTAATCAGCTATTCTATTGTCTATAGTTTTATAAACAATCTCGAATGTGTCAAGTGATTAAATGGTTATATAATGGTCAATATGTGATATGGGATTTGTCATCGCTCGTGCTGCTTAAGAACCACTCGATCGAGGCCTCGTGACTTTTAAGCAGCACTCGCGATGCGAAATCCTTTATCACACTATTGACCATTATATAACCCATACTTACAACATGAAGTAGTAAGATTCTAGGTACCGTTCGACCATTTTTTGAGAGGAGGGGGTTGCAGGGTAGCGCAGACTTTTGAGGAAGGCGCAGAATTTTGAGGAAGAGTAGAGGGTATAGTAATGTAATTATATAAGTGCGAAGCACACAGCCAGTTAGTAATTGATATTTATAAATAGACTAACATAATAGACAGTTGCTTACGAGACGCGTGCGAGGTCACATTAAAATACACGAATAGAGACAAAATCTGAAAATATTATGGGAAGGGGGGGGGGAGGTTAAGAGCAAGCACGGGCAAAATTATAATGTATGCAAGTGACAGTGTGCGTATTGTATCATAATATATGCATGACGACAGTAATGGCGAGATTGGTATGCAATAAGCAGTGGGGTCTATTCATAGCAAAAGTATATCTAATTTAAAAAATGCTGTTAGCCATAAAGAAAAACGGGTAGCTGAAGATGAAAATATTTACAGTCCTCGTTAAACCTTGGCCAATAAGCAACTGCGTAACTTTGCATGATTTAGTTTGGCAAATAGACAATCATGTTTGAAGAGCGTTTGTGACCACTGTGTTAGTTACCAAAGACACCTGGAATGATAACTCGGCCGCCATATTTGTATTGAGGGAATCATGAGGGAATTTGCCAAAAAAATACCACTTTGAAAACACTGATTTACTTAGCAGTAAAGACAGCTTCAGCAATGACTAAAAGCTTAAAAGCTTGCGTTTTGACAAAAAGAATTTAGTCCGTTAAAATGTGTAAAATGTGTTTTCTTGGCGTTAAAGGACGAAGCTTGCTTCGATTTATTTTTGCCGTTTAAATGAGCACAAATTTGCGACCCAGAACCTTTTTGCAGGTACCAAGTGGGAAAAACATAGCGCTATCCATTAAACGTGAAGCAAACTCTTGCATCATTTCCCATGTAGTGAAAAAGACTGATTTTTGTGCCCATTTTTGCTAAATTGTAAAAGTATCTCTCCCCAGTCTCCTTTGAAAGTCCGAGTGCATAAACGAAACCGCGAAAAAATTATTTAAAAGTTTTTAAAAGTTGCAAACGTTACTTATAAAGTTTCTTTAGATAAATAGATAAATGGTTTATTAAGAAAAAACACATTGCAGCCAAAAGGCTAAATTGCGTGTTAATTTACACATACGATAAATTTAAAATAATATTTACATTTTTATATACGACTAATAGTTACGGAAAAATTCTGCTGGCATGATGATAAAAACAATATTTGATTGTAAGATTCAAAACATATCATTGTCAGGTGTTTAGTTCATTATATATAGACACTGGAAAAACTCGAAATTGTATGAAAACACGCCCAATAGCGATTAGAAACGAGTTCGAAAATCGTTTGGTTTTTGCACGTGGTATGATTAAAGACCTTTGTTTTCGCAGATTGTATCTAATATCATCGTTGATTTTGGGCATTATGTTATTCAACTTGCAATTAGGTTTGTCCATCATAGATTGGAATAAACTCTGTGTGAGTATCTCGTGATATGTTTATCCAAAGAGGTTATATTGGCCAATTCCAACGCGACAGAGTATGAAACGTCTGGGAAAATGCATCTTAACGCTCTCTTTTGGATCCGCTCAAGTTCCTCGCGTAAATATTTTGAAAGGGGGTTATGGAACACAGGACAAGCATAATCTATACCTGATCGTATGCACGTAAGATAGTACTGAACAATATCAGCCTGTGCAAGCGACGCGCGTTTAAGTTGTACCAAAAAATATAGTTTCCGAGAGGCAATCTTTACTATGTTTTCTATATGATTGTCCCAGGAAAGCTCTGAGTTAAGTGTTACTCCCAGCAGCTTTGCACTTTCCCGGATTTAATCGGCTTATCCTCTATATAGACTGGTGACAGGATTCTTAATTTAGTCGATTAAATTTAATAATCATTTCTTTTGTTTTATCACCTTTGAGTTGAAAAAAGTTCTTTTTTGACCAGTCATTAACTTCATTTAGTGCTAATTGAGAATTGCTCTTTTTGCCTTTAAGTATAGTTTCGGACACTGTTGAGTCGTCTACAAATTTCTATATGTTGAATGGATCCGATACGGTGAAATCGTTGATCATAACCAAAAACAGCCAGGGGCCGAGTTTGGTTCCATGAGGAAACCTGGAGTTTATTGTACCCCATTCAGAGAAACATTCCTGACCCAGCTTAACCTCTGCGATCTGCATGTAAGGAAGCTTATAGTTGTTGATAGTTGTTACTCCCAGTTGATGATACTACTTGGGATATCCAGTCGTTTAAGTTTTGTTATAAGCAGTGAATGGTCTAATAAGGTCAAAGGATTTGCGAAAATCGCAAAGTAACACACGAATTTTTGCACCTGTTTCGTGGGTGCCGCCCAGCCACTTATGTACCATATTTATAAGAGCGATAACAGTAGATGAGCTTGGAATTGTCCCGAATTGATTAGGATCGACTGATTTAATCATGGCTGGTTTAATATAGTCCGTAACGACAAAATCTTCAGCAATCTTTGAAAGCGCCGGCGTTAGTGAAATTTCACTTTTGGAAGTGGAGTTACGTTTGCTAGTTTCCAGCCAGTTGGTACTTTTTGTTCTTTGAAAAAGCTGTTCAGAATATCTGTAACAGGGTCTGATAGGATTCGGCAAACTCTTTAAAAAGCCAGTTTGGGAGACCGTCGGGGCCGGAAGCCTTGTTCTTGTGTAAAGGTAATAATGAGTAGTAGACGCGATGAGCTGGTACTTCCATCGTCTCTGCTTCGTCGTCACAAGTTAACTATGCGGTGGAGGGGTCAAGTGGTTGAAATAGTTGTATAGAGGTTCGAGGAAAGCTAAATTAGTTGCGTTAACCATTTCCTCTCGGGACATCGCCTCAAAATCTGGAACTGTCAGATTTTTTAACAAGTCACAGTGCTCTTTCTTGGTTGATCCACTCCGTTTCTTTACTGCCTTCTACCACCGCTTGGGGCTGGCACCTTTAAAGTCTTGGACTTTTGAGGCGTAATACTTTGCCTTACAGGACTTTCTTCTCTATTGACTGAATTTCTCAATACTTTATATTGTGAGCTTTTTCGGTTAGAATGAAAGGCGGTTTGATGCTGACGTATTAGTCTTTTAAGTTTTATAGACATCCATGGTGCGTCCTTAGGGTAAATGCTAACTTGTTTCTCAGGCATGATGTTCTCCATGCCAATTTTTACAAGTTCTTCAAAGTGGGCAAGTTTACAAGCTTTCGCAGTCATTTTGGGATTTGACAGTTGGCCAATGATTGTTAAGTACAATCATACCTAAAGTTCGTTATTTTTAGCTGTACCAAGAAAGAGGAAAAAATTAAAAAGGGGTCAAAACGATACTAAAGACACAAAAACAAAAGTTGCATTTCACAGGTAACGATTATCGAGAAAATGTGACAAAGATAAAATTATTTGCTCACTTTCTATAAATGTAAACATTATAGAAATACTTACAAGCAATATAATTAAGTATATAACTATAAATAATGTATAAACAATGTTAATTGAATGCCTAAATTACCTGTGGTGAATTTTCATTTAGTTTTTTTATTTCAAATACATTTTCAGTAAAAAATATTTGCCACCTATTTAAACATATCAACTATATGTGCAGCAACCATTTTTCTCGTGAAGATGGTTGTATCATTCCGCCATCTCATGATGGGGCTTCCATACTAACGCATAATGCCGTGCCAACTGTATTTACACAAGCAACTTGTTTCACGTATGGCATATCCAGGACGGCACGTAGGCGTATGAAAATTCCATGAGATGCTCAGAGCATCATAAAAGCAGATAAAGTCAGCCACGTCCATCGATGCTGTAAGCAAGTACAACCAGAAGGCACAGATAGCTCAGACTTAGAAGATAAATTGAAAAGAAAAATCTTTATAGAAGCAGTTGAGACGATCTAAAGCAAAACAAGAAACCATGAATGATATTTTTCAATAATGAGCTGCAACAAAAATCCATTTTAACTGCTGATGATGCTTAAAGTCTATATGCTGAGTTTGATGGTTTTCAATTGTCAATCGTTAGAGATGCTAAAATTAATGTGACTTGTCTGCCCAATCGAAGGAGGTATCCTCACAATGTAAAAGAATTTGCTGTGACACTTCGTTTTTACTCACCGAAAGCATATGAATATGTAAGAACAATCCTCCCACTACAACACGAGTCGTTAATAAAAAAAAGTGGTCAAGTGTCGTAGAGTGTGAGCCAGGTTTCGTAAAGAAATCTTTTGAATCACTCCAAAAAGATATTGCAAAATGTCCTGAAAAAAGAGATTGTTGTCTCATGGTAGATAACATGTCCACAAGAATGCAAATGTATTATTCTACACAAGATACGTATATTGGCTTCGTTAACCGACAGAAACAAGAGATACATTAGCAACAGGAGCATTAGTCTTTTTGCTTGTAAGTGCAACAACTCACTGGAAATGCCCAATTGGGTATTTTCTCGCAGATAAAAGGTCATCCAAAACCCAGGCAAAACGTATTCAGGTAGTCCTTGAAAAAGTAGCAAAAGCAGGCCTTCGAGTCTGGCTAGTAACAGCCGATGATACTAGTGTCAGGATTGGCATGTTTATAGAAGTCGATTGTGATCTTGCAACATCATATGACTCAATGGTTACAAAATTCAAACGTCCTATTGAAACTTATTATATCTATGCAGTTCTGGACTCAAATGCAAGTCACACGTTTAAACTTCCTTTGACGACAAAGAAAAAACTTAAACAAATGGAATTTGTTTCAATAATTAAATTCAATCCAGTTGAATGAAATATTCACCATAACAACTAAATTTTCCGCGAGGCATTTCAAATTCGAAAAACACAAAATTGAATGTACAATTACCAGCACAAACACTAATCTCCTCTGTGGCAGATGCCATTGAGTTCTTAGCTTCTTTGCAGAAGTACAAAAACAAATTCGGTAAAATTCCAAAACGCAAGTGGTACAATTAAATTAAGCTATCAGAACAATCGATCGTCTATTTGACATTCTGAATTCAAGAAATCGTATGGAAGAAGGATTTTAAAAAAACCTCAAACAGAGTCCAAAGAAATTAGGGGAGAATTTTGGACCTGCACTGCACGCTGCTCATGGAGCTTCAAAACAAACAACTTGCAACTGTGGCCAACACATGCACGTAAAACGTTTGTCATTGTATTTGTCATAACAATCAAATCAACGATTGCAATGGCAACCAAAATGTTCACCATAGAGAATCCATTTAAATATCTGCTTGCATATTAATACTTACAAGATCATCTGGAAATATTGTTCTCATGTATTCGATCAAGAGTTGGTTGGAATAACAATCCTAATTGTCTGCAACTCAAATATGCCATGAAATATTAAGAAATGCTTTGTGAGCTTCAACGAAAGCAAACTACAAGATATTTATCAATGATTCAGCAACAATAAATAAATACCTTTCGTCCACACACACATGACGTCCCCTTGACTGAAACTACCCTATCTAAAAATTCCATGCACTCATGCAATTCCAGAATTTTTCTGTACACAATCAATAAATTCTACAACCGAATTTCTCTCCAATGTTCTGTTCTACATCAGTGGTTTTGTTTTTTCCAAACTGCTCAACAAGCTAACGTGCCTATCTTGCAAAACTTATCTGCTTTCACAGTCTGCTTCCAAAGTTCCAGACCACGACTACTGTGCAATGAATTATTGCGATGTAACATCTGCCTTGACGTTCATACTATTTGTTAACAATGATGGCTTAACGATTCCATCACGGTCCGTTTATTTAGTTGTCGAGTATGCTGAGAAAATATTCAAGTGCAAGGTTGGCAAGGATGGCGACCAGATTTCTCGCGAAGCAAGGTTGAAGGAAAATCTCATACTCGACGTATGCAACCATTTCATAATGGATAAAAGGCAAAATATTTTTGAAGATCATGAGCTGAGACTAAACGAAATTGTCTTTGGGGAAGATCACAGATTCGCGCTGATTAAATTAGTTGCTGATAAATATTTCACCCTTTGATCATGAATTTTAACTCATGCAAAACGATATCAGGAGACGATTGTGGCAAAAGTCCGTCCTGTCTAAAAACAATAAATATCGTTTAATTAATTGTTTTATACAGTGTAAGATTGTTTTATACAAGCTATTTTATATTCAAAGAAATTAAAATTTAAAAAAAAAACGTTTTACCTGTTTCTTTACAAAATTCTATTGCTTGTCACCGATCATCCCGAATATTCAATTCAAATACTTGGATACAAAATATCGAAGCAATCATACACTTGTAATTTGACCTATTTCGTCTTCCTATTTCGGCAGTAAAGATAAAATACCACTTCCTGATTATTAACGTTATTTATATCGCGAGATACTTTGTAAGTCAATTTGATCTAATAAACCCATTTTCATAACTCGACTTTCAAAAGCGCCATAAACAAACTCCACGTCGTCGTTTGCAATCGAAGGCTCTTCACTCCTTTGGTCCACGCGCGTCTGTGTTACGTACGCACGAATCGTGCAGTTACGCATTCATATCGGCTTCATCTAATCACGGGGATTAGATATTAGAGTTATCCTTCCAGTGCTATTTAGAGTTCACTGGTGCTTACAAATCGCAAAACGGTTCTATGTGTTTTCTATGAATTTTAAAAAATGAAGGCCGATCGCATTAAACACACATTAACTTATAACTAAAACAAGTGGAAAGCATGTATCTGCGCAGATACAAAAACCGCAGGAAGCCACCTTAACTAAGCGAAAAAAATAAAATTAAATTGGCTAAACTTTTATCTGCCAGGCGGCAAACAACAAATACTTACAACCGCGGTGTGATACGTTGCCATAAATTGATAACGAGCTTCTACATAACCGACCGCTGTTACGGTTTTCCATAATATTTTCGCACTGCTATTCTTCAACAAGACAACCATCTCGTCAATCAGTTTCTTCCACAGATCAAACGAATAAAATTTCGGCAAGTGGGTATTATAGTGAAGAACCAATAAACTGCGAGAGCTTTTCATTCCTTTTCCGTTTTCTGAAACGTTCCGTATACGATCTAGAACTGTATCAATCCTAATCCGATCACTAACGTTTCCATACTGCTGCGCAAATGCCATTCCTTCTACCTTTGGCATTCTTGAAATGGAGTACTTTGGAAATAAAGTATCCAATTGATAAAGGCATCTAAAAATACGTAAAACAGATCACAAAGATTAGCGACTAATTCAAATAGTTATCACTGTCGCGATAGTCAGATTAATAACATAATACATCATTCTTTTTCACATGCAAACAGACACTAAGAAAATACAAAGGTAGTATTTCGAGGCATTTCAAAGTCGAATATCCCTTTCAGGGTATTTCAAAATCGAATACACCGCTCAGGGTATTTTAAAGTCAAATATTTCGTTCAGGGTATTTCGAATATCCCCTTCCTAAACTGACTGTCGTAAGCATAAATTTATCAAAGTCACAAGAGGGGTGGATAATTCTTGAACACCGTCTTTAATAAGAGATGTAGGGATATTATCATATCCCGAAGCTGTGGACGATCTTAGGCTTTTTATAATAGACAGAATATGCTGTGCTGGCGAATACAATTTGTGACACTGTTTCATATTTTGCGATAATTACACCAATCACATTCTTTCCCACTCTTTGTAGTAGCTTTTTTCAACAAATGGTCTCGCTCATACATTTTTTCTTTTATATCATAAGTTAACCAAGGATAATCACGGCCCTTACTTTCTTCTCTACCAAAGGGTCATGCCGATTTATAACGTTCGTGAAGGTTTGTGATGAGTTCCAGCGAGACTGTACGTCATTTTCATCAATTAAGGTTTCCCAGAGGATCTCACGCAAATCATTCTTAAAATGACGGAAATTATAGTTAGTGCTGGAACGTATGTTTATCTTTCGCGGTTTGAATTTTTCGACAATTCATTTTCCTCGTTACACCAATAATATCATGGTCACTGATAGAACTTGCGATTAAAGTGTGCTTAGAAGGGATCCTTTTCTTCATGTGTGGTGAATTTAATATCAATTAGCGATCTCTATCTATAGATGTAATTCGCGTGGGTTGCTTGATATTTTGCTTAGAGTTGGAGGATTCGCTTTATTGACATGTGGTCTGCATTGTTTAGATAATTGCAGTTTAGGTCCCAAATGAGTATGGTTTCTTTATTTTCTTCGCTTACTAAACTATTCATCTCTTTAAAATTATTCTCAAAATATGCATCCAAGTGCTTTGACGAGTCAGAAGATCGATAGATTATACACAACAAAATAGAATAAGACTTCTGAAAAGATATCTCAATCCATAACGCCTCTACCGATGGTTTCTCCAAATCTGATCTCGGATCCTCGAATATAGCAGCCCATCCTATCGCCCAAAACCTTTCGCTTGATCTTTCCTGACGAAACTATAACCAATAATAGCAACTTCAGGGTCTTGAATGTTTTTATACAGATGTAATTCCGTAATTTTCTGTATATTTTTGCTGGTTTCCTGAAGCATTAATCGCAGCTTTTCGATTTTCGACAGTAAGTTATTTACATTTTAATGAAATATCTTTAGACCTTTGTAGGAAATCATTAAGCTTTTCGAAGCTACAAGTGTTGTTCGCATTCGTATTAAATGACTCATCTTCGGTCGTTACACAGCCTGGGCAATAAAGTTTCTCCTTATCTTGTATATCGACCACATCCAGTAAACATTTCATATACCGCTTATTATCGCAAATTGAGCAACATCCAGCCGCAGCTTGATTCTTTCTGATGGTTTTGGAACAGCTATTACATTATCGTTATCGTTATCGTTATCGTTATCGTTACCGTTACCGTTACCGTTACCGTTACCGTTACCGTTACCGTTACCGTTACCGTTACCGTTACCGTTACCGTTACCGTTACCGTTACCGTTACCGTTACCGTTACCGTTACCGTTACCGTTACCGTTACCGTTACCGTTACCGTTACCGTTACCGTTACCGTTACCGTTACCGTTACCGTTACCGTTACCGTTACCGTTACCGTTACCGTTACCATTATTATTATTATTATTATTATTATTATTATTATTATTATTATTATTATTATTATTATTATTATTATTATTATTATTATTATTATTATTATTATTATTATTATTATTATTATTATTATTATTATTATTATTATTATTATTATTATTATTATTATTATTATTATTATTATTATTATTATTATTGTCATACAGTATGACATTTACAACGACACAAAAGATGTTCTTAAGGCGGTTAGAAAAGAGAATGAAGAGAGACTCCAAAACCAACTCATTTCGCAAGGTTCTTTCTTTTCAACTATCCTTAACAATTCCACATCCACATTCAACTCCTTATGGTCATCCGTTCAAAGCAAACTTCCGAAAAACATCTTTAACTTCACTATCCGGTATATCAATAACACACATGCCTATACATGCCTATACATTCTCGAGCTCACTGTCGGATTTGAATCCAATCTACAAGTCAACGCCAACCGCAAACGCCAAAAGTACCTTGATTTAATTGAAGAGCAGAAAACGAATTATGATAAAGTCAAGTTTATTAACTTGTCCTTGAGTACACTCGGAGTTTTCAGTCGATCAGCGGAAAATTTTGACGAAATGCTGAGAAGTCTAAAACTTGATGCTCAATATAGTAAATATATAAAAAAGAAAATAGTGAGTATGTGTATACGAACATCGTATTATATATTTTGTACACGAAACAAGGAGTGGGATAACCCAAAACTAATGACAATATAATCATTTTAAAATAATTTTTGAAATTATATGTTGTAATATGTCGTCAATTCATGTAGACATTGATAAGCTACCTGTAAAGCGAGGTTTATCATTGTAGTTGTATATCATCTAATAATCAATAAATAAAGTTTCCATTATTATTATTATTATTATTATATACCGTATTTTATGAGAACGATCATTGCTTGAGTTGTATGGCGTGGAATGCACTTACTTACTATGCTGTATATATGGTAGAGCATTTAATCTGTGTTGGTATTTAACTGCATTTCGACATCAGTCTTTCAAATTTAAATTTAGCCAATACCATCTCGCTGTTCATGACAGTCCGCCATATTTTTGAGATAAGTGAGGTTGAACAACTTTTTTACAATTTTTCCATTTAGCCGGGTGTAAATAGACTGGCGGAATTAGTAACCCTCGCCCTGGCAAGTGAAAAGTCGAATGTTAATAGACAAATCATATGCAACAGGACGTATTAAAGACGGAATATATCATTCCAAATTTGTATTCATTGATAATTCATGAGCAAAACACAAATCATTACTAATTCACGAGCAAAACACCGATCATTAATACACGAAAGAAAACACTGTAAATTTAAAAGGGCTGAAACGACCCCAAAATTGGGGCCAAAACGTTGACCGCAAAATAGGTCTTTTTTTGGGGTCAAAACAGCACCTATGAAGCGGTGGCCCCTGAGGGGCGATTCGGCTCTTGTAGTATAGGGCCATTTTAACTCTGGTGAATGGCCAAAATAAAAAACGACACTGCCGCTTTGGTCTTTAGGTGGGGCTATTTTGGAAAATATCGGGGCTATTTTGGAAAGGAAAAAAGTCAAATTGGCTCTCATTCAGAGGCATATCAGCCCCCAAAAGTACTGATACTGGGAGCCATTTCAGCTCCTGAGATAGAGGGCCATTTTAGCTCTTCTGTGGCGACGTTTAGACATTGATAGGGCTGAATTTAAAAAGTCGATTCCGCCCCTAAAAGTACTGTTGTAGAGGCTGCTTCGGCTCCTAAAATAAAGGGCCATTTTAGCTCCACTATAGAGACGTTTTGAAATTAATAGGGCTGAATTTAAAGAGTAGATTTGGGTAGGGCCAAAACAGCTTTAGCCCTCAGGGGGCCAAAACGAAATTTGGGGTCGTTTCTGCTCTATTAAATTTACAGTGTATAAAAAATCTATATTGAAAATTCTTTCGCCAACAAACTAACAAAATGGGTATAAAATGGATTCGTATCGGTCATTTAATACACTCGAACGATCGCGTTTTATCATATTAACTAAAACGCTCGGCTGCGCCTCACGCCGTTTTAAATATCACAAAACGCTTTTTCTCGCGTGTACAAATAGTAAAAAATTCAACCTTTTTCCAACAATTAATCAACAAAAATCAAAACTTAGCTTACTTGTCAAGAAAAAAATATCCGCTTCTTGAATATATATTTTCATATTGCAAAACAGTATCTGTGACGACCGATGGCCATTTTTATTAGATGATTATTGTGTTATCATCACCTCTACGGCAACCAATCAGACAAGAGAATTTTTGTTTTTCACCAGTGTGATTATACTAACATATGAAAAACGCCTGACTAACGCTAGAACAGAAGCGTTGAACCCATTGTAGTTTCTCAGATCTTTATATCAGATCCTTAATGTGCCCACATACCTTTTCCAAATTAAGTTTGTCTTACACAATTGTTTCCTGTGAAAGTACTGCTCAGCGAAACGCACGTTTGTGGAATCACCAGTAAAGTACAAAGTTTCAAAATTGTGACGCCCTTTTTTTTTGAACTGTTCAAGGTCAATCTCATGATCATCAGAATCTAGGTATGGCTTCCAATTCTTTTTAATCCATCTTCCATGGCCACTCCATATCATTTTACAGCTGGTAGTACAAGGCTGGTAATTCAAAACAGCTAAATAACAGAAAAGATGGTGATGATGAGCAAAGATTAATCATAGTTATTGAAATAATTTCCAAGAGTGCCAAGGCTGTTGGAGCGAAGAGTTAAAGCCTAACTGGAGAAGGACTGCTTAGGTTTATTGAGCTGAAGAATTTTCGTAGTGTGACTGGATGTTCTACTTTTATTGCAAATATGTCTAAGCAAATATTGCGTATGTTGGATTATCGATCTGCTGACAACGGTCAACAAACCAACTTTTAGCAGGACAAGGTACGATAACAACATGGGCTAAATCTCCGTAATTTTTTGGAGTCAGGTTAACTTGTTTAAAACGGTTTTGAGTACACTCTTTTGGGCTTGTTTTCATTATGTACAATGTGTTTCACTAATTTCAATGATATTTTGCGAATGTATTTTGATATGTTTAGAAGTTTGCTAATCTATTTGGAAATTTATAACGGTAAATTTTACGTAACAGTTTGATATATCTTGGCGAGGTTTGACAAGTTATTTGGTGGTCTTCGTGTTTTGATAATCCATTTCATATCGTGTATACTATTTTCATAATTTTTCTTCATATCGGCACGCCATAAATTTCACAG
This sequence comes from Muricea muricata, assembly GCA_963855995.1. Taxonomy (NCBI): domain Eukaryota; kingdom Metazoa; phylum Cnidaria; class Anthozoa; order Malacalcyonacea; family Plexauridae; genus Muricea; species Muricea muricata. The sequence continues at coordinate 37,894,521 of OY979718.1, forward strand.
AGAAACCCGAAAAAGATGTACGTCAGGTATTGTTTTAGTTGAAATAACATACGTACATAATTAATTGAAGTAAATCCACGTTTTTAGCAATATTGATCGAAAAGTTATTATTACTCTCTTGGGCTTAATCTGCATGCACGTTGAAATTGTGTACGACTACATAATCAAAGGAACATTGCGAGGCGGTTTAAAGATATTAATTGTATCTCTTCATTCGTAAAACAGTTGTTCTCAATAATAATATAATTTGTTGTTACTCGATGACAAAATTCATATTGTCGCAGAGTCGTGTAATATCCTCTATACATCTACATAGCGGGACGAAATCGCTAGCTGGTCCAGTCTTTATTCCCGCAGTAAATGAACTTTAAAAGACCAGTAAGAATGTTATTTTGTGTTTACAGCGGAAAAATTTTAAGGATAGCTTTGTTCCTCTAGATCACGGTAAGAATTGCTAGGACAAATGCAACATTATTGACAACACTTTATTACAATAAACAGTACCTAAAGTGAGTGGAGCTGTTTTGGAAAAAAGCAATTTAGATTGAAATTAATTAGCAACCGTATTATTTTTATCTTAATTTATTTTGAAGTCGGTTTTTCTTTGACGTTCCTATTATGCTACATGGAGAACATGTAGCCGCCATATTGTTTTGGTATTGAGAAATATAATAGTTCCGAGGTATTTATGTCGGCTAAATACCTTGAATAAATAATTAAATTTAATTTGTAGAAAAATCTCGAAAACTGTCGACTTTAATTGTCTAGAGTTAAAACACTCTGTTTGAAAATCTCAAAAATAAATTAAGTCATGATTTATGTCACCCTTTCGATATTTAGCTCCCAACATAAATAACAGTGAACTTACATCGCAGCCTTTTCTGTACATCATCTTGACTTTTTACGACATGAAATTGGATCTCTTTATTATTTAGCCTTCCCCAAAGATAAGGAGGTGGGTCTTCTGGCAAAGGATAGTGCTTTTCAGATGTTTTATATGTTCCGACATAATACCGTTGCGCCACTGTTCGAAAGAAGAACATAATTACATTAGTAAAACAGGGCATGTTGCACGTAGTCCAGATGCAATCCAATCATCCAATTTTTATAGTTCTTCTTTATAATTTACATGCACAATAAAATTGGATATCATTTCTCTGTAATCATACAGTGTATGTATCCAATGCGCTCAACATCTAATTCATCATCCTAATATGCCTAAAATATCGTTGTTGTTAACTGTCAGTATTTCACTCGTTTACTTTGTTTAAATTCTCTGTTTAAGATCATGTACACACCAAATGAGACACAATTTTGTTATTTCTTTTGTCAGCAAGCATGTGCACCATGCAAAAAATACTTACGGGTAGCAAAAAGTGATGTTTCGGGTTCTCGGTGTCCTTCACACAGACTTCTTTCTATTATGGCTATTATTGTGTAGTTTCCTGGATCAAGAAGTAAAGCCGTTGCTTCATATGTACCATTACCATGGTCAAATACAGTTGCACTGACATTAGCAGGACCGGAAAAAATAACCTTTTAAGGAAATATAATTATGTTATTTACGTACCGGCTGGGATGGCCTTACTGGAAAAATTGCATTAGGATCGGTCGATCAGTTTACTCATTTATGCTTCTTCTGGCAAGTATATTGGCTGAAATGCCTCTACTGTTCAAAACTGTCAATTGGTCTTCAATTATGATACAATTAGCAAGGGTAGGATAAACAATTAGCACAATATTTTTAGTTCTGTTGGTAGGTATAACATGGCTTGAGATGAAAAACAAGTAACACCCTAAATCATGTGGGTAAAACTCCAGTCACGTCATTACTCTTTAAAATGTGGTCTAAGCACTTTCTGAAGTGGCTTTACATTTAAGCATGGAAATATGCCCGTATTTAATGGAATCATAGCCGTGAAGGAGTCTTTATACGCGATAAAACACACGTGGAGATTTTCACAAAACTCTTGCCTTAAATTTCTTGGCTTATAGAACATCTATATTGAAAATTGTTTTGCAAACAAACTGACAAGATGGGTATAAAATGGATCGTTTTTGAAGCTATTTAAAATACTCGCAATTCGTGCTTTATCAGAATATAAAGCGCTCCTACACGTATATGGCATAGTGCGTATAACATTTAACTTATCCTCTCCACGCAAAGCCGCCACGCTGAAAACTAATAAAGAAGGGTTACAGTCCGTTCTGCGCATGTGCATGATTTTTGTTTTGCGTGGACTATTCCGGAAGTAATATTGTCGTTTTTAGTCTGATGGCGTAATATATACATGCACGGCCGCTCAGATTCGCTGCTGTCAACTATTGTATTGGGAGTGATGGCTGATTCTAGATATAGAGCGTCGAGTTCCAAAGCGAATCCAAATGCAAGCCGTTTTACCAGGTCTGAGGCGAGAAAGGAGTATGATAGGAAGCGGAATGATTCTGGGGTGTGCTTATTTAAAGCTTTTGAAAGGTGGAGAGCGTTTCAAGATGAACTTGGCCTCAAAACAGACAAGGATGTCGCCGAGTTTCTCCTTGACAATTATGTTGTCAAAAATACATAATGGTGTGCATAATATTCACATTGTTTTATGACTCACTTTTTTATTATTTTCTGCTTTGTATACGTTCTTATCTTCTGCACCTTCTGTGGTGTTTTTAGTAACGCACAGACTCAAACACAAACAATGTGGCCATTGTCTAGTGAATCAAACTTACATCGTCAACAGACCAGAATTTGTGAATTAATTTTAACTTTAACAAACTGCAAATTGTGTAAATTTGGCAGCACTGATACTCAAATGCTAATTTGCCAAATAAATAGACCATAGCCTGGTTATGAGGTTGCATTGACTAGCTGGCTTTTTGTTTGATGAAAGTTAAATCTAACAGGCTAGCTTTGTTTATAAATCTGCTTTATTCAATTGTTTGAAATAGCAATCCTGATATGCTTTAGCAGCGTTCCATTATTGCAGTGCAATACTGCAGTGTTGCTTGCAGCAGAACACTCGTCTGGTTTTGACTGTAATAATTTACACTGAAACAAAAAAGATTTGGAAGATAATACAATGATAATATTTACGGTATTAATAAATATAAAATAAATGTGCAACACTATAATGATTTTCTAATGTTTGTCATTTTGCTAGTCACGTCTGTACCTAATGCACATGTCTACAATCTTGCCGGCCTGTACCCAGTATAGATGCCATATTATAGGTACTGATCATGAAGGATAGGGAGCACGTATCGTTACCACACAGCAACTGGGGATAGCTTTTCTATTGCCCCTTCCCAATCGACCATGTTGCCACAAGACATACTGCCCATAATCAGCATGTCTAAAGTTTTCATTGTTCCTGATATTGTCTAACATGAGAGCATCTTCTCTAAAGCGCGTTGCAAGATCAAGCCCATTTGGATCGAGGACAAGTTGTGAGAAAAGTGGTGTTGTTGAAATACAAGGCTGCAATGTGCTTGTGCAACACTTGTTTTCTTCCTGTGTGGGCATAACAACATAGTTTCTGCACTTGCACCAAGCTGGAGCTTAACAAACACCTTCTTGTCCTCCCTGTCCACTTCCACGTCGCCTTCCTTTTCCAGCTTCTCTACCCCTGCTTGAATTTTCCCCTCCCTCGTACTCCGACTCATTATAAGGCAAAGTATATATAGACCATGCGATTGACAACAACAGAGTCTCGCAAAGAGGGACCAAACGAAACCAAGTTAAACAGTTCTATCAAGGCCTATGTTGCGCAAAACTGGCAGGTAACAAGTCCAAATATCCGGCTTTTTGATAAAAAAAATAACCCATTGTGTTATTTCGCTTGTTAGCTAAGACGAATTAGCCAAGAACTGCCTATACCACTATCTTTTAATGATCCTTTTTTATTTTCTTACTAGATCCTCAAACAACTTAGCTTGGACAGGTATTCATTGTAGTTTGTTGTACAATTTTACAATTTCAATACATTATTACAACCAACTAACAATATTGATAACGTCATAGTTTAGAAAGTACCAATAACATTAATATTCAATGAACATAAATATGAATTTAACTTAGCCACTGTCCTCATCTGATTCACTATCCACAATGTTGTCTTCGTTTAAATCCTCATCGTTTTCATCGTCGTTAATAGCTCTGTTTTCACAGTCCCCAAGCGAACATGCATCTGTACATTTCAGCCAAGGGCACTAATATACCGGGCGGAGAAACGCGCTCACAAAGCGCTGATCGATTTGTGATGCGGCAGAGAACTGATGCCAGCGTGTTTTTTGAACGAATTCAGAAGGAGCGTGATTTTGTAGCTTTGTCTTTGTGCGGTTTTTACTCCGGTTTTATGCGAAGTTTCAAGAAACTCTTAACTTGAAGTTTCGAAACAATGTTTCCTTTACGTCTGAGAACTTTTTTTGTGTTCATTGGACTGTTGTTGCTTTGTTCTGTTGAAGATATTGAACAAGAAAATACAAGTCAAAATGCTGCCCCACGTAATAGTATTTCAGGTATGTCGCTTATTATTGTCTGTTTGTATATGGAGATACTCATAGCAATCGGAGTTGATGTTTTTTAGCTGCTTTGGTCTGAATTCGTGTGACATTTTCGTTATATCTTTGTCCGTTTCGATGCATCGTGTGGTTTGCTGATTTGAATAGAATTTCTAACCAAGCATATCGTAATTATTAGATTTGTTGTAGACGACAAACATTGATTACAATTAAAGCAATTTTGGGTGTGAATTTGTTTGCTGACTTGATTTTGCATGCGTAATTAAGATATTTGAGGAAGATCACAAGTGATTTTCATCAAATATCTTAATTATGCAACAAGAAGCTACTGTTGTGCTCTGTTTGATAGTGTTTGACCGGGTTATCCAAGGCGCACCTCGTGATGAAATGGGCGTTTGTCATTGACTAAATTGCTCATGAATTATTAATGAATTTGAGAATCGTAAATGAAAAACGTTTACAATTATTTTGTTGCCTTTACACCGTGAAGAAATTGTTGAAAAGTAGTGATTGATATTTTTTATACAGATACTTGATTTTTATACAGAATTTCTTAAAAATTCGCATAAAACCGGAGTAAAAACCGCACAAAGACAAAGCTACAGAATCACGCTTCTTCCGAATTCGTTCAAAAAACACGCTCGCACCAGTTCTCCGCCACATCACTCACCGATCAGCGCTTTGTGAGCGCGTTTCCTCGCCCGGTATATAAGCGCCCTCTTTCAGCCACATCGACACAAGAACAGGTGCCCACCACGTACATTCTTCTGCAATTGCAAGCCATCATTTTCATCACCTGAATAAAACGTATTATCAGTGATTTAGTGTTTCGTTGTTTGGAATTAGGATACAATTTGAAGAATTCATGAGAAAAATATCAAAAGAGCAAAAAATATCAATGAAAAAAGTATCATAAATGCGTACCTCATCTGGTGCTGACAGTCCATAAATTAATACCTGTGATTCGTCGCTTAAACGGTCGGAGATAAATGCTCTCAACGCCTCTTCGCCACGCTGCTTTGCTTGTTGCGGATCTTGGGCAATAGATTGAGTAGCTGCCAGCCCGTTTGATATACATAACAAATCGTTATCTGATAGGAGATCTATGAAGGTGTTCGTCATCACTTCCATCACAGATGGCACATCTTTTTCATCTCTTTTGATTCTACTGAGAGTGAGGTCATGGTGCTTGTGTTGGGCGTTAACGTAACCTATATAATTGCCTATGAAAGCAACAACGCAATTTCGCTCTGTACGATGCATTCAACGGCCATCGATCTGTTTATAGCATTTGAATCTGTGCAGAATCCCGTTGTCCCATCAGGTGTCTTTGTGTCTTTGTTGGTCGTTGTCTCGATTACCTTGTCCGTTTCCATGCCAAATGTATTGTCTTCGTTTAATTGAACAGAAACGTTCCCTTGGACGAATGCGTCGTAAATTTCGGGGTGGTCGACTTCAAGGTATAACATCTCTCCAAGAAATGGTTCAGATAACTTGCATAATAGAAATTGTCATATGCAAACGCATATGCTGCAACATCTTTTACACATTCCAGAAGTAGCTCCCACTTTCCAGCTCGGCAAGTATATATGATATTGAGCAACAGTTCAACCATATCAAGAAAGCTAAGTAACCTTATAGTCAGCCAATAAGTTATTGTAAGAACTGAAGCTTTCAGTGTCAGCTAAATATGAAAAAGTCTCAGCGGAGATATCATCTGACAAAGGAGAAATTTCCTTTTTACGTGATGCGGTTATTTGATGCTTTTCCTGATAATTTTTATGGGATGTTTTTATGCTGCTGATTAATAACCTGTGCACAGCTTCACGCATCAATTTGCAGCTTCGCACAGAACGGTTGTACATCTTTCCAACCAAAGCTTTGTCCACGGAATCCTCTGTTAGTGAATTTGACTCAAGACATCGCGCAATCCTGCATCCTTGAAACGTTTCCCGATAATGCCAAGGTACATCATCAGCATATGAAGCATGCCTAACATCAAATTTTTATCAAATTTTGAAATCTTCTCTGCCTCAATCTTTAAACGGTAGTACTTTGATATCACGTCTGGAATTGACAATGTGTGGGGGTCGACTAATAATCTGCTGTTAACCGTTAAAAAGCTGAAACTAGTGAGCAGGTTTTCGATCTTTCGCTTCAAGTTTCTTTTAACACAATTTATATACTTCTCATCTACTTCTTCCAAACCCCTCAGATTGTCTTCGAGTGCCTTACTATAGCGTACTCAATCATGGGGTATCAGTACATCAGGGGAATCATACAAATCAATCAAAATATCTTTCACCGCATCAAATGGCTCATCTTCATTTGATTGATAGTCCTTTGCAACTTTGTAGTTTACTCGTGTATAATCACGGCAACATGTTTTATAGTACTTAGCCTCTTTTGCAATTAAGTCATCTGTAGTAATCGCCGCAATTCTCTGGTCGCCTCTGAGTAAACTCGCTTTTTTGATTGAATCATCAGCCCGTAATTCCACTCATGAAAGTAACTTTTCTTTAGTATCTGTTTTTCGAACAAGTTTAGTTTTATTGCAGAATATGCAGTTTGGCAAAAGTTTACCACAATCCCTTCCGTTCATATCCTTCACCTTGATTTGCTAATCTGAGGCTACTCCTTGGATTCGTTTGTGCTTAACTTGTTTCTCCGACTTCTTGTCCACAACTAAGTCCCTTTTCAAGGTAAACATAGATCTGCATGTTTTGTCATATTTGGGAGAAGGATATTCTCCATTTGTTACGGTGCTTGAAATATCAAGAATTGGCTGCATGAAATTTCTTCTTTCTGCTGCTTGTAATAAAGTCTTCCAAGAAGTTTCGGAGCTCAATTTCACAAGGTTTTGTTCTAATACAATATTGTAGTGTATTATACATTCCCCCATTATCTCAAAATTCACATATTTATGCCGATTACGCTTACTTATTTCCTATAATATAAAAGATGCGATACTCAATTATAGTTTAAAAACACTAGAACAACTCTCAATTATGACAAAAGAGCTATTGCAGATTCCATGAATGGTGAAGGCAAAGTTTTGGCATAAAAACTAAAACATCAACAATTCAACAATCATTATTGCTGTTAATTTTGTCAATTCGGATGGTTTTCGATGTCGAGCTTGTGGTCTTTTAGGAATATGAAAACTGGGATGTTATTTACTGGATCTATGCGCTTAGAGATGTTGAGTTTATCGGCAATGTTTTTGAGTTCTTTGTTAATTTCGTTCATGGTGACGAGCTTGTTGTATGTAGAGGCTTCCTTTTCGTAAAGATTTCTTGTTTTGTCTGCGAATACGAACACATTCTTTGAGGCGTCGATTCTTTTTTTGTCTTTTGTCGATTCTTTTTCTTGTATCTTGTTGATTTATACTCGCTCTATACAAGCAAAAGTATTGAGCGGTCTTTAGTTTTATGTCATCACTGTACCACGTGTGGTCAAAATCCTGAATATCTACACGCTCCTTGTTTAAGTAGGGCGCTCTCGTTGGCATTAAACACCCACGACAAATATGCAACAGATTAAGTTCAATTATTCACTAAAGAAGATTGGCGTACCAACTCAAAACCACTACCTCCGAAGCCTTATAGGAAAAACCGACAGCTTTATTCAACGTATGCGATGGAAAGCGCACTTCTTCCTGAAAGCCAACAAAGAGAACAACAACCCAAAGCCAGTAAACACATACCGATTGAAAACCAAGAACAGAGCACCACACGTGCCAGAGTTAGAACAATTCGAAGACAACGTCGCGAGATTGCTAGAAAACGTTAATTTCAGAGACATCAAAGACGACTTCATACAAGCGCTGGAAAAAGACAAGAAAAGAATCGAGGCCTCAAAGAATGTGTTCGTCTTCGCAGACAAAACAAGAAATCTTTACGAAATGGAAGCCTCTACATACAACAAGCTTGTCACCAAAAACCATCCGAAGAGCCAACTGGGAAAAGTAAGCAATTAAAGCGCTACTTGACAAAATCAACAGCAACATGCGAGCCCAAACCCAAGTAAACCAATGGCGAAATACCATCGAGGCTATCTCCTGGTTTCAATCGTTCAAGAATAAGGAACGGAAAACATTTCTCATATTCGACATCGTGGACTTTTACACTTCAATTTCCGAACAACTCCTCGACAAATCTATCGCATGGGCCAAGAAGAAGCTGTTTGGAAAAAATGTTGGCCTGTACCGCGACGATGGCTTAACTGTGCTCAATACTGAATCTGGCAGACTTTACGACAAAACAAGTAAAGATCTCTCACACACTTTCAACGAACTCGGACTAAGTATAATTGCACTAACCAACCAAACATGCAAGCACTGACTTCCTTGACGTAACATTCGACCTCACTAACGGCACTTACAAACCTTACAGAAAACCAAACGACAAACCACTCTACATTAACCGCTCCTCCAACCACCCATCGCCTATCCTACGAAGAACTTCCCCACTCAATTAACAAACGGATTAACACACTATCTCGCAACAAACAAACGTTTGACACAGCAGCACAGGAATACAACGACGCAACTTCAACACATGACTTAACAACCAAACACAAAACAGGAACGATGACTCACGACGCAACAGAACACTGAAACTTCTATGGTACAAATACAACCCTCTCTACAGTAAAATCGTATCGACTAACGTTGCACACACATTTCTACAACTAATCGACAAACACTTCCCGTCTACTAACAAACCGCACAAACTTTTCAACCGACACACCGTACGAGTAACCTACAGTTGCAGCGAGAACATGAAATCTTTTATCTCAAGACACAACAAAACAATACTGAGACGACACGACCAAAAAACCGAAACGACAAACACGAACTATACACGAAACTGCAACTGCAGATGCACTGAAAGATGCCCCACGCAAGGCAACTGCCTAAAAGCGAACGTCATTTATAAAGCCGATGTAACAACTACAGACAACAACATGACAAAAACATACATAAGAGTAACAGCAAACAACTTTAAAACACGATACAGAAGCCACTGTAAATCACTAAACAACCGACGTTACCAAAACGAAACTGAACTATCCAAACACGTATGGCAACTCAAAGACAGCAAGAGAGAATTTACTGTCAAATGGGGAATCATTAGACAAATCCAAGCAGGCTCAAGAAGATGTCGCTTATGCCTAGAAGAGAAACTGCTGATTTTAAAAGGCCGGAAGAAAAACATTCTAAACAAACGCTCGGAACTATTTACAGTAAATGCCGCCATGTATCTCAAAACCTCCTGTAATTGTATATAGGTGAATAATTAGACGTATGTAACCTGCCAGTTGCCTGACGATCGCCGAAGTGCGTTGAACTCAGAGTTTGAAAAAGTTACCATTTTTGAGCTGAAATTACCGCGAAAATGGTAACTTTTTCCGCACGTAATACAAATGTATACAAAATTTGCAAACTTCGCAGAGTAATATTTTCCGTGTTTTAAAACAATTTGCCACCAAACACTGCAATTCTACTAATTTTAAGATGCTCTTCCTAACTGTAGTTACTTCTAACTGCTTTTTCTAACTCGCCTAGTTCCTCTTTTAGTCTATTATGCAAATTGCCCATTGAATTCTAAATTCTTTACGCAAATCATCTAATTTCCAATTGTCCTTGCCAATCCACACGACTTAATTGTAGGGGAGTGCGGGCTCTGGACCTGTCGGTGCACTTAGCACCACCCATGACGTCATCATTTCTATTTGCTTGTTAGCTATTAACTTGTACATCATGGCAAGCGTTACTAACGCTATAGCCGTGCTCTGAACATTTGTTTATCTACAATTTGTAGTTATTACTCGTGGCTACACTTTGCTTATAACAAGTTATTTCTCGCTGCTATATATTTTTTAGTTTTTGTTTATCTGCAGCTTGTTTTCGTTTCTGCCGATCATACACAGTTAGCTTTACCTATGGCTATGCAGCGTATTTCACAACTGCAGATGCTTGTTCAACTACAGTTTTCATTTCTGGCTACTTAATTGTGATTTGTAGAAAGCACAGTAGGCAATGTTTTTTGCTACTTTATGGATATGTTTGTTAATCTCCAGTTTCCATGCAGTTAATTTCTCGATATTTCGCCAGCTTCCGATTATGTACAGTTTGTGCTCATCCACAGTGTATTTCTAAACCTTGACCTCTAATTAATGTTGTAATTCATTGCACCGAATGTCTGTGTTTATAATTGCTATTTATATAATAATACGTGTTCATTCTGCATTTTCATTGGTCGCGAGCTGTGCGTTATTAAAGTACACACGCACGGATGACGTCAACTGATGGCGTGATCTAATTTAGCTAATTTATTTCGTGGGTCTTCGCATGATTTTTGTCAACTTTATTATAATATAAAACAAATAGATTTCATTTTTTTGTGCTTCTGTACTGTAATAGATCACAGATGACGCCATAGCGTGTGAAGAACAAAAAGTCACGCACTCGACTGCGTCTCGTGCGTACTTTTTTGTTCTTCACACGCTATGACGTCATCTGTGATCTATTACAGTACAGACGCACGCAAAAATGAAATCTATTTGTTAAATATATGAGCTTTGAGAGCAAACCTTTATTGAATTATATAGGTGTATATAAAAATAAAGTGCATGGTCCAGCCTGTTTTCAGCAGTCCGTTTCCAGTCAGAGACAAGCGAGACATGATAAGTGAGATTTTAATAGTTTTAAAACTGTTTTAAAAAATTATCGTCGAAAAAGATTTTTAGTGCCATTATCATTTAAATGCATAACAAAAATATTGTCGATTTTTGTTTTTTCAACACATGGAGAACAGTCGAGACCTATATGGTACTGTATTGTCGAACCCATAGAATAATCGCTAAATGTTCCAGCATATATACTGCGTGTACTTACCATCCAAAAATCTCCACCAATTGTTTTATTCCGGCCATCATTTGTTTTTGTGCGAATGAATACTTGAGAGAATTGTCCTGCAGGTCGAATATTCATGTATTCCACGAAACTTTTCGGTATCGAAGTCTCGTTAATCTTGCCATATCCTATCAGGGATTTATCTTTAACAGAGTTTACGTGAGAACATGGAATTAGCATACTTTTCCAATCAATGCGCGCCCTTTGCATTCTGAACCATTGCTTTTGGAACTCTTTCTCTACATTTGCCTTTCCACTGTCCTCGATGCCCATTATAGCAGAATAAACTGGTAAAACGTGTACGTTAAAGGGAATTTTGTAAAAAACAGAAAACGTAATTATAGCCACTACAAAAATAATTATGACTAGCATTGAAGAAAATAGCCAATAGCTTTTCAATTTGCGGGTCGACACAATCATTCCTTTAGTAATGTGCCACATTTTCAGACCAATATAAAACGCGGCTTGGGGCACGCTTGTTCCTATAACTCTCGTTCTTGTTCTTGGTTTTTGGAAACTTTACTAAAAAGCAATGAAAAGGCAGAGCATCAATAATGAAATAAAGTATATATTTAATGGCAAAACGTTCCTATTTAAAAACTCTTAGCTATGACAGAAACATACAACATCAGCAACAAAATTAAAACTAAAGCCATCTTGCATGTACGTTGGCTTACCACTACAGTCTGTTTTAAACAGAAAAAATATTCAGACGGAAGACAAATTTCGAAAAATTTCTAAAATTAGATATTATTGTAACAGAGAAAGATACTCTGATTATTTAAATTCTGAAATTTCTGACAGCACAACGCCCGCAGTAATTGCCCTTGATGATTCAACAGTTGTGAAATTTGCCACCGCTGTGCAAAAATATTGTTGGCTGCTGAACACAAAATGTAATTAGCATATAATTTGTGAAATACAGATTGGTTTCAGAGGTGCTCGGAATTTAGTTTCTTTGACGAGCCAGTTATAATTTTGTTCACAATTTTTTATTGATTTCAGTAACGGACTGATATAGCTGTTAGTTAATCATATTTTGAAGTGATGACATCGTCTGTTGAAGCATATTTCCAAACTTTGACATGTGAGTGGGTTGCCAAGAATTAAGCGCGATGTTGAATTTACGTTTGACTTAATACTGAAAAATTTAGCTTTTGCTCCAAAAAGATATTTGTTTCCTGTTACTTCCAATATGTTTATGTTGCTTTCGAAACCAATTTTTTTGTTTTATAAATTCCGCTCATGGCCAATAGTTTGTTGTGAAACTCGCTACCGGAAAAGTACTTTAAATTACGGTTGTTGTTGAAATGGTCGTGAAAGTGATAAAACATCCACAATCACGTGGGCCGTGAATAAATGTTTTCGTACAAATGGTAAAGATATTTTTCAGTTGACTAATGCGTTTAGTCGATCGATTTCAGTGACATTTTTGTATTGTTGTTCGAGTACGAGCGTTGACTAGTTTGAGTCGAATTTTAAAAAAATCAGCCTTTTGCTCCAACATGATTTTAGCTGGAACTTGGCCTTCATGTTTATATCTACTCACCTGATTTGTTAGCGTGCTCTTAAAAATTACGCTAAAAGGTCGTTTAGTCCACTGAAAATGCTTGTGATCCATGTTTGTTATATGATTTTTAAATATCACGCGTAAATCATGCAATTTCCACGCGTTCACGCAGGCTTATCTGGCGCATACTCAGACAAATTTCCCAGCTGCTCAGTTGAAGGCAATACCGTAGACGAGGTTTATGCTGGTTTTCAGTCACTAAAGTCTGTAAACAAGTCGGAAGCTTTTTGAAATAAATCGGAATGAAAACACTCGGAAACACTTTGTACACGTAGCCTAAAAACAATAATGTTGACATTGTCTGTATTATTCAGTATTACAGAAACCTGCTAATAGCGCAAAAGACTGCTAATATTGCAGACTCAGTTGTTAATATAAGCAGCTATACAATAGCCCGTAAAGATCGTGTCATGCCTAAACGAAGTGGTGGTGGTTGTGCCTTTGTCTAACGAGTATAATTATTTGTATCATTTACCACCCTCCACACGACGATGAAGCTGGTCTCGCTGAATATTTAATTTCATCATTAGACACTGCTTTTGATAAAAGCCCAAATTTAGCCAATAATTTTAATCATCGATAATTGGTAAAAGCCCTGACAAGAGGAAGCACAACAATGGATTTAATTTTAACGAAGCTGTTTGAGCATCATCGCAAACCTGACATCCTGGCTGGTATTGGACTAATACGCGACGACATATCGATACTGATCCGTCCATTAATGTGTTAAGAAATGTTACTTATAGAAGGTTTGTAAAACCATGAAAGATGCGTTGAGAAGGTGGTAATTAGCATCAACTGATTTCACATTCCTTGAGGCTCTCCCTTCGTGTTCTGAAAAGCTCGACGCGTTCCAGTCGTCACGAATTGTGCAATAGATCTCTTTTTCTCCAAACGAAAAAGTAAGCAACATCCAAACGATAAGTCCTGGATAGCCTCAGATCGTTAATCCAGCAAAGACACCAAGACAGCAAAGGCAACATTTAGGGAACTGAGAAATAAAGTTAATAGACAGAATAATCGTCTTCGAAGCTCTTTTTTCAAAAAAAAGTGAAGAGCTGTTCAGTATGACGTAAGCTCGTGGTGGAAATCTCTAAAACAGTTCTTTGGTTTTTCCTGGATTAAAAAAAAACCTGTACTATGCGCGCTTGAAGCAGTTGAAGAAGCAGTGTCATGTTTCACGCACATGGTTCTGCGCATAACAAACGTGAAAGTGTTGTGCCAACGTTTTAACGTTTTCAAGTTTAGAATCCAAGATGGCGTCCTTAAAGGAGCGCGAGCTTCGAGCATGGTCTGAAATTCAATATTTACGGACGAAAAAAAGCAACAAGATGACAAAACTTGAACGAAATAACGCGACAATCAACGCAAAACAATTTATTTGATATACAGTATATTTTAAGGATGGAGAAAGCAAAAATCGAGGCGGGATGTAACCGTTGGAGTGGCAGTGATTTCGGCGCACATCTGTTGTTTCTTGAATATAGAAGAAGGTAAAAATAATGCGCATAATTTATGTGCTTTGATTAAACTGAACCAATAGGAAATTTGTAAAATGGCAAGAAAATAAAGAAATAAAATATGCGTTAAATGTGACACTACCTACGGCCAATATTACCATTTTCATCTCTAAACGTTTTGTCGCAAAGTGGATAATGTCACAAATTAGACAACTGATTGATCTGAACCAGTTTGGACATTACCTGTCTGTCTACAACACATGCCTTCCTATCGTTAGGCCACCATTTATACAAGGCTACTGACCAACGCGACCAATGTGTTTGCGTTTTAATTTTAGATTTCAGTAAGGCGTTCGACCGAATAAACCCTAATATTTTGCTAAGCCGAAAGATGAAGAATATAGCCATCGACCATACATTGATTGAGTGGGTAATAAGTTTCTTATCCAATAAAAAAAAACAGGGGGTGAAGATTGGAAATTCTACCGCATGCTACAAACAAGTAGATAGTGGCGTCCCACTGGGAACTGCCCAGCCCCTAACCTGTTTATGATATTGATCAATGATTTCATGATATTGATCAAGGACAGGGAAAGCCGGTGAAAATAAGTAGATGACAATTATGATACTCTTTCAGAGCAAACAGTTTCGCAAATACTCTAGATAGAAAAAAAAAACAGAAACGGGGCGAATTTAAAACTCCGCCTCGCCTACGGCAGACGGAGTAAAAATTCCTGGCGTGAAAATGATATGGTCCAAATCTGTTTTTTGAAAAATACAGATACGAGACATGCAGATATGAAAACGTTAAGTACGGCATATAAAACGTGTATAAGATCAATATCGGAATATTGTAAACAAATTTGCCACTTTACCATTCCAGAGTATAAAAAGACATTGAAAAGATTTAGCGTAGAACCTAAAAAATAATGCATTCGTCACTATCTCATAGCGAAGCACTAGCAGTCCCTAACATTCCTACCCTGCGTTCAAAACGTGAATGATCCTGTCAAACATTTTTCAAAAACAAAACAATGTGGCCCCAGGATCCAGTCCACTAACAGACTTGATGGTGAAAACTCGCACCAAGCAAATCAATATGTGACAAATCGATTTAAAAACTCTTTTCTTACTTCGCTTGTTGCGGAGTTTAATGCCTCTACTGATATCATTGACAGAACGATCACAATCGTATAGTTTGGGAGTTAAAGGGGAGGAGGAAAAACGTGTGCTTGGGGAGGGGGCATTTATATGCGTCATATAACGGTGTACTGTTTCTTACAAGAGGTGGTCGGACCTGTTTCAAAATGTCAAGCGACATATTTGTTTGACAGGTAACGATTAATCAGCGTCACATGAAAAGACATTTTTTACTTCACTTTAAAGAGTTGCGAACTTTATTTTACGTGTGACCCTGTATCAAATTTTTATACAGTCATGGTCTTGTTTCGTATATATGGCCTTTTTTATTAAAATAATTTTTAAGCTATCTCGATTGCATCGTTAGGTCATTGATTAAAAATTTTTTCGGCATCACAGGTGTAAACTGGCACTGGAAGCCAATGTGTCTTAATGAGGTGTAAATTCCCTGGCTTTAGCGATTTGACAAGGAACGAAGGAAGGAGGATAGGTGTTTGGCTTTACAGGCACCTCTGCCCACTAACCAACAGGATCGGCCCTATCGACTAATATAACTTTTTATACTAGCTAGGAGACATGACTGCGTTCAACCTTTGCAAATTTTGAGAGAGATTTGAAAAGAAAATAATTCCAGAACTTTACGTAGAGTATATTGACGAATTATAAAACCGGTTGCTCAACAATTTCGTAGCCAAAGCCCTCGATCTTTTATGAGGAAATCGCGAGGCTTTAGTAAAATGCAGATAAGAACAATTCTTTGATTCGCTGCTTGTTAATTAGCCGGAACCTAAAGATCCCTCATTTCGATCCTAGTCTGAATGAAAGATGATACAGCGAGTCTTAGCAATATCATATGCCTCGTCGATTGACGGAGTCCAATTTCTGATTTTACTCAAGTAATATATGGATCGCTAATAGGTACAGATTAAACAACACAATTAACTATAACAAACGCATCTTGTAGTTGCTTGCAGTTAGTATGCACTGAGGAAGGGGATACAAAACAAATGTACATTGTTTAATAGTAAGCTATCTTCAACAGTTTAAATATTGTGCGCCTGTCTAGCGTAATGGACCCGACAGTAATGGCATGCAGCGAATTCCGTGCTAACCTCGTACCCAGGGCTTCTTGGCGACTGTGTGGCCATAATAAGCCCTGGAAAAAACCAGCGACAGAATTGTTCTGATTGGATGTTTAACACAATTGGAAGCATAGCATATTAATCATGAACCGGCCGATGTTCAGACAGCATGGCTACTTCAAGGAGTCTATGAAGTAACGGCGATCATTTGCAACTGCGAACGAAATAAATAAACAAAGTGGAGAATTTTGAAGTACATTTAAGTAGTAGTGCTTAAAACGTTTGAGACTTGGGCGAAACAATTCAACAAATTCTTGCTCAAAAATGTTAAACACAGTAAATGATAAATAAACAATTTTCAATCACACAAGGACATACAGGTAGCACACTAAAGTTTGAAATTGCATTCGTTCCTAGATTAGTTAGAAGCTTTGCTTATCGTTATACTGTATATTATTGCGTGTTGTCTTGTAAATGATAATTATAAAGGATACACATACACATCACATAAAACACATGCAGTGCAGTGCAAACTAATGTATTAAACAAGTTTGGAATATCTTGGACTTCGTATGTGGTCAACTTGTTTTGAGAAATAATAAGTTCTTTCAACACTTGAGCCGTTGAAGTTAAGCAATTTGTCTAATTCTTTCTTTAATTTACATTATCTCCTTATCTCAGTAGGCAAAACCTCAATGTCATAGTTACTAATACTACTCTAAAAAAATTTATAATTATAGAGTTTTTAAAAATTATTCGTACATTTTGTACACTACATCTGTACAATGATTTTTTACATCAATAAGTTCTAAGTTACGTTACTGAGTTCACGAATGTAGTGCACAAAACCCATTAATGTAAAAACTTCATCTAAATATGAATTATTATATGGTTGATTGGTTGGCCCCATAAGTACTGAAGCCCGTATTTGATCTTTGAATACAATCGTTTCAGTGTTGCCGATTTGACGCAAAGCGTTCAAAGGTGAAATCAAAACCAAAAGATATATGTCTTTGTCTTTAAAATATCAATATAATTTATGATTGAAACATAAAAGAAAACATAGTTATTTATAGTTATTCAAAGAAAACATAGTAATGCTAAAATGCCTAGTTTTGGTGTAAGAAAATTCACGTTTCCTTCGGAATTAGCCGAATTGCTTTGATGCTATGAACATAAAGGATAGGACTTGTTTCAAACATTTTTAATCGATATAAAGAAATTATATGGAAAGTTCTAGAAACTTTAAGAACCTTACAATTTACTATGGTTGTTATGTACCACGACATTTGCTACTTGTGCCAATTATTCAATTAATTATACCTAAACTCGGGCTAAATGATGGCAGTGATCGCATTTATTGATTTGGTCAATACAAAACAACAATATCATAATTGTTTGGTGCTGTGTGTAAGGATTTATTAAGTGTAAGTATGGTAATCAGATAGATTGATTGGCAGATCGAGTCGTAGAACACAAAATATCCATAAGCGTCTGATGAAAATAAAAACACAAAGCTTAAATTGGAATTTACAGAAATAGGAAATTTGTGTCTTGTGAAGAGTTTGGTTAAAATTCTTATTAAATGCACTGACCATGCATAAATAAATTATTCTGATCAGTGCCACTTCACAAATTAATTCAAAGAATTGTAAACATTTCCCTTTTTTTTAAAGAACAAAGCATCAGCTTGTAAAGTCAAAGGATGCGTAGACACACAGTAGTTTCTAAGCATCAGATTGTAAAGTCAATGAATACGTAGGCACAGAGTAGTTTTTAGTTTAAAGAACAAAGCATCAGATTGCGAACTCAAAGGGTGCGTAGACGGCACGCTACGAAACATCAGATTGTAAAGTCAAAGAATATGTAGATGCATAGTAGTTTTAGTTTAAAGAACAAAGCATTAGCTTGTAAACTCAAAGGATGCGTAGGCACGTAGTTTCTAAGCATCAGATTGTAAAGTCAAAGGATCTTTAGACACAGAGTAGTTTGTAGTGCAAAGAACGAAGCATCAGATTGCAAACTCAAAGACAAAGTCAAAAGGTGCGTAGACGGCACAATATATATAGTTACGAAACCTCAGATTGTAAAGTCAAAGAATACGTAGATACATAGTAATTCTTAAAAGCCCGTTTTATTGTTTGATTTAGTGCTCTGACTTTTCTGTAATGCCGTGTTCTCAAGATATAAACGACTATGTATCCATGTATCTACTCAAAAGTGAATACTTGAGTAGTCAATAAACTTGAAGCGGACAGATATTCTATAATCTATTCAATAGAAAATCATTGAACCTAGTTACTGTGGCAAGTAAGAAGGGTATCTACGGCATGTTTCTTAAATATATGGCATAGGTTAAAGGTACTTAAAAACGGTCTATAATTTTGTTAACATCGCAAAGCAAGTGTCTCGTGAGGTTTGGGTTCCACTTAAACATGCCAATCTAATAATTGTAACACGTATACATAAATTACTCACAAATATAATCAGCAAATTCATTTTTAAATACATTACTTTTAATAGAATAAGGACGACAAAAGTGTTTAACACTTACTAGTAATTTAGAATCAGCCTTTTCAGTCATATTCCCCAAAAATCTCCAGTCTTGCCGTAACGTAAATAGGCAATATGAAGAAAGCCACATGCAATCATTCCAAAAATTGCAATGAAGTTTATCTATCTATTTATCTATGCATTTGCGCACAGTATGATGTCCACACGGTGTTTGTTCGTTTGTTCGGTATCATAAGAACAGAATACTTGATGTATTTTTCACTACATTGCTATTGACACACCCGTGTCGCCCGCTAATAGAGGTAATAATAAACAATTATTGGATGAGGTTTTTGTGATGTGCGAATTATCAATGTCGAGGTAGGAGTTATCAGACGAGCCGAAGGCGAGGTAGATAACTCTTACCGAGACGTTGATAATTTTGCATATCACAAAAACCGAACCCGATAATTGTTTTATTATACATTGTAAGCGGGGAAAATAAACATGGTAACGAAAGAATAGATTTATTTGGAAAATGAAACAGAAAATATCGAAAAAAATGTTGTTGCCATGCCAACCATTGATGCCAACGAATACCGCATACTGTAATAATCAGCACCGTAGGCTCAACATGTAGATAACTCAGTTATCTGCTAGCAGATAACTGAGTTATCTGCAGATTGTGTGATAATCGCATTTATCTGCATACAACTGCACACAACGAATAAAACAACTGCAATGTATAATAATTGACAGTTATTCTACGAATTCGAGTCGTATATGAGCCGATCGCAAAAAATCTTGTTTTGAGTATTTTGACACAATATAAGTCTCCTGAAAGCTAGAAAAGATTATAATTGTTTTGAATTGCTATAACAAAAATTGTGCTTAGTTTTGAGGTCAACAAGTGCTTGTTTCGCCCAAAACATTTATATTTTTTAAGAATTAAAGGATTTGGGCAAAATTTGTTAAAACATTAATCTTCTTAAATAACGATAATTAGTGCTTTATACGGTATAAGCTAAAGTTGTTTACATTGCTAAACTGACTATATTTTAGTAAAATATGACTGCACTGGGAAGTTTTTTGGAAGCAGTTGTCAATATAATAAAACAGTTAATCTACTCACTCTCGTCGTATAAGAGCGATAGCAGACCCGGTGCTACGCACCTCGTCGGCTATTAGCTCACATACGACTCGAGTTCGTAGAATAACTGTTAAATATATTGTATTTTGGCTTCCTAGCGTATAGAATGGTGTTAGCTGCGATAATTTTGTTTAGTATTTGCCCAGATCGGTTTATATTGCAAGCGTAATATACATTACATTATTTATATATCATCGTCTTTTTCCTTGTATTACTTTTTAACGTTATTTTATCTCAAACAGGTTTCAAGCGATTATTTCTCCCTTTAATATTGTGGAGGATTACACTTTTTTAAACTAAGGCGTTGCACGAAGCTTGGATACTGCTATCCAACGGATAAAAATGCCTATCCCTTGGATAAAATTCATCCGAGGTTCGGAGGTACTTTAAGTCTATACCATCCACTGGATAAAAATCTTTTTGAGTCGTTTGAGAAATAATATAGCTTTAAAGAAATAAATCGGTTTGAATAAAATTTAGCACTATTTAGAATACCTATTTTTGCGTTGAATATTCTTCCTCAAGTCAATATGCGCATCGATCGACAGGCTTTACGGACGAAAAGTCCAAAAAAATGGAATATTATATTGATGAGGAGTGCAGAGCACGATACCGTTTTGGCAAAAGTGCAATTGAATTTGTGCTGAACCACGTTCATAATCAAATCAACCCACCGACGAACAGTAGCTATTCCCTTTCCGCAACAAAGCAAGTGTTAATAAAGCTAAGGTTTTTAGCGACAAGAAGCTTCCTACCAGTCACCGGTGATACCTTTGCTGGTCTGCGCAAATCCACCGTTAGTCGTGTCGTTCGTAGGGTCTGCTTAACGCGTACTCGAAAGCCCAATCAATTTGTAAAGTTTTCTGAATCAAGAGAGGTACAGGATCAATCCGAACAAGGGATTTACCAACGCGCCAGTTTCCATGTGTCATCGATTGTGTGGACGGAACACGCGTTCGCATTATCTCACCAACAAAAAGTGATCCAGATTATGTCAACAGAGAGGGTTATCACTGTATTAACGTCAAAGGAATTTGCAATCATAGAGGTAATATATATACCAATCTATTTTTTTTCGATAAATATTTTAAAAACTTTGTCAAAGTTTTGTTGCCATGTCAACTGGCATAACAATGATATTAATGGTTCTTGGGGAATAAATATAGTTCAAGAATGTTAATAAAATAAGAGTGACCCAAATGACCCCTGGATTGATAGATTGCAACACAGTGGGCTTCACTGGGCTAATAATAAGGCCACATGGTAAGGTCAAATCGCACATCAAATGTGTATCAGTGTGCCTTGATCCTGATGATCCTGAAAATTGATTTATTACTTGTTATAGATTTAATAACATTGTAACATATTATTTTTATTTTTCCAAAACAATATTAACGTTTCATTGAAATATGGTATACACCACGTCAGTTGCTCAGCAACTTGAAGGAACAAGTTTGGATAGTGGTGTTCCTTTCGGGGACAGCACCAGGTCTGCTATTGAAATAGCATTTGTATTATTGTTATTCTGAAAAGAAGGTTCCACATTTTACACGCTAACATCCCAATGACACCTGAGAGAGTGCATTAACCAAGTATAATTATTATTAGTTATATGATATCGAGGGCAAAGCCCGAAATAATCATATTAATCAATAATGAATAGTCACATCATCCATAAATAGTTTACCTTTTTTATTCAAGGAGTCTTGCCTGCATTCTCTATACTTCCATTTTTAGCTTTTGTTGGATCAACATAACATTCTCAATTTCAACTTTTAACTTTTCTTTATCCAGCTCTAAAACATCAATTTGAACCTTTTGCGCATCATTCATTGTTAGTTTCTTGTTCTTTATAATTTCCAACTTCAATACAGAAGGTAGTAAAGACTGCTTATTCGTACTTGCCAATTTTTTTGTGCAAGATGAGAGTGCTGCATGATGATTGTTGTATGTAGTTCAGATTTGTGTCCATTGTGGCACCAAGGTGATTCGCATTTGATGAAGGTGTAAGTTGTTTGTCTGGCATTGAAGTAAATGAATGTCCTGTGCTAACTTTCAAACAAATTGAGGTACCATGATTTTTCGTACTAGGATTGATAAGCATGTAGTTGATAGAACACCATCCAAATGTCATACTTTGATCTAGGTTATATTTTGAGCAAAAATAGTTTGTTTAATGTTACAGTGTTACGCAACAGTAGAAAATCATATATAAGCTAAACAAGATAGGCCCAAGAATTAGATTCAATCTTTGCGTGACATTATTACTTATCAGCAGTCCATGAACTTTATAATTATATGTCTAAAAGTAGAATTATACCTGGAGGGCCAGTGAAAGTTTGTTCCATTTGCAGACTGCTTCATTTCGAGCTTACGGTTGGAGGAGGATTTGGTGTCTCACACAAAGTTAGCTTTGCGTCTGATTTTAAGCGGTTTCGGAGAACGTTGTAAAATATACAGTCTTCGAAGTGGTTGGAACACAATTTACAATTGTTGTACAAATATTTTGGAGTCTTGTCCGTCAGACCCAAACGTATACACAACTTCACCCATTAAACCCTTTAACCAGAAACAGCATAGGTAACAACAAGATAATGTTTTAGTTAGAAAATAAACGAACTTGGTGTCATAGTTAAAGGATTTTTCAAAGAATACGTCGAACGGCGGAAAAGAGGGATTCTGGACTTCTAAAATGGATAAAAATGAGAAGTATTAGGCGTTTGAATGAGAACTGTTCGTAACTTCAGGTTTTTGCCGTCCACCCTGATGATCTAGCTGTAATAAAACCAAGGGTAAAGCCTAAACAGCAAGTCTGGCAAAAGCTGTCTTCTATATAATTACAGCTGTTGTGGGAGTTGAAAGGGAGTTGGGAGTTCGTCTATGGGGAATACACATTCTGTGTATTGGGGAATGGAGTGCTCCTAAAGGTCACCCTCCTCCCGATAGACTCACATAAAACAATGTATTATGTATATATATATTTTATAGTAATTAATTATGGGGATTCACAGTAGAAAGTAAACAATGACCATCACAGGGATCTACTACCCCTTGGACATTAAAGTAAACAATGACCATCACGGGGATCTACTACCCCTTGGACATTTAGAGTGCCCATCTTGGGGAGCTACTACCCCATGGGCAAAGTCCAACATGGGGGAGCCATTACCCCCTGAGGACATAGCTATATCATAATCATAATCCTGGAATAGTGAGTCTGTGTGAGAGGCATTTTGACCAATTTTTGTATATAAGAATCGGAGCATTCCTCCCCATCAACCCTTCTCCCACAATATTGTGTTTGTGTCAGTGGTTTGATAATTGTCTCGTGATATTTGCCTGATGATTGGTGCATGAATTGCTGTACAAAAGTTCAGAAAATTTGCTCGAGTCTAAGCCGTTCAAAACGTCGCCCGAACTTCCGCATTTTTAGCAAAATTAGTATCGTGCATGTATAATTTATGTATTTACTTAATTTGCATACAACTCCCAAGGGACATTTCTTCAGAAAAACGATTCTTATTGAGAAAAATATACGTTTGCACGACGTTTTCAATGGCTTAAACTCAATCAAATTTCTTGAAATTTTAAACTGCAATAAAACACCTAACATATTTTCTACCTACCACCTCAAAATTACGTTTAAGCATTTAAATTTCGCGCGTAAGCCATTTTTAATGTGTTTCAAAATACGCACACCCCTGGCTTTGAAACGTAAAGATAGGTTATAGTATCATCTGCGCATGCGCTAGTTCTGTTTACGTTTTTGTTTTGATCAGCTTTAACTGTATAAAATGAAGTATTTCCTGCAGTCATCAGCATAACAATGCAACATAAAATTTTACCCGTAAGGAGCGAAGAAGTGCAACAACAGTGAAGCGTTTTCAAATACGTTGGAATTTTTTAGCCTCCTCCGCCGGCATCTCTGATGGTATTGATATTTTAATATAGGTTAGGTAGCTGTGTCGGGCTAAGGAAAAGAAAAAATTCTGTTGAGATGCCTGCCATAAATCGCAAAAATGGAAGTCTTATAACTGTCCGACAAGCAGAACACATCAATCCAAAATCCCTGCGCAGCCGACGGTAGAGAAAAGACGGCAGATCTTCAAATTTTCATTTGTGAGCGTCATTTCGAGTCAAAATGTATACTGACTTGTATTTGCCTTTTATGCGCGCACTAAAGTTTATACATATGTACCAGATATGTGACATGTGTATCAAATATGAACAAAGAGTGCATTGTATTTGCATAATTATTTACTTGTCAATCTCTAATATTGTATCTATCTTTCTGTAGATTCGGCACGAAAGATTTTAAAGTGCAAATTTTATATTTCAGAATTGCAGACTTCTTTCTGCAGTGATTATCGCAGTGTAATCTATTTTTTTGAAAAAGTGATGCCAAGAGAACTATTCGAACGGTTTAATACGTGGGTGCGAGGAAAAAACTGTTTAATTCCTGGGAACGATATTGCACCAAAATGACGTCACTGATGAAATGTATTTTTGTTCATTCACTGAGCAGTGTAACCTTTCCGGAATATTTTACTTGTTTATTTTTCTGCCAATTTACGAATTTCTTATAGATTCGGTCTTATAGATTCGGTTTGATTAAAGCACATAAACTGCGTTATTTTTACCTTCTATATTCAAAAGACAACAGATATACGGCGAAATCACTGCCACTCCAATGGTTACATTTTCCTCGATTTTTGCCTTCTCCATGCTTTAATTATATTGTATACCAAATAAATTGTTTTGCGTTGATTGTCGCATAATTCCCTTCGAGTTTTGTCATCTTGCTGCTTATTTTATCGTCCGGAAATATCGAATTTCAGACCATGCTAGCCCTCCTTCGAGGACGCAATCTTGAATTCTAAACTTAAAAACAGTTTCAAGTTTGTTATGCGCAGAAGAATATGTGTGAAACGTGACACTGCTCCTTTAACTCTGGGTAAAACCAGTGGCGTCATTATGACGCCAAGTTGGCGCAAATTCGTTCCCATACATGGGACAGTTTTTGCCTTACGCCATGTATTAAAACGTTTAAATAGCCCCCTTAACATCATGTTTTTGAAAAATAAATTACACTGCAATAATCACCGCACAATGTATTCTATGACTCTAAAATATAAAATTTTGTGTCATATGCACTTTAGTAACTGGTAGCGTGCCTACTGACAATTTACCTACAAAAAAACCACGATGCTCCCAAGGCTGAGCGTCGCATTCTCGTTAGACGTGATATTCAGCCAAGTGTTTTACAGGAAGAAGCGACAAGCTTCGAACAAAGCTCGGCGGTTGGTATGTCCACTATCGAAGAGCTAATTGCGCATTTTGATACTTTGCAAACGTGGAAAGCAGAAGAAATGCAAGATAAAGAAGCCAGAATATAAACTAATTAAGGAGCCACGCAGCGTTCCAAAGTACCTGGATTTAGCGTCCGATGCATTTTTTATACCAATGGCCCATCCCTGATGACCACGAAAGGCACGGATCATTCTGTAAGAAGCTACGATATGAAGGATTTCCTAAAGAATCTTGAGAGCTGTAGCACGCGTGTGGGACTGTCAGACACTGACAAAGTTAGGGATGTTGCTGTCAAACATACAAGTATACCCCAGAGGCTGTTCTGCGTCATTCTGTGACCAAAGAACCAACAACTGAAGAGCCCAACATTAAAGTTTTTGTGTCATGTCGATCTGTTGATTGCCGTATGATGAAGGAAACGACATCTGCCGAAAAGAACTCTTGTCAACCATTTGCAACTGCCTTTAACTCTGTCAACAGGACAGTTAGACGGGAATCAAAAACATCTGCTGAACCAACGAAATCAAAAGCATTCGTTTGCTGCATGTGGCACAGAGAAACTTCGACAACGTTCCAAGCTACAAGACTTGGTTGCAGGGAGCTTCAGGATCGTTTGAAGCACCTTCAAAGATAGAAAAAATGTAAGAGTTAATAACTAAAGAGTTAAAATCAGTGCATCTCTTGAGACAGACCGCCTTTAAATAATGGGGAGGGGGGAGAATTTAGAGTCGACAGCTCGCATTAAATTCTTTTGGAAACAGCAAATGGCACTACTTCAAACAAATGGGACGCAGATAACACCCCAAGTTATTCGATTCGCCCTATCAATTCATGGAAAGTCACCATCAGCATACCGAGAACTGCGAGACAGCGGTGCCCTCATTCTTCCAAGTGAGCGTGTGTTGAGGGATTATAAAAACTATCTCAAGCTCAAAGCTGGAATAAACCAAGAAAACATCGAGTGTATTGGGAGGAAAGTTAGTCCCCGATAATGTGAAATATCGAAAATATTCCCCGATAATCACCTCAGGTTCGGCGAATAATTGCTAAGTATGGCATAATCACTGCAATACATAAATAGAAATTTAATCGTATGTCGTACAATGTCGTATGTAGCTATACAAATGAAATTATATACTTATATATTTTTTAAGCCATATTTAATGATATAAAGTGGAAACCCTAAATAAACGAGCAATTTTTAATTTTTCCTTCAAATAAGCGAAGAATACTAAGCCTGTCTTCAAAACTTCAAAAAGTCAGTATAATATAAATGCAACTTAGCTACATAGCTGTTTGTTTGGGTATTCTGTTTAAGTATTGAGAAACCAAAATACCAAATTCATCCTAAATCATGGAAACTAATCTCTTGACACACACTTGTATGGACAATATTGTTCAAGACTCAACAGAACTTGTTTGAAAAACAGTGAAGCCAATAAAAAGTGAATTGCAGGGTTGCCTTGAGAATACTGGCATAGATTTTGGAGCTGTTCCTAGAAAGTTGTTCAAATCACGTTTGAAGAAGAAAACCCCTTGTCGAATCCATTTGAACAGGTGTCAAACAAGTATCAACAGAATGCCTACTTCCCAGAGCATTTTGGACTAGTTGTAAGTTCTGTGTTGAAAAGATATTGTAAAGAGATTTGGTTTCTTCAAATACTATTTAATAGGTAAACTGAACATATTTTAAAGCTTAAACTGCTCCTATTGTAAACCAGGTTTTTGTGTCTGAATGTTACTTTAATGTCTAATGATGTTTATATTTTGTACATAATAAAAACCCACACGAATAACAGTTGGGCACAGTTCTGTTAAAAGACGACGTGGTACCAAATATAAGGAGGTCATGAAAGACGTTGAAATTGTTTGTTCCAATTGGAACAGATGCTTAACGCAGATTTATACCAAGGGTGTAACATTAAACACAGCTACCCTTCTAGTACAGGAGCTACATGAATAACATCAACCTTTCCATTTTTAGGTTCAGAATGGGCATCGGCAGAATGGCAATGAATTTATCAAGGGCGTCTGTGATGGCCATTTGTAAAAAACCCATACTTTGTTCTGCAAAAATCCAAAAGCAGTTCAGTTAATTGATGCTCTATTATGAAGAACTGGAAATTGCAAATCCACTTGAAAGTAAAACTGGAAAGAACAAATTAGGTAAGCCACAAAAGTAGAAATTACCGATTGGTACTGAATTACAATTGTGTGGAACTGATAATATAATGCGATAGTAACTTAAGAATGCAAAAATAAACTTATAATGTGAAACAATCTTTATTTCCCTTAATGTTTCAATAAAAAAAACTATATTGCAACGTCTGTCTTAAAATTCCATGCACACCTTTAACATTTCCATAAAATATTAGCCGAGATAGACTTTATGCATCCGGTTCCTAGGAATATCGTTCCCGGGGAGGGACATTACGGCGGGATGAATTTCCTGGGACAATGGCAACACAAAAAAACCACCGACAATAGCACGTGTTCCGCACTAAGACATGTATTTTGTATCTACATTTGTTGCCTTGACTAAATTTCATTAGCTAAAGACAAGAAATAGAATCTTTTTGAAATCTCAAAAAGAAATACATGAGGTGAGAATTAACCTGCTAGATCTGATTGATGTCCAATACCGGCAATCTGAGTCTGATGGACAAATCCATCAGACAAGTTTTACGATGGATCCGATGGAGTTCTTTTTTTAAAATACAGAGTCATGTGACAAACATACTTATACATTACGTAATAGATGCAAATATTATAACTATGTAATCTACACAATATTCGGTAAGCTTAGTAACATATATGTATAAACATGCTAAACGCTTACTTTGCCGAAAGTATCTAAGTATGTATTAGGCATAGAAAATAGAAACTCTAGGTCCCTTAGATGGTGCGATAGATCCATCGGACAAAAAATGACGTCATCACAAGCTAGGTTTAATTCAGTTAGGGATGTCCGCATGCGGCCTGCATGGTGATTGCACTAATTACCTCCTGAAAGTCAGATTGTCCGATGGATCCGATGGATCCATCGGACAAGCGTATTTTCAGTCGGACAAAAAATTATCCGATGGAGAAAAAATGAGGTCATAACAAGCAAGGTTTAATTCAATTACGGTTGTCTGCATGCAGCCTGCGTGGTGATTGCCCTGACCTCGTGAAAGTCAGATTGTCCGATGGATCCGATGGATCCATCGGACAAGCGTGTTTTCAGTCGGACAAAAAATTATCCGATGGAGAAAAAATGACGTCATAACAAGCAAGGTTTAATTCAATTAGGGTTGTCTGCATGCGGCCTGCCTGGTGATTGCGTTAACCTAACGAAAGTCATATTGTCCGATGGATCCGATGGATCCATCGGACAAGCGTGTTTTCCATCGGACAAAGAACTATCCGATGGAGAAATCAAAGGTCTCAAAGAGACGACTCACGGATACAAAAAGAACGAAACAAAGCGAATGATTTCACGTGCAAATTGCAATACGATGTTTCTATTTTTTCTTACCGCAGTCAGATTTTACGAAATGTCCACTCATGATTAGCTAATGTGAAATCATGATCAGTCGACTAGTATAGCTGCTGGAAAGTTCATATTCCGAGAGTACTCAGAGTAGTCGTCAATCCGTGTTGTGAGACTTCATTCTCGCTCCACGTTTTATAACATGACTTTAATAACAACAGTTCGAAATCAACACAATCAAATTTCAGCGTATTTTTCATTCTAGATCTGTTGTAGATGTTTTAGACTTAAAAGTTGATGTTTTTCTTTTAAAGAACAAAGGTTAGCGAATATTTAAACAATATAATGCATCAAATTTAATGCTTTAATACACTGACAAATGTTTTAAACGGGCTGCACTGATACGCGATGTGAACAAAACATATGATAGAGATTCCTGACGATACAACTCGACAAACCTTCATTAGGAAATATTATAGAAAACACTATTAAGCACAATTGAATATGACAGAAATGCTCTGTTACTCACCATAGTGAATTTAGTTTTTAGAATGTACAGAAACGGTATGTTATCGGCAGAAATAGAGGTAAGAAACGGAATTGTAGCTGCAATGCACGCTAGTCGTTGTAATGTAACGGTCAGATACAAGCGATTATAATAGTTACATGTGTACGACAAAAACGTAACAGGAATAAATTGCTTTTCAGCGAAGGCTGAAGAATTCTCACGATGTAAATTTCAACAAGTAAACGATAAATCCAAAGTATAAACCGGTCGGACAGGTTCCCGTGAAAAATCCACTAAACTGGTTCTTGACTGGTCTAACCTGTTTCCACCAGGCGCGCAAAGCAGGCTGGAGGCAATTAGAACACAAAAGAATGCACTAATCGAAATAGAGTGATGGCGATGACTCACAAATACTCCTACGGAGTATCCGTGAGTCAAAAATGACTTCATAACAAGCAAGGTTTAATTCAAGTAGAGACTTGTGCAAGCCGACTCCCTGGTGATTGCCCTAACCTAACGAAAGTCAGATTGTCCGATGGATCCATCGGACAAGCGTGTTTTCCGTTCGACAAAAAATTATCCGATGGAGAAAAAATGACGTCATCACAAGCTAGGTTTGTTATCGATGGCGAAATTTGTGGACAATCCTTCATATTTATCAAGACTGTTTATGGTTGTGAGCGTTTTGTGTCGTTCGTTCACCTCCTTAGCGAGTGTTTTTAATATTGTTCATACGTTTGTTTGCGGTGACGATGCTGGGCCTTCGACAACAAACGCGAATGAATCAATACCGGATGGCGTTGTAAATGTTAATTCGGAAACGAAGGCATTAATAACATGTGCAAAATTCTCTACCTATGTTAAAAATATTTTTTATTTATAGCCCGAAGCATTTGCTGGTCGTGACTCTTTTAAATCTTTTGATGCCTTTTGCCGAAACAAAGGCTGTGGTTTTAGTGCGGTTCTCATAAGCAACCGAACATCGTGTCGAAGTTGTGCCCGAAAACGTTTAGTATGCGACGATGGCAAAGATGTTGTAATATATCACATGACTCGTGGGTACATATATTGGAAGCAGGTTTACCAAGAAATGCTCAAATTGTAAAATTCAAGAACATTGTGGGTTTTATAAACGCGATGGCAAAAGAATGTTTGACAATGATTGTTTAACGAACGAGTTCCTGTTGACATCTGAAGATACGGCTATCGATATGACATTGCTGAAGTACTTATATGAAGAGGTAGTTCAAGGCGCTTGTCCTTTTTTGTTAAAAGCTAAGGTTTACAACAGTGTTCATGGCTATTCAACGAGCGAACTGGAGAAAGAAAGCTCTGACTTTGGCGAGGATGGTGTAGTCAAACCCAGGAAGAAGAGAAGGTATATGTCTTGTGTAAAATAGCAAAGAGTAAGTATATATCTTACTCCTTAAAAATAGGGAAGTTAATTTATACTTATTGTATATTCGTCGTATGAACGACGTCCTTTGCACAGAAAGTGTGCTTATGTAGACGATGACTATACACAAAGTTGTCAGTTGACTATAAATAACTATCTTAAATTTCAATTTTATGTCTGAAATATTAAATACAGTAATTGCTATATTGATAATTTTAACATAAATTTCAATTAAATTATTGGCATGAAAAAGGCAAGTGTTTTTGCCCAGAGTCCCAAAATTGATTTCTTTTTCTGAATTTTGTTTATGTCTGCATCATTGAAGAACAACTTGCAGCCATTGTTGAACATCTTAGTTTTTTAAATTTCACTTGTTAACATGGGAGGATTTTCTGGGGGATGGGTGCAGGGGATACACTATCATAAGGTTTTAGCACCGAAAGAAAAATTTAAAAATGGCATGTGCATTGTACATTACATGTATTATTATTGACGTTCTTGACTGAGTGAAAATTCCCTTAAACGGCCAGGTTTAATACTGTGTAAAATGGCAATATCCTAAAAGATGAAAGTCCAGTCACCTCCTTGGTAGTATACCAATAAGCACCCCTCCTGCCAGATGAGAATTGATCTGCCCGTGTCCTTTAGTACACTGACTTTCTAAGGGCTTGGCAATACATACAGGTGGAATGTAAATTTCTTATGTTGTGATTACCTTGGAATTTGCAGCTAATTGAACCTGCTAATTTGCTATTAAATTAACTGACACCTAAAATAATCCCCAAATCATAAACACGAGTTGTCATGGAGAAGTGTATAAAATGAATAACAAGTAAGGAAAATGATATGAAATTATTATCAACTGAATATTTACGGTACCCTGGTAACAGTAAGTAAAATGGGAAAACAAAAATCAGTTAATAATATTCAGGTTGCTGTACGAACTTGAAAATGGCATTTTCAATCGTACCCAATTAGTCTTAAAGTTGACAAGGAAAGGGATTGCGAAGTAATTTGCAGAGTAATTTAGCCGCATTTATAATGCAGGTGTAATTGTATACAACGCATTTCAATCATCGAACATTTCCCGTTTATACTTGAGACGAATATAACGGATTAAAGTTTATGCGCGGGTTGTGACCTCAAAGCACATGTAGCGGCAAAGACATTTTATTTGACACTAACAAGTGGAATAAATGTTTAACATGTTTGTCCATTCATCTTATTGCCCTTTTAATTACTTTCAATTCACCATTGCAAAATATAACATTAAGTGATAAGAAATTGATACTGTATATTTTGTCTAACAAATGGCGTTATTTTCTATTATGGTATTAATATTACAGCTACGATGACAATGACTGTAATCTGCAAACGAAAGCATTGCACAGCTTGGTGTATGGCGCTTTGCCGCTATTACGAAAGTTTGAAAGAAACAGCCATACACTTACGCAATCCGGTGTCGCCTTGAAAATTGAAATAATGGTTGGTTGTATGATATTTATGTAAAAATAAAGTAAAATAATGAAGAGAGAACATACTGTATGAGGGTTAAAAGTAAATACAATAATTAATAATTGCTTTTGATTGAAGTTTAATAGGTTGTGGTTATTTTGAATTTTTTTACTTTAGCTGATGTGGGGTATGAATCAATGTGTTGATTAGCGAAAACAATGATAATTAAAGTTTTGGCAAACGGAATTCGAGTTCAAATAATATATTCTACTATATACCAAAAATTAATAAAATTTAGATTTCCTGCCTTCAATTAATTTGAAGGCATGACAACTGAACGGATATAAGACATGCATAGTAATTGCACTGTCAGTGAAACCTACCTATATCATACTAACGTCATATCATCGTACATCCTGTTTAATAAGGCTCTTACGGTGAAAAATAATATGAAAGAAGAAATTGAATAGAAGTATAGATAATTTGGACTGAAATAATAACAAGACATGGAATTTAACTTTCTAGAATTTGTTTCGATGAGCTCGTAGTAATTTCTGAAAAAAGGAAAAGTTCGCTTAGTGAGATTGACGGCGATTTATTCTATTCAATTAAACTGTGGCCAAAGAAGATAGAAAGAATATTTTGGAATACGCCCATTCGTGACCAAGAAACTTTCGTTCTGTTAATTTTCTTGGTTGAAAATGGTTGTCGTCCGTGGTTGGCAAGGCAATGGATCCTCGTGACATCTACGTTTTGGGATAAAGCAAAAACCTCATGGAGACAACAGCAAATAGAATGGATCCTTGAAAATCGAAGTGAAAAAATAAATACATGGTTCTATTTTGATTTACATTTCCAAAAATACGTGTATTTGGATGGAACAGATAGATGCGTGAATGCAGAAAACATATAAGCAGGACAAATCTACATTGCTATGTGACAATGAATTTAAGGACAATGCATTACAATGAATAAGTGACGAATAGTGCTTAATATATAGACGTATTTTCATGTAATATCATTTGCGGCCTTTCTTCAATAGGTTTTTTATCCGTATGCATGATTTTTTTTAATGAGAAGCATCAATATGTGAACGAATCAAATATCCTCCGAAAATATTAACACAAATGATTATTGTTTTAAAGATGTATTAAAACATCGAAATCCCATAATGAAAAGCTCGAAGTAATTAAATTGAGCGATGATTATGGGCATTTTTAAACCAACATAAATTGAAATAAAGTCCCGCAGACACAAACACAATCAAAATCTGTCAACAATAGTGTGTATGACCGCTACATGGCACTGCGTGATCATGGAAGCGCAAGAAAAAAGTCGCTCACAACACCTGCAAAAGTCGGCGTCCTCTTTATTCTATAATAAAGACTTAAAAGTGGCCTTTTTAAAAGCGAAGGTAGTTAAATTTAAATTGAAGTCCAGCAGACACAAACACATTCAAAATCTGTCAACTAGTGTGACGCTACATGACACTGTGTGAGCATGAAAGCTTAAGGAATAAACCGCACAGAAACACCAGCAAAAGGCGGCGATCCTCTTTGAAAAATTTCCAAAATGGGTTGATTTCATATACGAATAGATTTAAAACAACGAATTTTGGATATTTTCAAAACGCGTGAATTAAATAATTGATGTTATAAAGTACGAGTTTAGCATTGCTATAACATATGAAGCTTCTGCAGGTTATAACGTACTTAACCCTTTGAAGGCCAACGCCTTATACAGGACAGTAAGAACAAAAAGATATTTTTACAAAGAAAGAAAACACAATAGGAGCACAATTAACAAAAGAAAAAGATTTTGACCATTAAAAGGTTAAAATTATTTCGGATAAAGTTTGCATAATGAGGCTTACATGTGCAATGAAAACAATATATCTATAAACTGAATCGATTCATCTCTGCAACAATTTAAATTACAAGATATGTGAATACACAGCAAAGCAAGATTTATGTATACTTAAATTTCTATAAACATACTTAGAATTCGGATTTATCGCAACGTATATATGCACAGGGCCAACTAAATAGCATTGACAAGTCATATTTTTAATTTTGAGTGTACTTTCATGTAGGTTTTTTAAAAAACGAGGTGAACATATAGATATATGGCTACATAAACATCAATAAATATAAAGTTAAATTTTCAAATAAGGAAACATTTACCATTGAACCAAATACACTATTTAAGCCTAATTAATTTATAAATATAGCTACTTTGTTTTTGATAAGGGTTTTTCAGAGAACGAGCCAAACAGATATGAACACATGCCCAAGTGACATTTATATATAGACATATTTATATAAACAGGCCCAGTTAATTAGCATTGTCAAGTAATATGCCCGTAAATAATTACGCAGGGTTCTTAAAAAGCGAGGTGAACATAAACATACCTAAAATGCATACTATTGTCTAGTATTAATTTGGCAAATATACTTCGTATTTGATAAGAATTTTTCAGAAAACGAGTAAGCAGGGCCATTTACACGAAAAAAAAGGGCGCGTTTTGATTAAGTCCGTCTTATCCAAGACGCGAACGGCAACCGTATAAATGGTCAATTTCTGTAAAATTTTTTCAGAGAACGAGACAAACAGATATAAGTACGCGGCAATTAAGGCACAGTCATTGCAATAGTTTTCTTTCTGGACAAACTTCAGTACGTGTTCAAGCCTAAGGCCTCACACAGAGGGCGAATTAAGTATAGCTAATGTTGCCGTTGGCAAGTCATATTTTGAATTGTGAGCGAACGTTGATATAGGTTATTCAAAGAACGAGGTGAACATATAGATATCTGCTTACATAAACAATAAATATAAAGTTGAATTTACCTTACTGGGCAAAACAATGTTGACAGTTATGTAAAAAGTATAGTTAATTATTTCTGTTAAAGTTAATAAATATTAATTATTTCTAATAATAAAATGGCTAGGGGTAACTGTAACCCCTAGCTCAAAATATCCCAAAACTCGCGTTTGGTTTCTTATTTGCCCAGTAACGCGCTGCGGAAATGCAACATCTACAGTACGGAAATTATGATATAAGATATATGGTTTACGTTCGCAAGATGGCAGACATAAACAATAAATATAAAGTTGAATTTTCAAATCAGGAGACATTTACCATTGAACCAAATACACTATTAAGCCTAATAAATTTATAACTAAATTATACTTTGTTTTTGGTAACGGCGTTTTTCAGAGAACAAGTCAAACAGATATGAATACATACAGATGTAACATTTATATATAGCTATATTTCTACAAACATGCTTGGAATAAGGAGGTTGTTTCGCCACGTACATGCACAGGCCAAGGGAAATTAACTATCATGTACGTTGCCATTGGCAAGTCATAGCTATTTTGAATTGTGAGCGTACTTTGATATAGGTTATTCAAAGAACGAGGTGAACGTATAGATATATGCTTACATAAACATTAATGAATATATAGTTAAATTTTCAAATAAGAAAACATTCACCATTGAACCAAATACACTATTAAACCTAATCAATTTATAACTAAATTATACTTTGTTTTTGGTAACGGCGTTTTTCAGAGAACGAGTCTAACAGATATGAATACATACAGATTACAGAGGTAACATTTATATATAGCTATGTTTCTATAAACATGCTTGGAATAAGGAGGTTTTTTCGCCACGTACATGCACAGGCCCAGTTAATGAGCATTGTCAAGCAATACTTGCGAGAAAATAATTTGATGCAGGGTTCTTAAAAAACGAGGCGAACCTAAACATATACCGTGCTTATAACGTGCTCATAACTAACATTAATAAGTATTGATATTTCAAACGAACAGAGGATTGAGCATTGAACTAAAACGTATGTCATTAACCTAGTTTGTAAATATACGTTCAGTATGGCATTTTTCAGAGAACGAGCAAGCACATATCAAAACCCATGCATGCAAGTAATATT
This sequence comes from Muricea muricata, assembly GCA_963855995.1. Taxonomy (NCBI): domain Eukaryota; kingdom Metazoa; phylum Cnidaria; class Anthozoa; order Malacalcyonacea; family Plexauridae; genus Muricea; species Muricea muricata. Next base: position 37,930,944 of record OY979718.1, read on the forward strand.
TATACAGGGTGTATAAAAAAAACGGAGTCCATGTTTTGTGTCTAATTATTTCTAAATTACTGAAACTTATAAAACAATTTTGGACTTGTTTTAAACCACGTTCTATTCTCTTTCGAACAAGCCGTATTTCGTATTTTTACTTTGCGTAACGTACGTGCTATGACAAATTTAGTAAAAGCTATCGATTTGAGATGCCCTCCAATTATGCAAATTCACTACGCCTTTCATGGTCGCCAGTCAAATTTTAATTTTTTCGCTTATTACATAAATGGTATTTCTGTTAAACTTAATAAAACTTGTTATAAAGCTTTACAGAAGATAACGGACCGTTTACATCAACAAAAACCTTAGATTTATGCCAAAATAATAATCGAAATTAGCGTTTTGTTTATCCGCGCGTGCACAATGTTGTCGAAATTGCATAATGTTAATATTCATGAAGTCGATACAAGCTTGAACTATCCGTTCGTAGTGTACGTTAACAGTCCGTTATCTTCTGTAAAGCTTTATAACAAGTTTTATTAAGTTTAATAGAAATACCATTTATGTAATAAGCGAAAAAATTAAAAATTTAACTGGCAACCATGAAAGACACAGTGAATTTGCATAATTGGAGGGCATCTCAAATCGATAGCTTTTACTAAATTTGTCATAGCACGTACGTTACGCGGAGTAAAAATACGAATTACGGCTTGTTCGAAAGAGAAAAGAACGGGGTTGAAAACAAGTCCAAAATTGTTCTATAAGCTTCAGTAATTTAGAAATAATTAGACACAAAACATGGACTCCGTTTTTTTTATACACCCTGTATAGCTATATGTTTCTAAACATACATACGATACGGGTTCATGGCCACGTACATTAATAAAACGTGAATTAAAGTCCTATAAACATATCTTTCCAAAGCAAACAAATGAATTCATACAGATACGGATTCACTTTATAGCTAGCTGTGTATATAAACATACTTATAGAATACGGGCTTATCGCGAAAAGTATAAATGTAAATATGCTTTGATACGGGTTTACCGGCTACGCATACAAATAACAATTGTCGCAATTTATACTTAAAATATGAAGTCCATGTTAAAGTCCATATTAAATGTCCATGGGGCATCAGATAATTATTTGTCCTGTAGCAAACGCGCTTGTCCGACCTGGCTTGACAGCTATATTTATAAATATGTAAATATGCCATATTGCTGTACTGAAACGTACTTTGAATACGGATTTATCGCCACTTACATACACAGTTCACTTTATAGTTGTGTATACAAATATAACAATTCTCACAATTCATATTACTTTGTTCTTGATAAGGGTTTTTCAGAGAACGAGTCAAACAGATATAATAAATACACATTCAACTGAGTTACTTCTATAGAATAGGGGTTTATCGCCATATATATATAATTGTATAAAATATGCTTAGATACGGGTTCACTTTATAGCTGCGCATACAAGTAACAATTGTCTTAATTCATATTTATAGCATGAAGTTTTAAATGTCCATCGGAAAATGATTTGTCCTATAGCAAACTCGCTTGTCCGATGGATCCATCGGATCCATCGGATAATCTGAGTTTAACTGATATCTGCTTCCCATGAGTCATGACGTCATTTATTTTCAATCGGAAAAATACTTCTCCGACCGAATTTACGTTTGTCCGATGGATCCATCTGAACCATCGGAAAGTAGATTTGTCCATCGGAGTCAGATTGCCAGTCAGTGAGTCGACCCTGAACATCCAAGCAACACAACGTTAAACTTTTACTGTTTGGTATGAGCCGTAATTAAGGCTGCATAGTTTCAGCGTTCAGAAATGGGTTTGATACGCCGTTTTTAAAATTATCTTCTCTCTTTTATCAATACGCCCTCCCCCCTATCCCTTGGCCTTTCGCCAACTTTTTTCAGTTATAATGGTTAAACTATTGTGCAAATTATCATACTAAAATGCAACAAAAGTGCCCAAACATTTTGTTAAATTAATCAGTCAAAATGACGCGCCAAATTTAATAAATTTTCCCAAAATTCAAATGAAATTAATTTTGCCTTTACTCTCTTGCACTGATAAGCGGGCGATTTTTACTCACCCCCTTTTTTTTAAATCAACCCACCCACATTTAAAAAAATATCTCCCTTTTCTTATATCTCTTCAGAAAGTTTGTGCCCCGCCCCACCTTAAGAAGGGGAGGGGGTTCGAACAATGGGTGAAATTGGCGAGATCTCGCTTACCGGTATGAGAATTTTTCCACATAAACCCTCACAAGCGAGATGGCCTGGTTGTCGGGATGAAAGTTGTTTCGAAAAGCTGCCAAATGTAGTCAAAACAATGCCACAATTATTCTGTGGAATTTCTAAACTACATAATTGTCCCGGCGTGTTATTACTAGCATTGATTCTTAAATGTGGAGAATTCAGTGATTATAGAGATTATAGAGTTCAATGATGTAGAACGTTCGCGCGAATTTAGAAACACAAGGTATACGACATTTAACTTATACATGCGCACTCGACATAAAGCCGTTCGAAACTTATTCATGATAATTCATGTTACGAAATCTGGGTGTTTTGGGACCAAGTGACCTGCTGATTCCAGGGCTATTTCTCCAATCCCCAAGCACGGGTCATGTCCTTAGACCGAGGTTGGCTTTTCTATAAGCCATTCAGGCTTCGTGTATTTTTTGTTATCCAAAGGGGGTCAAGACGCAATGACAAATGGAGAAGATATCGGCAGCTTTGATTTTCACGGAACATTTTGGTATCGTTTGGATTTTCGGATGAAAAATTAGCCATGTTTTCCAGAGGCTGTTTAGCACTTTAGCATATGTTTCTCGTATTGCGCACACATGTTTTAAATAAATCGCGTGTATGACTGTTGCGCAGATTTTATTAAGCCTGGTTTTCATATGTCGGCGATGATCGGTGACACATTGTCGGTGATATTTAAGGAGAAAATATTTAAGAGGTGCTAATATGGTTCAGAAATGGTGCTTTTAGGGATGGTCATTAGGAGGTGCGATAGGACTAGGACTAATATTTCAACTTGCACAAAAATTTTGACGGACTTCTAAATAGAATTTGCAAGGGTGGTAAAATGCTGCATTTTATACATTTTAGTTATATTTTCTTTTTATACGCTGGATAACTGGTTAAATTTGTTATTATCGCAGTCGAATTAGCTTGAATGGAAATCAAACTGGGCCGAATTGTTGACAACCGACTTTGGAATATACAATGGCGCCAAATTTGGACAAAGTTCAGGCCTTATCTTGTCGATGGTTACATAGCCAAAATCTGCTTGAAACCTGGTTACAACGTGATTAAAATATTTTCGATACCATTATGTCTCAGCTGAGTTTCATAATTCGAAGGATTTCAACGAATATCGGTGACAAAGAGGGGAGTAAAGTAGCGAATTTGGCCAAATACGCCATTTGCAACAGGTAGGCACATTTCAAATTATTATTTCGGTCACAAAATCTAAACAATTTTACACCAAAATAATGATAATATATCTAAATAAATACCAATTATGTTTTCATAAAAAGATTTAGGAAAAAATGTAATGGTAGGTCCACTGCTGCTTATTTGCAGCTCTAAGCCCTAAATTACATTTCGCCATGATTATTGTAAGGATATTTTCTTATGAAATATTAGTCCTAGGCCTATAACACCTCCTACTCCCTAAAAGCACCATCTGTGAACCATATTAGCTCCTCAGATAAGCCAAAACTTTTATGGTTACTAGATAGCACTATGACGAAAGCGTCGTATTTGGGTGTGGTCAGTTTCGAACGTTTCGTCCTGGATTCGGCTTCGGGCAGCGTTAACCATGTTGACCGCTTATGCGCTTTGACGTAAAGAAATCTATTGCGTCCACGTCCTAAAGAACGCTGATTGGTTAAGAGCCATGTTCACATAACTCAATGTAAACACGGAAAATTTTCCGCCACTTGTAAACACGGAAATTTTTCGTATCCTTTGGGTTTTTGACACTGCTATATTATAAAAAAATTATAAAACATTTTTCCGTGTTGATGTACAGTTATATCAACACTCGTGGAAACTCAAAATTGTTTTCCAATTTCCACTCGTGTTGATATAACAGTATATCAACACGGAAAAATGTCTTATATTTTTTAAAGGTAAAAGCCAAGCGCAAAAAGTACGACGGGTTATGACAAAGCGCCTTGGTTATGTTTAACAGGGGAGTCGCTAAAATAGGTTTTATCGTATTCCCAACAAATTGCATCCATTGACATGATTAGCCATTCTGTTCACGGTTTTCCACATGATGAATATGCGAGATGACTACACTGTATAAGTATAGGTTATCACATGAGGGGCCAGGTGATATCAGTTTTATCGCTCGAGGGACGATATCGTATTTTGTCACGGCTGAGCGCAGCGAACGAGGGACAAAATAAGATATCGTAACGAGAGCAATAAAACTAATATTACCGAGCCTCGAATGTGATAACCTATTTAACACATACTTGTGCCTTTATCAGAGCTATTCAGGGGCGAAAATCGTTAAAAAACTGGAATTTTGCAAAAACAAGCCAAGAATAACTTATCTTTTTACAGTTGCAGATATCTTTCTGTTATTGGCCTTCTATCATAACATATTTTGCTTTTTCACAACCGATTTGCTGTCGGACGCCATATCGCCGGTACATATCGTTTTTATGTCACCCTGTTTATCCCCTGATAAACACTTCTGAAAATAAATATTTCACCAATGTAAAATCATTAAAAAACAATCTTAACTCAGAGGAATTAACAAAAACAAAAAAAATGACTTATCTTTTAATAGCTGCAAGTTTCTGCGTGATTTTCTCACTCTAATAATGTTTTTACATCGTTTATTTTTTAAAATTTCACGTCGACAATCCTTTGGTCAGACGCCATCTTTGTTTTGACAGCGACAAATTTAGCGGGACAAAAAGCGATATCAGGGACAAAAAGCCATATCACAGTGACAAAAAGCGATATCAGGGTCCGGACATATCGTTTTTATATCACCTTGTTATCGCCCTCATAAAGGCACAAGTATGAGATTACAAATAATACCCATCGATTGCCTCTTGCCTTTTAGCTTTACCATCGAGCAATCTTAATGCATCTTAGGAAAAACGTGTTTAAACAAATCAGTGGAAATACAACCAAGCAAAAATCTCGAGGTGCTAGATTTTTCCAAGTGTACTGAGCATTTTTCGCAGTATAATTTTCCTTTCGCAGTATAAATGTCTGAAACAGGCGTTCAAAAAAGAATATAGCACGAGGAGCCAATTGTTATGGCCAGATTTTATATATTTTAATTCATTGACTCTCCTCGTTATTAATGTATTCATTGTATTTTTTCTCCCATAACACTTTTGTGTGTTGTGCCTTTTCTGCGTTAGCTCTTCTCTTTTTCTCTCTCTATAAAATAAATTCTCAAGGTTACCGGTGCGTGTTTTGGTCGTAGATGATGGTCAGGAAAATATTCGGCATGAACGCTTAAAAGGGGGAGCAAGCAAACGTGAGAAAAATGGGTAAAGTAGCAAATTAGAACTCATATTCAAACAATCGGGGCAGCATAATGTGAAAAAACACAACACCGCGTTGTATAATAAAACCAATTTTGACACTTCTGCCAGCAAAACGAGAAAAACTAAAAACAGTCAAGCGAAAAAGCTCTTCAAAAATAAGAAGGCTAGGGCATTCTGTGAAATAATGATCCTTTTCTGATTTATTTAGTTTACTTACGTTCGGTCTTGTTGGCGCGTTGTTAAACCATTTTAAACTAAGGATAAAAACAGCCTAACCCTAGTCGTTCTGCAGATAACCCTTGATATGACGTCAGCTAGCTGTGCATGACTTCACCGCTCAAGGTAGTGAAATAAGCATGGTTTAACAACGCAAAAAAAGCTTAAGTCAAGACGAAAGCGAAAACTTTAAATCTCGGTAGATTCCTGACAAAACGCTGCAAACCGTGCCGACAGAAAAATAGAATAGCCTACTGACAAATGTACGTTTTGCTGCACTAACAATATGAATAACAATATGAATTAACACTGTTTCCCACATCCTCCCCAGCAAAGACGAATGTAATATGTCGGTTAAACTGTTTGCGAAGTGACCTCACGTTCTGTCCGTCAATATAGCGGCCTCTCAAGGCGTTCGCCTTATCAGTCTATCGTTCTCGTCTTTATCTGCTAAACTCTCGTTAACTTCTGGAATTTCCGTATCTGTATTGGCTTCGACAATCTCAAAAGGGATTCAGCTATTGAATCGGCCTGGAAAGGACATCGTTGTTTGCTGTCTTATTTTAGGTATCGCCTTTAATTTAGCACCTCTCGCTTGTCCATCACGACTAACAACGAATTGCTAGACCTTTCACAATCTCCATTTGCAGCGAGGAGCCGGTTCGTCGTCTTTAATTAACACAACAGTTATATCTGCACCCTTTCCGTGCTTGTCTTTGCGATATATGTTTACTTGACGTAACTGGTTTAGATAAGTATCGCGAATCTACCGCAATAATCTTACAAAGATGAACCCATCAATATGAGCCTCTGAGTAACTCCTTGAGATACCATAAATCGCTCTACTTCTACCGCTTTATCCGACCGACCTATCTGGTAAAAACTCTTGATGAATAGCTCAACTCGAAGCGCAAGTTAGAAGCAGAATATACGCCTTCGTTGACAAATAATGGTCCAGCAAAATCAAGGCCGACTGTATGAAATGCATAAGTAAAATAATCAACTCTATAATCTGGTAAGTCCGGCGACGAAGGAGGCTTCACCGTTACCCCTTGATACCTGGTACACGTCATACACTTTCGGAAAATTTCGTTGATTGTCTTTTTTCCTCTGACGATCCAATACTTTCTCCTAACGTAAACTAAAGTTGTTTCCATGCAGTGATCCGTTACCGATTGATGAACATTTAAAAGGTTCCTGAGATCATTGTCAACAACAGAACATTCACTTGAAGATGCCTCTAGGAAAATAACGGCAAACCACAAAAGCAATAACCAGAGGAACATGGCTATCCTGGTAGGAATATCTGCTGGATTTTCCTCATCTCTTACAAAGTGCCATGTAGTGCGATCAACAATTTTCCTTATACTGACCACCAGATTTTCAACCCACTGCATCTCTATGCCCCAAATCCAAGAGAACGCCACTCGAGGATCCGTCCAACAAAAAATTTCGTCCACAACCACGCGACCCAGAAAACCATTTATCACCTCGTTTACTCAATACTCGACAACTTAAAAGTTCTAACCGTGGAATATTTAAGGTCTTTATCGGGCTCCATGTAAAAAGATGACACCATTCATACCTTATACGAATTTTTTATTCAATTAAACTCAACAGATTACATTGGAACAAAGAAGTCCAAAAGGCCTCAAAAGCCAGTAGCCACTTTCGGAAGTAGCACACATCAACACGTGCTAATCTACATTAAGATAATTTATGATTAATAACTTATACCACATGTTATACTGGCACTTGCCCGTCAAAGATGGCGTACAGGTTATCGTTCCAATCTAATATACAGTGTTCACTGGTTTACATTTACGACGTGAGCACGTGGAGAGTGATCACAGACATAATGATTTCTCTAGGGTTCAATAAGTGCTTTTTTGTATGAAGTCTCAGATAAAAGACAGAAATAATGTAATAAACAAGACAAAAAACTCTTTTTATCCCGAAAAAATTGAAAAAAAAAAGATCGCCTATACATGTCACTTCGATTTCCGTTTTTCGCCCTGATAAAAAGTCCTTCATGTAATAAGGCCTTATCACGTGCCTTTCGTGCCCAAAACATCATGTTTACTGCGTTGCGATGGCACAATTTCTGTTGACCAGTCAGCAATAAGACCCACGATAAGAATATGTAGCGGGTGTAACGCGGGCCAAATTACATAGGCAAAAAGTAGCTAGAAATTCATTTTGGTGACAACACCTGGTTTGTGGGGTTTTTTTGAAAAACATATGTATATGGATCATCAGAAAGAGCACAAAAAACTGCCATGAATACTCTTAAATTATTCTTCAAAATCAAACTAGTAACTAATTTTCACATGAAAGGGAAATAACTCCAAAACTATTTGAAAAATAAAAACCTGTTTAAAGGAAAATGGCAATATATTCGCTTATCGGCTTATTTATAAACAGCTTTCAAGTAATTGTAAAATCCGTTGTTATTTTTTTGGTAACATACTTAGATTCTGAAGTATTGAAGGACAAATAACATTAGCCAACCGCCATCTTGTTTTATAATTAGGTCAATTTTAATGACGTCACAACCTGGGTAGACAGTATAAAACCTGCTCTCAATTATTTAAATTTCAATGAAATTTTCTTGAACACTTCGCATTTGACGTAAGAAGTATATACATATAAATTTAGTTGGGTTTCAACATTCAACATACTTGGTTATTGCTTCTTCAAGAGAAAAAACAATTATCCAGGTTGTGGCGTCATGGACTTTTTGAATATCCAAGATGGCGGATGACTAGTGACTTTGCCCTTTCTTGTCCTTCAATATTTCAAAAACTGAGCATGTTATCAAAAAATTAACAAGAGATGTTAGGGTTATCTTAAAAGTTCTTATGAATAAGGCGGTAAAAAAATATATTGCTGTTTCCCTTTAAGTCCAGTCTTATATGCAGTTTTTTGCGCTCTTTCTGATGATGCCAGTCGTTTTTGCCTTTGGCGATTATGAAATTTCACATTTTTTTGCAATACAATTTAATAGTAGATAACCACACATCTGGGGAACTTTTTGTAGTAATGTACCTATACGCCTTTCAAATAAACCACAAATCAGGTGCTCCACTTGGATGGGTGTTACAAAAGTAAAATATTTTTGATGACAGCCCACGGTTTAATACATACAATCTCAGTATTTAATTGAATTAATTCACGCCTGTACTGATTCAAATTCATTTACCTCATTCTTTAAACATTTTCTCAATTGCAGTTTTAAATCATTGCACATGCCAAAAAACTTTCCAACTGAATGCTTAAAAAGTAAAAACAATCTTCTGATTAATACTGATGATTATTTAAGGGGCCTCGTGCAGTAGAGAAAATTTTGAGTTCATGGTGCATTAAGCTCGCGTGTTATTTGTAAACAAAACACAAGCTTGATAGTCTCTGACACTTTTAATATATGATCTGAATTCACTGCTTGCACTAATTTAAATACAGTATGCCTAAGTCTTTGCTTGGTTTATTAATACCAGAAAATATTGTAATGCTCTATATACTTGTTTGTACTTTCGGACTTACTTCATCACTAATTTGATTAATTTTGACTTCATTTTATTGCTTTTTGCAAAGTTTGAAGACATTTTTGATGTCATCTTGACACAATAATCCCCTAAGCAGTTTTTCAAAATGGCCACCAATTGTTTTCTCAATGTGACAGATGCTGTTTTGAAATATGAAGTGTATTTTTGTCATTTTTCACCTATGTGATTATACTAAAACAATTATAGGTGAACATTGACTGATAATGACATCACTTCAAATAAATCATAGCAAATAATTGTAAATTAATAATCAATAAGCACTAAAATTGACTCCTTTATATTTGCTAGTAATGTGGATTTATGTAATGTAATGTAGACATATTGTAATACCCTACTATTCTAAACTGAGCTTAATATGCACAGTGAGTATTTTTACCCTTCAATTGACATTCTTCTATATATCATACTTATTCTTAAAATTTCTGCACTGTACCTGTTCATGACATGCTTTTAGCAAATCAATAACATCTAAACATTCCTCGTGAAGATGCGGCGCTAGACTTGAATGCATATTTTTAATCGTTAGTAATATAAACCACGGACAAGATCTATATTAACTGGTTCTTAACTGGCCATATTCGTACTCGTCCGAGACGCCATCTTAACTTCAAAAGCTGGATCAGGGTTGGTAGGTCCTGCGCATGCTTGGAGCCAAATAGCTATGCAAAAAGAGGCCAAAATCTACCAAAAGAGGCCAAACTACAATTTTACTAACGCTGCCAAATAAATGCTAAAAAGCCCAAATTTATCGCAAACTCATTCCTAATAGTTTTGGGTTTTGACACTGTTCAGCCTTTCTTTTACAACCAGTGCGATGTCTAGTGTACTGCGTAGCACAACTAATTTATGCCATGAATACTAAATAATCCTCATATACTAAAAGTCCTCATGAAAACTAAATAAATGCCTTTAATATCACAATTAGTATACCTACATATTATTATCAGGATTAAACATATATAATCAAACTAAGATCGAAACATTTTCCAAGCATTACTTTGAAATAGAAAGAGGCCAAAAAGTAGCCAAAAAGCCAAACTTTTTTTTGAGGCCAAGCAAGAAAAAAAGAAGCCAAAATCGAGTTATTTGGCCTCTAATAGGCCAAACTACCAACCCTGAATGTTGTGACCGCGCGGGGGTTAATAACTGGGGAACTGAGTTCGAAACATTGGCAATACTTTATCTAAAGAAGTATAAAAACGGATGACTTGTATTCTTGACAATTTGACAGTTGTTTTATTTGTTTTATGCTGTGTTGAGCGAAATCGGTTGCAAAGTAACATGGAAAAGGGTAAAAAGCGAAAAACATTAAAATTCCGCATGGGCAAGACAAATGACATCATTGCCAAACATGATAAAGAGGCCCTTGAGAGGCAACGGTTATCAGTAACAACTAGTTCCACAATGGTCAACGTTTCCAAGGAAACTATCAAAGAAATGATGTTTGCAAAAGGAGACAGTGAGGAAGATATTAAAACATGGGCGGTGGAGAGTGAAACCCTACTGAGCGAAGCTGACCAATGTATTCGACAAATTACCAAAGAGCTAAACGATATGGAAGCGGCTACTCAAGAAGCTATTACTTTAAAAGAGCGAGAAAAGAAATTAGAGTTTGAGAAGCTGTTGATGGAGCAGAAAATAAAGCAAGAACAGGAAGCAGCAAAGGAAAAGATGGAGATTGATCTGGAGTACCAAAAAAGATTGAAAGAATTTCAACAAACTGAATCAAGTTCTGAAAAGTCGCAATCATCTGCCCTTATAAAAATGCCCAAATTGGTCATTTCTAAATTTCAAGGAACACCTCAAGATTGGATTCGGTTTTGGGGACAGTTTGAGGCACAAATCGACAAGTCGGCAGTTGATCCTGTTACAAAATTTTCTTACTTAAAGGAGCTGTTGGAAGTCAAAGTACGAAAGTTAATCGACGGGCTGCCCTTTACTGAGGAAGGGTATGATAAAGCGAAGGACATCTTAGGAAAGCGATATGGCCAAACTAGAGAAGTGGTTGGAGCATATGTACGAAAAATTCTCGAATCACCTTATATCCGAGAACGTGATGTTGCAAAAATACATGCTTTCTATGAAACACTGCTATATAATGTTGAATCGTTACAGACTCTGGGCAGTTGAAACAAACTCGATGCGGCCGTCAGGTTTACGTTGGACAAATTGGAAGTGATTAAGAGTGAGCTCGCTATGACCAATGACAACTGGAGTGAGTGGACTTTCTCACAGTTTGTTGAGGCTCTCGAGAAGTGGACGAAGAATAGTCCGGTCAAAGAATACTCTGAGAAATACCGTAAAGGACAATCATTCTTAGTGTTGGATTGAAGTGTTGGATTGAAGGGCTGTTTGTACTGTTCTAGTGATGCACACAGGGTGATAAACTGTGACAAGATCATTAAACCTGAGGACAGGAAGAAAATCTTAGCTGAGAAGCATTTATGTTTCAACTGTGCAGGAGCAAAACACATAGCGGCAGAGTGTAAGAGCAAGGGCAAGTGTCAAATCTGTCAAGCAAGACACCACACTTCAATATGCGACAAGAGTCCAAGACCTGGTGAACCTGGAATGACGGCAAATCGTATCGGTCTAATCGCAGTCATACATCCGGTAGTTGTTGTTCGAATTAACGGTTATAAATTCCGTGCCTTACATGACAGTGGAGCAAGTCATTCATATGCCTCTTCTACAGCCATCAACTTAACCAATGCCAAGTTGAAGTCTACGAGCCTTCGACAGATCGCGATGTTAACCGGAGTTACTACAAGAACCATGCAAGTGTATGAAGTGAAAATACAGTCGTTATCTGGAGATTTTGACCTGGATGTGAACATTACTAAAATCGAGAAGAAGGAGCTGCTGTCCTTAGATAATCCCAAATATAAAGAAGTTCTGTCAAAATACTCGCACTTACGAGGAGTTAAAATGAATGATGATGACCAGAAAGACCTCCTGCCCATTCACCTTATTCTCGGAGAAAATGATTTGCTAAGATGCGTACGCGAGAGAGCTTAGGTGTTGGTCGCAGTGGAGATACGGTTGCTGAGCACACTAAATTTGGTTGGTCGATTATGAGCAAGAACAAGAACAAGACGTAACGCTTGGTTATCTTGCAGTGAATTCAACCTCAGATTACGACAATTTGTGTGCGCTCGACGTGCTGGGTTTAGCCGATAATGTCGGAGCAGACGCTGATGTTGTCAACGAATTTAAAGAACAGCTGACGAGATCGAAAGAAGGCTGGTACGAGACAGCGTTACCTTGGAGACCGACCAATAAACCCCTGTTATCCAATGTGGACGGTAGTTTACGTCGCCTCAACCCACTTCTGCGGAAATTAAAGCGAACGGATACGCTTCTAGAGTACGATGTCGTGATCAGAGAGCAAATCGACAAAGGAATCGTGGAGAGAGCCCTCAACGTAGTCACTGGTAAACAATTCTACCTACCGCACCGCGACGTCGTTAGAGAAGGTGCAGAAACAACGAAAACCCGAATTGTTTATGACGCCTCCGCGCGTGAGCTTGAGGACACCCCGTCGCTAAACGATTGCCTTCTTACCAGCCCACCATTACACAACCAACTGTGGTCCGTGTTAGTGAGAAACCGATTCCACCCCATAGCTGTAGCTGGCGACATCGAAAAGGCCTTTCTACAAGTTTGAGTCCAAGAGCCTGATCGTGACGTCTTAAGGTTTCACTGGATCAAGGACGTTCATTCGACCGAAGTAGAAATACTACTCTTTACTCGAGTCGTCTTTGGCCTAACATCGTCGCCTTTTCTATTAAACGGAGTCATCGCGAGACATCTAGAATTGATTGAACCTCGTCACCCCGAAACAGTGGCGGAAATACGCAAGAGCATGTACGTAGACGACTTGATATCGAAAGCACCTACACTACGAACGAAGCAGCCGAGCTGAAACAAGACGCGATCGAGATTTTCGACGACGCCAAATTCCGTTTGCACAAGGGGCATTCAAATGCTTCGGAACTTGAATCGAACATGAATGACGGTGCACTAACTTTCGCTAAGCGACAACTGCGTGTCAGTCCTAAGGAGAACGGTAGTAGGCTTTTGGGTTTGAAGTGGAATAAAGTCGAGGATTCCCTACAAGTCGATTTCCCTAGCACACCGGCAGTGTTTATGAAGCGTGGTATCCTGGGGTACTTGGCCAAAGTCTACGACCCTCTAGGTCTACTATCACCTATGTTACTTGGAGGGAAGATTCTGTATCGAGAAGTCTGTCAAGCCAAAGTTCGATGGGACGGATTTATTCCAGACGATCTAAGCAAACGCTGGCAGAAATGGGAAAGTGCACTACCGAGATATTTATCGTTTCCACGTAGCATCCCAACCTATCGAGAGCCGATCCAAGAAGTGCAACTGCATTCCTTCGGCGATGTCAGCAAGAAGGGTCTATGTGCAGTGGTATACGCTGTTGTCCAACAAAAATCTGGTAAAGTGCAATGTCTGGTGACCGCAAAATCACGACTTGCGAAGACTAACTTGACTATCCCCAGACTCGAACTCGTTTGTGGGCACATGGCTGTGAATTTAGCCGTTAACTTAAGAAATGCTTTAGAGGGATTCAAGATGGCAGAAAATATTCATTGCTGGTTAGATAGTAGCGTGGCCTTACATTGGTTAAATGATGACGGACAGTATCGTCAGTTCGTTGCAAACAGAGTCAATAAGATTCGAAGCCATCAAAACGTGTTGTGGCGTCACATGCCTATTGCCGAAAATCCAGCTGGTTTGGGGAGTAGAGGAGGTAGTGTAGACGGAGCCAGATTGTGGTGCCAGGGTCCAGATTGGTTATCAGATGAAAGTAGGTGGCCTCCTAAGCACGTAACGAAAGCCAGTGATGTAAGTGATGCAGAGAAAAGAGTCCTACGGGAAATGGCTGCGGTAGCTGTCGAAGCCTCCATCTCAGACAACATTATTGAAAAATTCGAACTGTGCAAAGCCTTAAGGATTCTCGGGTGGGTAACACGTTTTATCAACAAGTGTCGAAAGGTATCAACGAACGCCTCTGGAACGATAACGACAGATAAAATCATCAAACAAGAATTGGTTCTGGTGAAGCAAACGCAAGAACGAGCGGTGAGTGACGTGAAGTTCTTAGAAGACAAGGAACAATTAGGATTAGCATTGAACGAAGATGGCATTTGGGAGTTCACGGGCGTATCCGGAGTGAATATCCTATATATTTGCCGGACACCGCACTATTCGCAACGAAGATCGTGCAAAGAGCGCACTTGTCTCCGCTGCACGGTGGGGTTGCTATGGTGATGGCAAAGGTGAGGGAGAAATACTGGATTCCCCGGTTGCGTAAACTGGCGAAGAAAGTGATTTCGGGTTGCTATGGTTGCACGAAATTTTGAGCTCGATCTGCTAATCCCCACCACCTGGTTTAGTACCAATGTGTCGGACCGAGCAGTCAGCCCCATTTCAAGTGATCGGGGTCGATTTCGCAGGGCCCGTGAAATATCGTAACAAGAGAACAGAAGCCAAGTCGTACATAGTTCTTTTCTCCTGTAGTTTAACGCGTGCTGTATTCCTTGACATACTGCCGAGTCTCGAGACCAAGGAATTCATCAAGAGTTTAAAACGCCCGATTGCCCGCCGAGGAAGACCTTCCATCATTTATTCCGACAACGCTTCAACGTTTGTGGCATCTTTGAAATGGTTAAGATACGTACGAAAAGACGAAGAGCTCAACAACCTTCTTCGCGGTCTTACAATATCCTGGAGGTTTAATTTAGGCAAAGCACCGTGGTGGGGCGGTCAATTCGAACGCTTAATTGGTGTGATGAAGGGAGTTTTCTACAACACTGTCGGAAATGGATTACTAACTTGCGAGGAACTATCGGAGCTCTTGCTTGACATTGAAATTGCGATGAATAACCGCCATCTGAATTACATGGAGGAAGATGTGAAACTGCCTACTTTTACCCCAAATTCGATGTTGTTCACCCCTACAACCTACTTACCGGAATTAAATGCTCACTATGAAGAAGATCTCGATCTGCGAAAGCGCACGAAGTTCCTGAAGCGTACGAAAGACCAGATGTGGCGGAGATGGAACAACGAATAAATGCGAGCTCTACGAGAACGCCACAGGCTAAAGCATCAGGCGAAGGATAACAACATTAGGGTGGGTGAGGTAGTGATAATCAAGTCGGACGACAGAAACAGAATTAACCACTGGCCATTAGGGATTGATTTATTGAAGGCAAGGATGGAGTGGTTCGTGCTGTACGACTAAGGAGCGGACGGAATCGATTGGAACCAGCGATACAACATTTGTATCCGCTTGAACTTAGTTGCGATTTTACCAGAGACGAGGAAGCTGAGCAGGTGAACCCAACCCATCTAGACCCGAAAGCAAGAGCGTTTGTTCCGAAGCGAAAGGCAAGAATCGATGCGACAGAGCGAATTCGACAAGCTTTAGCTGATCAAGAAGAGGAAAATGACTTTACGTAGACATAAACACTTTATTAACATTCAGTTTTAGTTATAAGACATATGAATCGTTATCAATTCATATGGGGGAGTGTGTGGAAAACTTCATGTTATAAGACACAAAGGTGTCCTTAGAACACATGTTCGAAAAGGTGTTGTTGGGATTGAACGGGAAGCAATAAAGTCTTAAAAATATACGGAGTTCCCGCGATTACAGACTTGGTTAACAGTTCCCTCGTGACATCTACTGTTTCCGTCTGCATGGAATGATGGAAAATATCTGAAGTTACACCTATTTTAAAGGAAGGAGACCATCAACTAGCTGATAACAACCGTCCGATTTCGCTGTTCCCCATACCCTCAAAAATATGTGAGCGGGCAGATAAAGGTTTATACGGAAAGTAGAAAACGCGCAACTGAGCATCAACACGGAAATCGAAGATTGCATTCCACGGAAACGCTGCGTACATTCCTTACTGACGTTTACTTAGATGCTAGCGCTCTGGATAAGAAAACAGTAACTGCTCGAGTGTTGATTGACTAAGCTTTACTCATCTAAAAATGCTCTAGAATGGTTCAAAAGCTACTCAGCAGCAGGAGTCAATCTGTACGGATTGATTGTGAACTTTCTAAGCCGTTCGAAATAACTAATGGTGTATCACAAGGCTCTATTTTGGGACCGTCTTTGTTCAATATTTACATTAACGATTTACCTGGGGATCCCACAACGCGTTCACTCGAGTCCTATGTTGACGGTTTTGTCGTGACAAATCGTATTTGTCGTTTGAAGTGAAGACGCAGAAAACCAATTAGATGAACACCTGGAAAGAGTAGCTGCTTGGTGCTGCCAAAATAGTTTGACAAAACAAAACTCCTGTTGCTGGACACCACAGATGCGCAAGAGAATACCAAAACATTTTGTGTCACCTTCTTAGGGAAGCTTACGAAAATATTTCCCGTTTTATCAGCAAAAGATTCGGGCGTAACGCTTGACTCATGTTTCAGCTACAATGAGCATTTTACCGACGTTGTTTCTAAAAATGTACAGCAAGTTTATGCCAGATAAATCTTGTAAAGCATCTCCGCAACAAGAAATCGCTTTTAACAGCTATAAATGCTCTCGTATTTCAGAAGCTTTTTTATTGTTGGACTGTTTGGGCAAATACGTCAAAACAAAACAAAAAAAAGCTGCAAAGTGTACAAAGTTTTGCTGCACGTATTGTCACGGGCACTAGAAAGTTTGATCACATGACACCATTACTTAAACATCTCTAGCTGTTGGTTACCAGTGAATGTGTCATTGCGTTTCAGAGACGTTACTAGCATACAAATGTTTAAACGGTTACGCTCCTGATTATCCGACCGTAAGATTTATTACTCGATCACAAATACATGATCGTGTTACAAAAAAGAAAGACTTATTGAATGTTCCTTTTTATAGAACAGCCACTCGTCAACGCTCTTTTTCGTTTAGAGCAGTCCAGCTTAGGAATTACTTGCTAGACCACATAAAATCTGAGAATAATTTGAGAACTATCACACAGTTTAACACATTTCTTAGGACATATCTTTTTAACCAATTCTATAGTGACTCTTATATAGGTTTTTAACTATTACATGATATAAAGAATGAAGTGTTCGAGGTAATTGCTCTGGTATGAGGTCGCAATTTTACCATAGACCTCACGTTTTCTTTACGAAATTTGGCTTAAAGCCAAGTCCTATTCACAAAAACACTTTTATTTCTGCATATGAGTATATGTACTGAGCAAGATCGATCAGTGTTATAAGTAATATTTTCCTGATTATTAGTTTCCAGGGTCCAGCTCAAAGTATATGTCCTGCAGTGCAGGCTAGGACCCAGCTTCAAAATCGAGCGTATGTTCTAGTCGGCTCAGGATCCAGCTCTAAATCTACGAGGTAAAAGTGCTTGTCTTGGGCAGATTTTAAAATTAAATTAAATGCATCTAAATCTTTCGTTGAACAGTACTGTTAATTAAGAAAGATACACAAGGAACTGATATGATTGAAAGTAAACCAAGAAAAATGATCAGCAACTGTTAATACTGTGGTAAGCAAGTGAACAACATACTCAAGGAAGATGTCCAGCTTTGAATGGACGGTGTGGGAAGTTTGGAAAATATAATAATTTCGCTTCTGTCTGTAATCTGTATGTCAAAACCACGTCGCGTCAAAAAGTGAACAGTCGATAAGCAAAACGATGATAATGATGAGTTCGAATATGTTTTATCCAGTATGTCTGTAAATGACTCCAACAATAATACTGAGAGGCAAAGTGAACCTGTATCTAAAGCAGGCTCTAAAAACACTAGCGGAGAATCCTTTATAAGCAACGTCAATGAAAACTATAGGGAAGCAAAACGCTGGAAAGTATTTGTAAATACATGTGGAACCACATACAGTATCTTAGAGGCTCGATACTGGTGCGCAAGCAAATGTACTCCCTCAAAATGTTTATTAAACACTGAAAAGAAACCACGTTTACTAACAACTATATGCCAAACTCAATGCATACGATGGTGGAAATATTCCGGTACAAGGCAATTTATCACACTTATCAATCAACGCTCTAAAAATCTGTTCCAGTTCAGTTTTTTGTAGTCAAAACTAGAGCATCCCTTATTATTGGATTAAAAACATGTGAACAGTTGAATCTTTTAAAGCATGTATACAAGTTATTACTGCAAAGACTGAGCACACATGTTTCAGATACTTTGAGATGAAATTCAAATGTTTTTAGATAACATTCAGTTTGTACAAATGCATTTCAGACTTTTGTAATTAATATTCAGATTTCCCGAATGAAATTCGTATAATTCCAAGTGATTGCAAATATATCATGTAAATTTCAGATGAGTTTAAAAGATTTTCAGATTCTCCATAACAATATCAGATACTTACAATTGAAATTAAAACATTAACAAGTACACTTCAAGTAATACTATTAGAAATTCAGGCAAACTCAATCAGATAATTTCTTGATAATTACAGGGATAAATTTCTGTGTGTAGACAAGTAAGAGAATAGAAAATCACCTACAACAAATTATGTTAGGTGTAAAAAGTGTTGTAGTTATGCGTTGCAAGCAGATGAGGGCGTCTACAGTACTTATAAGTTATAACCTTGCTTGTTCATATTACTCCACAGTACAATGCCTCGTGGTCCTTATAATATCACCTATGGATAGAAGTAGAATTGTGTGAAGTAGAATTCAGAATTTATCGAAGCAAAAATTGTTTGTGTAATATTGTTGAATTCCAAATGAATGGGTCTGAAATCCACAATAAACTGTCTGAAATCATATTACATTACCTGAATTTTGTTTGAACATTTCTCAAATTCACTTGCATTACTGTACTTTCACATCCATAACCTGAAATTGGATTTTAACAATTTTGAAATGAACATGTCAATGTCCGAAATAGACTTGTACTATCTGAAACCCACTTGAACATTTCGGAAACCGACATGCCATTTCTGAAGTTCATTTGGAAGTCACTAAAAATGACCAGGAAAAGGTGTAGACATTTGAAAATCGTTACCATATCAGACATACGTAATCCTCAATATAAGAGGAATAAAAGCAGGACAGACGCTGCACCTCGGTTGTTTTTCATTTGCTATTTAACGTCAGTTATAGTCTTATAGAACTGTTGTTTCTGGTACTTTACATAGTTACGTCAGGCTTGTTATCACCACATTCAATCGGCCCACAATTCAGTTGGTGGTCGAGCATGTGGTCGAGGGGGAGAGCGGCCACGCCAGTCCTCTTCCCAGCGGTTTACTCCGCTAGGCATAGTCTTGTACTTAGCGTAACGCATATATTGTTATCCTAATAAACCACGTTTTTAATTAGTTTGCTTCTCATCGGTAAACCCGGTTGTATTTTCTCTTTATTGGCGCAATATCTTAAAAGCATTAAAAAATTTCTTCGCCTCCTTGTCGGCCGAGGAACATAGCTCCTCCGTCGGGAAATTGCTGGGTCACTGCTGAGGTGATGTGCTAAAAGTTTGTTTTGTATAGATATTTCAGTAGAAAATGAGCTTGAGATAGGAGAGAAAATAAATGAAAAAGTGTATGATTTGTTAAAGTGCCCACGACACGAAAATTTTTATTACATAATGAGAAAGAGTATTTAAAACTGTAATACAAGTTCTTTTGTACTTTTGCGCTGCAACGTTTTTGTTGATGAGATATTTCAGTTTGAATATTTTGTTTTGTCGGCTAATTACGTCACACTTTGCATAATGAGGCATCAGGAAGTAGATTATAAAGTTGTTTTCCTATAAAGAGACGACGTGCAACATTAATGGATGCTTATGCTTGTCCTTAACCTACTTACCCTTTCAATATTACGAGAATTTTGCTCATTGAAGACATAGATACAGCAACTCATTATGCAAAGTGTGGCGTAAATTAGCCGACAAAACAAAAAATTCAAACTGAAGTATCTCATCAACAAAACGTTGCAGTGCAAAAGTTTAAAAGAACTTGTATTACAGTTTTAAATACTCTTTCACATCATGTAATTAAAATTTTGGTGTCATGGGCACTTTAATAATTGACGTTAAATTTTAAACATATTTGATACGCATAAAAAGATGGCAGCATCTGCATTTTACCACAATACATTGCGAGCACCAAGGATAAACGACTGAAAAAAGATGTCAAGAAAAACAGCTAAGGACCTAAGCCTTTAACAAAGCATAGTAAATGACCTCCTCTCTGATGTGCTTGTCCTTCAATAGACGTCAATTTGGTTTTCGAAACGATTTATGACCTCAATACATTCTGGTAAAATGTACAACCGCTACTTACGGTCACTTGAGTTAAAATTATATGTTTATCTCGGCACTCATGCTGAATGTTTCGCCATCGAATCTGTAAAAAAATGCGGTTTTAAAACATTTGAAGCATTATGACGAGAATTTTTGCACAGATACCCTCGTTACCGTTTAGACAATTTAGTATTCACGTTAAGGGGGTCCAATAGTAAATAATTTCAAAATTCATCGATTTTCAAAAATTTTACAAAATATTGTTAACGGCGTTCTCTAAACATATCCAAAATTTCAAACAACAAAATGAATTATAAACGGAGAAATTCAGCAAATTCTACACCGTGTTAGGGTAAAACCATGATTTTACCCAGAGAAAATAATGGTATGCAATTGGTTTACTCTATTGTGTCCTTTTCCATAGCATCATTCGATTAATGTTATTCTAATGCATGCAAAAACTTTTAAGCAGTTTTTCTCAAATTGCCGAAAACCACCAATCGCCATTATTGCATGCGCAATATCTCAAGAAGTATGTAAGCTATTCACTTCAAACTTTCAGTGTGTGTTCTGTGTTACATTCTCTTGGAGATGAACCAGAATCATAAAAATATTTGCAATAGCATGCAAGTTATGATAGTCAGTATCATCTCGATAATATCTAGTTTCAATATTTTGTCCGCAAAAAATTTATTTTTGCCTCAATCACCATAGTTCTGGTTTATCTCCAACAGCATGTGATATACTATTAAAATAAAGTTATTTTAGATTTGATCATTCATAGTTGTTGAGATATCATGTTTACAAATATATGGATTCTTCACCATCAGGGAGTAATTAACATGGTAACCATGGCAATGGTAAATTTGAAAAATTTATTTTTATGTTTGTGGTACCATGTCCTAACACCTGACCAAAGATGAACTGCATAGCATTAAAACACACAAAAAATTTTTTTAGTATTGGACCCCCTTAAATGTGTATTTTTCGAGATATTCTGCTAGGAAATAATGAGTTTAAATGATGCGTTGGTCTCGGCGCACTGGCATTACGCATGAGCGTTTCACCGAGTTCTGACATCGAAAAAACCAAAAAGGAGCGAATTTGAAGATCCGCCAGGGCCTATTGGCAGGCGAAATAAAGTTTGGCTGCTTATTGTGTCTGATTGATAAACAATGGCGACATTCAAATTCCACACTGTTCTTATCAGAATAGATTGAAAAAGCAGGAAAAACCAACGGCAACGAATATATGCAGGAAATATCTCTTTAAAATTGTCTTTTTATGTACTTTTATCACATTTCTACTGTTGTCGGTCCTCACTCCTTGCCAGCTAGTTTGTCTGAATGTATAAAAAACAGTTAATTATTTTGGTACATATGCGCGCGTATGATATGAAAAATACCCAGACCTCGGTCAATGTTATGTATCCGCCACTGCTTGGCTTTGTCAGATAACAATGACCTTGGTCTGAAAAATTCTTGATATCAATCCCTACTGAGCTTCGTATATCTTATTTATGTAGTTCTTCAATGAACATTTTTCGAAAACATTAATTTGCTAACTGCGCAACAGCTTTTTATTCGAATTCTATCTCGAACGTCATAGTTCCTTGTCAAAAACAAGAGACCACGACAATGGTACACGTCTTGATTAGTTTTGACCTTTAATAACCATCTGGAATTAAAAATATCATATGCGAAACAGGCTGGCCCAGTTTTCAAACAGAAAATGTTTTGTGTTAAACACAGAAAATGTTTTGTGTTGGACGACAGCCCCGCTTGCATTTCCATTTACAAATTTGTCAACCTAAATAAACGGACCTCAATACCCGTGTTACGTTATATGAACAAAAATATTTGTCATAGACCTTATCTCGCGGATTTATTCGTGGACTTTTTTCCGCCAACTGCATGGAACAATTAAAATTAATTTCGGTTTCGCATGAACGGTATGGATAACTGTATCATGTACGTATGAGACTTAAAAACGTGGAGCGTGGTAATTCGTAGGAAAGTTCGTAGGAAAAGAAGTATCGTAGGAAAATTCAAAACGTAACAAAAATGAATGCTTGAGGCTAAGCTGGATTAAAATTCCTGGATCAGGATAACGATTAATCACAGGGCATTTGCATTATGATGCAGGGCCTTTTATGTATATTTTAAGAGACATCACCCTCCCCCCGTTAAATATATAAGCAATGCAACCGAAAACATGTATATAAGTGTGTTTTAGACGTTAATAGCGTTTTTACCACACTTTGATAACAAAGAACAGAGGGTGTTTTTGCCTCCAAGCACCTACATTTATTTATCATTATTTACTTTATTTCAGGTGGAATAGGAACAGGGACATGCTAGTTCGTGACAGGGATGGATGTGTCCAGGATAATTGCCTCGATTTCTCTAAGGATTGTTTTTTGCTTATAAGCGAGGAACTCTGCGTCAACTAGTAAGCCAATAATGCGTAAATTTCTTGGGGTGATTCACTAGAGAGTGGTAGTGGCCCACCCCAAAACGGTACAGCGTATTTAAGCAAGGATCGAATTTTGGTGCAATAAGTTGCAAGACCAAGTTCTGTGGCAAGGTATACCTTCCTACACTGCCTTAGATGATGTAGTCTCCTACTTCCTTTACAGGTTACTTCTTTAAAGCGAGAATTCCATGTTATGCTTTGACAGCCCACCCCAAGAAACCTTATCACCTGCTCATCGTGTAAAATTGTACAGAAATGAAATTTAACAAGATAAAGCTAACTGGCCTTATAAGCGGGTGAATATGTGCTGTTGTTACCCGGCGTCCCGTGGGAGATACAAAATCCCGTAAGGCAAGTTTCTTGATGTGGGACGCCAAAGAATGTGTCCCGAAACAAAGCTTTAGTTATAAAATTCGTATGGTGTATGCAAACATGGATCATTTACCATAGTAATCATGCTGAGACGATTTTGGACGATCTGGTTGGATACCTTTCCTAAACAAGCCAGGGTGTCGTCATGGCAACCGAACACTGACCTATTCCGAGGTAAAAAACGTTCTGAAGGTGAACAAAAATCCAAAAAAATAAAAAAGGCCACGAAACTCGGCGAGGAATAGAAGCGGACTGATTTAACAAAGCGACGAAAAAGATGAAAAACGCTTCCGTTCGCACAAGCTATACGTACTGTAACGGCTGAGCGTCATGTTACACCCATATCGCTACACCTTTAACTTTACAAGACTAACATTATCGTGACGTCATCACCATGACATCCTTGTCAATATCGGGAGAAAGTCCCACTCAAATTAGAGTCAAACCACCCGACGGAATACGGGCTAAGATTATCGTCACGTTATCCTTTCAGACTTCACCATAACGTTGCCTTTATAACGTTATCGTGAAGTCATCACCCGTCGCCATTTTGAATACTAATTACTTCCCTCACCATAGGGGCCCAGTATTGCAGCTTCCAGCATGTCGCTACGCCTTCCCATTGTAACGAATTCCCTTTATGTGCAGTTATCAGTGTAAATTGTGCATGCTAATCTCAAGTCCTCCAGGAACATGCATATAAGTCATTAATGTGGATATTAGGTAGGGTCGGCGAATGTACAGATCCATGTCATCTCTCAATCAGTTATAAATGTTGATTTAATTTGACCTGTTGATCGAGTTCTACCAGAATATAAAAAGCTTTTAACTCACAACAAAAAACGTTTATTGACATTCATAGCAAGATCCCATTCATGATTAACTGGATGGAAGACTTTTTGAAGTCGATAAAAAAAGGGGGGGTGTTAACGAGGGCATTAAATTAAACTACCATGATTTTGTGCTGGTTATCAGGGCTGACACAGTGCAGTGTAACGACCATTAGGTAAACCATGTTGACTGAAACGTAGCTTGATATCCAATTTCCCAGTATATGGCAAAACAGAGACTTATACTGATGGTCTTCATAATGTCATGGGCAATCGGCGCCTATACATTTCAAAATCGTTTAAAAAGTCATGCTGCTACACCATCAACCCCCGTAGGCGTAGCTTTCAATGGATTAAGAGGTTAAGGTCGAACTTTATTCGGCCAATATGGCGTAAAGGGGAGGGGAGTCTTTAAGGAGTATTACAAAATCATCTAATTCAGGAATACTAGTTGGATTTAACAACAAGTATGATCGAAGCTTTTCTGTTAGAACAGTCTCGTTTGTTATGGGATTAGCTGTCAAACTCTTGCTGAGTATTTACTTCGGACAGACTATATGTGGTTTTGTACCGTTTCGCAGGGTAAGTCTTACCGAACAACTTGTATACATTTGCTTTGATAATAATTTGATTTGGCTTTCCTTATCATATCTTCAATCTTTATGCGTAAAAGATTATACTGAGCCATGTTGCTAGGAGTAAAAGCCCGCTGTCTAAGTTTGATTTCTGCTTTAATGTTCGAAGTCATCCAAGGTTTATCCGCAGGATCCATCGGTAGGATGCGTTTGTATGAAGGCATGGTTCGTCATGTAACAAATTTCGTACGTTAGCCTCTAGACTTGAATTCTGAAGCAAATTCTACTCATTCAGGGACGCTTGTACCGAAAAACCGAATATATTGGCCTGGTTTATCAAAATTCAAAGGGAATTTTCCAGCAGCTTGTTTATAATCTTGGAAATGTTTCTTCAGGAATCTTGTCTGAGTCACACAGTTGTTTTGATTTCTGAGTTTTGAAAGAGACGAAGTATGTGGGTTAACACTTACAGTGGGTTAAACTATAACCCAGCCACCCAGCGTATAGATAACCCTGCTTCAGAAAACTGGTCCTGGTGTTAATATATTTGACTATTGCACTATATCGTATTTGGCCTTGACAATTGACAAAAACCATTTCGGGGATTGTCAAAATGAATGATATATAATCAGTATGAGTAGGGCATTTTACTGGTTGCTGAACAAATGCACATGAGTCGACTATTTGCTGGGAGGGGGCACCACTGGGGTGTGCCCGGTAGAGGGGGTTGAGAGCAAAAGAAATTTGAGAATTCAGGGGATAACCAGAACATCTCGATGTCGCAAGCTGGTTGGCGCAGGGGCTGGTTGGTCCAGAGGAAGGCTGACCTGCGTTCATGGCTTTATTCAGATAAAGTAACAAATGCTATCACAAAGATACAAAAGCTTTCGGCAGTAATTCTGATTGGCTTATTTCCAGCAAGAGTATTTTTGATTGGTTAATGCTATTGGTTGATTACATAAGATATATTTAGCCGTTGTGACTATAATTGGATTGTTGTTTTTGGTTTGAAAGCATTCTGTGCGCGAAGGCGACCGGATTAAGGATCGCACATGATGTAGTATATATACATACCTATAGTTTTAAACTACGACGATCATTGACATTATAACACGAGTACAAGAACGAAACATAATATTTGAACATTGAAGACCTAAACGACCCTGTCCTAAAACTGTCCATATTTAGATCAACAGGGTGGTTCTATATTCATGTTGTTCGAATTATGTTGGATCTTTGTGCGTCACTGTGCTACATTTTGGAACAATGCAACAAACCTAGTATTTCTGTCAGTAAAGGATCTATTTGGAAGAACGGATAGGTCATAAATCCTTTTACGAAAGAGCACCATGTCTAAGAACTCATGCCAATAGCAGATAGGTATGAGGTTTGAAGTCTTGTGCTATAGCTAATGTGTAGTAGTGGATATTGGGAGATGGAGCTTCGTTGCTCTTCTCTGAGTACGTTCAAGGTGGCGTATAAACTCGATAGACTGTTGAGCCCATATTCGGGTAGCATAGCCCAGACGAGGTTGAACTAGCGTAAGATACAAATTCTTGGTTGTGAATGTACACGGTTGATCTTCTGATCCATGTCAAATTTTTATCCCAAAAAACGCCCAGGTCGTGTTCACATTCAGTCTGAACCAAAGTTTGATCATTAAGTTCGTAATTGTACGATACTGGTTATTTTCCTTGTCAAACATCGTGTATTGCACATTTTATTTAATTGAAATTGACTCCAGACTCTTCCGACCATGTTTCTAAATGTCTAAGATCGCTTTGAGGCTTTGCGCTGACTCGGGTGGACTTGATGTTTGTGAACAATTTTGTATGATCGGCAAACATAGGAACATAGCTAGATTTGATTTCGTCTGGACTGGACCGAGAACCTTGTGCAGTAACACGTAGGTGGCGATTGGACAGATAGATTGAAACCACTGTAATAGACTACCTCCAAATCCACCCATTCACAGTTTCTGTAACAAGATATTGTAGTTAACCTTGTCGAATGTCTTAGACATGTCAAGGTACACGGCATCGACTTGACCTTCAATGTCCAAAACGTGGTTGATGACTTCCAGTAGATTAGTCACACATGATCTTCCTCAGTTGAAACCATGCTGCGAGGCCGTGATTACCTGGTACAGCTGGGTCATGATATTTTTTAAGAAGCAGAAGTTGATGATATGGCCAGCATCTGATCTAAGCCCAATAGAAAATGTATATATGGACCATATCAAACAGGAATTTACATGTGTGTTCAACAATATATGTCTCAAAGGATGATTTGTGGAAAGGTGTCCGTGACACAGCTCACAGCAGAGCCGGAGAGCATTGGAGCAGATAAAGTTCAAAATCTCACCATGTCTGTCGATGGTTGTCTGGTATATCTCTTGTCAAAAAAGGAAAGTTATGTGAATAAATAAGGGAAGAACGAACGCATGTGTGTTATATAAGTGAACCTGTTAATATCAAGATGCCGTAGAATTCAGGGTGCATTTTTGTGTCACATTTTAAATAGTGTTTCTGGTCAACAATAGAATGTAATTTTTTGGATGCGTAATAGTTTGGTACATCATAAAATCAATTTTCTTGCATAATACGTCACGAATGCTTTATTTGACATTAAATAAACGCATTATGTAATGTTGGCTTAACCATATCAGTTTGCTTAATAAGTTTGAACATGTAGTAGCAGCTTGCTTATGTACCAAATGATGTACATGGCAAAAACGTACACGGCAAACATAAATGAATAGCAGTAATTAAGCGAGTTCCTAGTTTTTAGCGCGTCACTATGATTTTGTACAGCAAAGGTACACGCAAAAACGATGTATGGTATATTGCCAAATGGTGTGTAAAATGGTGCATTGACAAGACGTACATGCCTATTGCTCATATGAACGGGGTAATGCTCCAATATATCGACAGAATCGACAGTAAACTGAATTCAAAGCGTTGGGTGACAACCCAAAATTTGACAAGATATGACAACTAGACGAGACTTGAGAGGTTGCGTTAACCTAGAGTAAAGCTGACCTGACTTTGAAAAACCACTCCGCAGTGTAGTGAGAATCAATTTCTAATTGACCGTAACGAAACATATGGCAAATGTACATTTTAATAGAATGCATTGCGGTCGGAATCGTTTCGTAAACAAATTGACGTTCGTTGAAGAACAAGAAAGGACATTATTTTTTGTGTTCTTAAAATTTATGTCCTTAGCTGTTTTTCTTGGCGGCATATGCATCTTTTTCGGTCGTTTTTGCTTAAATGAATTGAAATAAACACAACATCCTAAACACTCCAATTCCAAACATATGCTTTTACAGCATACCCAAACAAGGGGTAAATTGAAATTTTTTTGCAACTAATACATTACAATCGAGACTAAATGAGGGAATATGTACTCTGGGAAAATAATTAAAGTTCACTAATATATATAAGAGACATACTAGTCAAAAAAATTGTGACCAATTTCGTTTGGTATATTTTAGTCAACTATCGTTCCATGTATTTCGAAATTGTCGCTTTCCCCATATTTAGAAAATTTTGCTTTATAAACTTGAATAGTTTCGTTTCATATATTTCTTTTCGTATACAAATATTTTTTTCATTCCTGTCATGTTTTACATATGACCATTTCGGATTAGAAAAATACATTATTAATTTGAGGTTACACTGCCATGTGAAATACACGATATAATCACAATATATAGCTATATACGTCCCGCTCTGTGTATTTCATCGAGCACTTCAGCATTTCGGAAGCCAAGACTAACTCTTGATATATACAATATATATGTGAACGTAAAGTAATTTTGTGCACCTTGGCACGTCACGATGGTAGTTAGAAGATAAAGGAATACCATTAGCGATTTCATGAGAAATTGTGAATGTGTCCCAATGTGTCACACGGTAGCATATTTTCCCTATAGTATGCGACTTCACGATCATCTAAGGCAAGTTTGCCAAGCCATGGTCTTTTTTCCTTATTTCTACTTAGTTTGTTTACTTTGTTATCCCATTATAGCCACCTCAATAGGTTTCCCGTAGCGCAACGCAACGCACCAGTGGTTTCGATTATCAAACTGTGGTCTGATCTGATCTACGACCTGATTGAGGGTCATAAACCTCTAATCACATCCAACAATGTTAACAAACACCGAATCCCGTAATACGAAACTTCATACGCATTGCGTATTAAAAGTAAACGTAAACGTAAATCGTTGCCATCAAGTGACTTAGTTTGTGTTTAATCTGAAACTAGGCCGACCAAAATGACTGACCGGTGCGGGGAAGAATTACAAATCGCGAGAGCCGCTTGACTCAAACAAACATTTAATATTGCCTTTCAATGTTTCTTGATGAACCCTTACTCAAAACAACTACGGACATACTACGCCGTGAAGCCAAAATAACAATCTCAATGACAAACGAGCTTGAAATTAAATAACTTTCGATGGTGTTGTTACGCGTGGCGTGATTGGACGAATAAATGAAATTTAATCAGACGTTAAGCCAATCGTGGTCGTTTTTGGGTACGGCAGCTCTCGGTCATTGGCTCGACATTTACAATGTTGCTATATGCGAGGAAATTTATCGTTCCAGCAGTTAAAATTTACACGTGCGAAACTCTTCTAGGAACATACTGGTAGGAAAGTACGGTAGCTACTATTGTTTGATATTCAAGTTTAGCGCGGCTTTCTGGGACGTTATCTCGATGTAACCACATTCCGAGGGTACAGACCTTCGTGGCAAACGATCGCATTTCGTCGACAGTCAGGCACATCGTATGGAAAATGGAAATGTTTTGAGTGACCAGCCGCTAGCGTACATGAAACTACAGCCACATACTCGCAATGGGAGATAGTGAACAGGATGAAAACTTAGCGTGTGAAATTATCAAAATCAGTTCGGCTAAAACTAAGAAGAGCACGGTGGTCGAATATAGATCGTTGAATCGAAGGGCATCGCGGTTGAAGATTGGTCTGTTTGTATCTTTAGGATTGAATGTGCTTTTCGCCGCGTTGTTTGTCGTAGTATTTATTATGTTAAGAGATGTGAATACGAAATTGGCTCGGTTCGACGAATTTTTAAACAAGGAGAATATTAGATCATCTAGAATAACTAATCGTTCTGGGCAGAATGTTCAAAGTGTTACTCGTCCAACAGATACTGATTATAGAAGCAGCACTCTAGCGCAGGAACGATTGGTAATTTTTTGTTGTTTTACGTAGAAGCATCTGAATGCCAAGTATTGCGAATAATGTATCAATCGATTTTGTTACATTCACAATACGCCGAAATTCCGTTTGTTGTATTGCCGTTGTGGAAAATGTTTTACTTTAAAGATCATAACGGAAATTTGTCATCGCTTTTGTGCGGCTGGGTAGGGTTTTGAAGTACACCGTTCGTTGAAGGCCCTTTTGTGATCTTTTAGATCGAGACGCCTACTCGAGTCCCTACTCGAAGGAAAAATCCGACAATTGTTCCTACTGCAACAAATGTGGATACATGCAAGTGTCGGGGGCCACAAGGTATTTAGTGTTTAAAACTTGTTCTATTGATATTTCTATAAATTGCTCATTTGCCTATCTTCGCAACGGAATCGTAAATTGTTTATTCTACGGCATTTCAGCCCACAATTAGAGGCTGGCGAAGATTAACGATTTTAATACTTTGGCATGTACACACAAGCCAGTCGATAAGGTCTAATATGTTTGGTCAATAGTGTTCCGTAAAGGTAAAATTACCGTTTGATCTGCAGCTGTTTTGCTACCAATACAGATGAGGTGCGAACCGTTTTAACGTATACAAGCCAAGGCGATATTTCCTGCGCGTTGGATGGGCAATTATTGATTGGCTTCATCCAAGTAATTGACGTTTATATATGAAACTGTGGTTTTAATTCCGCCTGCTCGCTTGTAACGGGCCTGGCAAGTTTGCTTTGGATTTGTGTGCGTTATTAAGACATATTTGCAATTGTTTCGCAGCTTAAAACTTCACATTATCAAACCCAAAATAAGCTAAAGAGTGTGAGAGCTTTCGCCTCACGCTGTAGGTATTAACATGCGAAGCGAAGCATGTCGAACCGATGGTGGTGCTGGAATCTCAACTATTGATTCTTGCCCTAAACAATAGTGAGAACGAGCTGAAATCAGATAATAAGAGTGTAGACACGAGCTGGTAGGTGGCACCACACACCTCCCCCTTTACGTATTGAAATCTTTTCAAAAGCCTAATCAATCCTAGCAAGTACACGAGCTGGGTAGGTGGACCCCGATCGCCAGCAAACGCTTCTTTTATTTGGCTTTTCAGAAGGCAAGTGTGTCTTTGCATGCAGCGCTTCCGTATTCTATTAAACGGGTTTTTTACTGCGCGTTCATTGTTTGCGATACATAACGGCTCATTCTTTGCTCATCTGATACTTGAAATCATGAGAGATTTAACCTTGCTATTGTGAATGTTGCAAAT
This sequence comes from Muricea muricata, assembly GCA_963855995.1. Taxonomy (NCBI): domain Eukaryota; kingdom Metazoa; phylum Cnidaria; class Anthozoa; order Malacalcyonacea; family Plexauridae; genus Muricea; species Muricea muricata. The sequence goes on from OY979718.1 coordinate 37,962,265, forward strand.
GTTACAATCTACTTGTTCAAGGCGAGCTCATTTATTCTCATTTAGGCTTAATTGCCTGTTTGCTACTTTTTGTCATGTTCGCGTACTTTCGTGCATCTTGAAGTGTGCGTATTTTCATTGCTTCGACGCTTCGAGTCGTTTAAAACGGAATAGTTTGTCGAGAGCTTCTCTAGAGCAACATCCTGCATGCAATTGCAAACCTAAATCACTGATGACCGCGTACGGAGCGCCACTCAGTGTTTTATATAAATATAGACTATTTCTTTTCATAACGGCATAACTGTTGAGATTATACCGCCATTTGCTACCACGTTTGAGATTCCTTTGCTTGATTGTTAGTAAAACGGCCCTGCACGTTCGCTGCTAATTAAAATCAGTCGCCTGCTCCGTTATAGCGAGTAGATCAAAAGGTGGCTGCGATCGTACATCGTCGCGTTTTCTATTGCGGCTGTATTTATTTAACCGAAGAGCATTACTTTATATTAATAATCGTCACATAGACATTTATCAAACATAAGATGTTATCTCTTCATTGATCCCGAAGTGAGTGAAGCCCGCGAAAGCTTCAAAACCGTAGTCAAATTACTCGCAAATCAGATTAATCAGTTTCACTTCTCGCTATCATATTTGTGGTCGTTTATTAGGTCATCGAGATCTTTATGTTCCAGTGTTAAAATCGTTAAGGTTATTCTGGGGGGTTTTAACATGTCATAAACGTGAATACCGACCAATTCTTTAGTAATTGAGCTCGAGGGGAGGAAAGTCATGGGTGTGAAACGTATGCAAATACGTTTTATCTTACATGGCCTTGAGTTTTGACTTTCGAACTTTTATCTGTATTATTTTTGGCGACAAATGTTGGTATTGTCCGAAGACTAGCCACGTATCAAAGATGAACGATTCACATTTATAGAACTTGAGTATTGTTAAATGTACATGGGCACTCTTTATTCCGTGTTTGTTGGTTTGTAGTTTCGTATGTTATATGATCTGCGTTTCGTCTACGCGGTTAAATATTTGGCTGACAGGTATCTTGTTTACAATAGAGACTTATGTGCATTAATTTAGATTACTTTCATATTTCTTTCAACTGAGACACTTTAACTGATCTTGGACTACTAGGAATTTCTTGGTCAATTTTGTGGCTTTGCTTTGTGCCTTGCAATTTAAAACTGGAGGCGCACAAATGACATGTATAATATCCTCGACATCTACATACCCAAACGCCTTCGTGGCATTGAACAGTAAAATTTCATGGCTCAGTAATTCGGCAGACGAGGATGTGCTGATGAAAATATGCCATAACTACAACAATAGAAAATAGTAAAACATAGTACACAAAGAATCAGAGTAGAATACTAGGACTATTCTATGTTGTAACTATTGGAGGTTTTTCATTATGCTACGTGGAAGAATAACGGCAGTGACGTTGACAAACGATATTTCTTATAAAACATTCTGCACCGTATACGTAAAGTATGCCATTGTTTGATTCTTTTCATTGGTATTTGAGAGGAAATGTACAGTATAATATTGTACACTATATACAGCCAGTTATATACAAACAAACCATGCACCAGGCACAATATATTCATATGATTGATCTTTCTAAGCAAAAACTATTTACTGCATTGATATACTAATTTTAATGAACCTGCTATTTCATTATATCCTATGTATCTGATATATATATATATATATATATATATATATATATATATATATATATATATATATATTATATACATTAAATATAAATGATTAAAGTCCGATATTTGTTGGGTCCTCCCTTTATTGTTCCCAGCAAAAACATAGGAGTGGTTTCTTGCTTAACAGGAAATTCTAATTACAGATTTAGGAAGCAGGCGACCTGATGAACAATGTTGGCAACCCACATAATTTTACTAGTCTTTGTGTATGTGTTTGAACAGCCACTGAATTTGATCCCGCGGAAATAATATTCTTCACTTAAACATCTCCCTATCCTTACCTACCTTATTCACATAATATGGTTATCCTGGTATTTCCACTGATTGCCATGTATCTATTAAAGTTGTATAAGCCAGTGATTAGTGAATTGTCTCAATCCTTGGCATTTGCTTGATGTAATAGTGGGTGGCTGACAAGGTACAAAAACAACAACTTTCCTTAAGCCAGATTTGTATTACATTATCAAAGTACTATTGAATGTTAATAGCATATTAAGATTGTTATTGTTATTAGGATATTTTAGTCTGGCAAATTTGCCACTTTGTTAATTTCATACACACTCTTCCATAGCAACTGGACAAGTGTATTCCATTTAACTAAGGTGAGTATTGGGTCAGGTCCAAGTTGTCCAGCCATGGATCAAATAGACCAATCTATTTTAGGAAACAGTCTCACTAGCATCCTGACCAACTAAATAACACTCCTGTAGTAGCAGTTCAATGAGGTATTCTATGCTAATTTGTTACAATAGGTTTATCCAACCAATAGGATGACCAAAATATGTTTGTAGAGATGGAGACAAAATTTTGGAATATATTTATAAATATTTTTTAAACAAATCCTAATGTTAGGAATGGTTAAGGGAAATAAGCCCAAAAGTATTCTCCATCACATATTTTAAATATATATTTTCCCCATTTGTTTGCAATTTTGCTGTATATTTCAGAACAAACATATACAAAAACATTCTTGGGCCGCTACATACTTGTCCCCTTGGGCTGCGACACACTTGCCCCCCTGTAACTGTAATGCTCACCTCATCTCCATCACTTGTAACTACTAATATGAAGTACAAGTAATATACATAGAGAACCAAAAACAAATATTTTAGGTCGAGCGGAACGAGACCCAAGTCAATAAATACTAATTCTATTAAATTTATGATCCATAATAACTAAAAACAAAGCTTTATTCAACTATATAATTACATAATACCAGTTAAACTCAAAGAAAATGTGCATTCCTCTGTAGCTTTAAGCTACAATATTTATTTTTTCGTTTTTGCTTACCATACAAACGTCGCCATTTTGAAAACACAAAATGATTGGCGGAAAATGAACACTGATCGCTATATTTACTGAGTGACTATATATAATGCAGACAAAATTTTGATTTTTAAGTTGGTATTTCAAACATCAGAGTTCTGCATTGATTTTATAGTGCCACGGAACTTTTAAACCCGTGGTTCGTTTTAGACTGTACGTAAACCGATATTGTAACGTTATTTAATTAAAGGAGTAGGCTTTGCCCTACGAAAAAAGCAAATATGCAACAGACATCTTTAAAAAAAGACAAGTTTTCACTTAACATTGTTTTCGATACTCGGAGAAAAAATCGCTAAAATATCATTCAACATAGATACAAAGAGCGGTGCTTTTTCTGAGATATGCACCATACAACTTTTTTCTATACAAACAACGTTACCTGCCGTTTTTATCTATAGATTACCAAATTTTACACGTAGAATGGAAGGAATCTAGAAAACTTTGTAATTTTGAAGTATTCGATACTGAACAATTCTCTTAAAATTCAATTTGAGCAGTCAAACACATTAAAAATCAGTTAGTTAGGATGTAAACCAATCGTAATGAAAAATAGCCTGCCAGATTATGTGGCGGATATTTGCCAAGTATAGTATTTGCCAGAACATAAAAGCAATCGCTTTGGCCTAAGTATTTTTCTTTGATGTTTTTGATTTTTTATGCTTGGTCTTGGTGTGGACTGTGGTTTTCAGAACTGGTAGGATTTAAAAACATAAATGTTAATTGCAATTTCGATCAAGCAGTGTATTTTGGTGCTTTTAGCTAAGCATGCACTATAGTATCTTAGACAACTATTTCCGCAGATTGTATTTAAAGTGGAATTGATGTTCATGTCAACCACATTACACAAGTACTACTTCCGTTCGTTCAAAATGTTCTGCAATATAGTGTTTATCTGTAGCACTTGAACTGCAAGAGCACCGGTTTATGCAAATTTTGATGCTATTTATTGTAATCGTAATGTCAAACCATCAATTGTTTTCAACTTTTTGTGTGGTATAGTTGTGATTAAATCGACCAGCTCGATGGCTAGGTTATGCATAGTAGCTACAGCGTAAATAGGTATACGTAATGCTGGTTTGAATTGTTCAAAAACCTTAAACTTACTATTAGCAACCTGTCAATGTCAATATAGCTGCAATATTAATTGTGAAACCAATTATAAGTGCAGTTTCTGACATATTAAGTTTTAGGCCTTAGAGTTTCAAAAGTGCATAATTTATATGCAAGTGATCATTATATTGATAGATGAAAGAGCGCACCGGCAACACTTAATTGTACATGAAACACACAAGAGTACGTCTTTCCTTTTCTTGCTACTCGCTTCTTTCCTAGTCGCCGGATCGGAGTAACGTTAAAAATATCTGAATTTATTATTCACATGCATGTGATTAATATTAAGGAACCAAGGGAGTAACTGTTGATTTTTCGTACGCTGTGCTAGACTCTGTTACTGTTTCATTTTTCGTCCAGTTATGAACATTGATGGGTAATTTAGAGCTTTTGAGCATCCCCAGTGTGAAGCAACCTTAAGCATTTTATTTCTAGAGCTAAACGTCTGTAGTATGCATGAGCCGCGAGATTATTCTGGCTGGAGTGCTTCCCGATAAGGTTATCATATCGATATATCATAGCTGCCATATAAAATTTGGAGATAGGTTGCAGCATCATGACTTATCAACACATATAACAAATCACTTAAAAATTTATTACTGTATAAAAAAAGCAAAAGCTATAGTCACTGGCCAGTGACTATCACTTCAGAGACACTGAATCTTAACCAATTAGAATGCAGGAAAATCAATTATCTCCTGGAATATTGAAATTTATACTAATTTCAAATAATTCATATTTGAAGAAAACATGTTTCTTGTTTGCTGCCATTTTGGCACTAATTCTTTAAAAATCTTTTGTTTTAAAGTCTATTCCAGATTTAAAATGCATATTTGTTAACGTGTAAGAGATGTTTGGAGGAATTTGTCGTTGTATTTGATCTTTTTCCGTGCTAAAATTGCCCTTCTCCTAAAGTTTTTGTGCTGCCATATTTTGCCGTTTGTAAGAAGTTTTCTGAGGGTGCTTAGTTGATCTCCAGAACCTAATTAATGCATGTATCTGTACACTTTATCTGATAAGTGCCCTCAAGCCTTCGCATCTATGTATGCGTACGTAAAATTTTTTAGGCACTATATAATAATTTATCTGTGTAGCAAGCGTAAAGAATGATTAAAGTATTGTACAGGAATGTAAGGCATTTCTATAGACCACCCTTGAATCTTATATCCTGATTACAAATGTAAGTGGTAGAAATGCAAATCTACTTGTTTTGCTATTATTTCTTCATTATGAAAAGCTAATTAAGTATGCATTATATTTAACCTGTGGTCTTTGATATTTTTTACCACTGTTGATCGTATATTTTACGATATGCACGTGATGATATTGTTCATAGATGTACGCAAAAAGGATTATGTAGATTGATGTAATTAACATCGTGCTGTTGTTAGTTTATAATTAACAGATGACGCTTTCAGACATTTAGCACTTAGGAGACAATCGTTGGCGGCACTTTTGCGTGCTCTTGTTTATAAGAATTTTTGTCGCAAAAAGTATATTTATCAATATTTATCTCAGATTTAATCTTAACTAATTGGCACCATTGTAATTTGCTAAGGAAACTAGTAGATTAAAAAACGGCTATACAACAAGGCCAATATATAACATAATAATACGCATGCATCAGCAATTTATTAAATATTCATACTTATATAATTAAGTATAATATTTTATATATATTTATATATATTCGGTAAGCAAAACGTATATAAACAAGTAAAATTGATGACCATTCCTGACAGAAATACCTTTCACATTTCTATTTTGCAAGTACGACCCTTTTGATATACGTTGTGGGAAACAATATAATTGTAAATAGTGATAAACGAATACTGAAATAGAGTTGATGTTTCCGCATAATGGCCTAATTGCAGAGATAAGATTCAAGTGCGTAGCTTAAAGCCAATAAGACAAATTACACACTTCGTCTCACGTTTAGGTCTGACAGAAAGTACTAAAGAATAGCTCTCGGCCATCGCGTCGCCGTGGACAGCAATTTATTGCCATTAACGACGTCTATTTTCTGTTTTGCAAAAAATCATAAATATTCTATCCCAAGATTGAGCTGCTTATCAATTTAAATGTATTCAAAGACTGAGAGACAATCTTGAAATTTTCCTGACATGAAATTTGCTTGAATTAAGTAATAATACGAAATCTCAAACCTTGACTAACTGTAGGACTCACGATTTATTATGGGCAGTAAAATCTCTTTCAGAACAGAATTTTGAATAGCATGGCATTCTAGCTTGGAAAAGAATATTACACCCTAATGTTAATTCTGTATGTTTTCACAACACATGGGTCTTATGTTAGAATGAATGTTTGAACATGTCAAACATTCGAATTCGTTGTCTCGATTGGTTTCTGTATAGCAAAACTAAAAATTAAAATTTTTAGCGCATCAATATTATCAGCATTTAGTATACTCAATCTCAGTTGAAACTTTCACACGAAACTGTAGATTAATTTTGTTAAATTTCTACCGCTAATTAGGCTTTTGTGTTTTGCTTCCTGTAATTTGTTTTCTATTTATAACAAATAAGTAACACGTATTGAAAATGTATGCCTCGTCTGAACGCCGCATTGTGCATGAGCCGAGAATCCAATAATGGAATTATATACATTTAATATGCGGCGTTTAATTGACTTTAATTCGGCAGGTTGTTATTGTTGGTCGACTCAGAAATTCGAATATTCGACGAGAAATTCTGCATTATCAATAATCTAAACTTCGCATTTTTCATGTGCCGAATTTAATGCATAAATGGTATTAATTAAATTGATTTATTAGCCATGAATATTGTTTAATTAGATGTGAAGAGTCTTAGTCGTAATTTGTTTTCATGTACTGTACATTTACCCTACTTTTCAGTAGCGAGGTGCTTTATGAAATGATAAGTTTCAACAAAGAAAGTGCTTTTCGTTTGGTTTTGGAGGGTGGGCGAAATATACATTTTATCGCGTTTAATAGGTACAAATGTAGGGAAAAGTAGAAAAACCCTGACGGCAAATTGTAATTGTTTGGAAAAGATATGTATGGATTTCTTTTGTGAAATATTCCCTGTTTCACCGAAAGGGCTTATGTAAATGAGTACAGTAAATGAGAATACACTGTAGAGGCCGACGTGCATGGGACAGTTGTTGCATTAAAGCGGGATCCATAGATATCTCGTACACTAGATAGGGCATCTGCATATCAAAAGTGAAGCTAAAAATCTCAGCGGTATCCCCTCACAACAATCGGCGACGGCCATATTGGTTGTTCCCACTCATAAAAAAAATGCCAAAGAAAACACATTTTTTGGCATTTGTGTATTAAATACTTTTTCGCTGCATAAAGTAGGATTTATTATCAACTTTGTCCATTTCCGCAATACAAAATACACAAATTATCATGCTCCGTGTCAACTCTGTGGGAACGACCAGCGCCTGCGATCCGGCTTCAATTTTCGCCTGCCCACAGTGTGGGATGCACCATCTAGTGTATATGAGGTATCTATGGCGGGATCGCATAAACATCGCCTAACATTGACCTTGTTCATGTAAATTAATCAACCATTTACTTGCGGAAGTGGGAGTAATCTCGCAGATGCAAATTAATTTCAAAGATTCTGAACGATATACCATGTGGAAGAATAAATCAGCTTAAATTGTTATTTTGTATCATTTATATATTGTATATATTTACCGGTGCTATTGTATTATTCCGTCGACCGGAAGTGAAACAAATGGTTGTAGATGGTGTTAGCCATTCCTGTTTGAAATTACGATTATATACCCTTATGTTTCGCGCACGAAAGTAATTTTCTTTAAGCCCAGTTCTAATCTCGGTCAAATTCGTGATCAGTTCTAAGAACGATTCACTCAAAACACCAACGACAATTGCGTCGCTAAGGAGAAAGGGATGTCTTTGATGTCATTCACCTGGCTCGAAACGAAAGTTCATACCACGAATGAAGAAACTACGAAGATGATTGAATATATATTTTGCAAGTATACTATAGTTTACCCCTTGAAAAATAGTGCTGGTTTGCAAAACCATGAGGCGTGAACTACTGCAATGCACCCTGTATAATGTCAAGTGTGTTAGCAAGCAAAATGTTGTTATGCAAAACTTAGACAAATCACAATTTTAGTTCTCCTCCTTTAGATTGCTACACTGAAAATAACACAGTTCAACATTTTGATCTGAAAATTTGCAATAGGGAAGATATGGTGTTGGACTTTCCCTAGATTGTAACAATTTACAATGTGAGCTCTTACTTAAATAAGTATCCTCTAAAGTCTAATGGCGGCATTTTTTGGGACACCCAGCATGCTTCAAAACGTACAACTTTCGTTCGAAGATTTTTACCAATATAACCAATTTCAAACTGGATTTTTGCATGTAATGAGTAGGAAATGACGTCATTTTGCATAAGGTCCATATAGAAGCAAACTTTTTTGCTAGGTTTTATGTTGTCAGAGAAGGATTGCGAAGGTCACTTCAAATTATGAAATAATGTCGTTTTGAGGACGCTGCTGCATTGAGAAAAATTAATTACTAGTAGAAATTTTGGACATTATACTTCAGAGTGCATGTCGACACACAGCAAGAAATGTTCACAAATTGAAAAATATTCATAGGGTTTTCAATTATTGTTGCATTGTCAGTTCGCTTGTTTCTATCGACAATTAAATCGATGAAAAGACCCTACTGTGCTTTTTAAAATTATTTGTGGACAGTTTTTACGTATCTATCTATGTTCACGCCCAAAACATGTACAAAACATTACTTTACTGCGTTAGCAATACCATGAGATAGGTAAAATTTTTGTCAAATGTATGCATGTGTAGTGTTCATTTTAAATGACTGCGCTAAACCACCATGACTGTCATCAACCCACAAGTGGCACGGGCATGCAAACAAAAGGTAACCCGAGATAAACAATCATTAGCACCGCAAGTCTTACATAAGTAAATGATCTGGCGTTTTCCATTAATCACGCACTAGGAAACCAAAGGTTTTGGGAAATATTTGCATAAAATGATTTGTTTGCCGTCGGCATAGACCGCTTTGGCGGCAACAGTTTCAGTGTTTTTTGCAGCGTTTGGTTAAAAAGACACTAAATGGTATTCAAAATATCTGCGTATAGACCAGATCAAATTTATCATAAGCTTACGCTAAACCAACGCAGCATATATATTTCCGCCGTTTTACTAAAAGGCTAAACAATCATGAACTATACAGCTGCATGAGGCACGCCTACGACAATGTTTTAATAACACAGAAAGTGTTCCGTTTAAACCTGTAAATGAATTGGTATGAACGAAATCTAAAATACTTCGTGCGGGGTTATAGTTGCTTTGCAACTCAATTTTATTTCAAATCATTGCATAAAGTTTGAGTTCTTAGCTATTGTTTTTTGTGGTTTGATTAAATTTAAAAAGGTAAATATTTCGAATACCTCGATATTCGAGATTGACATACCATCCGTAAAATTGATATAAGTTCGTTGGTGTTTTTTTTTAGAAGGATGGTTTTATGCAAAAAGCAATTGACTCTCAATTGCAGATTTATTTTTACTCCTTCAGAATTCAGAATTTAACTGGTTGAAGATCCAGTTGAATAGAGTGTAAAAATAAATGCATGTTGGCAATAATTTATGTGCCTTTGTTTGTTTGCTTAAACCACAATATCATTAGGCTTGACAATGTTTAATTATGCTTTTACGAGGTGTATCGAACAATATAAAAGGTATAAATGTGTTTTAATTGCCAAAATACATTTGGTAAAAAAAGTTCGCTCTTCCTCCATTCACAAAATTGAAGCCAAAAGTTGTCTTGCTCATTTCTTGAACGGCATAAGCCAATATCTGTAATTCAAATATTTGTTTTGAGACAAATTGCAAAAGACAATGTTTGTTTCTTTTGCAATAATAGCATTAACAAATCTTTCTTCGTTTACAGACTTGGTTCTTTATCTATAAAGTAGGACGTGTTTGCGTTTGATTTAAAAAACAGTTGGTTTGTAAGGTGACAAATAATAAATATATGATATAAGTACACTCTCATCTTGTGTGTGTCGAAACATTCCGGCTTTGCTATTACTCGGATATATTATAAGACGTGTAAGGAATACCGTTTTACTTGTGCCGAATAATCGCCGACAATAATGAAATTTCCACAATTATTGCGGGTTAAACAATAGATATATGGTTCGTTTGCATTATTTCGAAGTCGAGCTTGCTCGACGTTTTTACACAAGTATAAATAGCTACTTTTACTCAAAGTGCGCTATTGCGATGAATGAGAACTAGGCCTAAACAGCAAAAGAAAAAATAGTTCCAGGTGCACAAATGATTTGACGCAGGAATAATCTCCGACCATGGACGTCGCCGATGCCGGCGGTATCTGAGAATCAGGCTTAAGCTTGTCTGTGATATGTCACCGATATATATACATTGTCGGTAATCATTCAAGGAGAAAATTTACAAAGGATTTTACTCGTATATGCCAATCACCGGTAGTGAAAGTCGCCTACATATGTCGGCGACATATCAGAACCAGGCTTCGATGTCGGCGATGGAAAAATACTTTTCTGACAACGAGTCACCGCGATAATCGCACGCATAGAACCAGGCTTTACATGCCCCAGGATAAAATTTGCATAATTAACATGTCAATAATCATTGCTTCAAATTTTATATAATTAATAGGCATGCGTTTAAAAATCTAATTCCATCTTGACGAATGACTAATTCAAACAGCGTAATTTATTAAAACGCTAGTCACTTCGTGCACGCACGTTGTAATTGCAGGGTGATTGTTCTTGATTGCGTATAGCTAATTAAGTAATTACCCATGCAATGTTTTCGGCGAATTTGAAATAACCCGTCAGTGCCAATTTTCAAACAAAATGCTTATGTAACACAGCAGCGGGTCAAGTGCCAAATGAAAAATGGCACATTGTCCTCCTTAAATAGGCTCTAACGTTTCATCAGGTCAACAATATTCATGGTGTTACTGGTGCATATGAAAAGCGTCATATGCGTTAATATGTCCAACTCTGAATTCATTTTCATGGAGAAACCGAAAGCGGCCTCAGTCAGGTTGAACATGTTAATAAGTCTAATAGGTCCCGTTTTATGACCAATGAAAAGCCAGAATGAATTCTGACTATTATATAATCATGATTTGATAAGATAAAAGCTTGCTCATATTTTTTCCCACAACTATTGAATAGAGTACTCACTTGTTTTACAGGGCCTAAAGGCAATCGTGGACGCATTGGACATAAAGGTCTTAAAGGTATGATGCAATTATTTAACTATCTCTGTTCTTTTCGTAGTGTTTTTGAAAACCTGTGGAGTAAAATTATGATCAAGACAGACGTTATCCACATGCATGTTCCGCAAATTTCTTATATTCAAGAGTCACGGTGTGTGAGTACTGCATGTATGCGCCCTGGGGAAGCGCAGATGTTTCACTGCGTGTTTACATTAGAACTCCCCCCCCCCCCCTCCCCTCCATGCTGAGGCTGGTGGCTTTGCAGCAAGGCACTATTTTTATATCATTTAAATTCAAACTACATTATCTAAAGAAGAATCGACTGTATGTGTAAAGAGAGAATCCCCAAACATTTTTTAATGAAATCGGAAAAATTGTGATTTTACTCTATTTTGGCGTGAAAAACTTTCAAATTTGATACATTTTCTGCCCGTGAGCGACGCTGAAACTTTATTCGTTTTGGTTGACGGCCGCACCATGGGGAGAGTAGGTCTGTGATTTAAATTCCGGACATTGTAACCAATTATAGTGTAATAAATACCTTCTACGCACGCGTTTTGGTTCAGGGAGGGCTGTTAGCGGCCTGTCCAGGTCGTAAACAAAACGCCTGCTCAGGAGGTAGTGCAAATATTACAAGAAAGCTTCTGTTGTGTTGAATTTACGTCACATATAAGCTGCCAGTATGCTAGAATGGATGCACGCCGCGAACCGAAATATGATAAAATTCCGATATTCAACAACGGCTTAAGCCCACAAAATTTATTTAAATTCATAATTCTTGCGCCAAAAATCTTGCAAAATCGCTATCTTTCCCATTTCCGGTTTGTGCACTTCAAAAGATTGAAGCATTTAATGCGACGGATTTTTTACTTAACCCTATATTATGAGCGTCGGCTGTCTATTGTGCTTGTATGAAAAAATTCTATATATCAGGCACGATTCGGCTCCTCAATCTAGTGAGGTCTCGCGTGTAGACTCATGGCCCTTTTCATAATTATAATAATAGTCCGTGGGGCTGGTGCGATAACCCCCTCTCTGCCAGTACGTCGGAATAATTTGCCCGTGGTTGAGAATATATATTTACTGTTCGACATTTATAAGGACAGTTATTTGTATACTTACTATATTTGAAGGAGACTTGTTCAAAGTAAATTTGATACCGGGAATTTAAAAAATGATGTATAGTTTTTTTCGAATAAACGGAAACTATAGGCCATAATCAAATAACTCAAAGGAAACCACTGTTGTAAAAATTTGGTTGCAGGAAACATTATGCACTTCTTCGAATGCTAACGACGAGGAAAAACAAAAACATGGCTGGTTATTAGAAATCAATAACAAAACAAAACGGCTAACTTTGCTTCGCCTTCACAAACAAGGATGTTATGTATATAAATATAGAATCAGTTGGCGGCAATTGCAAATTCACCAGTTTGGCGACTTTCAGTGCATTGAAAGTTGCAGTGACTATATCTCAGGGAACCAGGACATGTTTTGCAGGCATGCAAAGAAATCTCATTTGTGTAATTTTCACATCTAATGTGTATGACTTGCTCTTGTTATTTTGTGTGTACTTCCGGTTAAGTTTGATATATAAAGTTTAGCCGCTGTCTTTCATGATTGCCCCAATTCTAACTGAAACGTTACCGGAACTTCCATGAAACATCATCGTAAAATTGATGGTTATGACGTCATTCAACGGATTGGTAGACATAACATGGCTAACTTGTCTGACCGACGTTGCCTGTACACTGGTGGGTGTAATATGTATAATAAATCTATTTTTTAACCGTTTTATTAATTTCTGAAGATAAATTACGCTTCTAGCTGCATGCTCAAGTTAATTTTTGTTATGTGAACCAATGACTTTTTCATAGATTTGATATACATCAAATTGCCTCTTGATCACACCAGTCACTCACTCTATATGAAGTGACAAAATCTCGGCTAGTTCGTCGGTAACACTTCTCATTGTTGTATACTTGTGACCCCTAAATAAGGATTTACATCATTCGGTGTTTGATACAATGTTGTACTTTTCTAGCACCATAACCCCTGCAAATGGTAAAAAATGAGAATTCACGGAATACTTGCAGCACACGTTACTGTGTTTTTTAAAATTTGTAGTGACAGTATTCTCGAGTCCGTTAATCTGTCAGATATCAAGGTCAACAAGGTGTTGGAATGTGTATACAACAAAATAACAAGCTACTTTTTATGTTGCTGTATATACATATCGATTTTAGAGCCGTCATCAATTCTCGGAAAACAACCAAACAAGTGAACAAAATTTTGTTTGCCTGCTTTCTAATTCCGATGAGTTATTAGAAATTAACGGGGTTTTTTTACTTTCTAACTCACTCCTACCATTCTTTTCCGGTAATTAGCTATTTCCAAATAAAGCTCATGGACAAAATGCGATCATTTTGAATGTCATGTTATTTTTCAGAGTATATTCTTAAAATTGGATTGTGGCAGGGTTAGCTAAGTTATTTTCAAAGAAAGCGTATTTGTAACTTTAGACATTTCTTTTTTCAAGGTGACCCTGGGATGAAAGGTATGTAAACGTATTTCTTCACAATCTCTTCCTTTAACGAGCACGAACAAAACAACTTTTAAGTTGCACAAACTGAAAATTAAACAATTTTGTGTATTTGTTTTATTGATTAACAATGTGGAGGATGCGCCATCTACATCCATACCTCAGGTGGACATAATTCCAACGTTTACGCATGGCACTTTATGCTATAGAGGATCGATAACCTGCAGGTCGCTATCTTTGAAGCCAAATTGACATGCAAATGCCAGTCCCTTCCTATTGTTGTTTGTCGGCTCTGTTGGCACCATTTTGCCCGGAATGCACCGAGATTTAATGTTTTCATTTTGGTTTAAAAATTTAACAGTAATATTATGATTTATGAACTAGCTTATAACTTGGTTTCCGGAAACAGTTTGGATGTGCCATCAAAACTGTTTACGAAATATAAACTTGAACGTCAATTTCCCCAATTTAGGTTTCAGACAAACTTCGGACATTTACCTGGAGTTATCGTTCCAGCATTTATAGAGTTCATTGGTTTTACGTTTAGTTTAAAATTGGATAACTAGCCCGTTATTTTCATTACGCTGGTCTAATGCGATTAATATAGAAAATCGGGTTTTCAAAGATAGTTTCACGAGTTTTTTTAACTTAGTAAATTAGGTGTGTGCTAATTACCCTTGCGCGCGGCTGAGTGCTAGGATGAACTGTGATGGATGCTGCTAAACCAGATGACTTCCTAGGCACGAATATGGTCCTTAGCTTCTTGAAATTTCCCAGAGAGAGTCCAAAATGAGAATCGAAACCTAACATGGCGAAAGGCACCGTCATAAATAATACGCCACCGTGGTGCTGTTTTTTTATACTGGAAGAGGGTCGTGTTTATGTTAAATGAGTGAAGTCGCATAAGTGATTACATGCTTTTGGACATCTCCTGGCACACTCGATGAGGCTAGCTAGGCTCAAGTAGACGCCTTTTTTACCTAGTTACCACGAGACAGTTTATGACCACAGTTAATGACGAAAATGCAAATCTAGCGAAGTTGTGAAACAGAAATCCTCTTGTCGTATTGTAATGCTGCTTTTGGAGTATAGTAATTCATTACATCAATAAAGTCACGGCTTGTCGTCACCCTTTCATTCTCGCACACTTTGCCGATGACTTGTAAACAATTTTGTTGCTGAAAACAATCTATTTTTGTAAAAATAACAAACAAAACACGCCGTGTAGCTTCCTAGCAATGATTTGATAGCTCAAAGCACTCGATTCACTCGTGACGTCAGGGTTTTTTACAAAACCACATTAGCCTAATTTGCTCAGTGTTGCTATTAAAGTTCACACAGCTTTCAGCAAGCAAGGATTTGCGTACATATTTTCTGGGATTACACTAAAGAATGTGTGCTAATAGTTACATACATGTGTGCGTTTAATTTGTATTAAGCAAAGGATAAACAAGTCGGTATTTTTATAACAAACTGTAGGCAATTGCATACTGTTTAATCGAATTGCACTACATGCAGCACATATGTCTGCTACTGCCTTTGGGAGGGATGCGTGATATATTTTATATGTTCTCGCAACACAAGTTGGCCACTTAGACAGTCAATTGGCAACTTTATTTAATGAGAGTTAGCACTTAACATGTGAGAGATCGTTAAAATCGTGACGCACTATCTGGCACGAACGTGAATGTACATTCACTGCCCGTTACCAAAAAAACTTTTTGCAGTTTCACCCACTTGCGTTGTTGAATAGACACTCATAATTTTTTTCCCATAGACATTAAAACATCTTTCATTATAGCTTTCATGCCCAACCTCGATTTCATGCTATTGTTTCCTGTGCACTCGAGCATGTTTGGGAAACGTCTGTTTCCATCCAACTACCACCAGCGTGCTTTGTGATTTACCATGAAGTCTAGTTTCCAATTAGTCGAGAATGTCGTGAACATACTAAAGTGACCGATGTAATAAAGTATGTAGGCTGATCTATACTTAATCATAATGAATAATTGGAATACAGCTCACAAACGGAAAATTTGACCTACATTATATCACATCTCCGAAAATGACTTTGCTTCGACAGTTTCGACCAAATGGAAACTGTTTCTGAAGAAGACCTCGCCGCGCATTGCATGATGGTGAATTCGACGGGCTTAACATATTGGGCAACGAAATGTTAAGATAGCCCCCCCCCCCTAAGTACGGGTAGAAATGAAAGTACCGGTATTTACCCTGATATCTCAACTTCTTGGGGCTCATTGGTACGAAAGGTGAATATCCACGTGATATTTACCGGATACTGATTCAAACATACCGGATACTGATCCACACAGTTTGCGGAAGTCATCCTGTATTTTGGCTTTTAAAAAGGATCTCAAAACTTATCTTTTTAAACTTTTTATCAACAATAGATCTCTGTATCTTTCTTTTGATTGATTTAGATAGGTTTATGAGTATCTTGTTATTTTAGCTTACTCTAATTCAATATTTGTAAATAATTATAAACTTTTTTACTATCATCATATATTTTCGTACTATTTGTAAAGCGCCTTGAACTTTTAGGATATGTGCGCTATAGAAATTGAGGGTATTATTATTGCATTAAACATATTCAGTAACTTGTAAAATTCATAATAAAGTTCAATATTTTCATGTCAAAGTCACTTTATCTCATGTGTTTTCAACATCTCTGGTGTCAAGCTTCTTATGCCTGCTTGCGGCAGTTAAAAAATCACTATCCGATGGATAGCGCTCTACATCTTTCGAGTAATCGACCCGTGCTGCATGCTTCAGTATTGACAAAACACATTGATAAAACAATATTACAGTCGAGTAAAACACTTAAAGTGTACTAAAAATAATTTGTGGTATTTTCATTAGAGCAGAATAGATTTTAACTGAACTTGTTAAAATTGTTCATTGTAGGTGATACTGGATCGACTGGTGCAGCCGGCTCGCCCGGTCCTCAAGGCCCGCGGGGAAATCCTGGTATCAAGGGTGAAAAAGGAGAACCGGGGAAAAGCGAGGCTTTTAACATATCTTCGTTAATGGTAAGATATTGAAATAACCTTTTTCTTTGCATATATAAGGCAGACAGGCAAATATCAACGTAAAATCTGGCTCGCCCCCAAATACGTAGTGTGGCTCCTGTGTAGGGTTTTGTTTGCTTTTCGTTTGCGTTTCAAATTTTAGCTTAAAATGACCATGGCGGTCAACATGGCACATGTGCCGAAAATCGAATCTAGGAAGAAAGTGCTCAAAATGACCCCGCGTTAAAAAAGCAGTGTCAACATAGCTCTAACTTCTGAAAAGCAAAAGCAACAGCTTTTTTGAAGTGCCTATAGTGTTAAGAAGGGTTGCTTATAGGGGTGGTCATGAGCAACAAAACATTGTCTAACTATAATAGTTTACAAGAAAATCACCATGCCAGGTCAGCATCATGCGATTCATGTACTTTTCCATAATCATAGATGACTGAAGAAAAATGACTGTGGAAACACTTTGTCAGTTAATTATTGAAATAGTAAATTTACCTGGTGTTTCGTACTAAACTTATATTCTTGTTTGCCTTGAAACCCTACAACGAACGTAAATAGGTGCTTTGTTGTATTCTAATCGTCAAAGATAAGAAAAAGGCACGTTATCACGAGGGTGTCCAGACGAAGAGCAGGAACATTAAACTTGGCATATGGAATATTACAACAAAAATAGACTTGCTTTACATTACACGTGCAGAAAAAAAACATGCAAAAGCTTCGTTGTTCATGCTGTACACAATGTATGCAAGCAATTGATTTTAGATTTAGTGGTGGGTTTAAAGGAGGCCGAGGTGAACATCAACTAATGAGGTGCAAGGGGGATACAACGTATGTGAACGAATTAAAAGCTGCATTACGTGTAGTTCAACTATTCGTAGTATTTGTATAATAGCCAAGAATGATATTTACAAATTTTTCAGTTGTTCGAAAAACATCCTTGCTGCATCGATCGCTGCATTATTTAATGAGGGCTCAAACTACCCAGAAATGCGTTCTGTCACCAGATCAAGGTTTTCACAGTTTTGAGGAAATTTTCTTTAAAAATTCAATCAACTTGAGGGTGGGGGAATATTAGTTGCGTACATTATACAATATTTTCCAAACTTTTGTCTCTCTTTTTAGCTCTTTTTGGACCCCGTTTACAGCATCCGCATGGTCACGACATTGAGTTCTCGGCCACTCTCTCTGTCATTAGTTGTTATTAAATGCTGTAATATGCCATAAATCTAAAAGCTACACACACGTAAATGGTCTTACTTATCCCGTCCCCCTACCAGGACAGCCTTATGCAAACACATTGTGGAAACCCTGCTCAATTTACAAGTTTATCTAGCATAGAATTACTAATTATTTGTTGTAAAATCAAACTGAAATGAGAGTGCATTTCCATTATTTGATCCTTTATTTTCAGGTCAAAAAAGAACGCCCAGTGGTGCATTTGCCGGGTCATAGCGAATCATTAGGCATGCCGCAGTACGGTAAGTTGTAAAAAGTTAATTAATTTTTCAACCAGCCAAGTTGTCCTATGAATGTACAATACGTTGAAACAACGTTGTTTGCCCTACCGCCAACCTTGTGTTGGAGAGTTAACGATCGAGGACACGGCAAGGTGGACGACACCGTGCCAGTCAACATGAATGTTATAAGAATACGCTTTATGTAATATGTTTACCTTACAATACGTGTTTGGAATTCTTTTCACTAACTTAGAATTGGTTTTGTTCGCTTGAGCGAAGCGGTGTGTATTGAATAATGACTTGAATAACGCGTATCACTTTCCAGCAAGTTTTCCTTTCCTGAAGCTTGATATTTTTTGGACCACAAACTCTTCACCGCTGTTATGTTCTTTATGAAAAATTTCTTTGTACATTAAAGGCGCGTGTTTGAGATACCACGTAGTAGGTGCCTTTCGCGCAGTCCCATGTTTGCAAACATAATTTTAATAAGTGAATTAACATTAAACTCACCACACGTCGACAAAGCACAATAGAACGCATTATCTATGCTCGGGTTATAGGTACATTGCACACGGTGTCCCCAAAACCCCCATAACTATTGAAAACGATCTATTGTTAGAATTTCAATCCCTAGCTCTAAGTTGAACGTACGAGTAAAATTGATAAAATATTTATTAAGTAATTATGCATAAGAGCGTTTTATGTTAGACAAAACGCATAAAACCCATGGGTTCGTAGACGCAGTGGAATCAAATACTTCATATATGTACCCTGTCAATATTTTGCAAGCTTAACACTCAGCTTATGTAGTACTAAGCCATTAAAATTTTAACGATACGTGTTTAATAGTTTTGGGGGTTAGGAGATACCCTGTATATAATTCATATCAACCAATAGCGATGTCTAGTTTGGCCAATTGTTGTCGTTGCGCAAGAGCAGCCATTCACCATTCACATAGTGGTTGTTTGCACGAAAATTCAACAGGAACGTGATGAGATACGCGCGGGTACACAATTTTACATAAACCTGGACAATAACATAGATAGTGATTACGTCCTGTTGTTTTATAAGAAAGCGTACAAACTATACAGGGTAAGTAAAAACAACCTGATAGCTTTCATTATTGAAATTAGCCGCTGTAATTTGAAAGAAATTGCCTAAATATCTCGTGGATGTACGATGTACGAGGCATATCAAAAAAGTGAACCACTAATTAATCTAAAAAAAATCTAATTCGCTGTGGGAGTCAAAATGCAGTATAATCGCGTGAAAATTGATAATACTGTTGAAATTTTCTTTCGCACAATGAACTCGTCTGTTGACTGTACAGATGGAAATGAACTAATTCCAGCAATAAGTGTGCGGCTAATTTCAGTACAAAAGGTATCGGGTTTTCTACTCACTGACACTGTGTATATAATATGCTAACTAAAAACGATAGATCTTTGCCTCTCGGCCTCGATGGGTGCAATTTGTGATCCCTGTTATTTTAGCAGAACAATTTTTTGCGTACCAAATTCATTTGCAGATATACATTTTTGCTTACATAACGTTTCACGCCTGCCTGGGCTTATTTGGGAGTTAAAACATCTCAACTCAAACACGGGGTACTAGCGCTTGATTTCAAAGTGTAGACAACTGTCCAGGGACCTCAGAGGTGGTAGTCTTCATGAATAATTAGGCCAATCATTAGTTCCGTCAAGGAAACAAAGAAAACAAAACGCCAAAACAAAGAAAACCGAGGAGCATTGCTAAAAAGTTGCCGAATTATTTATGAATAGTACCAAACCTATGCAGGGTGTATAAAAAGTACACCCTGTGAAGTAACCGCCACCAGTTGTATAAATTTGCTCGGATTGCTTTAAACTAATAATGGTTTGAAAAACGGTGCGAGTTTTAGACCGTTCTTATCCATTGTCCATGTGTGCAAAGTGTACTTTTTTATGCACCCTGCACAGCGTTGTACATCTTGTACAGATGAAAATGAGGCTGTCTTAAAGCTCACGAACTATTATATTAATTTCACAGCCGCTACAAAAAACGAGGCATTCAAAACTGTCAAGTTCTTACCTGTGCAATAGTTCGCAGCTTTTTTGAATTTAAAGGGATAGCTAGTCTCATGAATAGGTAAAATCTTTATAGAATACCCTAAATGTCGAGAGAGCACAGCGTCATGGTTAGGGTGCCAGTGCTCTCTCGATATTTCAGGGTATCCTATAAAGCTACGAACGTCATGAATTATAGTTGCACGGTTATGACAATTAAAGGGAAATGGCAACAAAAATTTTTATTGTCTCATTTGAAAGAGACTCTAAAATAATATATAGAAGTCTATTACAGAATTTTTATATCTGTTTAATTCGGAAGATATTCTCACCTAAATCATCGAACTGTCCGCCATCTTGGATTAATTTTTAACCTAATTAACAATGTTTTGCTGACGTCACAACAGGGATAAGCCATTAAAAGCTTCTCCTAAATACCTACCCCCGAATAGAATATTTTTGAAACGTTTCCAGTCCGTGCTGAAACCCCAAACACTTACCATGTGGTTGGTTATTGGAAAAGATTAATCATTGTGTCGCAACGAAATAAAAATTACGTGACCCCAGTTGTGACGTATCTTGGATATCCATGATGGCGGACAACTGAAAATTTCAAGTCAAAATATCCAACCAAATAAGGCAGATATAAAAATTTTGTGATGACTTCTATATTTTGTTTTGGAGTCTTTTTCAAATGAGACGATAAAAAATTTTGTTGCCATTTCCCTTTAACTCTGTATTAAACTAGAATGCTACACTTGACGACCGCTAATCGTTGATGCGAAAATGACGTTCAAGCCCTCGTCGCCTCGTTGTTAGCGACATATTTCTTGTTGTTGAACACCAGTTTCCGCCATTTTACCCCACCCAAACATTGGGCTTTTATCGGAGTTGTCGTTCCAGCATACATAGAGTTAACTGGTCAGGGTTGGGAATAGATTAATGTATATAGCTAGTAGGACAACGGGCATAATGTATTCTCTAATGTGTTCGTTTCAGAACTGCTGGATATTTGGCGAATAAGTAGATATGGACAAGCAAGCCCTGGAATGATTTCGCCAGTTTCAACGCCAAGTTGCATTAATATCACAGAGGCAGGAAATTACTTTATATACAGTCAGGTATACTTTCAAATTCCTGTAGACGATGAGAAAGTGAACAAAAAGCTTACTGACGATGACCGAAGCTATATGATACATTTTGTATTCCGACAATCTGGTACAACCAAGTCGCTGTTATTAAGATCCGTCGTGTCTAATGGATTTCTCAATAAACGGCCAGGATTTGCCACGTCGTTTACGAGCGGCGTTCACCGTTTAAAGAAAGGGGATTCATTATATGTTGCCGTGCAGAAGAAACAAAGCGCCATTATCAATACGAACGACGATTCTACCTTCTTTGGGGCATTTAAACTATAAGTTGGTGATCCTGTGTCGCGTTCAGACGGTGCTTATCGACTTGTATCAGAATTTCCATCGTATCTATGGACAGGTAACAGGTAACGTGGTAGATAATACTTCACCGTACAAGCCCCGGTTTGTTCCCTGCCAAGCAGGTTTTTGTCACCTAACATATTGTAGGACGTAGAGTACACCACAAGGTGATTAAATACACAGAGCGAATGGTTCTTTTGATGGCCATTCGTCGCGGATAGACAATCGTATTTTGTTACGTGCGATTCCGCATATAGAATCTGCAAAGTAAAAGGGATTTATTAACGATTCCGTAACAATTAGGACAATGTTTACATGGAGACAATGTATATCAAACACTTTAACTTATTAATTGCTATCGGTAATAAACATGTGATAGAGGTGGCCAACCACGAATGCAATGTTTGTGCCTGATTGTATCGCACATGGCAATTTGACCTAAATTTTGTCTGCTATTTGCATGTAGCTACTTCCCGATGTCATCTTCATTAACTAATGAAGAGTAACGTTTGCGCTACCTCTGTCTTCCAGCTAGCGTTTCCATGTAATCATCCTAGAAACAAATGAAAAGGCTTATAGCTTTTGGAGTCCTATACATATATTAACTCGATTTTTATCGTTCGCTATGTCCTTGATTATATCAAAGTATATACATTATATATATTTTAATATTATATGCTAACAGAAACTATAGTATGTATAGTTGTATAAGTTCAACGCACGCGAGAGATTTCAAGATTCCGTGAACAACTTGCGCCTACGGTTAGGAATTGAAGTTATATGATATAAGCCAATCTGAACTTGCGTCTGGATAGTGAAAAAGAACAAGCAATTAATCTGTAAGAAAGATAAGTTGGCCTTTCTTTGACTATTTGTTTTTGAACATTTCCAATTGCTTAGAACAAACAGAGAACTTCAAAACAAACATTCCTCAACCGTAGCCGTGTTTTGTTATCATGTTGTCCAGGTATAGACTTGTATTGTCTTCGTTGTTTGCGCCGAACAGTTAAAGATTCTTCAGTTACAGATGTAACCGTTCTTTAAGTTTTCGTTTTTTGAGAACATCGAACGGACTTTAAAATAGTTCAAAACGCATTCTTCGCGAATGTCGTTTATATTAAACGTTAAAGTATTGTTTTCTTATGTTAGGTTTGTGTTTGTTCGTTGGTGAAGGTGCTTGCATTGCATTTAGTGACCAAAGGAGCCAATCGGAAAACACAAAGCTTAAGTGCATTTAAGTTAGCTACTTCTCCTATTTCACGTTACCGCAGCCCAGGTTGCCTCCAATTGAGTACGAGTTTATTCACTTCAGTTGTGCGTGGCTTTCGTCATAGCCATTTTGTTTTGCACAAATACTTGCCGTGGTTAAAGCCACCTAGAAACTAACTTGTAGCTCTCACCTAATGCATTTTGTCATTTTTTGACCCCAATTACAAACTTTGGAATGTTCACCTCATACATAGCTTCCTGTCGGTTGCTGGATGCTTCTGAAAGCACTTATAAATAATTTGTCTGCGTACGAGTAAGAGCAAGAGAAAAGTCCTTTTGACAGTGCAAAAACAATTGTTTCAAGTAAGAAGTTTGTTGAAAATTAGAAAATAACATGCACGTGTACAGCAGCAAGGCAGTGAAACCAGCCAGTATTTCTGAAAAAAATCCCTTTTAGCAATACACTTTTATCGAACCAGCTGATCTGATTGTGGGGAAAAACCTGGATCTAGCTAAATAGGACAGAATAGAAACCATTTTCGTTTTAATCACTCGTATCTTTTACTTTTGTTTATGAAGCTTTACAGAAACGGTGTAAACATGTTTGGTTTCGAAAATTTCATTCGTTCTTGTATGGTCTTGATGTTCGTCCTGTATAGTCTTGATGTTTGAGGTCACCTGTGCATTTTTTCTGCAATTTAAACCATATTCTCCTTCACAGCTACTTAAGCCTATTTTCCACTTGGCGAATTTGTTCGCGCGACGCGAAGCGAAAACAAGGATCCAGCAATGTGATTGGTTAAGAATAGTTGGCGAAAAATTTTGCCGCGAATAAGTAGGAAGCGTTCCTAAAGTTCGCGCGAACAAATTTACCAAGTGGAAGTTAGACTTAATCTAATTTTTCTAGCTGTAAAAATTATTTATTTGACCGTACGTACAAATAGCATCAATATCTGCATAACTTCTTGTTCTTAACGTGGCAGACGACTGTAAATGTACATTTTAAACGAACTTTTGTTCAAAATAACGAACTCCGGTGATATACTATTGTAAAATTCCTCTATGTTAGATAAGTAGTGTTAATTAGCTAAACCATTTGAGGTTTTTAGTAAAATTAGAGACAGATTGGTCAAAAAAATGGCCAGAATTTGTACACTTGTAAATAGTTATAATAATAGCATTTTATTAGATTGAGGTTGTTTGACCGGTTTCCAGTAACGATTACTTCAAGAAACTTCCTTGTATCAAGGTGACATTTCTCAATTGAAGAACGAAATAAAAGTATTGAAATTATTAAATAGTTTTTTTCTACCTTTACTAATTGTCAATACCAGTCTTTCAGAAAGCGTGCCTATATCTTGGACTTCAAAAAACTTCAAAGGTTGGGCAGACAATTTATTGTCATTTCTAATGTTTGACTTCATACAAACGTGTTTAGAATATAAGTCAATGTCAGCACTCAACACAGAAAACAAACAAATTAAGCAGAATCGCTCTTATTATCCGATTTGTCAAGAGCAGCTGCTCTTGTCTGCAGTATCTTTCCTCTTTGTAACTTTACTACGCTATTTTTTCTCCCTTGCATGTGACCGTTATGAAATATTCGGTCAAGGTGGGTGCTAAATTTTTTATGGGTATTTGAGGTTGGATCAAGAATGAAATTGACTTCTTAATACTGGTTGGGTTATTGGGTAGGTAAACAGCCTGTACGCCATCAACATGCTTATACGCAATCTTACAACGGTCCACAATATGAAATCAAAGTTTTTGCTGGCATGGATAAACCTTAAATTCCTTAAATTTAGTAAATCAATCTGGGATTGTCCGCTCAGAGTGTTTCCCTACACTCTTGTAACTTATGAGAATTGCAGACTTGCGCTTGGAATTTTGGATAATTATTATTTCTGAAAGAAAAAAGAATATGATGTTACCTAAGCGTGAAAATTAGTCCTGTTTCCCCCTATTATAAGGATTATAAACATCCTGTGGTGCCGAAAATGAAATATGAATAGCCGCAATTTTCTATGTTGACGGATTTCGGCACCACAGAGTTTGTGTAATCGTTATGGTTTAAAATTCAATTAAAACGATCTTATAAAATTAAAGAAACGGGGGTTACTTATTTTCAAGCTAAATCACTTTTAAATAGCCGCCATTTTGAAACGTCACTGTTGCCATAGTTACAGCCGTCACCAGTAGGTATCGACATTCTTTGTGCTTAGAAAAATAATGATGATGCAGGATTAATAGCCTACATTAATGTTGTCAATATGATTTAACGTTACTCTTATAACTAGTCGTTCTATAAAATTATCGTCCTATCACCGTCAGTACAGAGATAGATATAAGTCCATTTATGGTTGATTATATAACGTCGATTGAAGTTATGGTTGGTGTTACTGACAAGTAATCTTAATTAATCATGCTTCAACGTACTTCAGGGAAGGAACGCTGACGAATTTGCAAGTATACACTTGCAAGCATACATCTACATTTTGCATGTATGCATTTTTTGGTGCAGAAGAGAGAAAAGCGTTAATTTTTTCGCGAATCTTAGTGAGGACTCGTCTGAAAAATATGGGGCAATGTATCTTACGTTACAATCTGAACGGTGCACAGTCTGGATCGGAAGAAAACGCTCATATTTTCAACCAGTGACATCATAGGAAAATATGACATCATAGGGAAGTAGCACCACTCTATGAGGGGCTTCGAACCGGTTCAGTTTACACTAGAGCGATGATTAAGATCACCTTTTGCAATTATTCGTGTATGATTGCGTGACAATATCAATATGTGTGCGTTATATTAGATACCTATTGAACTAATAAAACTCAAGTGGCCAATTTATTATATAGGTCGGCTTGACGGAGCTTGGTTTTCGTTTATTCATAATAAGTTAATAAAGGAAATAAAATTGAATCAATAATAAAATAATTATATAGTGATATTATATAGACTCATTATGTTGGAGAACCATTGTTCAAAGATACTGTCCTTAATCGTCATGTGGGTATTATGTATTTGCCAAATCTAAAAATAGCAATTTTTTAATCATTCCGTTATTCAGATCATGGATAGTTGACTTGCTATAAGGAACGGATCATTAAGTTTTTAAGGGGGTCCAATAGTAAAAAAATTTTTTGTGTGTTTTAATGCTATGCTGTTCATCTTTGGTCAGGTGTTAGGACATGGTACCACAAACATAAAAAAAAGTTTTTCAAACTTACCATTGCCATGGTTACCATGTTAATTACTCCCTGATGGTGAAAAATCCATATATTTGTAAACATGATATTTCAACAACTATGAATGATAAAAATCTAAAATAACTTTATTTTAATAGTATATCACATGCTCTTGGAGATGAACCAGAACTATGGTGATTGAGGCAAAAATAAACTTTTTGCGGACAAAATATTGAAACTAGATATTATCGAGATGATACTTACTATCATAACTTGCATGCTATTGCAAATATTTTTATGATTCTGGTTCATCTCCAAGAGAATGTAACACAGAACACACACTGAAAGTTTGAAGTAAATAGCTTACATACTTCTTGAGATATTGCGCATGCAATAATGGCGATTGGTGGTTTTCGGCAATTTGAGAAAAACTGCTTTAAAGTTTTTGCACGCATTAGAATAACATTAATCGAACAATGCTATGAGAAAGAACACAATAGAGTAAATCAATTGCATACCATTATTTGCTCTGGGTAAAATCATGGTTTTACCCTAACACGGTGTAGAATTTGCTGAATTTCTCCGTTTTTAATTAATTTTGTTGTTTGAAATTTTGGATATGTATAGAGAACGCCGTTAAAAATATTTTATAAATTTTTGAAAATCGATGAATTTTGAAATTATTTACTATTGGACCCCCTTAAGGCGAGGGTTGGGCAAATACCAAAGAATTCAAACACGCGTGCATAAATCAACTTGAAATAAATTGTCGATTAGGTATAGTGATTGGGTAAAATACTCGCAACGAGCTAGCGAGTTGGTAGTATCGATGAGTGGGAATCGAAACAGTCAGGAGAAACGATTAACAAACATTGGTATCCTGGAAGAACTTGGCCTGGCTTCTACATTGTGTTTCCCAGAAAAAGTATATGACCGAAAAAATACGGCATCAAATTACTTTTATGTCGGCAGTGTTAGAGAAGGTCTCTGTAAATATCAGCTGTTTAAACTGCTTTCGTTTAGATACGACTGCGAAATAAGTAGAGGAGGATATTACAAGACGGTGCGAAGGTACGAATGTTATCTTTGAGTGTTGAGAACAAATTGTTTTCACAACAAATTGTTTTCACCACGAATAGAAGAAATTGATATCTTCAAACGACTGTGTCACGTTCTTTTTATTATATGTTCTTTTTATTATTGTTTTTTTACCCTAATCAATATTCATTTTCGATCAATAATGCTATAAATTTTATTTTTATTAATTAAACATATTTTTTATAGTAAAAGAATAACTCGTGCTACATTATTTTAGTGTTTTCATGTGGTTTTTTCTTTCGACTGAAAAACATGTAGTTTTTCTTCGAACAAAGTTGAAAATTAGTTCGCTGTTTTGAAAACACAAAAATTATTGGCTGGAAATGATCCACGTGGCGATACTTTCACCAGTGAAAATATGACACATATCTCACTGACAGTATAATTTCAGTTTCTCACTCTGTACTAGGCCTATATAAATAAAAGGCTTTTTATGCTTCGATAATACTTAAATCGCAATTTATTTGCATAAAATCTGCATATCGGAAAACGTCACACTTAAAATTAAATGTAGCTTTCATTTGCATGCCACGGCATGGTTTGGTCCATTTTAATAAAGTTGGGAAATTGAGAAAAACGTTCGTTAAAATCAAAAGGTAGTAAAACTTTGTGCGTTGATGAAAGTTCTTCAAAGTAACACCACTGCACAGTTCGCATAACAAAATATCCATAATATTCGACTTTGAAAATTCCTTATGAACAATAAATATATACCTCAATTTTCGTTAGAATGGGGCACACTGTTTATGCCAACCAAGTATTGTTATAGCATTGCATATCCTATGTACATAGTAATGTACTGCAAACATATGAAAGTGACCAACGTTGCCGCGACGTAGTCAATGACCATAGTTACTTCCATAATTTATTGGAATTAGCCCAGATTTTTTCGTATTTGTTTACGTTCTAACGGAACGTAAAAGAAGGCGATTGCGAGATTATGGGAAAAGTTTCTTACAAAATGTCACTGAAAGTTGCATAATTGCTCTCCTTAAAATATTAATGTTTCCGTTAAAAACCACTGAAACGTTTAAAAAAATTCACACGCCTAAATGAAGCTTTTTTATCTGAAGTCACGGCGGCTATGTTGGTATAGAACGACATAAGAATTTTGAATTATTTTGAAACGTAAAGTTTTCTGCGCATAGCTAGAATGCTACGTACTGTTATAGGGGAAAAAGGGAAATCTTCATACAAATTAAACTGATGAGTTCGGGAAAAAAAGAAAAAACTGTTAATTAAAAAACGCACATCGACCACGAGTAATGATTCCAGTGCTGGTATAATTGTTTGTCATGGCAAAGCTCTCTCGGGGCTATACGGACGTCGACGGAGTCTATGGGCCCATTTTAGTAAAATTGTTATAATATATGATTATTTATGTTTATACATATGATAACGGTAAAATAACAGTTGAATTAGTAGTTCATTCTACTAAAGTTCGATTTATCAGCCAAATGATATTGATTCCAAAAAATACTTTTGCTATATATGTGCCTAAAAATATTAGTCCACCAAAAACGTCGGCTACAGTAAATACCGCATAAATTAACAACCAGTTTATTCTGACTTCAGGCAAAAGTGGTTCCTATATATCTGGTACTTACAAAGAAATCAGGCGTTAATTATCCAAATTTCAGGCTTTTAGTGCTAAACCACTGGTTCTTTTATGCCGGTATTTGTCTGTATACCATAAAGAATTGGTTGCCAAGAAATATTGGATTTGGCAAGCTGCGGTGGCATGTAGTGTCTAGATATTCGTCCTTGTCCTTGACATATAGATGCAATGATAATTCTTTTCGGATGCTGCTGAAGAAAAATTACTAAAGAACAGGAAACAGTCTAAAAGTCCATTTAAGAAATTTGATGGACAAGCGACAAGGGTTGGGGAAAGGAGGGCCTGCAAACACCACAGGTAGAAATAGAATACGCGTTGGCCACATAACGCAAAATTCCCATTGGTCGATATCGATGTGCCCGCCCATACGATCAGATATGTAATTACACTAACAACCCTTTTCCTTTAGGGACTGCTCGCGGTCTAGTATTACACAGGGACGTGGCCAGGGGCGACGTTGTTGATAGAAAGGTTCGGCGAAGTTGATGCGACGCCAAAGACCGACGCGAAAATGTCGTGGACATCCCCATTGACGGACATACCTCGTTATTAACACTGATCAGTGGCGTAACCAGCCCAACAATTCAGTCCCGCTATGCAAATTCCTAGTTATTATCATTATTCGTTTCTTTAGAAATTCATTGTTTTCACAGTCAATGAGCTTGAAATATTTGCATAGCGGGATCTAATCCTCGGGCTGGCAACGCTACTGACACTGATATGGCCATATGGTAATGTCCAATTCAAACCGTTCGGCTGTCAAAAATTAGTACAGAGCAGCTTCCCTTCTCTTCCACTTGAAAGTTCTGGCCATGTCCCTGCTTGAAAGACGAGACATCGATTACAGACATTGCGAATTTTACGGTTGTGCAAGCAAAGCGCATTTTATTTCTTCATGTGTTGTCTGCTGACTCCTTTCTTCAACGTACCTCTTTGAATTTTCTGGCCATCGGAAAACTGCTTCTGTTCAGTGGCTTTCATACTCGCCTCCAATTTCAAGTCAGTTATTGTTTCGTGTGCGGTTCTCAAGAAATAGAATTATCCATTGATACACATTTGAATAACATCCTTTTAGCATTTCGATCGAGCGAAAAAACATTTATGTATATTGAAATTCCTAGCACAATATTATGTTCGTCACAGAATATATAAAAACAGATAATAATAATAATGATAATAATAGTAATATTAACACTGCTGCTAATTCATGTTGTTATTAATTCCAATGTGCACTGCTGTCGCTGTGTTGTTATGTTAAGTTCTTGTCCTGCGGAACATCTTTTCTGAGCAGAGACTGGCCTTTATGCTTGTTTATATGGTATATAATGCAAAATCTGTCCTGTTCGTTTGTAAGGGCTGCTGTAATATGCTTAGGCTGTAGCGTATACCCTGCCTTGTCTGATACTGTATGTGGTATATTCTTGTGTATATTGTTGCATCTGTTATTTGTGTTTATTATGTAAAATTGGCAAAACATAAATAAATAATAATAATAATAATAGTAATAATATTAAAATGTATATATAAATACAGTATACTCATTTAACTTTGTACAACCACTCTCATTAATGCTTATATATAAAGATGCATTTTTCGTCTCTATAAAGGTCATCTGTCTCGATTAGCCCTTATGGTTATTACAGATGGCCTTCACTCTTATTTTGTAAATTATCTTCATTTGATTATTGTATTTTTATGGTGTTGAGTGAAATAAATCATTATTGTTGTTGTTGTTATTTCCGTTCTCTGCATCGGTTCTGCTTATAACGAAGGACCTGAACTTTATACCATTAATGTGACAGATGTTCAGTTAGCATGATATTCTACGTCTTTAAGTGCTTACAAATGCAAAGAACGTAGATATGCGAGTTAAATGCCCCGATTCATAGAATTGCATTAACAGATTAGCCCATTAGCAGGTCACCAAATTAGGCTTTCGTTCTAATTAAAGTCGTACTAAAAGAATCGGTATAGTATCCATCTGGTTATTGTTTAAACTATATCTTGTACTAATTCATTCCATAATATTTTAATCATAATCAAAATACAGGGGCCAGTTGTATTAAAAAAGCGATTAAAATTAACTATGATTAGTGGAAAGGTCTACCAATCAGAACAACGTATTTTGTACGTAATCACTATTTAACTGCAAAACACTGATTAAAACAGTGATTAAGAGTTTTATACAACCGGCCCCAGGTTATTAATCCTAACTGCCTTTTAATTCAATTGACCAGTCAGGGTCGACGACCTTCTCCGTAAGCGAATCAGATAACTGTAATAAAGTAATCTGGTTATCTTTCGTCAACGATATTCATAAAATTATAGCTAAAGTATAATAACCTTTCAAGCTCTCCACGTCCAAGCAGCTCCATTGCGAACACATGCTAATCACGAATTGTTAATCCCAGCAGTGCAATGCAATCAAGTTGTGCGAACGCGGTTTTATAAAGTTGAACATGAAAGTAAGGTATATCAATGTGCCGTGTATAAAAATAAGTACGAATTAAACAAAAAATCTACTGAACTCAAAATTTCACGTGGTTTGAAAACACGCGATGTCACCAAATTAGGCTTTCGTTCTAATTAATAAAGTCGTACTAAAAGAATCGGTATAGTATCCATCTGGTTATTGTTTAAACTATATCTTGTACTAAATAATACTAGATCATTCCATACTATTTTAATTATAATCAAAATACAGACTATTAATCCTAACTGCCTTTTAATTCAATCAATTGACCAGTCAGCCCGGTCGACGACCTTCTCAGTAAGCGAATCAGATAACTGTACTAACGTAATCTGGTTATCTTTCGTCAATGATATTCATAAAATTATAGCTAAACGATAAAACCTTTCAAGCTCTCCACGTCCAAGCAGCTCCATTGTGAACACATGCTAATCACGAATTGTTAATCCAAGAGTGCAATACAATCAAGTTGTGCGAACGCGGTTTTATAAAGTTGAACACGAAAGTAAGGTATAGCAATGTGCCGTGTATAAAAATAAGTACAAATTTAAAAGAAATCTACTGAACTCAAAATTTCACGCGGTTTGAAGACACACGATGTAAGTGGCTCCCTGCAAGGTTAAAAAGGTTGAAAGGTTGGCTTGTTAAGTCACGTTCACGCTTGTCCTAAGAGTCGGGGATGACTCAGTTTTTTCTGGCCGATGTGACTGCACGAGTGAATTCTATACTTGACTTCTCGATGGGCAAATCCATTCATCGAGAAAGTTTGCCCTCCGAAACAGTAGTCCTCGACAAGTCACGATAGTTTTAAAACATTTATATGAAACTATAAAGAATATTAAAATCACATTACATGCTCGTCGTATCGCTGTCACCATACACTAACTTTCCTAATTAACTAATTGCCCTAAACTAAATTTTTTACCCTCATACCATTATACTATACTATTCGATATATTAATAATCGTAACAGCTTATCTGTCAGTTTTCAACACATTCTCATTGCTCTACAATTGTCAGTTGGATATGGTGACCTTCGACAAACGTCTAACAGTTTGAAACTATTATCATGTCAAAAACAGCGAACTTTCTAGTTAGTTCATTTGAAAAATAAACTGTATCATCAAAAAGCTTACATAAAAAAAAACGACATGCATAAGCATGTAACGCAATAAATATTTCAAAAATCAAACTATAATCCTATAATAATACATATAATATGTAGTTTTTATCACCCTTCTGTAACTCTCATGGAAACAGTGATTTTTCGGAGAAACCATCTAAAATTCATCATTTTCACGATAATGTGGTTTTGCAGAAAATTTAAGAGACAACGTGTTAATTAGCAGGAGCCGACAAGTAATTTAAACGCGAACAAGATACAGAAACATCCTTATACCAGGCCTAAAGGAACTACAATATAAACATAAAATAAAATTGCCCCTTGATATGGCAAGCAAGTGAACATGTACTTTTGTACGTTTACTATTAGATGCGAAAGGCAAGTGGCTGGAACAAAGTCAGCATAAAAGATTCGAGACAATTTCCTCCGATTGGCAATTGGCTAGAATTCTTATTGCTAGAAGTTTCACTAGAAGAATAGATAGAAGTGGTACTAACAAAAAACGTTCTTTGCTCGTTTGAAAAAGCTTTTAAAATTACTTACAAAGCCTTTACTAAGCCTTAAATAACTAACAAACACATGATACACAAGGGCTTTCCGCCATCTTGGATTCTCCAGGATATGGTAATTTTTTAAGTTTTTTTGAGAATTTTTTTGCAATGTTTTTTCCGTTCTCAGTGTCGAACCAGACGCTACTCCAATACGAACTTGTGGGTACCAAACGTTAAACTATCCATAACTAGAAATGGACTTTAGTACAATGAAGCAGCTATTTATATGTTCCCACCAGATATAAGTAAAGGTTATTTGGGTCGTTGTCTTTATTTAAGACCTAACTCTATAAGTTCTTTCTTAATTGCACCTTTCTTAATTGTAATCAAAATTGTAAATTGGATGCATGAATTAATTTTGCTACCCCCAGTGAAAATTGGCTAAACTGGCGTATTTATCTGAAAATACTTTTGCAAATACAACTGCACTGAACTGCACAGCCTACTACAAATGTTTACAAGCCGTGATCCTTTTGTATAAATTCATCTATATCGTCGGTATTTTTAGCCGTGCCTTTTGCATGGGAAAAAACATGACTTTCGCATTGCGATGGAACGTGTAATGTTTTCAAGGGGCGAGAGTTTGATGTACTTCTATAGTATAGGACATTTGCCCGGACAGGCAAGGAGTTCGTCGTGCCAGCGATTATATACAATATACAAGAACAGCCTCTCCCCGTGGATATCATGTAAACAACCCCTGGTTGTTGTTGTAAATAGAAGACAGCGTGAACTCAGCGGGTAAATAAAACTACAGCACAGCATTCACCACGAGTGTTTGGAACCACGCAGGCAGATCGTGGGAAATGTTACGAAGCGTGTAAAATATACATCTTCCAACTATATATATATACACCTGGTGTTGATAAATTTACCCATCCCCCGCACGATCGAAGAGGTGATGGATATACCACATGGACCACTAGTGACGGCTGTTCTATTTTAAACATTTTCCCGCCACTGTGCCGATTGTTACGTAACCGGGTTTATTAATCGGGTTGCCCAGAAATAGAAAAGCTCGACTCGTAGCTGGAAAAATAAAAGAGCACGCGAACGACAATCGCGGGAAATTTTTAAATAGAAAGTTTTTTGGAGGAAATTGTTTCAATATCAAGTGGAAATCATATACATCTCGAAATTCAAGCAGGGAACCCACCCGATCCGAACGTTGTATCCAAATAAAATTATTGTATCCAATAAATTATTGGGATTATCACGGTTAGGGTTAGGGTTTGGGTCAGGGTTCATTTTATATGCATGAAATGACAATTCCAGTAACTATTGGAATTATCAAACGTTGTAACCAGTAATTTTATTGGAATACAACGTTCGCATCGGTTGGGGAACCAGGGCTCTCACAATCTAAGGAAATTTCCCCAGATTTATGCTGTTTCTGTGGGGGTGGTATTAGTCATAATGAGGATGCATTATTTTCAAAAGTTTATTGTTGCCTCATTCTTAACTACCCTACCCCTATAGAAATATGGATATGGAAATTAGTTGTGAGAGCACTGCAGGGAACTGCTATGAGAAAAATTTATTAACAGTAGATCCCCTGCACTTGCTATGATGTTTGGTTTGTGGTTTAATAAGAACAATACTCATACAATACAACGAACATCGAGAGGACGAACATCCAGAGAGCGAGTTTTGCCACCCCGATGATACAGATTTATCAATAAACGGATGTAGGTTTACATAAAAATACAATATAATAAACTACTTATTAACCTCGACCGCTCGTTCTTACGGGAAAATATTAAACCTCGGTTTTGCCCCATGACCTCGCTGTCGCTCGGTCAGTAAAGCAAAAACTAGGTTTACTGCTATTTGCAATCAACAGCGCCACGCGGCGAATTTTTAACGTTGTTTACTGTCACTCAACGTTATGTTGATGTATGTCTACGCAACGCGACGTTTGCCAAGGTTACATTTACCCAAGTCGATGTTACGTTTACCCAAGTCAACGCTACCTTTACCATAAATATGGTAATTATGCGCATGAACGAAATTGAGTTCATGAGCTTAATTACCATACAAGTTGGGCAATGTTTGCTGCCGGTGTGCTCAACTGAAGATAAAATATAGATAACAAAAGAGTTGCCAATCCATCCCTTTTTCTAATATCTATGCTTTACCCAAGTCAACGTTTTTCGATCGATTTTTCACAAATAAGAATACGAACACAAACACATTCGCACAATTTTGAGCTTTTTAGCAGCAATAATTGCAAATAATTACTGATCGCAACTGGCATATGACAAGACATAGGGGCAACCCACAGTTGTTTCGTTGTTTTTACCACGGACCTCCCTTATACTATATCGAGAAAAAGTCTAAATATCCTTAAAAAAAGATAAGAAAAAAATAAAAATAGGCAGAGAACGGCTCTGACAAAAAGTTCACAGCTTGAAGCTTGCAAATTCTACAGATTGAAATGCTATGTGTGCTAGTGGTAATACCCCCTATTTTTTGCTACCAAACCCTGTTAAATCAACCAAACCCTTTTCAGCATCTCCCACTATTACAAAAGTTTTCATCCCCTCTTTCTATTTTTCGGGAAAGTTTATCCCCCATTATTCAAGAAGGAGGGATTAATCATATTAGCAAGTGCTAGCACATGGAAATTTGGCAGGCCATCTTGTAAAATAATTAACAATTTTTATTGCAATGCAATATCGAAAATATAATGTACATATACTTATGTTTAAGTAAACAATCGTGTGTCTTTTCTTCTTTCAACTGTTCCAAGCGTCTAACGATCGACCTCACCAAAGACAATATCCATTGTTCCTAGACAAATATGGGCACAAATCTTAACAGGTACGAATAAATACTTGGTTCGAGTGCAAGTGCCTCCAATTACCTCTCCTTTGATATGGAAATCAAACAGTTTGCAAAATACATTGAATCTTTGTAAATTGAATAGTTTTACTACAATCAATGTACAAATTTCCACATTTCGTGCTAAGCAATCCCAAATCCAGAAAAGGTAATACTCCCCAATAGCAATACTGGCGTCGCAAGAAAGGATAACTCAATAGACATCTTATCTGCTTTAAATTTGATTTGATCTTTTGTGAACTTGAATCAACTTGGGAATTTAAATTTGACGTTGTAAGCATTTTGATTTGATATAATACAAATTTGATTTGACCACTGACGAATTTTAATTGGAAACGATGCAGTAATCGTAAATAACTTAATCTATCGCTTGCCTATAATCGCCACCACGTCAGCCAACATGTGACCCTTGCTAAGTTCATGAAGTCCAGCCTAAGTTGAAATATAAAGAATTGATCACATAAGTACAATGATAATACAAATTTCCAGTTCGTAATGTTGAAAATTATTGTCATTACATGAAGTCCCTTCATTGTTTAAAGTGCTACTTTTCAAGGCCACTTTTTTGTGGCACTCGATCCAAACGTTGTATCCCAATAAAATTAATGTATCCACTAAACTATTGGGATTATCACGGTTACGGTTAGGGTTGGGGTTTGGGTCAGAGTTCATTTTATATGCATGAAATGACAATTGCAATAAGTTATTGGAATTGTTAAGCGTTGTCACCAGTAATCTTATTGGATTACAACGTGCGGATCGGCTGTTTGTGGTTGTATGCACGTTTTAAAACAGTGAATATCTGGAGAACGAGACAAGTTATTGAGAATAATGACTGAGATGAAGATTAGATGGACGATTTTTTCACGACAAAGCCATTCTATAACTCTTGGTTTAAAACTATATCAATATTAATATAGTTTTTCAGGATGGTTGTGGAATAGAACTAAAACTATAAATAAGGCTTAATACAAAATTTCTTTCTTTTTTCTTACTGTTCCACGTACTACTTTTGCATTTCATTTTTAACATCTACGTACTCTTACCAAATGTGAAAATCCCGGCGCTTTTATCTTGCAGCGGTATGGCCGGCTGCTGCCGTCAGAAACAAGATACACGCCAAACTCGCCCTACGAGAGAACATTCAAGTGACAAGTGGTTCTTACCAATGTGCATGTGAAAATAATATAGCATTTCAATAACGTAATACATGTGCGAGATGTCTCATCTTCTTTTTGTCTGTGGACCTTCCTACTTAGAGGTCAGTCGGGTCAGTAGACGTAAACTTCAATCCTATAATTTTTTCTTAAAACTGCTAGGCCCAGAATAGTGTTTTGCCCGCCTCCCCTACAGGCTCTTAAAAGCTCTTAATAAGGCGTTAAAATGTTTATGCGCGCTTAACGCCCAAACAGTTACGCATAGAGATCAGCGCTTACAAAGAGAGGAAATATTGAGATGCATGATGGGAAGGCGAACAATGAAAAAATAAGCTTTCCCTTCCTTTGCCTTCCCTTTACCCTCCGCTCTCCCACCACCACCAATTACTGATGAGACGTATAACTTTCTGAATTCTCTATAATTAATAACTTTAACTTAATTTATGAGCTTTTGGAATTAATAAAAGCGGCTGGGGACGAGGCAGGTGTTTTGATTCTAGTGTTCTTAAATTACACATATGCTGTGTGAAAAGTAATATGTTGAATTCTATCTGATGATGACTTTACACTAAAGGCGCGCGCCAGGACTGGCCCTCGCCCAAGCATGGCCCAAGAAAAATGAGTTGTGCTCACATTACCATGAAACCTCTATAATCATGTACCTTAACATTATTACAATAAATTTTAGCGAATTTTTCTATCAAATAGATGGGGGGGGGGGGGGGGAGGTGAATGTTTTCACGATGATCGAAACACATCGTGTTGCGTGTGCTTTCTATCTTCGTGAAAACATTCACTCCCCATGTCACGGCCGAAATACATTGTTCACGCGAGGCAGACTTTGCAAGGGTGGTAAAATGCCTCATCTTATATATATTTGGTTCTATTTTCTTTTCATCCTTGATAAATGCTTTTATTATCTGACAATGACGCCACTTTACCAAATAAGGTCCCGAGAACACGAAAAATCTGAGAGCGGATTACACGGTAAAAGCCGTATTTTCCCTCGTCTATACCGGTTTTTCTGGTATAGACGAAGCAAAAATCCGACTTTTTGCAGTCAAAATGAAAAATGTAAAACTTGATTGACAGGTTTTTGTATTTGTAATATTTTATCCAATCAGATTAAAGAATGATAATGTCAGTGTAAACGGTTTTTCCTTATTTAGTATGCAACTCGCAACTTGTTTTATTGTTGTTCTCATTTCACTTGAAATAATTTGCCGTTCACAAGGCCACATACATGCAAATCCTCCGAAAAATGACGGAAAAGCTCTTTTTCAGGTATGTCATATAATAAAAATCCCATTGAATGGTTTGACATATAATCCGGCCGAGCATTTTACTCGTTTCTCGCAAAATACGTTCGAAACTCGTAAAAATACTCGGCCGGATTATATGTGAATCCATTCAATAAGATATATAAATTTGTTATTACTGCAGTCGAATTCCTAATTTACTATTCCTCATTTACACAAACGATTTGCCGGATTTGCTTAGTTTTTCAGTGGTGATTGTTTGCTGATGACGCCTTACTTTACGGAGTAATTTCAGAACAATTCGGGTGTGATGTTCTACAGGATGATCTTTACAAACTGGAATTGTGGCAGGAAAAGTGGCAGATGAAATTTAACCCTTTTAAATGTAAAGCGCGAGTACGAGTTTTGTGGTTCAACTTTGGAGCAGGTTCAATCTGTCTCGTATTTGGGGAATTACTATTAATGATAAGATGAAATGGTCAGAGCATATTTCAAATGTGACGAGTAAAGCAAGTGAAACTCTCGGGATGGCAAAACGTAATTTCGGCAACTGTCCTAAAAATGTTAAAGAGACGGTGCATAGTACAATAACACGACCCAGGTTAGAATATGCCCATATACAGTAATTTGGGATCCATATTATAAAAAAGATATAATGATGTTAGAGAGAGTTCAGAGGAAAGTAGCACGCTTTTGTTTGCAGAATTAAGCATTAACGGCCTGTGTAACAGAGATGTTGAAAGACCTTGGCAGGAAAACACTAGAACAAATGCGCCAAGAAGAAAGGCTTACCATGATGTATCAGATGACTCATAATCTTACACATTTTAATACTGATAACTTCTTGATACCTCATAAAGAAACTAGGACTCGTGGTAGTCACTGTTTTAAATTTCAAATTCCGAAAGCAAATAAAAGATATTTTTAAGTTTTCGTACTTTCCACGGACTATTGAGGCGACTAATTGTTTTAGTATAAATTTCCATGTGTTTACAAATAATAATCAACTAAACTTTACAAAAATTCGCTTCAAATTTAGTACTGTATAAAAAAGAAAAAATCAAAAAGCTATAGTCACTGGTCAGTGACTATCACTTCAGAGACAGTGAATGTTGACCAATCAGAACGAAGGAAAATCAATAGTCACCTGGAAATTTATACTAAAATATGGAACGAATTACCTAAACATATAGTTACCGTTCACCTAAGTAAATTAGTAGACCATTTTTAATACTGTATATATGTAGTTTTTTATATATACTATAATTAATATTCCATATTTTATATAAGTATTAAAAGTTGGTGTGATCTCGAAAAGAGTTTACCGACCTAATAAACTCAGATTCAGATTCAGAATTGGCTTGGATATGGGGCCAAATTGTTGACAACTGACATTGAAATATAGAATGGCGCCAAATTTGTACAAAGTTCAGGTTTTATCTTGTCGATGGTTAAACAGCTAGAATCTACTTGAGACCTGGCTACAACGTGATTAAAATATTTTCGATACGATTATCTGTGAGTTGAGTTACAGAATTAGAACGATTTCAACAAATAGCGGCCATAAACAGGCGAGTAGAGTAGCGGATTTGACCAAATACATCCATTTGCAAGAGGTAGGTACATTTCAAATTATTATTTCGGTCACAAAATCTTACCTCTAAACTTACATAAAGAAACACGACAACTGTTTTCTATTTCTTAAACATTTGCTCTTACCTTTGGTGCTTCAATCGCTGTATACGTCGACCCAGGAGGTACTGGGTATCCTTCAGTATATAGTTTAAAATGATGGATCAATGCTTCCATTGATTCCTATGATATACAGTGTTTGTGTTATTATCTGGCACTATAGGTAACCACGCAAAAACCCCTATTTTTATGCTTTTCTTAAACTATTACTATACATTCCCCGAGTCGTTTCATGAAAATACTTACAGGGTAATTCAACTGCTACTATTGTTAATGTTGATATTCGGTTAACTAGACTTCCCGTGAAGCATACGCAGTTACATTCGTTTTGGTACATTTTAGGGGATTTCCGTGATAATGTTGATGTCCATCATGATAGAGTAAACTCGGAAACGTCGTTTAATGTAAAATAAAAAAATTGAAGCCTTACTCTGGTCTATCACAGTATCACGGAAATCAATATTATAATGAGGTCTTTTTTGGTAACACCCTGTGCAGCATATATGACCTCGCTTCAGCTGCACAAAGGTCGTCCAAAGGACCTAAAACATTCGTTTGCATAAAACAAAAAGCACTCAACATCATAATATCCCAACTGTCTCGACCTCTTCACGGCGTGGATCTTAAGCTATCTACTAACATTATAAAGCTGATTCAGCAAAGATTGTCCTTCCAAATAGCGTAACTGTGAGCGCACAAGGGATGACGGGTAATTGCTTATTTTCACCTCTAAACGGTGGTGGAATTATTTCTTTCAAATAGCATCAAGGGCACATAGGAAAGCTATGACAGCAAATTTACTTGCTACATAGGTACAATTCCCTGAGTATCAGGGGCTAAATAACCATCGATGGATTACCATCATCCCTTGCGCGCATATAGGTCACACTTTTGGAAAGACAGCCTTAATTGAATCAGGTGTAGCTGTAATACCTGCGCTCAAAAGCTACAGAGCTTTAAATTGTTGCACTTTATACCTTCATTTCAGATCTTTTAGGAGGACAGACTTTGGCATCATCTGTTTTCACTTCACCTTCAGGCATACGGTTTAAACACTAGGCGACAACAACACAGTAAATCAGGGAACGCGGAGAGTAATTTAATGTGGAGAGCAAGCAAAGGGCTTGGTCTCCCAGAGATTTTAAAATGAGAAAGGGGAAGTTAGAGAGGGGGGAGGATAAAACTTTTCAATTTACAGCTAGGAACTTGTGCAAACTACGGAACATTGTTGCGGAAACATCGTTTTCTATCAAAGTTTAGTAGTAACGTTTTCCATTCATGCAAGGAGGACAAACCTTAATATATTTTCCGAGAAACATAACTCGCATGCATCTTTAAATATTCCTCACGTTTGTACGACTCTTGAAACATTGCTTGCAAATGCCCAGTCGGGAAAGGGCTGGGGAGATTGCTATGCAAAATTTTTAAATTTCATATGAGAAAGTTAATTGCGTTTCACATATCTTTTAACATGGGAAATTAGTGGTTTATACCTGTATGTGAATGTTAATTTCACATGACTGTGAAATCATTATTTCGCACGTGGAACTGTAAAATTTCACATGCGAAAAGTCACATTCACATATGAAATGAAATGTGAAATTTTCATAAAGGATCAGTAAAAGGTCACTCCAGTTGTTATTTACCTGTATAATTATATCGCAGCTTTGTCGAACCTCTTCCACTCTACACAAATACCTGGAAATGTCACATAGTATATTATATACCCAGCACATTCAGTCAATAGAGAGGTTACAGCAAGATAACCCGCAATTTTTTTTCAATTTTTAGGCTTATACCAGCATTTTTCCTGTAAAATTTACCAGTTTTCCGGCGGTAGACCATCGTCTAACATTCAACTATTCGGTGTTTGCGCACAATAATTAATATTCGTTGCATGTTTGCGTACAATAATCAATAGGTACGAAATGAGATTGCTAACGATTTTTGCACAATCTTGGACAATAACACAGAAAATGAGTTCAATATTATACAAAACAGTAGAAACTCAGAAAACAGTATACACGATTGAATTGTTTTTTTACGTTT
This sequence comes from Muricea muricata, assembly GCA_963855995.1. Lineage (NCBI taxonomy): Eukaryota > Metazoa > Cnidaria > Anthozoa > Malacalcyonacea > Plexauridae > Muricea > Muricea muricata. The sequence goes on from OY979718.1 coordinate 38,004,455, forward strand.
CAACAAAATTATAGTCATCCCCAGGAATGAATCAAATTATTACTGGTACGTATATATACATGTGAAGAAATATGGGAACAACTTATTACGGTCATTAGTAAAATATTATTTATTCTTTGGCAGAAAGAAAATTCATCAACAGTGAACTGGACATTAGTATGAAAGGAGTTGAATTGGCCTAATACGTAATTTAAGTCAGATTAATGTGTGCTCTTACAATTATATAGTGCTTCATATTCTGTCATTATTATTTTTGCAAGGGTTGGGTCTAATGGTGATCCCATGGAAACACCGTCAGTCTGTTTGTATAGTTGTCCATTTAATTGGTACAAGAGCCAAGTATAAGTTTTCTCAATGTTTTTTTTTTTATTTAGTTTTGTAGAGATAAGTTTGGACTTGCACACACGTTGTAAGATTATGTTAACAAAAGATACAAATTTGTATCCTTGTTCAAACAGTTCTTCAGGAATGTCTTTAATTTAGTTAGCAACAAAGCTGTCTTGAATTGTAAGCTCACTGATAGTTAAAGGATTCAGTTGGTTAGTAAGGTATTTAGCAACAAATTGGTCAGCTGGCAGTAGACAGATTGCATGCTATCGTATTCATTATTATTAATTTCTGAAATTCATAAAACTTTTGATTTTCTTTCCCCTTTAGACTAATAATTTCCACAACTGGCACACAGCTTAACAATTTGTTGCTAAATACCTCATTATAACGTACTCAATCCTTTAACTACCCTACGAGTTTACAATCCAAGGCAACTTTGACGCTGTTAACAACATTCCTAAAGAACTGTTTGACCAAGGATACAAATTTGTATCTTTTGACGTCAAATCACTTTTTACTTACATACCACTTAAGAAAACTGCTAACATAATCCTACAACGTGTCTACAAGTCCAAACTCATCCCTACAAAGCTAAATAAGAGAACATTGAAAAAAACTGATACCTGACTCTTGTACCAAAACGCTGTTCTCATAACATGGACAACTATACGAATAGACTGACGGTGTTTCCATGGGATCACCGTCAGACCCAACCCTTGCAAACATAATGACAAAATTTGAAGTACTATATAATTGTAAGAGCACACATTAAACTTAATTTACGACTTAAATTACGTATTAAGCCAATTCAACTCCTCTCATACTAATGTCCAGTTCACTGTTGATGAATTTCCCGATGATGTACATTTCCTGGACATTCAAATCCTTCCGAATGGCACCACTATTTATCGCAAAACTACACACATTGGCCAATATTCCCATATTTCCAGCTTCACACCTTGGTCCAGAAAAGTAGTATGAATGAGAGCTCTAGTTAGTCGTGCTCACAAGATCTGTAGTAACGAAAATTTTCTCTAACATGAACTTAAAAAAATTCAAACATTTACGTCATGGAATGGAATCTCCCGTAAAATTGCTCAGAAATTAATTAGTACGTTTCCTTCTTCAACATCGTCATCACCAGATCAAACCAAAACTGATAGCTCTCATCATAGCGATGAAACCTCCAACCTAATTAAAATCTAGATTTAAAAACTCCCATTCCTTGACAACTATGGAACAAAACTTAATCATTTATTTTGTCGCAAACTAACACCTCTGCTAAAATATCGATTTAAATTCATCATTGACCGGAAAACCACAGACTCTAACTCTTTTGTATCAATGAAAGATCCAACTCCAACACAGTACCGAAGTTCTGTTGTTTACGAGTTTACTTGTCCAGGTTGTAGCGCAAGATACTTTGGAATGGAAAGACGTATCGATGTTTATATAGTAGGATAAAGGAACACTCGTTAAATGACAGTTCTGAAGTTCATAACCACATTTCATCAAAACCCTTAGGGGACTAACAATAACAATAACATAACATGTAACCTATCAGATTTTTTAATAACTGTAAAGTAATTGATAGATGTGAGCACTGGTCATTATTGTTGTTTAAAGAATTACTTGCATTACGCAGACTGAAATCTAATCTTGATCACGGAAACAAAGCTTCCAAAGAACTGATAATATTTAACTAATGACCGTATATAGTTGATCTCATATTTCTTCACTTGTATATATATATTAATGATATGTAATAATTTGATTCATTCCTGAAGATGAAGTTAATTTAGTCGAAACGTACAATAAACAATTCAATCGTGTTTACAGTTCCCGGAGTTGCTATTGTTTTGTATTTTATTAAAATAATAAGTGGTTCTCGAAATTTCTGGCATAATCTCCGTGCCACTGATTTTTCTTTTTACGCTGATGTTATTACATTCAGAAGCTATATTTTAAGAAGTTCTATATTGTTTCATCAGAAAGCCTCCAAAAACCGTGTACAATTACAACATATTTACTTTGCTTTGAAGTAACTGTATTCTTTGTTATGAAAAATATCAGTACGACGTAAGATTTACAATAAATAGTAGTGAAAATGCGGCAGTTACTTTCTATGAATTATATAAACCTCACCGATCATAGCAATCTCCATTGATACCAATAGGAACGTCAAATTCAACTTTGTCATACGCATCGTAAGGCTGAGCTTTACGCAAATCCCATTTTATGCCAGAACCTCGCACCATAACACCACTGAAAGACAAAAAAGGATTGACTTCACTATGAGCACTAAAACACCCTTGACCTTTACATCACTTTGACTCAATTAATGGTTTGGATATATCAGGCAGTTCTAGAAAGCGCTTTGATTTTGGGTCCTGTCATAGCTTCAGATGCCCAGACAATTAAGTTTGGGTAGTAACGGAATTATCCAATTATGGAGTGAAAAAACGGCCCGTAACGTGAGACGGATTTGATTCAAGTCTACTAACAGCTAAAAATTGACGTGCATTTCTATATTTATATCGAATGAGTTACGATAAAAATATTTAGCTCAAAAAGTTTATAAATCAGACAAAAGTCTCCCAGGAAGCACCTCAATTTGCTGTTTAGCCGATCTTACGAACTAACTCGATCAAATATTCCCTCAGGACAGAAAATCACTAAACAATCTTAGTTTTCGCACATTTTGTGCACGTGATTATCACCTGAAGCCAAGGTTAAGTGCATCCCTCGCACTAACCACGCCTATATCGACTGTCCTCTGTTTCCAAATACGGTTGTTGGTCAACATCTGTGAATTAAACAGATTACAGAAAATAGTATTGGAAAGAACTTAGTAGAACATTTTTTCGGCGGCAACAGCCAGTCAAAGCATTCATTTTTTTAAGCAGCGGATATCAATGGAAGATAATTATGTTTTTGAACATTACACTATTTTTTAATATACCGGGTGTTTAAAACTTGCGCAGTTTGATTGAATGTATATAGAGTAAATACACTTATATATTTTATCGTATTCAGAAAGGGCTAACTTAGATTATGATATATTACAAGAAGTTTTTAAATTTATCATCGCAAAGTTTTCTATCCGTAAGCTTTATCAGTGCTAATAACAATAATGCATTTTAATTAGCAATTATCGGATGAGGGTGAGCGTGATATCCAGATTTAACCAGACCGAGGTAGAAGTTAAGTTAAAATATGCCTAGCCACGCAACTATGTTGAACTAATAATGTATCGATTCAAAATTTTCCTTTCCAAATCTTGCATACTCACCTCCTCAAGCTCATCCATTCGTTGCGGAATTTTTTCAATCACTTCGTATATGTCATCCATTAGTCCCAGCGGAAGGTCCTGTAAAACGTTTCAATAAATTAATTCATTCTCATAAGTGGAAAAATTATAGGATCCTAGTTCTGAGAAACTGTTCGATCTCAATTGTCGCAGAAAATTTCCCAGAAATTTTGAGGTTCAATAATTAACTGGGCCCGAAATTAACTCTTTTGCAGACGTTTATCGGTCTTAAACGAAGGTTCTCCGAAAGAAATTACTTTTTCTGCAGTTATTGTACTGATCCTTTTTTACAGTTGATCTCAGCTAACTTTCCGGTGTAAGTTCGGAATCTAATTTCAGAATTCTAATCATATGACAGGCAATGGTAAACTACGCAGCATCAAGTCAAACAGCATCACGTTTGTTTATATCTTAAAATATTTTTCTTATTGATCTACTACTGTACCTGGGCCACCCCTCCAGGACGAACATAAGCAGCGTGCATTCTTGCTCCTGATACACGCTCGTACAACTCCATCATCTATTAAATTGATTGCAAAATGTTACTAAAGCCTCGCTGTCAGATGTCCATGCCCAGTTGACATGGCAGTAAGTGACTTAGTAGACACTTGTTGTCATTTCCTTAAATATTAGCATACACATTAGAACGTTAAAAAAAGATCCCGAAATCCGTTTTGACGCACCCATGGCCATGGGACACTAGACCTAGGGTAGCAACATAGTGACGATGAACTTCGAAATTTGATTGCTAGATTACTGGAATATGTGATCTAAGTTTATTCACGTCGGTGGAATTTACCTTTCGCCGACTTGGATAAATAAATCATTCACGTATAGGTCAACGCTCTGCCAAAAGCTGTAGGCTTTCTCCGGGTACTCCGGTTTTCTCTCACAGGGTGTGAGTAGGGTCTCAAAGTCAATGAGGTTTGTGAAATTCGTCGTAATTCGTTTTGGTTTTACATGCACGTAACATAATTAACATGTAGAATATAAATTCATTACACAATCAATGTTTTCACACTCCCCAAAGTTTCTTTAATTTAGTGAGAAACTTCCCACAAAGTAAACAGTTAAACAATGTCATTTATATTATAGATATAGAGATTTCTTCACAGAAGTAACAGCGAATACAAATCGCACAGCTAAAATTTGGGCCAATAGAAAACGAGAACCTTTTTTTAAAGTAATCTCTATTTACACGACGTTTCGTTTCACCAATTACTGCAACCTGATTCTCAGGGTCTTCACCTCCGCTACCCGCGCTACGGCGAAGACCCTGACACAGGCTGGTCACGTGGCACCCAAATTTTGGGTGCTTGACATTCGTACTTAGCAGGGGTAGGTAAAAAACGCGTTATCACAAATTATTGTCAAACAACCGACGAAGCGGGAAGTCGTCTGACTCTAAAACCGTATATTTGCTTTCTTTTGTGTTTGCATCACGCTGTTGTGATCTAAAGGCCTGTTCAAACGAACCCAACATCATGCAACATTGTTGGCCCAACATCCGTTCCATCCAAATCTTGTAGGTGAGGATATAAGCTAACGTTAACTCTTTGCATGTAAGTGGAGAAAAAATGGTTGGAAAGCTGAATGCGGATACCTTACCAACTCATCAATTTTTCACACTCAACTCTTTATCTCCCTTGCCTTTCTTAGTCGGAGATCTTGCAGAAGTTTAGACAAAATTACTGGGACTAAAAGTCCCCAATATTGTTCAGAATCGACACCAAGAGAAGATAAACCTCGTACATGCACGTTTAGTTTGTCATAAATAAATCGTAATATAGTGGGGCGATCAGTTTCTGTGCAATTAGGGAGTTTTAACAATTCATCCATATGCCCAGAGATAATTTGTTGGGGGGGTTTCAAGTCTTTCGTTAAGAATTTCTACTGCAGAATCGTAGGTAGAATCGGTTGAAGATAATCCTTCAGTAGAACGTTTCGCTGAACCCTCTAGTAGGGAATTTAGGTGATTGAAATTATCAACTCTAGACAATCCCTCGTTTTCCTGTATCGCTGATTTAAAATAGTCCCAAAAACTAGTCCACTTGGTCACGTGTCCTTTAAACTCAAGTTTTGGTAATTTCGCTTTGGCTGGGATTTGTTGAACCCCCGAAATAACTTGGTTTTACGAACAAACCCATAATTTCGTTTTTGTAGTATATCGTTTATGGTTTTTTGTGTTTCGACAACCTTTGCTAGTACTCTTTCCGAGTCTTCGATTTCGTTTGATATAAATTCAAGTTCACAAAGTTCTAAAACGTTTTGGTCGATATCCTGTAATGTTTTTAATTTCCCTTCTAGTAAATGATTTAATACATCTAGCCTTTCAGATTGTTCTTCGTCGATTGTGCCATTAATTTCCGTTTCTTGTACGATCTCGTTCAGCTCGTTAATCTTCTTTGTAACAACACCACGATTTCCTGCCTTGATTGCCTGGAGTCGCTCGAAATTATCTTTGTGTGACATCGTATATTTTCATGTTTGTTTGGGCCAAATAATTCCTCTTTTTATGCGTGTGATCGCCCACGTTGGGCGCCATGTGAAATTCGTCGTAACTCGTTTTAGTTTTATATTCTTTCAATAAAACATCTTAACATTTACATAATTTTGTTTATAAGAAATCGATTTTCTTGCCCAAAATTTTGAACAGAAAAGCAAGACAACAACAACAACAAAATAAAATTACTGTTCACGTGATATAACGCACGTGACAATTAATTAACATGCAGAATAAAAATTCATTAGGTAATAGTTAATGTTTTTCACAGGGTGGGTTAGGTGATACGTGCCCGCAGTAGTTGCTTCATGGTGTTGTGATGACCCTGCCCTTTTGGCAAAGTTGATAAAAAAAATGATCCGTGAGGACTAGAAACGGTCGGAATCAAAGGTTCGATTATCGTCGGCCGACTTATACTGACTGTATGCATGTATGTTGCATTTGTATGCAATCTTCCCTGCTCTTGGTTGCACACAGTCTAAATGTCGTTGACCACTTTCTGAAGTGGAGCATCTTTTAAAACCACTTTCAATGTCGACAAAATAAAATGCGAAAAATCATCAATGTTCATGGAGTTATACTGTACCTTTTCTCTTTCTTCAAAAAACCAGAATACAGGTGTCATTGCACCGACATCAAGAGCGTGGGTTCCCACCGCCAATAAATGATTCAAAACACGGGTAAGTTCACCAAACAATACTAAATAACATCACCCAGCAATACTTATTTTAAAAGAGAGGCTTAAAAGCTATCACCCCCACTAAATTTATAAGCAAACGATAAAGCAGGTTTTACAACATGCAGCAGGGGGGTGTTTTGGGCCCCCAGTGACGTTACCAGGGAGGCAATGTCATTCGAGGCTACAAAGCTGCTTTTATCACATCACTTATAGATATAGCAGGGGAGGGGAAGGGAAGGGAGAGGAGGGGATACCTAGGCTGGAACCCGAGCCTAGGGGATACCAAGCAGCAAATATTTATAACCTGAGTAACGTAAATTATGTCACTGCTCTATATTTTCATTCAAAATACATATGACTTTGAAATAAAGTCGAACAATGACAGTTTCAACTGTTTTCGAAATTTGTTTGTTTTCATATCTTCTCAAATTCTCAGCTGGTCGTAGCAATTAATTCAAGATGTAATGGGTTAGTTAGCGCTGTCATCCCCGAGTTAATATATGACCCTACTATATTAGATATTGGTTTTTAAATACACTAGTGATCATTAAAATCATCGAAATTGGACAACTTATGGATTATTACGCGTTCAAAAACTCATTAATAATTCATGAGCAAAACACAAAGGAAATCATAGCCGTGAAGGAGTCTTTATACGTAAGTGATAAAATACACGTACATTTGCACAAAACTTTTGCCTCCATTTTCTCGGCTTGGGCAACATGTATATTGAAAATCTATTTTTATACACATTGAGAAGATGGATGTAAATTGGATCGTTTTGAAGTGATTCAAACTACTCGCAATTCGTGCCTTGTCAGAGTGAAACTTTTTGTATACTCTGATAAAGCACTCATGCTCGTATTTTAAATAGCACATAATCACCTCACGCGCATATAATGCTGGCCTACTTATTCAAAACGATGGCTCGTTCATGAGTCGAAAACAGGACAAAATACAACATAGGAAAAAGATAGTATGGAGACTAGGCAACATTGTCAACTTCTTGCTTCATCAATTCCTTATTATTTCATAATCCTTATTTTGCCAGAGTGATATTTTTTTCTGGGACAAAACTGACAGTTTGTATATTTCTCGGCCATACCTCGTATCCACTTGGCCCTCTCAGGAACTTCGATATTGAGAAGATTTTCAACAGCGAGCGAGAAGCACTGCTCATTGGTCATCATAGACATGTAATCCAAGCGGTCAAAATAGGGCAAGGCCTACACGAGAACAAGCACACAAGATTAACGAATACCCTCAAAATTTATTCGTGTAGGAGAAAGATATGAAAACAAAGACAGAGAGAGAGAAAAAAGAAAGTTGGTATAAAGAAAGTTTGAAAAGATTGTATAAAGTCTATATACATGCATACAAGCTGTAAGAAACCGAATCTAAGTTTAACTGGAAACCACGCGTAAAATAGGGTGGAAAATATTTTTTTGCCATATATGCATGTACATGTATACTATCTACGCGAGGTAACGGGGCAAAATAAAAATCGAATTTTCACACTGTGCAGAAGCGAATAAGGGTTTGATTGGCCGTACGTTGTTTTTTTTCACTAGTGAAAAATTGTCGTATCAGCATTTTAATTGGCTATACGGTTTTTCTCACTGTTGAAGAAGATCGTATTGTCATTTTGTTCACAACATGGTGGCCGCGTTCGGGAAAGCGCGAAAGGGTTATTTGGCTTTATATAAAAAAGTTTTTCCAGTGAAAACATGAAATGAGAAGAAGAGCAGCTTTGACTCGATATTCAAGCCAAATAATGAAGAAATAAACGGTATGAATCTGTTTTGAGACAATATTTTGTTTCAAAATTGTTCGCCTTTGATACGCTTTCAGTGTCAAAATGATCTCTACACGCATAAACAAATTACTGTGTGGTTCACAATCGCTAGTCGCCAACCATGCAGTAATCTACATGTATATTTATTCAGAAAAATGCTTTGCTTTCATGCCTATATATTTTTTTTTTATTTTTAGTGACAACTAGGCTCGACTTTGTAGTTTCATGCGAATAATCAGTTATCAAAATGGTTCAGATTCATATTAATCTGACACTGCAGAGAACCACGAAAAATTCGTTGTCTGATTTGAACTCGCATCTTCGGGTTTGCCGCCCTGCCAATTGAGCTATCGAGTCAACTGGGATTGGTAGCAAGTCTTATCGAATTTAAGTGCACGAAATATTTTTGTGACGGAGAATCTAGTTTTTCATAACTCTGAGGATGGTTGTGAAACACTGGGTTTTTCGTTTAAGTTTATACACGCTTAATAAATGTTAATAATTATCAACAAATATACGGTTTGAGGGCACGCAGTTGCCAAAATTGTTTCTCCTGATGTCATCATTATTCTTCAACTTCCGCGTGTAGTTCACCGCTATAGTCGATAGCAAGGTATAAATACGGAAGTACGCCGTGTGTATGACGTACAATATCCGCCAAAATTGTATAGTAGATTTGTACAATTGTACTTCCAATATACGTGTAAGTTTGCATTTCAACATTCAACATTCAATTCCTGTTCATAATCGAACATTGTAAAGTTTACGATTCTTGGATTTGTTTTCACTTTTCCAGAATTGAACATTGTAGATCGCTCTATTCAACTTCCTACTTTTCATCATTGAACATCGTAATTTACGATTTCCAACATCCAACCGCAATCCAATTTCGAACCGTCTGCGCGGGCTCAACCATTCACCAATTTTCACCCAGTAGGGTAGAGAGCGATTAATCATTCCACCCGTTATACCCCCGATAGCTGAACTTTTTGCCCAAGCAACCGAGATTATGCAAATTATGACGCGGAATTATACAAATTAATTATGATAAGGATTATACAAGATGGCGGCCGAAAAATAAGCGAAGTTCGTTCGTCTCTTTTGAAGGCAGTGGAGCGTCTTTCGTCTTTGCAAGATGCATCAAACACACAAGGTATTTGTTTGAACGTTTTTCATGTGATTTCTTAGTTATTAAAGGAAATACATGCAGATATACTAATTACAATCACATTATTATTCCGAGCTTTCTATTTAAAATCTTTGTTCCCATGATGACATTAATCGAAGTGTTAACATTTATAAGCAGTTAGTTTAAAAATACATTCTCTAGCATATTTTTACTACAATCAGATTAAATAAGCAATTATTTTTGGGTAATGGTCTCAACTAGCAACGGAACGATCGAAAACAAAATCATTTTGTCGTACTATAGACTATAGTCACATATAGCATAGATTGCTATCAAACACATCATCTTCTACTTAAAATTGAAAACATTTTTATATGAGCAAGAAAAAGTATGCTTCTTCAATCACCAATTAGTACTAATTTTATGACATAGTTGTCCGTACCTTTACATTTCAATTAAAAGCCTAGAATGAAAGCCTGACTATATTTTAAAAATTCAAAATTTAGGCCCCTCACTTATACCACATGTGCCTTGAAAAGAATATGCCCTTTCACTACCTAATTTCAATACCTGAAAGTCTGAAACAATGTATTAAGTGACAACCTGAAAAAGGGCCTTAAATTTTGTTTATTTGGTTTCATTGAATTTTTCAGTGAATTCAAAACATTTCATGCAGTTTTCACTACATTACATGCACTGGCAATGTCAATTTGAGATTTTGAGTATCTGAATTAGATGTTTTTAGCCCAGTTCATACATTTTACTACCTCAAATCAACAATACTATCAATAGTCTTTTGTTTCTGAAATAAGAGCATATATATTATAACTCACATATTTGGCATGTTTTGCAGTCTCAATTGTCAATAACTAGTAGGCAATGATTTTCAATTACAGTGAATTTAAAATTACAGAATTGTGTGTAAAAAGTGTGTGACTGTGTAAGGGCCATGCCCTCCCCCCTTGTAACCCCCCCCCAGGAATGACTCTCTTGATTTTTTGGTTTCAAAAATTATTCCAATCCTACATTTTTAGCTGCAAAATTTACTACCAAGTATTTGCTTCATACATGTATTACAGTCAGCAGTGCTAGTTGCAGCAGACTGATGTTACACACTACTGCCACAGCTAACTAACCGTTAGAGGTGAAAAATCATCAGGATGGACCAATCGTTGGTGTTCTGCTATTTCATTCATAGAAAAAGGTTCTTCACAAATGAAACATTCAATAATAAAAAAAATAGTTAAACACGTACATAATCAACATAATGTTATTGCTAGTTGAGACCATTACTCAAAAATAATTGCTTATCTAATCTGATTGTAGTCAAAATATGCTAGAGAATGTATTTTTAAATGTTAACACTTCAAGTGAACAAAGATTTTAAATGGAAAGCTCGGAATATTGTGATACAGTGATAGTAATTAGTATATGTACATTTATTTCCTTTAATAACTAAGAAATCACATTAAAAACGTTTAAGCAAATACCTTGTGTGTTTGATGCATCTTGCAAAGACGTTCCACGGCCTTCGTAAGAGACGAACGAACTTCGCTTATTTTATCGGCCACCATCTTGTATAATCCTTATCATAATTAATTTGTATAATTCCGAGTCATAATTTGCATAATCTCGGTTCCTAGGGCAAAAAGTTCAGCTATCGGGGGTATAACGGGTGGAAATGATTAACCGCTCTCTACCCTACTGGGTGAAAATTGGTGAATGGTTGAGCCCGCGCAGACGGTTCGAGATTGGATTGCGGTTGGAAGTTGGAAATCGTAAATTACGATGTTCAATGATGAAAAGTAGGAAGTTGAATAGAGCGATCTACAATGTTCAATCCTGGAAAAATGAAAACAAATCCAAGAATCGTAAACTTTACAATGTTCGATTATAAACAGGAATTGAATGTTGAATGTTGAAATGCAAACTTACACGTATATTGGAAGTACAATTGTACAAATCTACTATACAATTTTGGCGGATATTGTACGTCATACGTGTGAAGCTGTGTTTCAATGTACGACCACCACAATGTTGTTAACTCGTTGACATTTTCAAATTTTGCGCTTGTTACTAGCATTCTTATTGCGAAACTGACATTGTTCTGATTGGTCGCGCCATTTTGAAAGATGTTCTACTGTATTTTCGACTTTCGTTCTTCAATTGTGATTGGTTAGTGTTGTCCAAGCGGCCCGATTTATAGTAATAACGACACAAACCTGTTGGTACGTCTTATACTCTATCAGTTTTTCTGTTCCTCGATGAAGAAGTCCAATGTGCGGATCAGCTCGCTCTACAGTCTACATTAGCAACAAAATACATTCACTGATTAGCAGTGATATGTTCGCTGTGTGTACTGTATGAGACAGTAATTATGTTAGAAGATCACAATGAACAATTCACAAGACAATTTTCGAAACATCAGACGTTCTCAAGTTACTTTAGCTGGCTGCTTAACTTGAATTCGTTTGAATTCTTATGCAAACTGCGCTAGCGGACATAATATGGTAGAAAATATCGAGGTAAATATTATTATAACTAGTAAGTATCGATCACTACGATGTGTGTGGTAAGACCCGAAAGTGGGCGTTGGTTAATCCTGAAGTCATTTATGGGCGTATACGTAAAGACGCGGAACACGCAAGACTCTGAAATCAGAATCCTTGTATACATGGAAAGACACAACACTCAAATTGCGCTTGCACGATGACTGTTGAGTCTACTTTACAATAGGAACAAAAATTACCTCTCCATCAAGTTCAAGAACAAGCCGTAAAACACCATGAGCTGCAGGATGTTGTGGACCGAAATTAACAGTGAGATTAGTTACCGCAGCTTCTTCCACAGGTTCTAAGCAAGAATTAGATGTCGCAATTACGAGGAAGGTAGAATTTCATGCTAATTAACTGTAAATATCCTCATATCAATGCCGCAGTTATTCTCTGAGGATGATCCAGGGATGACCTTCCAGCCACCTCCTGGACTTGGCTAAATAATGTGTTGTGTCGATATCTATTAATATGAAGTGATAATTATGATAATAACATGGTGGCTCTTACTGTACATTACCATACTGTATTTCGTGCATTCCCACATTAATATATTACTGTCAGTGGTATAAATATCAAATGATTTATTACAATTTTAAAATCTAAGATCATGCAATATCTAAAATCTTAAGTAATATGTATGTTAAATTAAAAATAATCATCATAATTTTAAAATCTAAGATGAGTGAACGTCAAAGATGAGTGAACGTCAAAGATGATTAGACGAACGACTTTCAGAGATTGTTGCACAATGACTACATACAGTATTGGGTCTCATCATTTAGATACACAAATAGTAGAATACAAATCGCTGCAACATGTTGCTACCACAAATCAATTTGTGTGAAGAGATTAATGACAAGCTACATGCACAGGCGTAGAGTTTCCACAAATAATCTTTACTTGCATATTGCATAGTGCGGTGTCATAGGAAGTTGCGATGAACAAAAAAGAGAGACAGTCAACAATTGTTACCATGACATAATTGTGTTGGTATTGACCCCTCCACCAACAGTGTGGTTGTTTTTAAGGACAAATCTCTGCATTTGGAAGCCTTGCACTTGGACTTATTGCAATGATAAATTATATTCCTGGTTTAGGTGCCAGGGATACTGTAGGCAGGTTTAATCATTTTGTGGGAAATGCTGCAGCAACACTTTTTTACAAAATTCTCTTGCTTGCAGGACGGAATTTATTTCCTGGTACATATGGCATAGATTGCTTGCCTAGTGTGTGGCAACCATAAAATGTTTGAAAAATGTACAGCATATATATATATATATATATATATATATATATATATATATATATATATATATATATATATATATATATATATATATATATATATATATATATATATATATATATATATATATATATAAGTTGTGTTGTGTGTAAATGTTCAATGCTGGGATGGCACATGGCATGTCGAAAAATACCAAGTAGAAAAATAACCAACATTAAAGGTAGATGTTGCACAACATTTGAGCCGTATAGAAATTGCATTAATCAATATGGCTTCAGTATGTGTGCATGATGCATGTAAGCTGTCAAGCTCTTGTCTTCTGTAAAATTAGAACTACAGTATATGTGACACCATTATTGTTGCATTTCTCTAGCAAACTACAGTACTGCTCGGAAAAACCCTAACATAAAACATGCTTGGAACACGGCCAGAACACTTTCACCAATGTGTTTCATTTGTGTGTTTTTTATTTAGCTTTGCCACAAGGGCAGGGTCACCACAACAGCGTGAGCCAATTACTGTGGGCCCGTAATACCTCTCCCACCCTGTCAACTTTCCCTGTGGGAGGAAACCGGAGTACCCGGAGAAAACCTACAACTTTTGGCAGAGCGTTGACTTTACTCTTTTCACATGAGGACTGGGTTTGAGTCCACCTTACTGGGGATCGAACGTGGAACCTTATAGGTGAAACGGGAGTGGTCTGACCACTACAACACTAAAGCCCTACTTTTGTATTTCACTTTTACCAAACGCATTCCGGAACACGTTCATGTACCACTCCTAGAGACCAGCTATCATCAGAAATTGTCGCAATGTCCCGAGTATTAATGAGCATCGCTTTACATTGTGTTTCATATTACATGCATGATCAGCTCCCGCAGAACTTTTTGAATAAGCAAGAAGGATATTTTTTGTGATCAAACAAAGCTTGGGGACAGAAAAACAGTCATATTTCATCTTGTATGATATATTTTGCTAATGAGTATGAATATGTCACCTATCCTGTGTTGAACAGGCTATTGAATCTGAGAAAGTGAGATTAATGAACACATTGTTTAGATTTTGCAAGGATTAGGGTGGTGAAACTATCACTTTATAAGACCTTTTAACTCTCCTATCCAAGGCGAGGTAGCCAAAATAACCATGTGAAATTTCAGTAATTTCAGCAGCCAATGAATTCATAGCTTCGTCATTTGAAGCAAAAACAAGTGCTAGGAGGTAAGCATCCCACATCGTTTCAGCGAAAAACTCAAAAAAGGTATAACAACCTGCAATACTGGGTAAATTTTCATTACTTTTCAAGAAAGCAGGTAAAAATATTAAATTTTATAGTTATGTAGTATGTTTTGTGTTATTTGGTAAATTTTCATTGTTTTTTGATGATTTTCTTGAGGTGGTATATTGTAAAATTGTAATAATTTGTATTTAGTTGCCTACCTTATGTATAATTATGTACAATATTATGCAACCACCGCTACGCCACAGACCACAATATTTGAAACTGAATGAATGCTTGAATTTATACGAAACATCGAGTTTTGGGCTACCTAGGGTGGTACTTGCTTTGCTTGCAATCAACTCACGCATTAAAATACACATTTACTCAGTATGGCTTGATGTAACACAATAGTTGATAAATTTAGTGCTATGTATTTTCAGGTTGTGTATATGATTCAACTACAGTCGATTAAACTCTGGCTCAAATGCAGCATTAAAGGAGCAGTGTCATACTTTACGCATAAGCTTCTGCGCATAATAAACTTGAAAGCGTTGGGCCAACGTTTTCAAGTTTGGAATCCAAGATGGCGTCCTCAATGGAGGGCGAGCATGGTCTGAAATTCGATATTTCCGGATGATTAAAAAGCAACAGAATGACAAACTTCGAAGGAAATTATACGAAAATCAACGTTAAGGAATTTATTCGGTGTGCAATGTATTTAAAGCATCGAAAATGCAAAAATCAAGGCGGGATGTAACCGTTGGTTTGCAGCGATTTCACCGCACATCTGTTGCTCTTGCATACAGAAGAAGGTAAAAATAATGCAATTTATGTGCTTTAGTCAAGCTGAATCTACAAGAAATTCGTAAAATAGCAAGAAAATAAAGAAATAAAATTTGCGTGAAATGTGACACTGCTGTTGTCAGATTGACTGACTGTTAACAGTTGTCAGATTGTCAACTCTCAAACTCTACAACAGCTTAGGTTTCACACAGTGTCAGGATTTTCCAATGCGAGAAAGCGGTTTTTCAGGAGGCGGTGAATGCTTTTCCAAGTTCTCTCTGGAAATGTTTGGAACGTGTTTGGAGCATGTTCCTGTCAAGTTCCAAGTGCAAATGCAATACAAAGACATTGTTAGGTTATTTCTGAGCAGTACTATACAATGTGTTTCATATTAAAATTTCATTACAAACCAGAGTGCCAGACTGGAAAGTTTGCAAAATGTGCACGGAAGGACACTCCTTAAGAAAAAATGCACATCTACACAATTGCTGTTTCACACCTACAGGCCAGTCTGGAAAGTTTGTATTGTGCGACCGAGATCTCGGCCGCGCAGTTTTGATGTTCCCTATATATTTTATAGTAAATTTTTGAAATCTCGGGCGCGCAATTTGCAGCTCAGGCCTACAGGTAAGTCATGATGTTCCACAACACTTGAAATCCACTCAAATATAACTTTATTTTTGTTTGTTTTACCTGCACACCCAACACTTCCTTAACAAAATTATGCACACCTAAATTTTCATTCGCGCACAAGGAATTTGAGGTGTGTACAGAAGATATTCCGTGCACATGACAAGGTTTCCAGTCTGGCCAGAGCAGAGTGGAAAGTTTGTACTGTGCAACCAAGTTATCAGACTGATTGATGTCTTCTGTATATTTCTATTACAATTCATAAAGTCTCGGGCGCACAATTTTTAAGCTTTCCAGTGTGCTGGAGTACACTTGGTTTATTATCAATATTTCCTTATTTAATCACTATTTACGCCATTGTCATACCATTAACATCCCACTTCTTAGATTCCTCGTCAGGATATAGAACATTCCCTGTCCAGTCGTTCAACTCTCCTGGTAATTTATAAGGTCGAAGTTCTTCTTCAGCTTCTTCACTCACAACACGTTTCAATGTCCTAAAAATTTAAAATGAAACACAAAAATCAACATGTGCACAAGTACCACAAAACACGTTTTATATCACTAATTCCGCAGTTTTCTTGAGCAGAATGATTTATAGTTACAAACCTGACACATGTAACTGCTGGAGTTCGTTTTAGAACGCGATGTGGGCTGGAAAAACGAGTAAATAAACGAGAAATTCTCCCGATGGCAGACGCCATATTGGAATCTCCCCAGTTCACTATGATTGTACTACTCTGGGCTCAAAAGTGAACTGGATTGAGACAAAAAGTGGGATGATGTGTCATGTGATGTGCCGACAACAATGCTGTAATATTCCAATATTCTTTTGCACTTAGAGAGTCTCTCTGACACAACGAGCTCTTTTTCGTACATGACTAATGATTATTTTCACGCATGACAGGCTAATTTCAGCCCATGCATATATCGTACATATATCGACGTCGTAAAAACGACGTATGTGTTTAACCCATGCGTTGCTTTTTGATCCTTCGATGTCGGCTCTTCCTATCATTGCGAAGCAGAATTCGCCAAGCGTAGGATTGTTCACCCGCCATCGCAATGCCTTGTTTTAATCAAACAGTCGGATTCCCCTTGTCCGTTCCAGTTCTATGTCGGTTGTTAATTGCCTGCCGAAAATGAATGTTAGAATGTTAATTAGAGGGGGTGTATTCATATATTCAGGTTCTGTCCAACTAATTTCTTTCGAAATCAGTTGTTATTAGAGTTTATTTGTAAAGAAATAGTCAGCCAGGTCCTGCCCCCCCCTCCCTCTCACCCCTCTAATTAACGTTCTAACGCCGGCCCTGATGAAATATTTGCATTTGATCTAGGCAAGATAGATGAAATCAATGATCTGGAGATCAGCGGAATTGCAAAGTTTGGTTGCAAATTGTATTAACGCTGTAAAATACGGGAAATATGGGCATGTGAAGTTTGCACACCCCAATACTGCCCAGGTGACTATTCAATTTCATTTTACAGTAAAGTTTCCAACACGTGGAGAAAGAACATAGCATTTAATACTGACCAACTTCAACAAATTTTACCAGGCTCCTACAAAAGATCCACCTACCGGACTATCCGACATAACACCGTCTCTAATAGAGGGAAAGCTATAAATGATAACTGCCCTACACACTTCAAATTATACCGTAACCTAAAATAAAAGTCCTTAAAAATGCAGCGCCAAAGAAATGGTGGTCTGAGTGAAAAAGTTATGCATATGTGGAATGTCAAAGCCAAACATTCCTACAGCAAACAAAATTTTAGACGAATCAGACAATTGAGGACAAAATACACCTGGCCAACGAGACAATTTAGCATTCCTAGAGCTCCAGGAAAACTATCTTACGTTTTCCCCGACTAGCAAGATTAGCACTTCCAGTCATCAAATCCCATCCGTGACCACAGAAATGATACTGAAAACCAACTGAGCTCAATGATACCAAACAACGGAGCTCAATAACTAGACAACATACCAAACTGGGCTCTGAAAGATTTTGCTGACATTTTAGCTCTCCCTGTTTCTATGTTAGTCCATGTGTCTTACAAGAAGAAACAGTTGCCACCTTTTGGAAATGCGCTAACATTACACCTTTGCCAAAAAGTTCCACGGTGAACGATATAACACTGACCTAAGACTTATCTCTTCAACCCCAACTACATCGAAAATTGCTGAAGAGTACGTAGTGGTAAACCATGTTAAACCCGCCGTTCCCAAGGTCTAACGACAATACATTCCAAATTCAAAAGGAAGAAATGCAAGGAATTACGTTAAACCCCCCCCCCCCCCCCCCCCCATAGGAACATCATTAATGTCGTTAGATCTATCAAAATTTGAGGAGTTACGTTGCAGAACAATTAGAAGTGGAATGAGCACATCAACATTGTCAAAAAGACGTCCAAAAGACTATTTTCTGCCCCAATAAAAAAGGGCAAAAGTAACATCTAACGAGTTAGTCAACTTGTACGTGACATGTATCCGTTTGATGTTACTACATTCCCGGTTATCATAAATCCTGGTTGTGGTTACGATGTACCGTATTCTGAAGCGTTGGTAATGTCGCAATTTAATGAACTCTCCAACCATCGTAGTTATCTTTGTGACGAGTTTTTAACAAAATTGTACTGAACCAAAATGACAAACTTCATGGGCTTCTGCTCTACAACCTGAACGTAATTTCTTTATCAAGGAACAACAGAAATTTTACTATACCTATATGCAAAACGGACCGTTTTAATGACTACAGTTCTTAGCATCGAATCTTGAAATTTCTAATAATTTATGTGTAAAACTTTTTAAATTCAGTTTTTTGCTGTAAAATCAAGGTTATAATTAACGATGTATCTATCCAAAGTCGCATGGGGTATTGTTAGATACAGAACACGTCAACGGAGAATTTATTCAGTTTTCTTTAATTGCTTCATTGTGATAATACTTTTGTGTCGTGCATGTTCGTTAGCTTAATAGCTAATATCTCAATTTATAAACAAAATACGTTGAAAATATCCTGAAAATATCCTAAACTTTGCAGACAGGCAGCAAACGGTAATTAAGGTAGATGTCATATAGTCTCAACGCTCGGGTGAGATATGTTATACCTTTTTCTCCATTGACACAGAGGCGCAGAAACAAATTAAAAGTTGGGGGGGGGGGTGAACACATAAGCAACAACGGCTTTCGTATAGGGTCCTAGGGGACTGGAACCCCGGAATTCCGTTTTGGGCGGTTTGGAGTTTATTGTTATTGCTAAAATGGACTAAAGCTTACACTGCATTAGTTGAAGACTTCAGTTGAAGTTTGGATATCGAGTATAATTCATGTGAGTTTCTGGTGCTGGTTGTACAAAAGGTGGATAGCGCTATACACCGGATGATTTTTTCAAACTTTCTAAACATGTTCAGTAACCGGTAAAACCCACTTTAAATTTTAGCATTTCGAGTTAAAGTCACTTTTTAACTTTTGGAGCTCAATATTTCTGGTGCCATTCTTTTTTATGTCTTTCTATAAAAAATAAAAAAAATCTATATCTGGCGAATAGCGCGCTATATCGACGTTCGTACATCCGACACCCTGAGGTCTATACTAAATGCTTACACTGAAGTCACCCTGTTCCTGCGCCACTGTAGACACATGGACTCTTGCAACCTGTGCATTAACATTAATTTAATAATTTACACTATAACAGGCGGTTCAATAAATTAAAACATGCAATTAACTAAAAGTACAGGGAACTTTGTACAATTTTTTCTTCATCGCTCCATGGCTAGTAATGATAAACACCATAAACCGACGCCACGCAGAAGAAAGTATCCTGAAAAGGAAGAAGACGCCTAGTTTTCATTTCACATTTTTTTGTCAAAATGACTTTTGAGAACATGAAATAGGAGGTGTCATAGCCCCCAAAGATATCACACACCCCGTGTTGCTTGTTGTGAACGCATTCTAAAAAAGGTTATCGGCGCAAAACACGCTTTTGTCTTTTAGGTTACATATTGCTTAATATATATATACATTTAACAGCATGCTGATGCCTCTCAAACCTAAATCTCGCAAGGCCTGTTTTTCACATGACGTAATTCATCACGATTTATCGCCGATCTATTGTGGAAGATCACTGAAGGAGAAAATGATTTCAGAAACACCTCACTGATCACCGACAACAAAAGCACAAGAACATCGCCGATGAATTGCGATATATGAAAACCAGGCCAAAAGGCCTCTGATACTATGTTGCCGACATCGGCGATGGTCATCAACGGTGATAAGTCACGACTCAGTGAAATCCTTTGTAAGAACAAGTAAGAACAATCACCAACAATGACTCGCCGACCACCAGCTTAGACAATGATGTGCCTTTGAGAAAGTTTTGTGAAAGAAGAATACTACAACGACAAACTACTTCATAATACTGTAGTATAATAATTTTTAAATGCATTTTGCTTTTCACGTACGTTGGATGCGCAGATGGCATGTGGAAGTATTTTCCAGTGTTAGCCAGTAACGAAGTAAATTTACTTCGTTACTTTACTTAAGTAAAAAAAACAGTATTTACTCGAAACGAAGTATTTTTTTTTATTAAGTACTTTTTACTTGTAACGAAGTACGATTTTTGGTAAATATTTACTTTTTTACTTCGTTACTTTTGTTATATTTTGGCAAAGTAAAAAAGTATTTCTCAAAGCGAAGTAAGCAGTGAGCGGACTGGTTGGAATGTGCTTGGCTCATATTTGAGTGTTCTATTACTGCTTTAACTTTTCTATTAGCAATTTTTACTTGTCAAATGAAATGGTTTGCGAACTTATATTCTATTTAAGCAGTACTTTTACTTAAGTATATTTTTCTAAAACTTTTCTTTTACTTGAGTAAAATTTTCAGGCAATACTTTTACTTTTACTTAAGTAAAATTTTCAGGCAATACTTTTACTTTTACTCAAGTAAAATTTTCAGACAGCACTTTTACTTCTATTTAAGTAAAAATTGAGGTGTTACTCTTCTCTTTTACTTAAGTAAAAATTTTGAGTGCTTTGCTGAACACTGGTATTTTCCAATATGATAACAAAACAAAGAAACCGGCTCTTACCGTCATAAATATATCTTGCGCGTAATTATCTGTATCCGAGTCCCAAAGACACCGACAAGCGACTCTACGATATATAAATTTTTAAACATGACTTTCATATTATTCAGGTATAGAATTATAATACACATACACAGTCAAATTTACATGTTACTAAACATACTTTACTCCTTCTCCACGCTGTTCTCCAATAACAACTTGTACCAATATTTTGTACCTATCAAGATTAAGCCCTGCAGAAATACTGGTAGATTAGGAACCTATACGTCACATTCACTTTAAATAAAGTAATTAATCTATAAAAAATATTTAAGTGCACATTCATTTTAAGCCGACACCCGTTCCCAATTGTTTTTTCTATCAACTACAAATATTATAATTATCTATATTATCTGGACATCTCTCTTTAGAGGAAGCGAACACCTCACAGAATGAACAAATCTACTAGGCGTTTATCGCTTCTGCTTAGGATGACTGTACAAAACCAGTATAGTTCGAGCGTATTGTAGACATAAAAGGGACTACACGCATATAATCCTAAGTCAACTAACAGACAACATGACAAAATTACGTATTTGACGACAATCCTGGCAAACCAGTTACTAAATCCTCATCCGAAGCCCTCAAAACTACCAAGCATCTCGCAGAGCATGCAGAATTCCGTGGTTCTGAGCGTCTCTCAAACATTACATTCATTTGTATAAATGTGACCGACATTACCGTCCGCGAGAGCGTCGAAATCAAACATTTATTGATCCCTTCCTCAAATAAATTAGAGATAACTGTAAGCTAAATAATTTGTAGCTAATAGATGACCATGCTTAACTCTGACAGTTCTGCTTTAGATTCGTTTGTAAACTATCGTGGGGGACTCGAAAGGAAATCTATCTGCTAGATTCTTTTCATATCGCTGAACTAGAAAACACTGCTGAATATTCTTTTTGTAGTCACATGATTAATTACAACAATAATATTCTAACGTTAACGTAGATGTTTTAAGCGGCAACATTGGGAAGGTCCCGAAGCTGGACAAATAATAGGGGTTCAACTGCAACACTGTCAGCAAAGAAAATGTAAAATATGCAGTTATGATTTTAGTAGTATTTAAATTTTTGAAGGTGGGTAATCTCTTAAGGGTAAATGTGTCCATGTCTCAATCTAATGTGAAATTCATTAAATCTAAGAAATTGGACCTTTTGTTATGTCTTTGCGATGTCAGTGCACCAGCTTTTGACCACTGGGCTATACCATGTACTGAGTGAAATAGCTGACAAGAGCATGTACTTTTAGTGGTAATTATGCCGGCGAATTAATGGCGGAGAATAATTCATGCACTGGATTTTAGTGTCATTCTACTCAATTCTCCATATTGTTTAAATGATACATCATACATGTGTCAGAATTTCGAGTGGAAGTTATATACAGCTGTGAACAATATGTATATAACTTTAACCTTTGCACATTTACCATAATTTAGAAAGAATTTTATATGTACACTTCTTTAATGTATGTGTAACTGAACATTGTGTTTGTGTTGTGTATAATATAATTTTAACTTTCCACCTAACCTTTCACCCTTGCTTTGATGGCTTCAGAGAGTGTTTTTGTCCAAGTGGTACATTCTTCATTGTTGTATTGTTTACCACTCAGCTCTTCATTGAGCACATCATGAATTAGGGATTTTATTGTTACTGGACGGAACCTAGTTTGGTATGCAAAAAGACAATGATAAAGTATTAATTACTTTATTATATCAATTAACTGTACTTTGTAATTATCATTAAATAAATTACTAAATGATTCTCTTAATTTTCTCAAAAGCTTTCTTTCGCGTGGATATAAATATTGGATTTGTAGAGAACAAATCTGGTATATTTTATGCCATTTATGCAATATAATGATTTAATCCTGTCCTTATAATAATCTTATCCTTAATCTTTACAGTGGATCACTTGCAGTGATATCTTAGATAATCTTGACTCTCATAGATTATTCATACTTGTCTGCGATGGGGCAGAGTGGTAGGACAGTAGTTAATGCGGGCCCCTTTGGCGGAAAATTTATGCAAGATGGTAGAATAATTTTGCAAGATGGTGGAATAATTCATGCAGGACGGCGGCGGAAGTAATTAGTATGCAGGATGGCGCCGGAAGTATGCAGAAGGATGACGTCATCATAATTAACGTGAGATCTCACGGGAGATTTTTTAACGTTAGATCTAACGTTAAATCTAATGTTAGATCTAACGTGAGATCTCACGTTAAACAGTATAAAGTTCGTTTCACACCATTTGTTAGATCTAACATTAGATTTAACGTTAGATCTTACGTTAAAAAATCTGCCGTGAGATCTCTGACGTTCGATGTTTTTTAATTCGTTAAGACGAGTACATAAAGATAAAAGAATTAAACAAAACGAATTCATTGTGCGAAGATTTTGAAACGAATACAAGCGAGTCTGATTGGTTTTCAGTTATCCTCACAATAAAATCCGAATATTGAGTTGATGAGAGCATGGTGCTTACAACTTTCACTAGAGACTTTTAGATTGCCAATTTAATGGAGGAGAACTTATTGAGGTTACATGACCTAAACAAGCGTGTGGCAGAGGGTAGAAAAAGAGTTGAATATTTAAAGAAAAAGGGGACTACTTAACACCTTCGCAAACGGAGGGTTGACGTACAAACCAACATCCAGGTTACCTGGATGTTGGACAATTTGGTAGACAATGCATGCTGTGACCTCAAAGGAATGAGAAGAAACAACCAGGGAACGCTGTGCTTATATTTGTTATGTAGGATAGATCAAACAGAAATTCATCTTCTAATTTAACGTTAGATAATACTAATTACTTCCGTTCCCAAAGGAATGATATCATCCTGCATACTAATTACTTTCACCGCTATCCTGCATAAATTATTTTACCATCTTGCATAAATTATTCCACCATCTTACATAAATTTTACGCAAAAGGGGCCCGCATTAACTATTTAGGACGTCATAGACATAGAGATTATAAAAGAATAGAGGCGGCATCCTGATTAAAATTCAGTCAAGCTCGCGGGACAAATTGAAGCTCGCTAATGGGGGACAAATTCAAGACCCGGATGTAACATCTTACACCTATTGGCTGTTGATCGACTGTTCACAACAACACCAAAGAGTAAGGATATACTTACTCTCTGTATACTTACTCTTTGACAACACATTGAGAAAGCTGAGAAAAAAACTTTTTCCGATTTTTTCGCACTAAGAGTTTTTTTAATAAAAACTAAGGCGAAAATGTTAAAGATTAGCGCGGGATTGCCTTGAAAGGTTTGAATTTTGATGTTTTGAAACGTATGCCATCCAGACCAGATGACATTCCAACTTAGTGCTGTGCACCGGAGCCGTAGGGCCGAAGCCGTAGGGCCGGAGCCGGAGCCGGAGTTTTGCCGTATTTTGCCGGAACCGGAGCTGGAGATTGTTCACCTCCGGCAAAACTCCGACAGCACTTATTTGTGCTGCAAACTTCTATCATAGATCAACGAAAAAACTAACTTTATCGACGAAAAAGTAAATACAGCCTAATACGGCTTGCCACAAACATACAAATTATAATTATGGTACTTTATATCATTTCTGTAACTGTGACGTCCGCAAGGAACCGATCCGAACGTTGTATTCCAATAAAATTACTGGTTACAACGTTTGATAATTACAATAGTTACTGGAATTGTCATTTCATGCACATAAAATGAACCCTGACCCAAACCCCAACCCTGACCCTAACAATCCCAATAATTTATTGGAGACAATAATTTTACTGGGATACAACGTTCGGATCGGGTGCCGCAAGACGGTAAAGCGCTTGAAAATTTTATCTGAAAATTTCATCAAACGCTGCTATGCTATGCCATAGACCCTATGCTTACAATTGTCAACATGAAAGGTCGAAAATGTGTTTTTAAGAATAACTGAAACATTTCTATTAACTGTATGTTTTTCCAGAAGAGAAAATGCGTCTCGTTTTGCAAATACAATATCGTGCATCATGCATATTACAAAATGTTAATGCGAAGAATGCGAAGTGTTAAATAAAAAAACGAAGATAGTATTTCCACTTTAAACTGTAAAAATTTCCAATTTTGACAAATTTGCACACAAGCTTAAAATTTTCTGCCGGAGCCGGAGTCTTTTGCTGGAGCCGGAGTCTTTTGCTGGAACCGGAGTCTTTTGCTGGAGCCGGAGTCTTTTGCTGGAGCCGGAGCCGAAGGTGAAAAAACTGGAGTTTGTACAGCTCTACATTCCGTATTGGTTCAGAAAGACGTACGCAGAAATACTGGCTCCTGTTATGATGAGAATTTTTAACACTTCCCTAAAGAGTGGGAAGATCCCGAATGTTTGGAAAAGAGCAGATGTCATTCCTTGCGCAAAAGAAAATTCAATTAGTTCTTGTTCGCAGCTTGGACCTTTCTCATTAACAGATATCATTATGCGTCTCTTTGAGAAATGTGTGTACCAAAGTGAAATTGCCGATATAGTGTATAATTATATTGGAGACGATCAATTTGCATATAAAAAAGGGCATAATTCTACAATGGCCCTAATATCAACACATGTGGCTAAAAAGCCGGAGGAAGGTGCAAAATCAGTCCGAGTCATCTCTTTTGACTTCAGTAAAGCATTTGATAATGTCGTGTATGATATCAACCCATATATTACAAACTGGGTGTTTGACTTCCTGTCCAACCGGAGCCAGAGAGTTAAAATTGACGGTGTTACTACTAAATTCCTGAATATTAATCGAGGCATGCCCCAGGGTACTGTACTTGGTCCCATAATGTTTACTGTAATGGTTAATGATATCAAGGCAGTGAATCCATTGAATGATTTGTCTAAATTTGCTGATAATGTTGCAATAATGGCGCCAGTTTATGACTGCGAGGATTCAATCGGCGATGAAGTGAAAAATATGAAAATATGGTCCAACGAGAATAGAATGCTTCTAAATATGGAGAAAACCTATGAAATGATAGTACATGCAAAAGTGACTACTCCTCTTCTCGAATATATTCCTTCAATAAGACAGAATGAATGGCTCAAATTATTAGGTGTTATGATGGAAGAAATACCAGGAAAATAAAATAGACATTTTGAAGAGATGATGAAAAAAGCTGGTAAAAGAATGTATATCTAAAGGGTTTGCAAGCACTATGGCTTTACTATGGAACAATTGGACCTCCTCTTTAATAGCCTTATTGTCTCCCTTTTCACCTTTGCAGACGAGGTTTGGGGCAGAGCATCATATCATGGCTGTCAAATGTTGGGATCCTAGGTAGCCGCACTACCTGCAAAGGCCTGAAGCTAACTGAGATCCTTGGTTTCAACTAAAAAGTGTTTTGTGGTTTGACTAATTCAAGCAAAGTGGGCAAGTTTGAACCACACAGGGCTAACTGCAATTTTTTTTTGGCTACCTGCAAAAAATCCAAATATACAGGCATGCATCATATACTAAATATGTGAGTCAGATTGACACGTTTATCAATTGTGCATATAGGAATGGTTATACAAGTAAAAGATCCGATTTTAAAGAAATAATACCAAATAGGGACAAAAAATTCTGCTTAAGAATTATAAACGATCATACAAATGCACTATATAGTCTACTACCAAATCGTCCATTAAGACAGAGAGGTCATGACTTTGAATTAGGTACCGATTATAAAAACTGAGAGGTTTAAAAACGTGTTTATAAATCGATGTCTTTTTAATTTTATATAAATTATATATTCTATTATAACCACCTTAGTTTTCATTGTATATATTATTGATGTAAATAACTGTAAAACTTAACTTTAGTATTTTTTTAATTCTTGGGTTTCACTGGAACCTTTTTCAGTAATTCTGAGTGGGGGTCAACCCAAAATGTATTGATGATTGTACTGCACTGCAGCAAGCAAATCTCACAAAATTGCACACATTTGCTGCCAAGCACAAGATCAACACATACCATAGGTAGCCCAGAGAACGCTGCGTGTTTTTATTCGCGTGGCGCTCGCGACTCATTGGTTTAATATAATGACAAGGTTGGCAAGTTTTTAGCGTAAATAATACGACAACGTTCGCTAAACTATGAATACTTTTGGCAAAAACCGTTCCGAAAACAGCCAATCAGCTTTTCAATTGCTGTTTAAAAAAATGACGACACAGTCGACTGGGTGACCCCAGGATAGTTTCAAAAATATTTTGACAAAAACCCGAAAAATATTTGTTTTTAAGCCGGTTTAACAAATATTTTTGAACTTAAAACTTTCAGAGAGTGTAAAAAAACTATCATGGTTTAACATAATGTAATTTTTGAACGGTTTTTGTTTGTAATTTGCGAAGTATTCATAGTTTAGCGAACGTTGTCGTATTATTTACGCTAAAAACTTGCCAACCTTGTCATTATATTAAACCAATGAGTCGCGAGCGCCACGCGAATAAAAACACGCAGCGTTCTCTGGGCTACCTATGCACATACAGTGAATTTTTTTCAGTTTGATGACAGTGTATCGATTTTGAGTTGACCCCCAGGGAAATTTATGACATCACATAAAACCCAAGAATAAAGACTATTATTATTATTAAAATATATCGTGTGTTTTAATTCTACCCAGCCATCTACATCATACTGATCATGTAACACAGAGATCATTTTTTGAAAACATACGCCAAGAAATGAATAAGCAGTCAAAGAACAGGCAAATAATTCCAAACCAAAAACGTTAGGTGAGGTCATATTACATTCATGAATAATCAGTGTTACCTGCACTTTCAATATAGGAAGTAAAAATTTTAGTGTGTGCCATTGTCTTTTAAATATTAGGACAGTTTCACAGTAGCTGAAAAATACTTGTGCTGTCTGTGTTCCATCAATTTCATGGTTATCTTTTGCATGCAGCTGGTTTGTCAACTAAATTTAGGTCATGCATGAAGGTCAAATTACTGAGCCTTTAAGGTGGGGCAAATTATTTGGTTGGTTGTTTGTATTAGGACTTGTGGCAGGTCTCTCCAGCAGCTTAAGCGTACATTCCACCATGCCTACACTGCAATTAAGTGCTGTATGTACGCCTGCCCTGCCCCTGTCCAAGACCATTATGACCATCAGACCATTAACATAAATAGCATGTCCTTTTTGAAAGTAAAATTTCAACCACTTTGAATGACTTTACCGTTCAATTTTGGCAATTTACTTACCAGATATCACGATTTCAAAATCTAGGTAAAAGGTTCAGTATAATAATACAAAAATTTGTACAAAATTCAAACTTACTTTTCCTTGAAGTTTGGACGGATTTTATAGCTGTTTTCTATCTCCTCTGACATGTTACTTTATAATAAAAATCGTTTTCATAAACTATGGGACAATTATTACTAAAAAAGGTATTCACTAAAAAACAACGAAGTTTTCTTCAAAATTTTAAGTCAAACTTGGCTTGGCAATGTAATTACAATGTTGAATTGACGGCCATATTGTTTTTTTTTTGCTTCTCATCTGGTTTCTATGGAAACTTGAAGTGAGCCATTGAGCTCTAAAAGAGCTCTAATGATATCTGGAGCAAGAGCTTTAATTCATTGTATGACAAAATATCAAGTATATGTTCGTGCTTTATTTTTAAGTTGTTCGTGCTTTATATCAAGTACAGTTATTTTTACAATCAAGAAATTCTTGATCTATCTCAACAGCTGTCTTTTACATCGAAACTTTCGTGTATTATATCTAGTCACTTTGCATTTAGTATATATATATATATATATATATATATATATATATATATATATATATATATATATATATATATATATATATATATATATATATATATATATATATATATATATATATATATATATATATATATATATATATATATATATATATATATATATATATATATATGAAGTGTATCACATCAGGACTCAAGTGCTTTACGCTTTCATAAATACGTTTGGCACGACATATTTTCATTATTTTGATCAGAATGCCACAAAAGGGGAAAACAGCACACATTTTGCGCTGGAGAGGGGGGGGATCACAGGATGAACTTGAGGTTTGAGACAGGGGGGACATGCTAGTCAAAAATAAAAGACAGTTCTTACCTAAGAAACCCTTTTATAACGTGCCGTTCGCTCTTTATAGCTAAATAATTCAAACCAGATAATGTGGTTGAAAAACTTGTACGAAAAGCACAACAGTAGGGCCTGTTATACGAGTGCAATTATCTAAACTGCTCTATCAACAATAGATATAATTAGATAACATTCATAACCGGTGTCGTGGTTCACTTCTTGTTCCATATTCTAACGGTGTACGTTTACATTCCCCATATTCTGCATTGACTTACAGTCAAATTCAGTGTTCCTTGGCTTTACTGTCAAATACTAAACTCAAACGATCAGATGATTTGGATACCAATCACATTGATTGGCTTGGTTGACCAACCTACTTCAGTTGATGGTTTAAATTAGCATTAAATGATAATATAAATGTTATAAAAGAAGCTTTTTCATTGGTTGAAATGCGTGATCGATAACACATTGAGCACGGCCAAAAAGCGCGGGAATATTATTGTTTCCCCGCTTACTTTTCCCCCATCCTTTTTGCGTCGGTATATTATAAAAGCCTTTTCTCATGAATTGCATTGGCGTGCTCGATCGAGTTAATGAGCACTTGTGAAGTTGAGAGAGCACTTAACGGGCATCGCGCCAACTCTACGCTTTTTATATATGCTCTCCCAACTTCCTGCATGCTCAATAACTCAGCTCAGTTCGACAACTCATGAAAAAATCCGCAATATGTTGAGTCTTTTGAATGCAATATTATTACCAAAGGTCCAGGGACGTAGCCAGGGGGGAGACGAGGGAGCCGTGGCTCCCCCCTTTCGTTAATAGAGAGGTTTAGCAAAAACGACACAACGCTTTTGACAACGCCAAAGCGAGTAAAAACGATGTGGAAATGCCGAGAGCAAATCTGCAGATGGGCAATCACAGCATTTTACGTCGCATGACGTCACGTCTCTTTGCTCAACCTCCCTAGTATTTAACGCGATAGGCGCGTCAAACCTACATTAAGAATTAGATTACGAGCTCGAGATTTCTATGCGGTGTTTCTATCACCGCATAGAAATCGAGAGCGAGTAACCTAATTGTGTTAGTAGAATCACGGGTCAAACATAGAATATTCAACAAAAAATTTGATTTTCAAGCAATTTTTTTAAAAGAAATCTCTATAGGAAGATGATTGTTTCGCTACTCGCTATCGAGGAATAGATAGCGAGTAGAGTAACCAATCAAATTACAGCATTTGCAATAGTATACTAGTATACTATTGCGAATGCTGTAATTTGATTGGCTACTCTACTCGCTATCTATTCATCATTAGATAGCGAGTAGCGAAACAATCATCTTTCTAGAGATTTCCTTTTTAAAAATTGTTAAAAAATCAATTTTTTGTTGAATATTTCATGTTTAATTGTTGATTCTACTAAAACAATTAGATTACTCGCTCTCAAGCTCGTAATCTCAAGCTCAAAGCTCGTAATCTAATTGTTAATTAGTATCTGCAGGGCTCCCCCACTTTAAAAGTCCTGGCTACGTCCCTGCAAAGGTCACAACGCACATGATCTGTTTATGCACCTATCAGTTTGATCAGTCACACGATGTAAACCGCAGATTTAGAATACCATTATACTATGATAACAGCGAGAAAATAATTTAAAAAATAGCTAAAATAAATAAAACCGGAAATACGCATCACTTGTTTTATTATTAGAAGAAACGACTTCCTGGAATCTGGGAAAATATATTATCCGATTACAGTTGTCGGTTTCGAATCAGTATCGATATACCTTTCTTTCGTTCTTTACCATAAGAAGAAAGCAGAAACAGTTACGTACAATGGAAGATAATGAAAGTGCTAACGGTGAGGATGTTTTTGGGTTGCTTTTTAAATTTGGCCGAAATACACGAATTGTAAATGCGTTCGTTTAATTCCAAATTTCCGTGTACAACGGTCTACCTGAAATGAGCGATTTCGGGATGCTCAACTTTGGAAGCCGACAGAGTGGAATATATTATATTTAGCCAGATAAAACCACATATCATTGGAAAGCTAATTACACAAGGAATTCAAATATTCTAGTTAAAAGGTTCTATCTGACAAACAGTTTAATATTTTCTACCTTAAAGCATGATTATTCTTTCCGGATACTGGGTCATGCTTGAGAAAAGATATCTGTTCCGATTTAGACTAAAAACATATTGTTTTTGATTTTTGTGGGGTTCAAAGAGGGCAGAATGTATTAAGCGATGGGATTTTTGATATTCCAAATAGTATTAAAAATCGTAGATGAGTAGGGAGGATTAGACATAAGTGAAAAAGGTGAAACGTTCTCTGACTAAAATATATTTATTTGTTTACGAGCTTTCGGCCACCAGTCTGTAGCCTTCAACCGGTATAATTACAATGATTATAAATTGCGAAAGTGTCAAATGAAGCTAAATATGACGTGTATACAAGTGCACTGTAAAATATGATAAGGTGATACTACGTTTTCTTTACTAGGATTGTATATTGTCGAGGAAGCGGTTTCGAGTTATTATCAGCATTCCTGTCTTTGGCTGTATGCCATGATTCTAGAGTTAGGCGACTACGGAAATTCCCTGTGTCAATGATTTTCGCGTTGTCAAAATCAATTACATGATCATTGTCCCATGCATGTTAACACATCAAAAACGTTAAGAAACATAATAATGGTTCAAACATAGCGAAACATGCATGGGACAATGATCATGTAATTGATTTTGACAACGCGAAAATCATTGACACAGGGAATTTCCGTAGTCGCCTAGCTCTAGAATCATGGCATACAGCCAAAGACAGGAATGCTGATAATAACTCGAAACCGCTTCCTCGACAATATACAATCCTAGTAAAGAAAACGTAGTATCACCTTATCATATTTCACAGTGCACTTGTATACACGTCATATTTAGCTTCATTTGACACTTTCGCAATTTATAATCATTGTAATTATACCGGTTGAAGGCTACAGACTGGTGGCCGAAAGCTCGTAAACAAATAAATATATTTTAGTCAGAGAACGTTTCACCTTTTTCACTCATTCCAAATAGTCTTTCCATAACATGGTCACAAAGTAGAAGCTTAATTTGTCGCAGGAATTTTTAATGTTTTTTCTGTCCAAATTTGTGGCAATTTACCCTGTGTCAAATTCCATCGCTTAAAACACTTACCTAGTTGGGCTTTAGCTACCCTGAAAATTTGAGGAAAATTGGTAAAATCCCTGCCGAGATATCTTTTCTCAAAGCTGGAAATTACCACATTTCAGGAAATTGAATTTAAAGTTTTATAATACAATACTACAACTAAAAGTCATAAACAGTCAACAAATATGCAGTCAACAAACTTAATTCATAACAAAGAAAACCCCCAAAAGAGAGGTGAATCCTTTTTTTGCCCATGTACTGTCAAAATTGACTGTTGCATCAGTAATGCCATCACCGTCCTTGCTCGTGTCGCCTGGATCCGGATCAGTATCGTCTTCATCTTATAAGTTTTTTCAATTTCTCTCCAGCATTCAATAGCTCAGCCTCTGCTTCCAAAATAATATTCACTTGGTTGTAATATGCCTGCTTTGATATACAGGGTGTATCAAAAAAAAGGTAATCGAACTTTGATGTGCTCTAGGGCGTTCAATATTTAACATACAGAAATATTCTTACGTAGTTGGAAAGACCAGGCTTTTAGCTTTTAATTGCCATCGTTTTTATAAAATTTGAAGAAAAATCAAGCAAATACAAATGCGATAAAAATTGCAGGTCGAAATCGCATTTTTTCACCGTTGGGAGTTTATTGAAAATCTGTTGAAATCGGATCCCATTAGGGAATTAAATTACACAATTAATTGACCAATTTTAACTTAGGTAGTAAACTTCTGGCATTTTATTAGTGATGTTAATTGTTTCTCGTGACAGATAAATGATTGATGAATGAAATTTTCTTTTCTTATTCGCTGCCCTAATAATGCTCAGAGGTGGAAATATGCGATTTCGACCGGCTATTTTCATTTGATTCGTATTTGCCCAATCTTTCTTCAAATTTCACAAAAATGATGACAATCGAAAGCTAAAAGCCTGGTCTTTCCGCCTGCGAAAGAATGATTTCTGTAGATTGTATAATGAACGCGCTAAAGCACTGCAAAGTTCGATTACCTTTTTTTTGATACACCCTGTACATGGCATGTTCATCATGCTGCAAAATGATGACAGTGATTCATAACCCCCACCAGTCTCCAAAGAATGGTACACATACAACTCTTCTGGTTCACAACAAATGATCGACCTTTATCTGTTGTGGTTGTCGATGTGGGCATTTTTGTGGAACTGTCACACTCTGAACACTCCACTGAAAACTAAGATATCAAGCCAGCCCTACCATCAGTATTTTCACTAAGACCAAGTTGACCTGAAATACCACAATGCCACAATCAACATTTGGAAAGTATTTCAAGTAAATTCATTTAAAATAAATATTTATCATTTATAGACCCGGAGCGAGGGGGACTCGGTGAAATATTTCGTGAAGTGATGATAAGGAAATATTTCACCGAATCCCCCGAGCGGAGGGTCTATAAATGATATATTATACCGAAAAACTAAAATGTTCATGCAAAATTTAAAAATGATACACGCGTACTAAACATTGCCAAGCTTTTATCGAGATTTTCCACGCTTTCTTCGGCTATTTTAAACTCTGCGAAGGCTCGAATGGCAAATTTGGTGGATTTTTTTTTTATTTTGGGCGCCTTTTTCGTCCAAAATTCTTTGAATTTCTTCAACTTAATCTGACTGCTTCTGCACATCCCGCCATTTTTGTTATTTTAAAGTTCGTGGATCCCACGCTTGCCATGGAATATATTTTGTATCTCATGGCAACACGCGGGACACACGCGGATATATAATATATCAATTAATATCTTAAAAGCAGAAGTTACCTAACTTATAATATCATACCTCAAATTTAAATTGTCCAATCAAAAAAACCCTATTTGTACCACGTGACAATATAATTTTTCACTGCATTTCACTCATTCCCACGCGTACTGCGTGTGCCATGGAATACATTTTGTATTTCATGGCAACACGCGTGTGTCCCGCGTGTTGCCATGAAATACAAAATATATTCTATGGCAAGCGTGGGATCCACGAACTTTAAAATAACAAAAATGGCGGGATGTGCAGAAGAAGTCAGATTAAGATGAAGAAATTCAAAGAATTTTGGACGAAAAAGACGCCCAAAATAAAAAAAATCCACCAAATTTGCCATTCGAGCCTTCCGAGCCTTCGCAGAGTTTAAAATAGCCGAAGAAAGCGTGGAAAATCTCGATAAAAGCTTGGCAATGTTTAGTACGCGTGTATCATTTTTAAACCCCTCCGCTCGGGGGATTCGGTGAAATATTTCCTTCAGTGATGATATTATATCATCACTTCACGAAATATTTCACCGAATCCCCCTCGCTCCGGGTCTATAAATGATAAATATCTTCAGCAGTAGTTATTTCGCTTATTGTAAGCAAACAGATCAAACAAAGAGGCATTTAAAATAGTAACAAACCTTCTGGACATTTATGAATATCTGACAACCTGGCTGACAGCCTGACAACAGGTTGACATCAATAAGTCGGTAACTGCTGCTTACACCTTCTTCATTTTCAGCATCGGAGTCACTAGATGAGTGACTGCTAGTTGAAAAAACCCTTCGGTCGGTAAGTTTATGCCTAGACGCTCCCCAACTAAAGCAGATACTTTATCCAAAGTATTGTCGGTGGTCTCAGTGCACGAGCTTGTTGATGGCTGTTCTTGTTTATGACAACC
This sequence comes from Muricea muricata, assembly GCA_963855995.1. Taxonomy (NCBI): domain Eukaryota; kingdom Metazoa; phylum Cnidaria; class Anthozoa; order Malacalcyonacea; family Plexauridae; genus Muricea; species Muricea muricata. Next base: position 38,039,637 of record OY979718.1, read on the forward strand.
AGGTTGATTCTCATCTTTTGACCACGTTGGGACTCCAGAAAACCCTTAACTCTTTCTTTTGTTTTTGTATTTACTTCTATATCTTTCTCGCCAACCATATTTTAAATAAAACAACACAAAAGCAGTCGACATTCGAAAGTTTTCTAGTCACCCAGCGTTATACATAGCAATTTCCAAAACAAATATGCATAATGGCAAAAATACGCATAGCCAAAGCACAAAGCATGTAACCCATAGACATAGTAGGTCTAGATTGCTGACTCTAGAATCGGAGGCGTGACCTGTATGATAAATCCAAGATGGCGCGGGAACCGGTGTCAAGCGAAATTTATGATCATTGCGAAATACATGCATGACCACATGGTCAGGGTTATTTCAGATCCGTCAGAGCACCTCCTGCCCGCAGGCTAATTGTGTATTGACTAGTAACAACTATTTCAACGGCTTTTTTCGTTTTAAATATTTTTTAAATGTGTTTAAGGATGAGTAATATGTTATGAACGAGAAAAAATTTTAAGGACGAGAAAAACTTTGAAAAAAATGTGAAAAAAAAACACAAATAAAAATGCGACTCAACGAGTTCTCGAACCAGCGCTGCTTTAACCACGTAACTCAACGCCTCTACCTACTGCGCCAAGGATGCTCGCTGGAAGAAATGTATCAAAAATTGTATTTAAACCCTAACCCTAACCCCATCCCTAACCCTAACCTGATTTTAGGTGACTAGGTGCTCTGACGGATCTGAAATAGCCCTAACCTGACCACATATGCATGACCATGCGTGACGCGTCACGAATTTCGCGCGCGTGGGCGCGAAATACATGAGCTTGCGAAATTTGTGCTGCTCGAACACTGACCTGAATGATATGGACCGCGCACGGCATACAAATGACGGAAGCCAAAATGACGCCATCGATCGCCGCCATGTTTTGGTGCTAAAATGTTCGATTTTCGAAGTTTTACCAAGCCAATTTCGATGGAGCAAGATCTTCGCGTACAAATCGATTGTTCGCTTGATTTGTGTGGTGTGTGATACCTGATACGTTAGTAATATTTACTACATAGATACGACTTAAAGCCAACGTACTGTTTTCGAACTTCAAAGACGGATAGGTTATCAAGTAAATATTGTCTGAATTATGTAATATGCATTACTAAAATATAATCGAAAACTGGTGCTATAGCTGCAAGTTTCGTTCGTGTGAATCGTGTGTGAAATGTGGGTAGAATTAACTGAACAGTCCACAGTTTAATGACCGAAATTTTTTTAATTTGAATTTAAACTATATGTTTACTTTAAAATTAACATAATGGTAAACTTTGGCATACTTTTGCATACACTGTACATAGAATGCAACATGCACCTGCTTGCTAGCTTGTGCAACATTGGAGCAAAGTCTGCAAACATGCGAGTATGGTAAAGCAATATTCTAATGCCCATTTGCTATATTCCAATGAGGCATGAGCAATTAGTCGTGATTATAAAACACGCCTGGCATTTTTGCATGCGAAAACGCTAGTTTAAAGTGTAACAATTTTTTTGCCACCGCGCGTCAAAATTCGAGAGCTTGGTAGCGAATTTAATTCTTGAAAAATTCTTTAAATTCATCGAGTTATTCCTCGTGCGCGTTTTCCTGGAGGGTTATGTGATGATAATAGGGAGATAGAGGGTTTTTCGAGGATCAAAATGATATCAATATTGCCATGGTTACATGCAGTGTTTTCCTACGGGAAGGCTTCTTGTTCGAGGCATTTCGCGCAATGGCGACTTTTTGTACGATGTTGTAAAAATGTGACAACTTCGGCTTGTATAGGCTCCTTCGTTCCGGTTTCTTTTCATTTAATTTTTGTTGCCTATACAAGTTAAGATATCTATAAAAGTTTGTATGTTTTTTGTTTTTCGAGAAATGTTAGTAAAACATAAAAAATGGCTTTTACAAAGGCATGAATTTTGGCGAATTTTGAATTGTGAATAAAGGCGCAAGAAAAGGTTCGGCACGTTCACGGTTAAAGAGAAGGATCAAAAAGCAAAAAATACAACTCAAAAACCTAAGCGATTGCTCTAAAAGGTAGGAAACGTGTTATAGATTTTGTATTGCTTGTGATAACGTTTCTGATTTATTGTCTTTCCATAAAATTTCAAGTCAACATATCACAATATATTATTCATCAAAGAACTCACATATATTTTTGTGTTGATGAATTTATTTTCGCCTGTTAAAGTGCCTAAGTTTGTTTACAGTTCAGAAAATCTGCTATCTAAAGGTAGATTTAATTTATATAATGCTATATTTTGTGCATATATATATATATATATATATGTTTATATATAGTGTTCATATGCCACATTGGGTTTTAGTATAACCACTACACCAAGCTCAATGATATGGCCCAGGTCAATGATCATTAAGAATTTCTGCCAGACTAAAATTAACAACTTTCTGAAAGAAAATGAAAATAGATGTAGTTGGTTATGATATGTTTGTGCTATGCTGGTGATTTATAGGGCTATAATATTTTGCACTAATCCACTTGACAGGCAAGCTATAAGTACTACATGGCCCAACCCAGAGTAATGAATTTATTATAAATTGATAGATGATTATTAGCAAAGAGAAATTGATGGTTGATGATTGCCGGGAGAGATTTTGTTAATAGTGAACAAAATGGGCTATATATTTATTGAGAGTTATTGTTAATAGTACACCTGTTGTAGACATCTGCATTTGAAAGGACTGTTTAATAGTAAGCAATTAAAGGTGATTTTGTATAAAGCTTGACATAGTACAGAATATATTTGAATTCAACTAGGCCTGCACCATTGTATATATTGGTATTTAATCATATTTTTCTGCTATTTATACAATTTCTTATATCATTGTGCTATGTGAGCCAAATTAGTAATTCCAGAATTATAAGAAAAATTGTGCACAGCAAATTTCTTTTCAAAATATATGATTAAAGTTCTGATTTCTAATCATCTTGTCTTTGCCAAATTTTAGTGGGTTGAACAAAACACCTGAAACATGATATATTTGATAGGTTGGTGACATATATGCTATAACATTTATCATCTGACCAAACTAACATTCTGCTTGTGTTATTTAGATTGTTTCCACCTGCCTTGTACCAGCTGACACGACAAGTCATAAATCATAATTAGGGCAGACATAGTGTGCTCTCCCCCAAGCAGATATTTGGTAGATTTTAACTATACTATTACCCACCTATATAAGGTTATTATACAAACAAGTTATAAGTTTTCACAGGAACTGGTCAGGGTTTTGCACATCAGATGATTAATGAACCTATGTGTCACATTGTATTAGGGTGTAATTGGTCAAATTAGTTAACTTTTTTTATAGTTTGCCTAAGCCATTGAGCAACAAATTCCCCTTGGCAAGTAAAATTAGTTTCATAGTGGGTAATACTGAACATGTCCCCACTACTTCATCACACATAACTGAATTATACATTATACATAACAGGCTATTACTTTTACTTGTCAAGGGAAGCCTATGGATACTAACTGTTTGAACTATTAAGTCCGAAGCAAACTATGACAATATATGAATTTAAGACAATTTATTCAGTATTTAATTTCAAATTTACAAAGCCTGTAACTATTGTGTAAATTACAGTAATTAACTATATAAAATAAAAAACAATTTTGCTTTTTATCTTTTGCTGGTCTAATTCACACCAATGATATAGAGAATAATACATGAGTGCGCGGAAATACCAGATTTATTTCGAGTGTTGAACATGATATCTCACGAGTAAGCACAGTGAACGAGTGAGAAATATCATGTTCAACACGAGAAATAAATCTGGTATTTCCAAGCACCCATGTATTTTTCTGTTTATTATTATAAACTACAGGTTTTCCACTAATATAAAATGTCCAGAAGCTATGATTGGTAATTGTTTGAAAAGCGATAATTTTCACATGTGAAATTATCATAAATAATCTCACATGTGAGATTATCAGTTTTATCAGTGCCCGAAATCCTTATAAAGCACTGTACTTTACATAATAAACTATAATAATGTACACCCTAACTAACAAAGCATCAGTTGTTGTATGACAAAACTGTTGAAACTTACACGATGAGAATGTCTTTCATAAAATCTTTCTGCTTTTATATTGTTTATTGCTATGACCATAATACTGTTTGATACAAATTCATTCTTGTACCAGTTTAGTAGTTAATGTATTACAAGATAGCATATTGTTTTCATATTTCTTGTGATCACTTCCTGACGGGTAAAAACTTGCAAACAAAGTTTCCAATTGTGTACTGTGACAAGACAAGACGATTTTGGCAAAATTTGCTAGCATTCAGCCATTCACTGCAATTGTGACTGTCCACTCTCTCCAATATATAATCGAAGCCTTTAGAGAGAAGAAAACGTGGCATGGAAAATTCTCCTGCTGTAATGTTTGTACAATACTTTCTTAAAAACGTAAATCCCTTCATTTTCCTTGCCATACTATTGTGCTTCTCTTGTCTTGTTGTAATTTGCGATTTCATGCAAATAAAATTTGTTCGCCATTTTGAATCAACAACGCGCATACTTGGTGTAAGCTGAAGTTATTGGATATTTTTTGCGGAATAGCCGCTGGATTTGCGTACAGGCGAACTAGCGATTTCGCATTCAAAAATGCCAGGCGTGAAATCATTAATAATTCATGAAGAAATCTGCACGAATCATCAGAAAATCTAGACTAACCTGCCAACTGTGCTCAATATTGATAATGATAAATTGATGATGATAAATTTATTTACTGAGGGTCATCAACTAAACGGAACCCAGACACAGAGTACTATACAGAGGGCTCACTCGACGAAAAAAGCGTAACGTGGATTGGTAGTTGTCAGGGGGGTGAATGCCTCGATGCACTTGCTGGGAATTTAATCCCAGCAAGTGCATTGAGGCATTCACCCCCCTGACAGGGGGGTGAATGCCTCGATGCACTTGCTGGGAATTTTATCCCAGCAAGTGCATAGAGGCATTCACCCCCCTGACAATCTCAAAATGGCTCTGATATGCAAGGAGTCCAAATTGACAAAATAAAAACCAACTAAAAATACCTCTGTTGTCTGCATAAAATAATGCTCGCACATAATCAAATTTGGCTACTCCAAATGCCACTGTTCTACCAGAAAACGAGTCAACGGATACAGTTTTCGAAAGTTATTTAATATTTTCTTTTGGTGCCATCGTTCAAGGAGTTGAAATGCAGACAAAGCCGTGGCTTCAAGTTCAAGCGTTTTCTGTGAACATGCCATTTTTTATGCCACAAAATTATACTTTGAGCATGTCATTTCGCGTTGGATGCCAAAACCAAAAGACAGCAATCCGATAGAGAAAAAGAAATCTTATAAATATTGGGAAAACGGTCAAGGGAAGGATTAACTATTTCAAATCATTCAAGACCTTTTTTAGATTATAAAGAACTTTCAGTTGGGCAAGTGAAAATGACTTCATATTTACGTGGTTCTAGTGACAAGAACTGGACATGAGAACTAAAGGAAAGATAGCCTAACATATAGAGTTGGATAGCAATGTAGATATTCATTTTATTAATATATTAATGTATAGTTTTGGCATGAAAACATCAGCTTCTTTTGCTGGGATTTATGTATAGTAAATCCTTCCTACTTTTATTAGCAATTGAATTAAACAAGGGGGCAAATGTAGGTTAGACAGCCAAAAATGCACAAGTTGAAGCAAGTTATAAGACTTTCACAGGGAAATTTTGCAAGAACCATGAATGGAAGTTGATATGGGAAATATACAATTTCCCATGTCAAACTCACACATGGGAAAGTTGCACAAATCTCATTAAAAAAGTGATATTTACCATTTATTTACAATATATCCAAACCTCAACCCCCTGTGCTGTTGTGCACCAGTCATGCTTGTTACATTTTAAACTCTTAAAATATTACAATTAGCGTGTTGAATACATAGCATAACCCAGGCAACCAATCATGCTAATACTCAAATACGCCTGAGGAGTGTAACATTCTGCCTGTTACATGAAACAAATTTGTCGTGAATTAAAATGTAGATGTAGTATTTAATGGTTTGTTCTTATAGCCTATTTGTTAAAAATACTTTATAAGATAGAAAGATCTTAGGGACATGGTAGAGATTTTAACAAGGGGAAGGGTAGAAAACACGAAGAGGGTCATTTCAAGACCCTAGAAATGGGAGGGTCAAGATAAAATGAGCTGCTTAAAGGGGAGGGTCATTCTAGTTTATGCTTAAGGGGTGGTAGCTGTTGGTACGCAGTATACTTAAAACAGATATTAATGGTGCTATATATTTGGTTCAACTACCAATTTAGGGTCTTTTCTTTTAAGACCCTAAATTGGTAGTTGAACCAAATATATAGCACCATTAAAAAAAGTAACATAACTTTATCATAACTTTTTTAAAAAAGTTATGATGCTACCCATGTTTCCACCCCTCCCTCCCCTTTTAATTTCTGACCTGTCCCTTATAAAAGAAATTGCTACAATAAAGGAAATACCACAATAAAGAGAATAATCAGTAGGACCACATGGCAGTGAAACGTATCCTTCATGTTGTAATTATACAGTTCATATTGTAACAGTTGACACATGTTAATTATACACTAGAATGGCTACAGACACCAGACTGAGGTGTCAATGTTACCTTGCAAGGCAAATCCTGAACTGGATATCATTGATCTGGATTAGCCCCAATATCATGAATGATTTAGCTGATTTAATTTTTTTCAACTTCAACAAAAAAGCTTACAAGTCGGTTATCGTGCATAAAATATACCTTTATTATATACTTCAACAAGGTGTCATAAATCCCATCATCTGGTACTAATTCTACTTAATCTGGTAGTCATTGGGCATCTGTTCTGGATATTTCAGGGGATTATCTTCCTTTAAATGCTATTCCATCAATTCAAGTATATCATATTTCACTGGCACATATAATTGTTGTCTTCATGATAGTGAAAAACATTGAAGTCTACCAGACTTTCATAGGAACAGAGCTTTGTGTTCTAACATCCTCACACATCTTTACATGGTAAGCCTGGAACTGCTCACTAAAACAAAGTGTTTCCAATGGCATATACTCAATATAGATAAAGTTGCTGATTATTCAAAGCACACATATGGTTCCAAAGTTCCGTTCAGAAGAGAACAATGGGTGTGATTGTGGAGCCAGGAGCCTCGTCAACATCAGAAAAATTTCCACATCCTTTAAGCTGACAGCGTTCAGCCAAAGATTTTGTGAGGTTTTTAAAGTTTCGTTTCCGTGCTAGTTCCTTAAAGTACAAGGCAGAACGACAGTTTGGATTTCCCACTCAAATGATATATAGCAGCCTGGTCGCAACTAGCTGCTAGCAAACTTTAAAGAACAAGGCTTGCATAAAATCGCTATAAAAACATTTCCCATGGCTTGCAATTTGGACATAGATGTAAAATATATTACTTTCGAGTTTTTCAAAAAATAATATGTACTGTGTACGCATGTTTGCTTTATCTTTGTTAAGATCTTTCTATACCGCCGTGTTTCCGCTCCTAAACATCGCCGCCATGTTGAATTTCTCAGGGGGGTGACGACCTCTCTTCAGCGCACTTGCTATCAAAAGGCCGTTACGCAAAAATCATAGGAAAAGTGATGAAGTGAGCCCTCTGTATAGTACTCTGTGACCCAGACCACCTGATTAGACTCTAGAAGTTTTCTACATTTCTGCGCAAAATTCTCTGGTGAAAAGGATCTTTTATGTGCAAAATAAAACTTTTCAGTCTGGGTAGTTTGCACACACTCAACACAAATTTAACCCAATTAAGCCTAATTAAGCGTGAAAGACATTGTATGTATGAAGTGAACACAAATACCGTTAGAATAATTTTCAAATTGGCAACGTCAAAAAATGTATCATCTTGCTCCATAGATTTATCGACACACTGTGACACTGCATTACAGTATACATGATTGTAAATGAAAATCACACACCACACAAATCAAGCGAATAATCGATTTGTACGCGAAAATCTTGCTCCATCGTTTTGTAAATGTTTGATTTAGGATAGCTAGCTGTAGGTCAAAATAACACCCAAGAGGCCAAAGCCGGTCAAAAATACATATTTTGGACAACATATGTCTCGAACTGACCAAGTGACCAATTCACAACACATTTCACGAGCGAGATTTTCATGAGGAATTCAACAGAAATTGTACAAATTGTGCTCAAAATTTCCGCAATAACTAGTAGTTGGGAAAAAATGTTGATCCGAGGCGATTCCAAGCAACGAGACGTTTTAAATCGCGAAAAACATGGTCCCTGTAGAGGATTTATCATACAGGTCACGCCTACGCAATAGTAATTATACTATGAGTCAGCAATCTAGACCTACTATATCTATGATGTAACCGCTGCTAAATCTTTCTACAAGTGAGCCCACAACGTATTTTTGTATTAAGGGAGGGGAGGGACTAGAATATTGATCGAAAAACAGGATAATATCCGCGAATTGTATCTTCGTTTCCATGGTAACGGAATTCAAAAATAAAGAGTCCTTGTTTAAAACCCATTTTAACATCTTTTACAAGACAATACCACACAAAAAACAAGTCAACTACATTATTTAGATGCTAAGGAAGGTTTTTGAGCAAAAATCTCAAAATCAACTTTTCCGAGTTGTTTCAGCTAGACCCCCACCTTAACTAATTGTTAGTAAAATAAATAATTTAAAATAACAAGCCTGAAGCCTGAAACATCTACACTGGTCGAAGGTGCCAAAATATACAGCCTATGAGAGGTTTGATTTCTTTACTTAAGCTTTATCGATCCAAGATCCAAATCGTCTAGCTAAGAAGCTTTCTCGGCAGCGGCTGGCGCGTACGTCGACATAAGATGACCTCACCGAATAACCCTGATTAGCATAATTTTTTTTAGTAAACAATGGTTTTCAAGCATTTTGATTGGTTGCCTGACCACTAAACATGAGGCATTATTTACTAGTTGGCATTTTTTCAAAATGGCCGCCAATGAGAGTCGTTTTGATATATTATAATTTTGCCAAAATTAGCAAATGGAGAAAAATTGCATTAATATAAACTCAAAGAATACAAACAAACTTTGATGTTAAACTATCTTAAGATAATAGATCGTCTGCAAATACCTTATTAAATACTTTTTTCACTATTTAAAAATTGCAAGTAAACTTTAGTCTTTTCTTAGGAATTTCCAGAAGTAAACTGCATTCATAAAAGACGACAGTGCATTTTATACACGTAAATTAAAAAAAAAAACAAATTATACCAAAACAATTATTCGCCTCAGGCTCAGTGATTATGGTAAATATTCACCACGACTTCGTCTCGGTGAGTATTCACCAATAATCACCTCGCCTTCGGCGAATAATCGTTAAATATTATTAAAAAGTGATGGATTAATGTTAACTATGAATAGTGGAAACGACAACCAATTAGAACAACGTGTTTTGTGCTTAATCACTATTTAACTCCAAAACAGTGATTAAAAAGTGATCAAGAGTTTCATACAACTGGCCCCTGTACTGTAAAGTGCGGTGTCTGTAATTTACCAACTTCTTTTGTTTGTCTAATCACGATTTTGTTTGAGAAGAACTGAAATCAAAGAAATCGTGAAAGAACAAAGTATGAATTTGGTGTGTTGGTGCATTAGCGAGTTGGTAAATTACAGACACTATGTAAAGTGCTTATATTATGATTTTGGATTTTACATATTTCATCTTTTACATTTGTTAGAAATAGTTACAATACTCGCGATAGATCTGCATGAGATCTAACACCAACTTGCATTATTAACTTTGATATAGATCGTCATGCCGCTGATACGCTAATCGGCACGCAAACTAGAGCCTACGCAAATTATGATTCTCGCAATAGGTCATGTAGTAGAATGTTTCTCACTAAAGTTTGTCAAGTGTATTTTGAAATATTCAAAAAATCATCAGATTTATTTGACAAAAATGATTTAAAATAGCTAAACAACTTTAAATGGATAAACAGTCGTGTTGGGCAACGTTTGTATAAAAAGAAAATGACAAAATTGGAAGTACTTACTACGAAAGTTTGCAAGACATATCGATGACAGTGAACCACGAAAACAGTTAACAGCAGCATTAAAGTATTTAGTAAAACGATATTAATACGAAATTACACTTGTTCTCCAAGTTTTAATGAAAAATCACGCGTGTTTGGTGAAAAATTTACAAAGACCGCTCGTGCTACGCAATCGATCGCAGTATTAGCTATAAATATTTCGCCAAATCGTGTTATTTCCTGTCCTAACTTTGATATAGAAGATCGTCTTGCGTCATCACTGAACTTTATTTGAGTTTACACAAATAATACATATTCATGTGACCGAAAATACTGTAATGTGATTACTAGTAAGATAGTTATAAAGACCAAAAGATTAAAAAAACAGTCAGTTCTGCCTTCATCGTATTTGTTTTGTGCTCGTAACATAAACATGATGTGATGTGTGAAAACTAAGCCAAGGATGATTGTTAAGAAGCATGTAAATGTTTCACATTATTCACAATTTTTATAGTCTAAATATGTGCGGACTGATTGAAACATTGACGTTGATGAAATAGGGGGCGAGGACATTTGAGGGCTTTGTTGTTGTTTTAACCTTTACAAAGCAAAAATATGTGAATAGTCGCAAAAGTGAATGGTCTACTCAACAATGATAATTTGAAATCATCACACCAGATGATCGATCATTCACAGAATAAATTGCAGATTTCAACAAAAAATAGGAAAATTTAGAAGGTGTACAGGAATCAACTGATACAGGACAAGATATACAAAAAATAAAAATTAGTAGTCTTCAGAGTTCATTCCCTAATGAGATTCGAAATTTTTATCATATATGACAAATAGAAGTGACAAGAGTTCTGAATGAAAACACATCCATGGAGTCTGTTGATGGCGTGAGACTCCAGGAAGACACAGAAGCATCATACAATAATGGAATAGTAAAAAGCGAGGTTGATGGCCCAAAAGGTATGATGATATATTTGAGAGAAAGCTTGCATAAACTGTTAATAATAAACAATAAACAATTTTTATGTTTTAAGGGAATGAAATATACATTGACCTATAATATGTGCACAAGGGTATGTTATTGTTATAATATTGTTACAGCAGACCAAATATTTGATGAAAAGGATTTTCATAACGATTCAAGACGTAAAGACAAGTCTACAACAACTTTGTCTAAACCAACAACTGGAAGAGAAGAAACCGTCGTGAATAATGATCCTTTTTTTCCGATAAATCCCCAAGGTAATATAGTCACTTTGTATAATTAAACTGTATACAGCCAATTTTGAAAAAAGCTGTTTCACAAAAATTACCAAAAAAGGTCAGTCTTTAAAAACCCTAGGTGGGTCCAGATGTTTTCTTGGTGACAATAAAGTGGAGACCGCGTGAGTGTAGGCTAAACTAGCTGCTAGCTTTAGCAGTAATACAGGTGACCCCCTGATCTGGATCCAGTATTATTAACCTGATTACTGTTGCAATTATATCAAGAACGTTTCTGAATTAAAGGCCCTGTCAAACGGTGCAATTTTTCTTCTAACTTGCAACGCAATTCTACTCTTAAGAGATGTAAATTTGTGACAAATGTTTGATATGTTAAAAATATATTAGCAAACTGTGATGGAAGCATGTATTTGCTAATTTTACATCATGAATGGTACATTCTGCAATCCCATTTCCTCTTATTATAAGAACGATGGGAACATAATTCTTCTTAACCCCCCCCCCCCCCAATTCAATGTTTCTGAGATTTCCAATGTACAAAGATAAACATTGACATTGTATCAAGGCGGGACAAGTCTATGCCTTGGCTTGGTGTTTTAACAGGACAAATATCATAAAACTAGGAACACAAGTATCACTGATGGTTTTGTCCTGAATAGCTAAATTGAAAATGACTTAAATTGAGTAATTTCTCCTGCTAGAACAATGTTCAGCAAAGAACTAAACTCGAAGAACTTTAACTCAAAAGTAACATTTCAAGTATTACATAAGTCGAAAAAGTCAATTATAGTAATTAAAGGGAAATAGCGACAGAAAATCAATTCGTCTCATTTAAAAGAGATTCAAAAACAATATACAAAAGTATATGACAAAAGTTTTATATCTGTTTTAGTTAAATCAAGACTTTAGACTAAATGAAATGACTAAAAAAATACGAAAACAACTGCAATTTTGCAAAATAAAGCAAATTTCCATTCAAAGTTTAAGTTGTTTTTCGTTTGCCTGAAGTCTTAAAATTTTTACATGAAATACAACTTTTTGATAGCTTTTATCCAACATATGTATATATATATATATTATGATCAACTCAAAACTCAGAATTGGCTTCAATTCCCCCCCCCCCCCGACTTATCGTTTCAATTTACTTAGAGTTCAATGGACCTCATTTGTAACGTATGATGCATATCCCATTGAACTATGATAGATCTGGAACGATAAGTCGGGGGGGGGGGGAGAAATTGAGGCCGACTTTGTGTTCACTTTGCAGGTAGACCCAGTCCTTTTAAAGAATTGAAGCAAAAGCTTCACTACATTTGAAGCAAAGACGAAAATTACGAAAAATCTGCGAGAGTTTGGTGGCTTTTTCTGAGTTTTTGAGAGTTCAAGTAAGAACTAAGACGTGAAACCACAGGAATTATTTAACTCCGTGCAAAATACATCCATATGCAAAGTTTTAAGAAGATTGAACGTTTTAGGGTCGAAAAAAAATGCATTTAAAAAATATTGTTTATACTACAGTCCGTCGGTCCATTGAACTAATAAACAAAGTGCGAAGCCGAAAATAACACCGCTTGAAAAACGTCAATTTCTTCATGTTTTGAAATGGTTAAAGTAGGATTAAAAGTTCAGGATAAAGAGGAATACCATAGCGTTCACTGAAAAATAGGTTTGGGCTGTCTAAAGGTTTCATTATATAGTTTTTATTAGCTCAAGAGCAAAGTTTTCTTTGACACGTACAAACATTTGTAATTTTTTCAAAATATTAATTAAAGTGAAAATGCTCACTTTTTGCTGCAGATAGGTGTAAGAAAGTTGGAACTAAACAAGAAACCCGGTCTGAATCCTAAACAATGATGTGTTTCGACAAAAACCGTGTATTTCTTGCCAATTTTTGCTCGAAAACAAACTTGTGAAAAAATTCTCACTCCTCGAAAACCAAATCCGACTTCTCCTCAGTCTTGATGAATGTTGATTTTCCAGCGCGCCGGCTTCAGCCAATCATAGGTTCAAAGTGAGAAGTTATCCTTCCAAATCTATTATACAGGGTGTATAAAAAAATTGAACAGATTTTAAATCGCTCTCAATTTGCAAAAAAGCTTTTGGTATCAAGTTTTTTACATATGCAGATCACTTTGACACTTGTGATGTAGAACATTCCCTGAACTCAAATTTTGTAAACCATGGGGGGGGGGGGGGGGGGTTGCGTACGAAATTTGAATGCTTAAACATAATTTTGAGTCGGTGGATGAAAAATTTGTTAGGCTTTCTTTTCCGGTTTAAAATTTCAGAAAAATTGGTTCAGTGTAAGGTCTTCAACATATCACGCAAACTTTCATTTTATTATAATAATTAGCCTATGCGTTGTTAATTTATTCTTTTTCCTAATTTGCATATTGCCATTTCATTTTTGCTCCCTAGAGACACCCAACCAAACCTAGAACGCTTCGTAAGAAAAATTTTGTATATGGAATTTAAAAAGTTCTCGCTCTGAAACAATCGATTCGTTATTTTTCGGAAACATTTCAAAATGGTTAGACCACAATTCACCACGCAACAGAGAGCTTTTATTGTTGCTGAGTTCTATCGTAATAATAACGTTTACAGAGTTATCCAAAGATTTAGAGAAGTCTATCCGAATGCACGTTGTCCTTGTCGTGGAACAGTTTACAACAATGTGCGAAAATATGCCATCACGGGGACCAGCTTAAATTTAAACAAGGGACGATCTGGTCGTAACAGAACTGCAAGAAGTGCGGAAAATATTGAAGCGGTGCGCAATGCAATCGAAGAAGCGCGTGGTGAGGCTCCCGAAATACGAATTAGCTGTCGTCGAAACGGCCTTGGTTTGTCGTCTGCTACGTTCAATCGAATAACTCGCCTAGACTTACATTTTCACCCTTATCAAATGATAAGACGGCATCAACTTCTTTCTGGTGATCTTCCCCGACGATTCAGGTTTTGTCAGTGGCATCTTGACAAGAACGAGCGCTTTCTCGACGATTTGATCATTGGTAATGAATCGGGATTTTCGCTAAATGCATCCGTAAATACGCACAATATTCGAGAATATTGTGCACGAGGAGAGCATCCTTTCGATTTTGAATAATGTGCGAAACGATGATCGACATAAACTGACGGTGTGGGTTGGTTTAATGGGAAACGGGACCATTATTGGTCCGTTTTTCTTTAGACAAAGTATCGATGGGGAGGATTATTTGAATATGATAGACGAAGAGATAGTCCCAGCATTAAAACAACTGCGACGTTATCGTGGTCGAAGAAACAATCAGTTTCGACGAATTTGGTGGGCACAGGATGGTGCACCTCCGCATAGAAGAAGATTATATTCGTCACAGATCGTCTAGTGGAGTTATTTGGAGATCGCGTTATTGCACTGAATCATGCTATGGAATGGCCACCTAGATCGCCAGACCTTAGTCCACTTGACTTCTTTCTCTGGGGCAATTTGAAGAGCAAGGTTTATCAAATCTCGAAGAGTTAGAGCAACGAATTTGGCACGAAATTCATGCCCTTCGACAAGATAGAGCACTCGTTAAACGTGCTGTTTTTGACATGCTTCGGAGAGTGCGTGTTTGTTCACAGCGTAATGGAGGACATATTGAGGACTAACATGCTTAGGAACTTACTCCTGAATGTCTGTAATTAAACTGAAAGTTGCGTGTAAATGTTGACAAATGTGTAGAAATTATAAATTAACGAAATGTTCCATACAAAATATTTTTATCACGAAACGTTCTAAATTTAATTAAATGTCTCTAGGGAGCAAAAAAGAAATGGCAATATGCAAACTAGGAAAAAAAGCATAAATTAATAACGCACAAGGCCAATTATTATAATAAAATGAAAGTTTGCGCGATATTTTGAAGGGCTTACACTTACAAGGACTTACAATTTTTCTGAAATTTTGAACAGGAAAAGAACGCCTAACACATTTTCCACCCACCAACTCAAGATTATGTTTAAGCATTCAAATTTCGTGCGCAAGCCGTTTCTACTTTATTAGAAAAAACACCCCCCCCCCCTGGTTTACAAAATTTGAGTTCATGAAATTTTTTTTGTTCTACATCACAAATACCCAAGTGATCTTCATATGTAAAAAAATTGATACCAAAAGCTTTTTTGCAAAATTGAGAGCGATTTAAAATCTGTTCAATTTTTTTGATACACCCTGTAGTTCAAAATATCTCACGAAATAAGATAAGGTTGATATGAAAATACTGCAATAGAGTATCTTTCAAATGAGACGAAATTTGTTGCTATCTGCCTTAATTGTGGATTAAAAGCATATTGCCTGAAAATTTTAATTGGTATGTACACGTTAAAATATTGCTTAAAATTTTGACGTTATCACTTAATACACTTAAGTGAAAGCACTGCTGAAACATAATTTAATAGAAAATTATTTGGGGTAGCACTGAGCAACATCTTGTCTCAGCTAAGCACATTTTACATCAGTCTGCTCACCGGTGATGTCGCTTTGACAATAACCTGAAGCAAAAATTTAGATTCTATTGAAAACAGAATGCAACAATGTTGTGGGTAGGGGCAGCAAAGCCGCGCAGCATTATTTGTGGTTGTCAACGATATTGTTCGGCATTGTTACCTCTGAATGTGGTTTGATTCAGGCTTCACTATTGTTGGCAAACGAGCAATACGTTGCCCCGACATAACAAAAGAAACAATTGAAAGTAAAAATAAATTGAATATTAAACAAAAATCTTGCTTCGTTAGGAGTAAATACTGATTGTCGGTTTTACTTAGAAGTAAATTTACTGGCTAACACTACTCCAGATTGTATCTATTTATTTATTTTTATTAAAGTTTTGCATGCGAGAATGAAGGTCGTATTTAATCCAGCGCTTATGACAAAATATTTGCTTTTAGATACCACCGATCAAGGTGAGAGTGACTATTACCCCATGTCACAAATCCCTCGTGGTAAAGCCTTCATTATTAACAACAAGAATTTCTTACCTTCATCTACATTACAGCATTTGCCTCGTAACGGCACAAATGTTGATGCTGCTGACTTACAGGATCTGTTTACTAGATTGAAATTTGAAACAACCATATACGACGATGCAACTACCGATGAGATTCGCAATATATTTTATTATTATGCGAAAATGGATCATTCCAAATATAACGGTATTATTTGTGCTATTTTGAGTCATGGGAAGGAAGGATTGATCTATGGCACGGATGGCACAATCGAAATGAAAGAATTGACTGCCATATTTCAAGTAGAGACACTTCATGGTAAACCAAAGATGTTTTTTATTCAAGCCTGCCAAGGCAAGTATTTGTTGCTATACGCGTGAAACTTTAAACAAGAAATAGGAAAGGTAGTAGAATTTGTTGGGGCACAGTAAGTACAAGTCCGCATGAGGTTAGATCCTGCCCGTGGATGGGGTTGCTTCCGCGGCGATGGCGGTCGTCCGGATATGTGGGGACATTGGTTGTCAGGTTGTGCCAACAATATAACTGCACAAATTAAACCATGTTACTGTAATGTTTAGTAAAGTGTGTTTTAGGGAATAAGAATTGGAAAAGCTGAAATTTAACTACTTACTGAACATGACATTGTTCTAGGAGTTTAAGAAAATCACTGTTCGGTGGTACAATCCTTTAGTATTTACCTTTGGTACAATCAGTTCCTGATTTTATTGATCATTCATCGAAAATTAGTCTTGTACTATACAGTCAGTTTAGTTCGTTCTGTCCATTCAATATAAATAAGTAATATTAATAGATAAAGGCCGATAAGCTAGTTGGATCAGTGAATACCAAATCAGTACAAAATCAGTCACTTAATACAAATATCGATTACATATCATACTGCAGGTTCTGTATACATGGAAGGTGTTGATCAACCAGATGGACCTTCGGCGGCGGGTGCCCAAAGCGAAACATTGCCACATGATGAGATTGACGGCAAAAACACCGGGATAACGGTCCCAATCGAGGCAGACTATTTCTTTGCATATTCCACTGCCCCAAGCTACTTTTCTTGGCGTAGCGACCGAGGCTCCTGGTTTGTGCAGTCAATTGTGCCGGTTTTTGACAATCATGCAAAGACCATGGACATTCAAAGAATGATGACGCGTGTCAACAATATGGTGGCAAAACAAAAGTCCAACACAGGTCAGCCAGAATCAAGTAACAAGAGACAGATACCATCGGTTGTTTCTCAGCTACGAAAGGATCTGTACTTCTTCCCAGAACATATCTTCATAGGTCAGTACTCAAACACTAGTAACTCCTCAATTACAGACACCTCAACTGGAGTGGAGGTTATCTGGGCAAGATAAGCAAAAGCAGGATAACCATGCATTTACATTTATATAGTACTAGTAAATTAATTCGTGGTGTAACCATTATTTTGATAGCGTAGGAACATAGAACAGAAAGCAATTACTTTGTATATGTTTAGTGAACAGACTAAAAAGACGACCTGAAATATTAATATAGGGCTCATGCAGGTCATTAATTTGTGCTCGTGTTTTCCTTTTTTACAGATGGTACGGATGGTGACTCGGACGGGCCAGACCACAAAACTAAGAAGATTAAATGTCCCATTATTTAAAGGAAGAACTTTGGAAGAACGTCTCTGAATTTGGAACTATTGTATTGTGCTGATGGATTAGGGAATAATTTTCTGGGCGGTTTTTGTCATTTTTTTATATAATCAATTTTTAAAACTCTTCCTCTATTTCGATCTATTTCCCGTGATCTCGTTTATAATTTAATCATTTAATTAACAAGAACACGTCATAATGTATCACATTCTATGATTTCTATCCTTCCTTGAAACAATGTAAACATAAATGATAAAACATTCATTGATAATATTTATAATAACGAACGATGATTTCCAATAGGAGTCGCACCAGTTCCAAAGCATTTTCAATTTTCAACAAAAATTCCTCGTCTGTCAGACTGAGTGTCTACGGCAACTTGGCACACCTCGTCAGACATGCATCTCGATAGATATTTTCTTGGTTGTTTCGTGAGAGACAGTTTTGTCCATTTCCTCCTCTGAAAACTGTAGCAGTCTGCTGAAACAAGTTCATGTTCGGTTATGCTATGTCCCCCATAATCACCAACATGTCACCAACAACAACGGCTGCACAAGCGGACCTATTAGATTTCATTGGTGGCAATTTTTGGGATTCCTCACTGGATATATTATACATTCAGCATTCATGCAGCATTCCTTTCATCCTGCCAGCCAACAATTAAAACATCGTCTTTCCGTGCTGCAGTTGCTGCAAATCGAAGGTTGACAGGTATTGGTTGTAATGTTTAACTGCCATTTGTTGTCTTGACCACAGCCTTGCTAGTAGGTTTTTATCTTTAGGCCGCATGGCAGGTAGTAGGATGTGCTCAACCGATTTTTTCCTCCCCATCTGCGACATTAATTCCATATACTTTCACACTCTCTGTAGTCGTAGGATCTTTGACTGACTCAACAGATTCACCTAAAGCTGGTCATTTTAAGAAGCTCCAAAAACACACATAATTTGATTGAGAGTGACTATTAAATGCTCATTGTTTCACATGAAAAATAAATACTTCATGTTGAAAAATTATGATTTTATACCGATTAATATTAACAGAATTAGTCAAAGAATACGACTCTACATTACATGAAGAATATCAATAAAGAATATAAAGGTTTTCTTATTGAAATTAAACGACCTTTGCATTCATCACATTTTATTACTCAACGCATGTAATTAGTACTTTTTTTTTGAGCTATTTCAAAGACAAAATTTACTACACGCTGCCCCATGCTAAACACAATTTTTACCACACAAGATCAACGAACCATGATGAGTGTTCTTCCTCAAGATATGAAATCTTGATAGCTTCTTCGAATATAACTTGTGAACATAAGATGTAATTACCCCCCCCCCCCATCCCATTTAAAAAATTGCAATCTCGATCGCTTAATGTACCATAACTCACTCACTCAAATCCAATTTCATCAACCTACCCAAAGAAAGCTGATATAAATAGTTTTGCTGCTTAATATTTTTTTAAATTTAAACTTGAAAGTAATCCAAGCTATTTTTACCTGCGGCTATGCGGCAATGCCCAATACAGAATCCTCAGCTATCAAAATCAATAGTTTCCTCATAGGTCCCCACCCCCCTTTGAATGTTCTGATGGTGAGGTAAGTTAGTATAGTCTGATACGAGCGTGCTGATTGCTGCCAGATGCAATATATATACAGGGCAAAGGATGCAATATATATATAGAACACGAAATAACACTCTTGCTCTACCCCCGGCTGCGCTTGCGCATAAGGAATTATTGATAAATGAAGAAACTAGACGACAAAAGGTGGTGGAATTGGTGTTGTACGGTACATGGGCAAAGCAAATAGTCATTTAGGGTAAAAAATCCGTCATGGAAGTAATAAAAAACAGGACATATGTTTGAGCCGTGAATCAGAGAACACGCCCAAACAGCCTGACACGATCTACATTGACGACGTACAGAGATTAGAAAAAAGGCGTTATGATAACATGATTAATTTTAAACGCCTCGATAAATGCCTCTTCCTAGTATTCCCACTTTTGCAATAACAATAAGTCTATGAATGAAGCCTATGAACAGTGCATGACTGTATATCATATACTGTGCCAAGGAGAAATATGACACCATACAAGCTGCCCTTTAAAATTTTTTTAATGGTAACATGACATCACTTCCTGACCCTTTCTAAGAACGATTGTTTAGTACTTGGAATTCGTACTCTACTGGTGGTCAGAGATATTTCGGTTTGGCTGAACGGGAGTAGTCCGGTGGACGATAGCGATATATTTTGGTTAGTTTCTCATCCACGTGTTGTTACATCCATGTGTTGTGCTATTGACCAAACGTTTATCTAACTCATAAGGTATGTATTAAGCCCAACTACTATATTAAAACTACTTTATAGCTAGACGCGGTAATTCAACATCAACATCGCCTGTATAAATGTCACGCATATATCACGTTAATAACCACAATTATGTTTGTTATTTGTGCGTCTCTGCTCTTAGCTACATTGCTACAAGACTTAAGAACACACGGGATCACCGATATTATCGATGTAATTTATCACCTGATATAAGTTAGTTTTAGTGTGCGAATGCGAAATACAAACGCGTGCAGTAACATATGGGGTGATCGAAACCTATAATTATAAATTTGTAATAAGACACCTAAATTAACTTGCTACTACAGTGGCATGATATCAGGAGCCATGGCAAATTTTCATTTTATACAGTGCCTTTCAAAACGTTTAAATGCAACATAAACTTTAAGGACTGCGACAACTTTTAAAGATTTCTTCCTAAGTTTTAAATCTTCATGGTCTTTTATGTTTTGGGTGAAAAACACCTTCTTGACTGGCCCTACCAAACTCAGTCACCAGTGACGGATGACATTGCGAAACCGTATCTCGGGGTCAGTATAAGATATTTGCACCAAATAAACACCAGATTAAACGCCATTTCAATAGCTTTCAATTTAGACATTAGTTTCTAATTTTACTATGCATAATAAGTGTGTGTGTTTTTTTTTGCTTTCAAAGGCAGCAAACTTCACAATTTAAAAGTTAATTAGTATGCAAATAATATATACCGGGATATCTCAGCCGGAAAAGTACATATATTTTTCAAAATAATACCAAAACACCTGCATTTTTTTTACATTTTAAGCTAAGTTTCACATGAAAATGCTACAAAGGAAAAAATATAGTGAAATCTAAAATATAGTGCGTTAACTTTGTCTACGTTCGAAATTATAATTACTACAAATTATTTTGACCTTTCGAAGTGAAAATCCACGCCATCCTGCATTGCATATTCCTCAAAATACCACTGAATGAATCGCTATCGTTTTCCCAAGATATTTGCCGCTTTTGAGCGAAAAATATTGAACAAGCAACAACGTCAACGACTTGCAGCGAATTCGTGAAAATATTGTAAATGTCGCATTTTGATTTGAGTCAATTTTAGCCCACATCTCACCTGTCAAAACATGCGAAAAAAATACCCTACGGGTCCCTTTACTTCACACAAATGGAAGCACATGGAAAGCGTTTTGAGCAAATAATTTCAGTTGTTTTTGGCTTTACAACGTCAAAAAACGAGATATGAAAGTTCAAAGGAGTGAAGCACCACTGCTCATGGCTTTGATAGACAAGGTTGTTGTGAAACAAATAAAGGATATTTCATTCCCAATCAACAAAAATACAAAATTACTGCTACTAAATGACCATAATCTGGATGTTTGATGAAATTAATCAACCCATTGCGAATATGAGCGTATAAAAGTCCAAGGTGATCAAATGAGGTTAGTCTAATTGAAACCTTTATAATGTCTATATATATAATTATGATTTATGAATAGATATTTTTTTCGTTACAAATGAAACTCAACAAAATATTACGCTTTGTCAAAGGCAAAATAAAAGGAACTTCATTATAAACCCCTGCATGTATATGTATTTGTATAAATTTTGTACTCCTTAAATTTTTTAAATTCATACTACATTGTGTATTGCAAATTATTAATATATAAATTGTATTGAATTTTTTACCACCACCATGTTATATTACTTATTTTTATCAGGTTAAAATGTATTCAATCAAACTATATAAAAGGTCTCAAATAAAGACTAACCTCATTCGATCACCTCATAGGTAGCCCAGAAATCGGCGGTTTTTAACCTTAAATAAATAAATCTTGTGCATAACATTCCTTTTACAGCTGTCAGAAACTAATGGCGGGAACGCAAATCACAACGGACGAGAAACTGCTAGTATTTTCATCCAATCACAATGCTCAGAAGTTTATTTTAGTAGGATGCAAGCAAGCTTTTTGCGAGGAAATCCGCCTTTAAACATAACTGTCGTTACCATGTAGTCAAAAGTGGTTTGGATAATTTGTTTTTCTCTGGCGTATATATTACATTAGCTATATTTCTGTGCTATTCTCGATAGTAACGACTAAAAAGAAAAACAGTTACGACTGAAAAGGAAAATAAAACTTGATTGACTATGGTTAATGAAGCAAACCTGA